>JALPQD010000112.1:4635941-5223594 GCA_023101885.1 Typhlomys cinereus | reverse complement strand
TCATGAATTCACAATCTATTGTACGTTTTATACTTATAGTTCAATTCAGATGGAAAATTCTCAACAACATAAGTGAAATGTAGTCCTACCCAAATAATACTTAAGGAAAAAGTATTTTAACTTGCTTGAATTTTTATTCAAATTAAGCAAAAGTCACCATGTGCTCCTTTTCCACAGCAGTCATCAAAGAGCTTGACAGCACCGGGGGAGCACCGGGGGAGCACCATGAGTGTGCTGTTCAATCATCCTAGGGCTTAGCCGCCCTGCACTACTTCTCATTAATGTGGCACTCCAACACTTACAACATTCCCTCTTCTTTTTCCAACCATAGCTAGTGCCACTTCTCTTTACAATGCTTCTTCCAGATCCTGGAACTGATGGGCTCTGTCCTCTCTGTTCCTTAGGCCTGGATGGACACTGCTTGTTCAATTCTTCAGGCCTGGATGGACACTGCTTGTTCAATTCTTCAGGCCTGGATGGACGGCTTGTTCGGTTCTTCACCACCTCCAGTCAACAAGCGAACCTTCTTCGCTCAGCTTTCAGTCTACATGCAGAACACTTCTCTTCTTGGAGTCCTTTCTGTTACATCACACACAGCGCTCTGGTAAGGAAGGGCAGAACTGTGTTGTGCTTGTTTGCTGCTGAATCCCTTGCTTTAGTGGAGAAGGACAGCACTTTACAGATACTCACTAAACATGACTCTACCAACGGTGTGCTTCAGTGTGCTGAGATGCGCACACAGGCAGAGGAGAATAATCCTCACTGAAAATTAATGGACACTGCTTATCACTGACATGTCTCACTTGGCTTTTATTTTATCTTTCCTTCTTCTCTTATAACTTCCTCTGGAGAGTTTATTAAAAGTTTTAATCATCATTTAATAGACATATAATGGAAACTACCAAGATACTCTAATTCAGGTGAATAAATTGGAGGGAAAATATCTTGGTTTTTAAGATTGAGCTCAGTATGTTTATGTTTTCTCCTTTGTGAATCTTGTGCACTGAAGAAAATGTAAATTGGGTCTTTTTTTCCCTCCATACAAGGATTACTCAACTACACAAGGCTACCAATTTGTTTCTAAATAAAGGTTTATGGGCTAGAGAGAGGGCTCAGGGGTTAAGACTCTGTCTCTAAAGCAGAAGGTCTTGAGTTTGGATCTCAGGTCCCATGTAAAAAAAGCCAGGCAGAAACCCTGGAGGCCTGCACTTCCAGCCTTGTGGGTGGAGCCTGGGAAATCCCAGAGCAAAGCAAGGAGGAGGTAGAGGTAATCCAGGATGATTCCCAAAGTCACCTTTGGTCCTTCACAGGGACACATGGTTCCTTCTGACACACATACACACACACACACACACACACACACACACACACACACATAAAATAAAATACAGATTTATTAGAAGATATCTTAAAAATAAAGTTGTAATTTTCTCCTCAAACTCAGGTGAACCTACCATGTGCACAAGTTAGCGTGAGAAGTTGAAGAGCTGTAACGTAGAAGTAATGGCTTGTAAACAGTAATATTCTGGGTTTTCTCTTCTCCTTTGACAGTACCAGCTACACTGTATATTAAACTCACTTTGGGATAATTCAGAGAGTTGTAATCTTACAATTCTTTTACTTTTCATAAATATCTCAATTTTTAAGCTTGCCTTTAAAACAGTATTACTGGTGACAGAAGTATAATCTCTGGATTTATCTTTGTGCCATGATCCGTTAGTTCAGCATTTCTTGTGAAGTTCAATGGTTAATTTTTGAAATGACTGCTCTACTCACCATGTGAGAATATCATTTGTGGTAAATGTACCCAAGAGTCCTTGCTTATTAAAAAACATTTTTTATTAATTCCTCAAAAGGATTTACCTGGTGTCACAAAACTTGTCAGTAATAGGTAATATGTAGTTCAGCTTTTCAGAATAAGAATTTATCATTTTCTTCTAGACTATCCTGCTAAGGAACACCACATAACATAGAATTAATTCAACACATGACTATATAAGTGGGCATTAGTTGCTTCATCTTGAAATGTCCACAAACTGATGCATTAGATAGGTTACCAAAATAATTTAGCACTGTCTGACCAATATGTATGCATGTCATAATTTAGCATTGGACTCTAACTTACCCTATCAAATCAAAATAATTGAGAAACATGTAAATTGACATGCCTTATTTTGAGTGATGGTTTACCTTTGAATAATGCCAAAACAAGTCCTTTGATAAAGTTAGTTACAATGTTGAAACAACAACTACAGAAAAAGCTTCTTGTAACCAGTTTGTCAGTCATTAATTTCTACTTGCTTGGGCTATGTATACTCTCATTTTTGTTAACAGAAGACATAGTAAGAAAAGAAGCAACTTCCAAGTTTGAAGAACTAGGTCACAGACACAACTGAAAACTGAAGCTCTGGCTTTGGTCTATTTTAAACTAACATACTGTACAGAAAAGATGAGGAGTTCTAGCATTTCTGCATATTTAATGCTTGACAGCCAATAGCTTGCTTTGTTTTTGTAAGAAACGTGGAACTTATTAGAACAGCAAACTCTCCCCTGACAATCTCCAGTAAACTTTATGAATATGCTTAATGCTTAGGATGGAAATGAACTAGGAAGAACCGATGACAAAGAAGGCACCCGAAAATTTGGCCTCCTGAGAGTTCTCATTGTGGAGAAGAGCAGGAGCGAGGCCGGGTGGGCCGGGCAGGACAGGAGGGACGGGCGCTGCCACGCTCAGTTACCAGCACGCACCGCAGGACTTCGGGAGCTCAGCAGCTGCAAAGGTTTGGGGCTGGGCTGTGGTTGCACTGGGCAGACGGGGCTCCTCACTAACTGTGCTAGAAGGGTTCCCGTGCCCAGAAAGCTGCTCAAGCAAACAAAAATCTGCATGTGGCTTTTAATAGAGGCTGAGGCCTTTGAGGACAAGAGAGAGAACATAATGGCTAGCGTCTATAAACATATTGTTAGGGACATAACAAGAGCACATGTTCCTACGGAAGAATAGATAACATTTCCAATGTAAACTCCAAAGAAATAAAATGAACAACTTTTCTTTGTACAAACAAAAAAGTCAGAACCTTCATTTTCAAAATTATGTGACATAGTGAATTAAAAAATAAAAAGAGAAATCGAAGCCATTCCTAGAGCACTGCTCCAATAAAGCCCTTTGGCATCGTACTCAGAGTACTGGAATGTCAAATATTTTTTATCAGAATCTTTAATTCATAGTAAGTCCTTCATCACAGTGTTGGAGAAGGAAAACTAAGATGACATTAATGGCAAGGTGTTACTGACCTCTCTTCTCCCTTTCCTACACCTCAGCAAATGCCATAGGTTCACATTTTGCCCAAAAAGCAAAATGATTTTTCTCTCAAGAGGCCCTAAGGCAAATAATTTCAATACAAAATAATATTATATACATACATACATATATTACATATACTATACAGACCAAAATATTACCTTAATATTTTCTCCTGAAAACAATATTTTAGACATTACCTTAATATTTTCTCCTGAAAACAATATTTTAGACATTTCCTCCAAACAATATTTTAGACATTACCAGTCAAAGGAACAGTTCTATAACAAGATAAGTTTTGGTGACATCTTCCTATTGTTACCATGAACTCTAAAGGCAGCATAATTCTTCTTTCCCTGACTTGCCAGTCTCCCCCACAGGTTCTGTATTTGGCACAAAGCTAATTAATTAATTTATTTTCATTAGTTTGAACAAACAGGTACCTTTCCAAATGAAAGGATAAGCAGTGTATCAGGAGACAAGGAGAAGATCAAATTAAAATATACGGAGTTTGATCATGAGCCAAATAAAATTCAAAAGGAGTAAGTTTAAAAGGACTTATTTAAAACACTCAACATGACAAAAATTATTCATAATCATGAGGTACAAATTAAATAAGAGTTGGCAATGAAACAGAACTATAAGAAAACACTTATATGTATGTTTAGGCAAATCACAGATCGAAAGGAAAACAGCTGTGACACTGCTTTTTCCCACCATAAAGGTCTCGATGACTATATCAAATGAAGACATTTCTAACATAAATGAGTAGAGAATGACATAAGTATATTTTATAAAATACATTATGTGTTTGGATTGAGTCTATGCATGATTCTGGGCAACTCGACAAAGTTTACCTTTGGCATGTTTTTTAAAATAAGTATATTAAAAAGTTGTCTGGAATTGTTCAGAGATTTACAACCAACCAAGCTGAAAAGAGGGGGAGGAAGTCTGATAACAGTTTCTAAACAAGGTTCCTACATAGTTACTATGTTCTTCTTCCTAGAAGGCAAGAAGTAAAAATTATATTCACAGATTTAGTATCAATATGCATAGTCTTGGCCTCCTAAAAATAAACCTTTTTGTTAGACTTACAAAAACTGTGTTAATACTTGTAAGTCCAGAACCAATTGAGCAGACAAATAACTAAAACAATATTAAGAAGTATATTTACAAACTTTGATGCATAATTTCAGAAAACTTAAAAATTTAAAAATTCACAGAAGGAATATTACTGATTAGTGTGATTAGCAAAGTTTTTTTTTAAATCAGCCAAAACCAGGATTAATACATGAAATATCCAAATTTGGTGGTTTACTTTGTTCTGAAGAAGATGATCTCTCAAGAGGGGCTGCATGAACTGAACACGATACCTGCATAAGAAACTGATCTTTCAGATTACCAGGGTATGTCTGCACTCACTGCACTCGCATGACTTTCAAAATTACCATATGAGTCGCAGTGACATCTAGTGGCAATGTGACTGAACAGGATGTACTGGTACTTGACTCCTGTGCACACAAACGCACAGAACCTAACAAAAGGAAGGCACTCGACCTTCCAGCGATCCTCTACTGTAATAATGCACGGTCCACCGACACTTGTTTTATGTTCCTCACACCTCCCGTCTTTCTCTCTTCCTGCTTCTCTAGCACCTTCAGTTTCCTCTCAGTTCACCTCCTTGCTTACCAGACTCCATAATCAGCCCATATTCTTCTCCTTTACCTTTCCTTGCTCTGAATCCTAGGTTCACTTCAGAGCCTTATTTTCTATGTGACTCTTCTGAGCTATTACTATATTAAATCATGAAACTTAAGCCGAATGAATTCTTTGTAATTCTTGCAACTCTGGGAATTTATTTTGTTCATCTCGACTTGACTGCATGACTATTCCCCCGAGTAATCATGCCATCCAGCTTTCACTCAACACTCTCTGTCTAGTTCCCTCCCTCTCACCTACTAGGAAGCATGACTTAACATTTTCTACTAAATGTAAAACCTCAAGATCCATTTGAAAGTCTCTTCAGAATGAAAGGCATATGCCCTCCTGCTCAAGAGCTAATTCCCTTTCTTGTGTTCTGTTTTTGCTGTCTTTCTCCAGTACTTGGTCTCATTCTCTCTCTTGAATCTTCAGAATGTCTTCCCAATACACTTGGACAACTCACTATAAACCTATGAGTTTGTAACATGCTTCCATCTTGAAAGATCTTTCTCTGTCCTACTATAATCTATTCTTTTCATTTTACTAAAAAAAAATCTGCAATGATTTTCTCCATTTCTTTAATTCCTTTTTTCCCTGGAATCCTGACAGTTTGCTTTTTCTCGTTGCTCTCACACTGGTATCAACACTCACAGGAACCAAAGCAGCTGTGCTCACAGCCCTCTTCCAGCTCCAGCTCCTGGCATCTGCACAACTGGGGACAGCGTCCCTCTCCTGGGCTTCTAAAACATCACTCTCCGGAATCTCTTTAAAACTCCACCTCTGTTTACCTCTTATGTGTCCAAATTCACTATGGTCCCTATGCATATTTTAGTAAAATAAAGAAGTTTTTAAAAGTCTTGTTTCTACTAATAAAGAATCTAGATAAGTGGAAGTTAATTTGCCCATATACTTTTCCTAAATTCACTTGCTGCAAACTTCCTCTCCCTTCCTTCAAAATGCTGTGAACTTGAGCATACCACTTTTCATACAGTGGGATATTAGTGCTAAACATTAGAGTCAAGAATACAATCTTAAGTAACAAATTCACTGAAAAGAAATGGTAACATTGTATTTTTAAAAACCGACTTCCTTTTAGCTGTTGGTACCGCTCCTATTAGGCTGTAAATATATATAGAAAATGAGATAATACTTTACAAAAATTAAAGTATCAATTTTCTAATTCCGAAGCATCTGGCCAATTTTGCATGTGAAAAATGATCTGCCGCAAGTCTAACTTACTTTATACCAAACAAGATAGAAAAATTTTAAGTGTTTCTTTAAAAAAAAACTTAAAAGTAGAAGAGACTTCCAGAAAATAATCAGCATAGAATCATGAATTATTTGCCAATGTATAGTATGTAGACATATAAGGAAAATTTTAGTGTATGAAAAAATATATTCATAATCTAAGGTAGTGACAAATGAAGTAGATATTCTTATCAAATACTGAGATTTTTATTCAAGTATAAAGAAAGTTTAAGTCAGTAACACGGTAAGGAATACAAACTCTAACTAATTTTATTCATGCAGTAATCTCTGGTGTAATTTGCCTTGCAGGGGAGGATTCACAAATTTAACCAGTTCCTTTTCTTTACCTCTTAGTCTACTAAAAAGAGGGTCAGAGTACTCTGCTACATGACCTTGAGGATCTAAGGGGAGAAGAGCTGATGAGGAAGCACTTAGGAATCAAAACCAGAAATGCAAAACAAAATGGAGAAGACAGACACATTCTTTCCATGGACGGCGTCAAGACTTGGTCCCAGACCAGACTAGATGAAAGGGGGGAGCAGCCTGCATGAGTGTGGGCGGAGTCAGAGAGGCAGACTTGTGACCAGGGCAAGGTCTCAGGCATCTGAGACCCTTGGAGTTTCAGAAGGGTGACTGGTCTCAGGAACTTTGGCTCTGGAATTCAGAGCAGCCTCAAGACACTTTGATTATCCGTCTATAACTAACTTCGGTGCCCTATCCAACCAAACCTTTACTAGCTCCAGGGAGAGAAAGGAAGGGTAGAAATCTGACTACTCAACAGCAGTGCCAAGCCAGCCCAGAACTCAGACTCCAGTTCATGGTCTGAAACAGCTTGTTAACAGAGTTCTTTAAAATATAAATAACTAGAGGTACCTTTTACTTTGGGAACAAAAACAAACCTCACTGACTGAGAGAACTATGAAACAATCTCAGTTCTGAAAGGTATAAAACATGTATGTATCCAAAATAAAATGTATATGCACCTATTAAAGTGATATGGCAAAGCAATTTTAATTGTCTTCAAACACTGGATGATAACCAGTGAGTACTGCTTCCCAAGCAGCTATGACTCTGAAATAAACATTCACTGTATTTGTTGACACTAATTCAGACCTTTTGTAGCTGATACTATAAATGTTATGGAAATTACACATCACCCATATTCATTACCTAAATTTCACATAATAGTAGGTCTTTTAAATTAATTTTTCCCCAAAATAAATAAAGCAATTACTCCTTATTAAAGATTAGTCATTTACTATATTTAAGTTCCTAAAACGACCACATTTCAATTACATACAAGCCTTAGATTTGGTACTGTCAGCTTTTGATTTCTTTAAATTTTGAAAGAACAAAGCCACTTTTCAGGTTTTTCCATTAAACTCACTGGTAGCTTTTTTCTGCATACTTTGACTGCTTTGTTCCAGAGAATTGTGCTAAAAATACTTGTAAAATCTGAGGATATTGTCACAAAGTTTATTACTTGGCTAAACAGTACCAGTGAGGATTAAGTAACTCAGCCCTAAATGGAGGCCTTTCAAATGGTAGGATGGAGGAAAGAAAGTCAAAGTGTCCAACACTCTTCCCAAGCACAGAACTGACTTGACATATATTGTGAAAAGGGTCCACTGATATAATTCTACCTAATTTCCAAAAGATACTCTTCTCCCATACTCTTAATATTTGCTATTTTTAAGTCTACCATATTCTTACACTGTGTCATATCATTTTGATCAGTCTTCCCCAATGTTCCTCAAATTAAATTTAGTACCATCACCCCACACACACACCAGTGCTTTTCAGCAGGCAACAAGAAGAATGCAAACTGTTTAAAAGGAAAGACAGGTACACTGCTGCTGAAGACCGTTTTTTGAACTGTAAGATGTTTATTAGCATCATTGCTTCCTCCCTTGCAATTGTAATAACCAAAAATACATCCAAGAATGCCAGATGACGGGGCTGGAGTGGTGGCTCAGGGGTTAAGCCTCTGCCTTACAGGCGGAAGGTCCTGAGTTCAGATCCTAGACCCCACGTATAGACGCCAGGCGGAAGCCGGGGCGGCCTGCGTTTCTGGTCCTGGTAGGGTGGAGCCTGTGAATCCCGGTGCAGAATAAACAAGGAGGATGCAGTCCATGGTGGTTCCCGAATTCGTCCGTGGTTCTACACACACATACACGCATACACGCACACACATACATACACGCACATACACACATACACGCGCACAATTGAATAAATAATAATAAAAAATAATACTTAAAAAAAAAAGAAATTCCAGATGACCATTGAGGGTATGGAACAAAGTCACCACATTTGGTTAAGTACCGATGTTAACAATAAAATCAAAAGAGAGAGATATTCAACTAATATTATACACATACACATGAAGAATAAAAATCTAAAGAAAAGTGCTGAGATAACTATTTCATGAGAGTAAGGACTAGTCTATTCTGACTACAATATTCTCAGAACAGGGTGACAGATGATGTGTATGAAACAGTAAATAGATGAAAGCATCGGTCAAGATATTCCCTTGAATTTCATGGTTTTTACTTTAATCATACTTACAACCCCACCTGAAAGACTGGAAACAAGTGGCCAAAAGTTTACACATATATTATGTCCTAAAACATCAAGAACACAAAAGAGATTCATGTGACTCGTGTTCTCTGCTAACATAACTATATATTAAATAACATACAAAACTTTCAGGATTTTCTAAATTCTTATATGTGTAGAGCGCCACCTAGAGGAAAGTGGTCAATGGGATATCGCCTGTTGCAAAAGAAATCCTGACAGATGTGAGTGGTGAATGCAGTCAAGAGTTCTCCATGGAAAACAACAAACCGTAATTCAGAACATGGAAGACCCTTCATTATTCACCTGCAACCAGACCAGCCAAATCTCTCCCCATCCTAAAGCTCAGAGAACCTTGCGGAACAGGGGGCAGCAAGATTCTGAGAGCCTAAAGATGGGGAGGACCAATGACATGCAAGACACTCCGCACAAGTCCGGGCTGGAGCAGCCAAGATATAGCTACCATGTGATTGGACCTTGCCTGACCTGCACAATGGCTGACATGTCAACACTCCCCCCTCCCCCAGGGTCTAGCACAGATCCCAGGGAAGACTTCAAGCAGTAGGATCCTTAGAGGCAAGGGGTTAAACAGTCATAATAGATCCCAGGAGCCCAAGAAGGGGCCCCAGGCTATGCCACTGAGTCCTGAACCCTCACTAGTGTAGATGACTCAGAGGGAAATTTAGTGCGCACATAAACGGATGCTCTGGGGGATGGGAGGAAGCCGGAGGCACAGGGAGAAGGGAAGGGAGAGGGAGGGGGGAAGGGAGAGAGTATAATGAGGGACGACAGGGAAGGAAGGAGTGAGGAAGAGGAGAGGGGTACTTATTGAGCTTGTATGATTAGGGGGAAAAAAAGTTTGATTAAATAAAAAAAAAAAAGTTCTCCATGGAAAAGAGACATGTATGGAAATGTTACTTGAAACCACTGATGTTTTCTGGGACCCCTTAAGGAATATGGCCATAGCTTGCAAGCCTCACGGATCTCTGTCTGAAGTGGAGATGTCTCATGTACGGACTGTCTCTCTTTTTGGACACCCAGATATCAGGAATATGATTCTCCTGGAATCTTGGATGATCATCTCAAGCATGTGCTAGAAGCTAGGAAAGCCCCCCCACTTCCCTGTCTCCCCTTCCAACCAATTAGAGGTCCCAGATTTGCACACTATTCCCAGCCTTTTGGTTATCCTTTGCATATAAATGAAATCTGGCAGGATTAGGATTTTCATCATTTTTCCTCTGGGTGAACTGTGGATCTCCTCACCTATTTTAACCCAAATTTTCTTTCTGTCTGTCTCTGTGTGTTTCTTCCCCTTTCAGATTCTCAGCCCCAGGACAGCTTCAAGGGTTACCACACTTAGACATGGTATACTTGGAGAAATTTTTTTAAAATTTTTTTATTATTATTATTAATTCAACTGTGTGCATATGCGTGTGTATGTGTGCGCGTGTGTGTGTGTGTCTGTGTATGTGTAGAACCACGGACGAATTCGCGAACCACCATGGACGCCTCCATCTCCTTCTGCCTCGGGATTCACAGGCTCCGCCCTACCAG
Organism: Typhlomys cinereus; assembly: GCA_023101885.1. Classification (NCBI taxonomy): domain Eukaryota; kingdom Metazoa; phylum Chordata; class Mammalia; order Rodentia; family Platacanthomyidae; genus Typhlomys; species Typhlomys cinereus. The sequence goes on along the minus strand of JALPQD010000112.1, from coordinate 5,213,216 downwards.
GACCAGAAGCGCAGGCCGCCCCTGCTTCCGCCTGGCGTCTATACGTGGGATCTGGGATCCGAACTCAGGACCTTCCGCCTGCAAGGCGGAGGCTTAACCCCTGAGCCACCTCTTACTTGGAGAAATTTTAAGAAGGGATAACCTCTGAGACAACCATGTCCTTAAATATACATAGTATGTTATTGTGGCTTAGCTTTAAGTTCAAATACACATCATATGTCAGTGTAAACTTAGCTTTAAGTTCATCATGAAGTAAATTCTTAGTTCATCCACTAATGATCAGAACACAAGTCTTGAGGAGACCTAGAACCTGATTTTGGTTTTCTTTTAGTTCCTTTTAAGTATGTTCCTCTACATGTATATAGTTTTCTTAATGTGGCCCAGTCAGAGCACAGCCATTACCTTTAACTAGAGACAGGCCTGGGCATAGGCCAATCAGAGGCCAGCAACCATTTGTCAGTAACAGAAGAGAAAATCTCAGGTGTCGTGGGTAGTAAGGTTTCAATTCAAACTGCTCACAGACAAGGGGGGGACCAATCCCTGTGCACCCAAACTGTTGGCTGTTAGCCAATCATGTAACTACTAAGTTGGAAGCTCCCTCCCCTTGCCAGTAAGGTATAAAACTCCACCCGGACAAAAGGCCACGGTCTTCCCGGCTCGACACTGCTGTTGGCCGGTGTGAGCCCAGGTTCGAATCTGCTAATAAAGATCCTCTTGCGATTTGCAGCCAGTGTTGGCTCCTTGTTGATTTTTGGGACCCCAGAATCTGGCCACAACAGTCTAAGACTGTCTACACAATTAAAGATGGATCTTTGATAAAAATATTGAAAGAGCCCTTTAGAACTCTCATGTGTTAAATGTGCATTAAAATATGAAGCTGTTTCTTTTCTCCCTGAGGTCATCAGGCACAGCTACAGGAGTTCCAGGATGCAGCAAGCGCAGCAGAAAGCACTGCAGACAGCAATGGTGTGAGAAATAAATCCCACCAAGGAACTATCCATAAAGACAGTATGACTGACAGCTTGGTTACATACAGAAGACTCACATTTCTATAGCAGAGATAGTCATATCTCAATTTCTCACCAAAAGCAACAAATGTACAAGAAACCCTTTGTTGGCCAGGCATTGAAATGTTGATACTAAGACAATTTTCAATATGCAAGTTCAGAAATCAAAGTAAAAGTACACAGGCATCCAATTCCTACTCCTGTCTACTTAAAGAACCCCAGAACACTGACACCCAATACAGTGACATTCTACATATCAACTGATTCCGGGGCCCAGAGAAACATTTCATAAGTTAAGTGTAGCACATCTAATTGGACCTGAAAGTGCTCGCAGAAAGATGAAAACACTGACCAAACGTAAAGCAATGGGTACATTAAGATGCCAGCAATAAAGAATTACAGCTGGATACAGTGGCAGATGCCTGCTCTGTGATATTGCTGCCAAAATACACAAGCTACATCTCATTGAAGGAACAACAGACAATCCCCCTAAACTGTGGAATTCTACGAAATAATTAGCATGCAATCTTAAAAAGCATCAGGGACCTAAAAGAATCCTCTGGAACCACTGAAGGTGAAAACATAGCAGAGTCCTGACAACCCCAAGCAATTAGAAGGAGGAGCGAACAGGAATAGACAGCAGTGACTGATGTTCAGTACTGACTGGGCTGTTGTAGTCCTTTTCAGAAGAAAATGCTTTTCTCCTTGTTACAAAAATAAGTCATAGTAGGAGTGCTGGGCTCCCACTATCAAGGAATCAGGAGTAAAAATATTAATTACTCTTACCATTTTCTCTAATCTTGAAACTATTTCAAAATATAAATTAAAAAACAAATGTTTCTGCATTTTCATCTCATATACATTTATCTAACAATTAAGACTTTTAATGAGGGATGGAGAGATGGCTCAGGGATTTAAGACTGCTTCACAAGCAAAAAGACCTGAGTTCGTATCCCAGGTGCCATGTAAAAATTCCAGGTAGAACTGATAGCAGCCTCCACTTCCTGCTCTGGTTGGCAGAGCCTGAGAAATCCCAGAGTGAAGCATGAAGGAGGTAGAAGCAATTCAGGGTGATTCCCAAAGTCACCTTAGTCCTCCACAGGGACACACAGTGTCCTCTGACACTCTCACCCACACACATGCACACATGAATATAAAAAAAGGAAACTTTCAATAAACTTTAAAAAAGACTTAATTGAGAGGATTCTGATAATAAATTTCCTTAATTTACTTGCTTTCCTACAAATATTAAATGCTCTACTCTGATAGGTACTAGGGGCGCAATAGGGAAAAGCAGATGAAAGCGTTGCTTTCAAGCTTTCTGTTCTTGATGGAGGAGAAATAAAGAGCAAAGCACAGAGTATTCTACATGCTAAGGAGCACATCTAAGACAGGAAGAAATGAGCTGAAAGCCTCAAAGGGAAAACAATCAAGGAAGGCATCACAAAGGAGGCAGCTGTAAGAAACACAGATGAAGAAACGCAGATGCCTGGTTTTGATCATCACTCACTATGGTCAGTAGAGGGAAGAACTCCGCTGGCTTACAGAAGCCTCAGAGAAGAAACAGGAAGAATGTGAAGGAATCGAGTCAGAGAGGTGGCAAGGGCCTGAAGAGCCCAGAAAAGACCAGCTTTTACTACAAGAAGCCACAGAAGGTCCTTAGCCAGAACAGTCACATTGTCTGTTTTAATGAGATCACAAGGGCTGCTGCCTAGCAAACAGAACAAAGACAGACAAATATCAAACAAAACTTTCCATGATAGCCAGTCTCCTATTGTGAAATGCAATGTAAACTTGCACTACAGATGCAGCTTTAGGACAGAGCACATGAGCAAGATGCTGTAGGTTCTATTTCCATCACCACGCACACACCACACACATGCACAAAGACAACAAAAAACTGGAAGGCAAATTAAAAAATCAGTTCTATGTTAAAGTTTTCAAAACACTATTAAGATTTGGGATAAAGATTAACCACAAAGGAAGGGAGGGAAAGAGACTGAGGGGAGGGTGAATGAAGGAACAAGAAAGAGGGACGGGAAAAGAGGGAAACTTTACTAATCCCCTCGAACCCTGTTACTGAGTTTTTTAATGCTTGCAAGGGTTCTGACAGAAAATCAAGTCCCTTTTTTGCGGGGCAGGGATATAACTATATTCAAAACTTCACAAATCTACATATGATTTCCTATTATCATGTCTAGCACACATGGCCAATTCTAGGATTCTATTTAAAAATTCACCTGCTCACTAAAAATATTTGTCATGTAAAAGTCATAATATTTTTAGTCGTTTTGATGGTCATTTACAGATGTACAGAGCAGCAAATCATTTGAATCGCCTAGTACCTATGTTCCCAGATGTGGGTGCACAAGGGATCACTTTCTCGATGCCTCAGCTCATCTACTATGAACAATGTCACAGTATGGTATATTGAGTGCCCTGCTTTTTATATTTGCTTTCTGCCAATGACTTTACTGTTTACCCCCCACATATAAAAAACTGAAATAATATTTGTACTTCACGAAGCTATCACGTGGTTTATAAGAAAAGTACATGTCGTAGAAATAGTGTTTGTTCAGTCATGATTTATAGCAATAGTGGCCATAAATTCAATGTTCTGGCATCAGTCATGGGTATTAAGAAAGAGGCGTCTTTAAACAGAAACAAACATAAAACAATGCTATGTGCTAAACAGCCGATGAAAATGTAACCGCAAGACTGAAGGAACCTACCCCAGAATTTCCTGTAGAAGCAATTCATGGACTTTTGTAACATAGCTTGTGAGTAACAATGATCAGCAGTACTCATACTTATAAGACAAAATGCAACAAGCAAGACAGCAAAAATAAACCACAATATCGGGCTTTTGGGGGCTTCAGACACTGAAAATAGACTGTAAGCTAAAAACAACTATGCTTATTTTATGTTCAAGGAGGTAAAGACCAAACTTGAAATTTTAACCAGTAAAATATAAAACTATGTAAATAACATGAGACCATTCACCCAAGGGGGAAACAAACTACTAAGTTTGAGCTATAATTATCTGATATCAGACTGCCATCTAAATACCTATCAAAAAGTTTCCTTTTGCAATAGAAAATGAGAATCACAACTAGCCAATGTACAGGCAACTGGAGTGTCTGAACCTAAACAGGACATATAACTCACTCCTCCATCCCAAGGCTTGGGGAGCACCCAAGAAGAGGGAGTGGTAAGAATGAAGACCCTGGGGGGGGTGCTGCCACAGTGCCTCTGGGCCGACTCCTCAGCTGCCATCACTCCCACAAGCCCTGCAGATTTGGCCTCTCAACATCTCATCTCAGAAAAGGACAGATCTCAAGAGGACATACTTCCCTGAGAGACAGACAAGGGTTAGAGTTAATGGCAGACGCGGAGAAGGAAGTTACTTCTTTTTCTCAGCGGTATCTTCACTGATATGTCATCCACATTCCAGAAGTGCCCAGGGGCATGAGAGCATAGACAACCCAGATGAAACTCAGTGGACCACATATGCCAAGAAAAAAAAGGAAGAAAGAAAAAAGAAAGCAGAAGAAACTCTGGTTTTTTTTTTATTTTTTTATTAAAAATTTAATTATACATTTTAAAATTTTTTACCAGTTCCCTCCCTCCCCCCTCCCTCCCCCCTCCTCCCCCTCCCCTTCCCCCAGTGCCTCCCCCCCAATTCCCAGAGAGTCCTTTATTGTATACGCCTAACTCTCCATTGGGTCCTCCTCTCTGATGACATATAAGGACCCAGTGGCATTTCCATAAGCCCTTTCTCTTGTTCCCCTTAAGCATAAGATCACTACTATGGCTGTCAATCCCTTGCCTCCAGGGGTCTCGGTGCCCTTAACAGATGCTAGACTTTATGAGGGCAACAGTGCGCTGGACATTGCGCAGGGCATGCAAAGTCCCATTACGATTGCTTTGGCCCCAACTATTGTTGAGAATCTTGCAAATCGTTGCTCCTCCCCTCCTTTTGCTCTTACAATCTTACCGCCCCCTCTTCCGCAAATGTCCCTGAGCTCCAGGATGGGGAGAGATTAGGCTGTCCTAGTTCTATGTAATTGATATAGTCTCTGAAGTTCTGGATTGTGGTTTGTTGATTTTCTTTTGCAGTTTTGCTGCTCCTGCAATTCCCTTCACTCCATTCTGCTGGGCACTGTATGTCACCCCTTGCAGACCTTGATGGAGGCCTATTTTCTCTGCTGTAACATGGTCTCCTCTCTCCTTGTTTCTGGTGTGGCCCTCCTAACCCATCTCTCTTGTTCATAATCCTTGCAATTACTGTGTTTCATAGGTTTACTTTTGAGTGTCTCAATGTGGGCTGGGTGAGTTTGGTACTAGGAGCCACCTATTAGGGAGTACATACGGCGCTTAATTTTCTGGGTTTGGGATACTTCACTTAATATAATTCTTTCTAATGACATCCATTTCCCAGCAAATTCCAGTAATTCATCATTTTTGATGGCTGAGTAGTACTCCATTGTATAGATGTACCACAGTTTCCTTATCCACTCGTCAACTGTTGGACATTTAGGTTGATTCCATGACTTTGCTATTGTAAACAGTGCTGCTATGAACATGGTCGAGCTTGTGCTATCGAGGCGAACCTCTGCTGCATGGGGGGTTATTCCCAAAAGTGGGATAGCAGGGTCATATGGCATTTCAATCTTTAATTTCTTTAAGAATCTCCAGACGGCTCGCCAGAGTGGCTGTATGAGCCTGCATTCCCACCAACAGTGTAGGAGAGTTCCCCTCTCTCCACATCCTCTCCAGCATTTGTCGTTGTTTGTATTGTGGATTTTTGCCATCCTGACCGGGGTGAGATGATATCTCAGGGAAGTTTTGATTTGCATTTCCCTGATGGCGAAGGAAGTGGAGCATTTTTTAAGGTAATTGTTAGACATTTTAATTTCATCCCTGGTAAAGTTTCTTTGAAGTTCCAGGGCCCATTTTTTAATTGGGCCAGTAAGAAACTCTGGTTTTAAAGAAGGTTTACATGGGGCAAAGGAGAATGTGAGCTCAGGTAAAAGGAGATGAAAATGACAAAAATTCACTGTATATTCATTTATTAAACTATCAAAGAACAAAATGTTTTAAAAACATGGTTAAATATCAACATGCCCTCACAGACTAGTGAGGATCTCAGGAAAGAAAATTACATGCAGTGGAAACCTTGGGGTTGGGCTGGTCAGGTAAAGGGGAGTGCCCCTATCAGTGGGGTAGCCTGAGAAAGGGCCACTTGGCCTGGTACAGAGGCCTGAAGCCCCCCCCCCCACAACAGTACACAAACCAGAGGGAATCCTGGGGCCCACAGCAGTGGACAGGCAGGAAGGTGAGAGGGAATAGGATGGATTGATGAAGGAAGGGGAGGGAAGAAGGGTAAGTACTCAATACACTTGTAAAATTAGGGAAAAAAAATCAATGAGAAAAACAAAAAGAAAACATGGTGGGTATGAAAGAAAAAGAAATTTGAAAATTGAAAAATACCTTGAAAAGTAAGAACTTGATAGGAAAATATAGTATTACACCAGAATCACACAATGAAATATATCCTGACCTACAACACTCAAAACACAGGAAAAATAAATATATCTCACACAAAAACTACAACACATTAATAAACACAGAAATGGAAACATGGTATATATATATTATATAATATATACAATATTACTCAACTGTAAGATCTGGCACACGTATGTGCTAGAAGATTTGCTAAGTCACATTGGCCAGTGATAAATAATGCATAACCCCACATAAAAATGTAAATACAACTACATACAAAGCACGTACTTCCACATCTGGCACAAAATGTGGACTAAATGTTAGCTATAAAGAGAAGCAACCCACTTAAAGAAATTAAGGAAAATCATATGAATGTACTCCAAAAAATATATTATGGATACATTGCTAAGAAAAAATAGCAAGCTTTTTTATGAGAGGAGAATGAACAGAATTTGTTTTTTTATCCTAGGGTCTTTCCTGTTGCTTCCACCACTGACATTAATCAAAATCTAAAAGAAGTTACAAATCTAGGAAATTTTCTACAAATCGCACAGATTTTTTTTTTTAGGAAACTAACAACTCTAAATGAATAAATTCATCTAAAGTTATTCTTAAATTTGTAAAGAATAAGTTTAAAATATTCATAATAATTCTAAATTTTTGAGACTTTTGGCATGTATTTAGATCATGTAAAATAGGCCTAAAATATGTTTATTAAAATTAATATTTTATTCCTAGAGGGAAAAATCATTTATTCTCAAGCTAGACTGTGGATCATCTGTTCTTAAAATTTTCATGTCAACAGAAAATATTAAAATAAAACCATGGCTTACTATATAATGTGCTTTCAAATACCACCTTAGAACTCTTCAGTAATGATGTGATCAAAGCAACATAACATTTTACAAAGGCTAGATATGTAGGGAGTGGGAAAGATGATGTCAAAATTATCTTTTCTATCTGTCTGGTGCATGATCAATGATCTTTCCCTGTACAGATGGCTGTGGAACCACCCAACAAACTGTTTCTGTGTGACCGAGTGCATCATGCTCCACACACATGTACTGTTTTCCACACTATTAATAAGATTATTAGCATGTTTTCTCTCAAGCCCTTCTTTTCAATCCTAAATTCCCTTAAGTCTTAAAAAGGAAATTCAGAAAGTAAGACACAGATTGTTAGAAAGCTGTTCGCAGCACATCTGGAATGCAAACTATACACGGCATTGCAAAGATCGCTGACCCTGTATTTAAAATATAAATTGTCTAATTTTCCAAAATCATTTCCTCTCTGTTGCAGAATATTTTCAGAATGAACCTTAAGCTCTCAGAAGTGGGGCCAAGTATTTTATAGTGACTCAAATTTTGGCTTATGGATCTGATATCTGTCACTTGCTAATTTCATGACACAAAGACAGACTTATCTGAGTAGAAAATATTTTAACAACTTATGAAAACAGAAAATGGTATCTCTAAGAACTGAACTTTAAGGATCATTCACATATCAAACTCTCCTGCTAAATCCTTCACATCATTAAACACTGCATACACTAGCTACACAGAACTGTGCACTTCATTACTCTAAGAATGATCAATTTACATTTATAGTCTGATAATTAAAACAAGTCCATTTCTAAATCATTTTGCGCTACTGAAATTCTCATGTTTTCCAAAGTAAATAAGCCTATGAAAGACCTCAGTTTCTACAGATTCTAATCAATATCAATATTAAATTATGTGAATTTAAAATTATGTGAATTTTATAGTCTCTGAAGCTTATTTTATAAACTGGCAAGCTACATTTCAGAGAATTCTGCTCATTAAACTAGGAGTTCATAGATAATTAGGTGATAATCCAAATTTTACAAATTGGACTGTTAGATGAATGTGAAGTTAACACTTTCCTGTGACTCATTTGAAAGTTCACTTGTTACTCACCTGCATACTTGACACTCAGGACAGCCCCTCATGAATATTTTTCTTCAGTCACCAGTGGCTGACAGACAGGGGAAATCTTGCAACAGATTTAGAGTAAAAAAGACACATACAACAGATGTCCAAACCAAAACTCTTCACAGAACATTCCAGTTAAATCAAAACAATTATAATATTAAAAAAATTCAGTACCTAATTTGGGGCATTCTAGACTGGCTAGAACATCGTAAGTATAAACAATTTTAAAATGTATTTTAAAATACAGAGATATTCTCATCAGAGTGTTTGAACAAAATCTGAAGATTTTTATTTGCTAAATAACTCTAAATTTTATCTGTTAACTTTCTTTGAAGCTTAAATTATGATCTGGAAAGATGACTCACATGGAAAGGTGCTCGCCACCAAGTCTGATGGTTTGAGTTCAATTTCAGGAGCCAATATGGTAGAAGGATAGAAGCAACCCCTGAAAGTTGTTCTCTTGACTTCTGGATGTGTGCTGTGGTGAGTGCATGAACACACACATAAACACAGACGCACGCACGTGCGCGCGCACACACACACACACACACACACACATCCATACACACAAAAATGAAGTTTAAATTATATTTTCTCCATTTCTTTCAATTTTAGGCCCAATGCTATTTCTACTTTTTCAGAATTGCAAATATACAACCTTAGTGAATGAGACTTCAGGCTGTGAAAAGTGCTGACACGCTACAGAGCTGGCCCCAGAGGGTCCTCCTATGAGCTTCTCTAGACCTCACTAGTCAATATATTAAGACTGATGAATGGAAAAGTTAGCAAAGGTTGCTAAAGAGTGTGACTTTAAATAACACTAAATAGTAATTTACAATAAGCACACTTTTAGTAAAATTGTAACCTTTAAAAACAAAAACATAAAGATATAAAATATGACTGTGCTGTAGGGTCTATTTTCAAATACTCCTTTCTCAAGATATAAACAGAAAATGGTATTTTAATAAACAAATGCCAAAATAACTTCAATTAATTTTTAATCTGCCATCTTTATCAACCAACATTCAAGAACCTGAGACTGCAATGCCATAAAAGAAAAGGGCTAGAAAGACGTTATCAAACTCAAACCGCAAATAACACATCTTAAGAAAAGACAAAAGATGTCTACGCTGCGTACAGTGGTGACATTTTTTAGTCCTCATTCAGGAGTAAATGCAGGAAACTAACTGTATACAGCAACAGTGCAATTCTCATTCATTTGATTTATTTAATTGGATTAAGTGAAATACACACGTATGCTGAGGGCAAATGGCTGTATTTTTAAGAAAACTCTGACTCAAATCTATGCCAATTCAGAAGAGAATTGCATATTCATATTACCATTGCAAATATGAATCGTTAAATTCTAAGTACTGACCTCTAAAAAAACAAAATTAGTTTAAAAATACACAGTAACAAAGAACAGTAATGAAAGGAAAGCAACAGAAAAGTCTATATTTAACTGGCTGCTCAGTCATTAGAAAGGTGCCCAGTAACCACCATATGCTACTCAAATATGTTATCACACCTACAATTTCATCATATGTCTCCCAAGAAATTAATTAGCTCTAACTTTTTCAACTTTGACAAAAACGTCTGCATCAGACAGATTACTAGCTGCTGCAAACATTTCAAAATTCAAAGCTTTCTTCAGCTTGTATTTAACCTTTTAATTACTATTAATCATTTAGCAACATTTAGAACAGCATTCATTAGACAGATGTCTAATTCCAGAATTTTAAATAATGTAAATTTATTTACACATATATTTATTCTTGGTGTGTATTTGCTTAGTGGTTTAAAAAAATCAAAATCAAGGTCTAAAACAAGTGACTACAGCATCATTTCACAGCTGTGTTAAAGAAGAAAATACTTGACAATTTTATTTTTCTAAAAAAAAGGCTTACAGTAATAAGTGAACTCAACGGTTAAATAAATTTAAAAGTCTTTAGCTATCTGAGAGAGCATGTAATGTTTATTTAGATTATCTATAAACTGCCAGAAATAGAAAGAAATGAAAGTTGACTAGAAGAATTTTTTTATATTCTGTTGACTATCAAACTATAAACACCCATTTCCTGCTGGATTCTATCTCAGCCATGTAGACTAACTTCCACCTCCATCAAGTTATTTAAAATATCCTGATAAGCCTGCCAATTGTTTCCTATGCCTTCATTCCACAGATATTTGCTGAGCAATGGCTACACAAATTATACAGAATTCCTGTTCTTATAGTAGCACGATAAATGATATAGCGTATCAGAGTGTGAAGCGCCTGTATCAGCTGGTCCTTTAAATCAAAGAGCACAAACAACACAGCTTGCAAGCTCTGGCTTCTGTGAAGCCGAGGAACACGACTGAATTTTCCTTCAATTACTCAGCTGATAAAATAATGAACCACCTAAAAATAATCTCCACCTAACAGGGGATTAGACCTACATCGCACAGTTGCTACTCTAGCTGAGTGTCTGAGTTAATCAGGATGAGTGCAGCTTCCAGAGCAGCGCGCATCAGCACCGCTAACTGTCAGTCTTCTTTTGCAGCTACCCTGGTAATGGCTCCAGTGACTTATGTAACTTTCAGGCTGAAAAGAACCTTAGAGACAGATACCAAGTATCTTCCAGGAATTTTCTGCAGTCTCTCCAGTGAGACAGACATTTCTGCCTCTTTATTTATAAATTCTATAAAATGCAGGAATGATGTTCTTATTGCTTTTTGAATTCTCTAAACCTATAGCAACTGGAACAGAAGGAATCTGACAGGACTTTTCATCAATATCAGTGCTGTTTCAGAAACAGCAGCATAGGAACGACAGAACAGACTCAAAATTCATGGTTTACAAAGGTGAGGGTCTCCGTGTTACGTTGTGTGTATGTGAAGGTCCTGTATGGAGCGTGGGGTCTTCTATTGTAAGCGTGTGTGTGAAGGTCTCTGTGTTACGTGTATGTGTGCTGCTCAACTGAGGAGACAGTTTCCCCATTTATATTCAGCACATGAACACTGACATCTAACTGCATTACACGGAGGATCTAGCTAACGTTAAGACACAAAAAATGACTATCATAGCCTCTACCATCATAAAGGATACATCTCAGGAGGAGTACTTAAGAGGAAAGAAATAGTTTTGAATAGCAATTAAATATATGGTAGAAATAAAGTACTCTGACAAAGATTTGGCTGCCCACACTGGATTCTCAAAAGCTTAAGATCATATAGACTTTTACTACAAGGCGAAATCACAGGTAATTACTGCAGAAATATGGGTAAAGATTAGAAGTTCAATTCAATTCACATTTAACGAATATTGCGATTTCAAGTATCGTGATATACACAGGATGAAGCTCCATGAAGCTGAAGAACTTGAGCTCTGAGAGGAAACTCCAAGCACCTCACACTGCCTGGGAAACCCTCAGTTTGTAGAATCACTGAGAAGGACATGTTGTCAACCAGAGTGTAAGTTTCATCAGGGAAAAAAATTAAAAAGATGCAAACAGCACATAGTTTGTAAAAATAGCTGTCCAAAATAATAACATGTACATCAGGGATGGAAGGAGGCAGAAGTATGAACATTTCTAACCCCATAATCTGAAGAAGCCAAGTAATTTGTCAGTAGAGAAAGATGAAGGGAAGAGATATTAAGCAAGAGAAAATGGTCCCAGTTTTGAAGATGTGAATTTATTTCAGTGGTCAACCAGAATAATAGAAACGCCTCCACCGTGGGCCAGTGAGATGGCTCAGGAGATGAGGCACCTGCTCAAAGCCTGGAGTCTCAGGTTGACGCCCAGAAGCCCAGGTGGTGGAGAGAGAGAACTCATTTCTCTAACACGTGCCACAGCACAGCATATCTGCCTCTGACAGATAAAATACATTTGAAAAGAAGTGTTTTCTCCTTCTACTAGTTGCTGTAGCATTAAGAACCGTATGCAGCTGACCTGCCCCCAGCCCGCGCTACTGAGCAGTGCCCAGTGCTCTAGGAAGTGGAGTCCAGCACTGACAGTGCCCAGTGCTCTAGGCAGTGGAGTCCAGCGACAGGCTCTAGACTCACAAAAATGAGTTTAGAGGCGAATAATGAACAAACCACAGTCTCAGGACACTGATTTACCAATTTATTATTTTATAAACATCATAAATATTTGTAATACAAATGGATATATAAGCAAACAAGTACAAATGTATAGTAATTATTGACTTGTAAGGTAATTTTAAAAATGATTTCATTAAAAAAGTTCCAGATTAAAAAAGTAACCAATAACCAATAAGACACAATATGAACAGATATAATTTCCGAAATTTTCTGGAAAATAACTGAGAGTTTAAATAAGTATATGAATAAAATATGAATGACCATGAACTGAAATTTCCTGAGCTGAAATACTTTGAGGCTAGTGTCAGTCCCATTATTCTCTTCTTTGTACTCATCTGAATGTTTTCTTTGAAAAGGTTTTCAAGGGTTGGCAAGACAGCTAAGCTGGACAGGTACTGCTTGCAAACCTGGTAAACTGAGTTCAATTCCTGGAAGCCCACATGGTAGAAGGAGAAAACAAACACCTGAAAGTTCTCTCTGAAAGTTTACCCTTGCGCAATGACATACATGTATGTGCCTTCCACTCTCTCGCAAATAAATATTTAAATTCTATACAATAGAAAGATGAAAAATTTGACATGAGTGGAGAGAGAAAAATAAAGTTCCATAGAAACAAATGGTCTAATTTAATTTCAGTTTCATGAAAATTTCAAATTATAAAATGCCAGTCTAAATTATATAAAATACTTAGAATCTACCCATGAATTATAAATGATTGATTTTCCCCAGAAAGAAGTCCAGGTACATTTCTCGTAATAAATATTATTTACTTAAAGCAAACTCTTGGAGAGTGATAAAGAGAGGTGCCAAAGCCTGCCACAGCTGAAATGGCCTGAAGCACCTCTGACTGGGGGCTCCTGGGTCCACGCGCCCCCCTGATCCCTCAGGCTCCTCGGTCCACGCGTCCCCCCTGGCCACTCAGGCTCCACGGTCCAAGTCCCCTGAGCCCAGTGCTCTCATTTGAGTCCCTCCTGGTCACCCCTGGGTCTCTGCTTAACAATTACCTGCATCAAAAATGCTTCCAACCCTGACCTGAGGGCAGAATGTCGCTCTGTATCACCACATCTTCCCACAGAACCTTTTCAATGTAACCGCTCCTAAGTTTTATGTCATTTTTAAAACTGAAAATTCACATTCCTTAAAATCGACATTTTAAAGAATTTGTGAATTCAATGTATATATAAGAAACAGAAAGTCCTGAGTTTAGATCCAGGATCTCCTATAAAAATACAAGGCAGGAATGGCGGCACCCTGTACTTCTGACCCTAGAAGGTAGAGGCTGGGAGGCTCCAGAGCGAAGCAAAAGGAGGTCGAAGCAGTCCAGGGTGATCCCTGGTCGCCTTCGGGCCCCCACAGACATGCACAGTGCCCTCGACACAGAGTGATTTCTACACTTTGCAGCATCCTCAAAGAAACCTTGACTTCACCAGCAGCTGCTCCCCATCTCTGTCCTTAGCTTCAGCAAACACGAAATCAGCTTATGTCCCTACAAATTTGCCTATTTCAGACTTTTCATGTAAATGAATCTACACAGCAGGTGACCTTTCCACATTCATGTTCTTTTCCACAAAGCAGAAGGTTTTCAAGGTTGCGTGTTATACCACGTGTGTTCAGTATTCCTTTTCTGGCTGAATAACACTTCACTCATTAGATATGCCATAGTTTTCCTTAATCAACAGCTATAGACTAATTAAGGTTCTAATTATTATCTATTTTGAAGAATGTTTTAATAACCATCTACATATGAATTATCATACAAATGTACAACTTCAGCTCTCTTCAACTGCAATTCATGTATCTCCACAATCCACCTTGAGGAACTGTCAAACTGTTTGCTAGATGCCACACCATTTGGTCACCTTGCCTTCAAAGTAGGAAGAATCCCACTTCTCCATATTCTCATCAATACTCTTTTTCTGCTTTTCCTTATTGTAGTCACCTAATGACTAGGAAATGATGCCTCTCATGATTCTGATTTCTATCTCTCTGAAGGTTAAGATTCTGAGCCATACTTTCAATTATAATTGGCATTTATGTACACCAATATATAGATTTATTTCTGAGCTCTATTCCATTATGTATCTTCTATGGAGAACTATTGAGATCTGTGGTTCATCTTTAAACTAGAATACTGTTGAACTATAAAAACTCTTAATATTATAGATTCTAAATAACTCTCAAATAAATGATCTGCAAATATTTTCTGCATTCTATAGGTATTCTTTTCATTTCATAATAGTATTAACAAAAATATTTCCTTTTATAAAATCTACCTTATTTTTCATCGACTGTTTCTGTATTTTGATGCCAAATATAATAAACCAGTACTCAATCTCAAAGATTTACTGATATTGTTTGCTTCTAAATTTTACAATTTTAGCTCTGATAATTGTTTGATTTGTTTTGAGTCTACAGTATAAAACAGGTCACAATTCATTCTTTTGCATGTGGAAACCCAGTTGTCCTATAATCATTTACTGAAAATATTATTCTGCTCATTGAATAGTCTTGCCACTCTTTCAAAAATTAACTGACCACCAATATATAGATTTATTTCTGAGCTCTATTCCATTGATTAATATGTCTATCATTCATGTCTACTTTAAAATACAAGACATATTGGCTAAAGGTTATAGGTGAAGACTAGAAACATCCTTCAGTGGTAGAATGCATGCTTAGTGTGAACTAAGGCCAGCAGTAGCAGAACACGTGCTCAGTGTGCACAAAGTCCAAGGTTCAAACCCCAGCACTGGAAAGATGGAGGAAAAAATTTGCTAGTTGAATAATCCTATCAATAGCAAAAATACTAACTACAAATGGCTCTAGATATTCTTAATTGATAATTTAGTAACAATTATTTCAATAGATATTTAATATTTAATTGTATTAATATTTAATAGTATATAGATAAGAAAACTGAGACTTGAGAAAGGTTAATTGATCACAGCCCAATGACAAAAAAAACAAACAAACTAATTACGTTACCAACATATCATTGAACCCCCAAAGTCTAGCATGGATCACAGGCACTAGGATTCTTAGAGGCAAGGGATTAACAGCAACAATAGTGTTCCTAGACTAAAGGGGAACAAAAAAAGAGCTCTAGGCAATACCACTGAGTCCTTACACCTCATCAGAGTGGAGGACCCAGAGGGAAGTTTGACATGCACATTAAAGGATGCTCCAAGAATGAAGGGGGGGAGCACTGGGAGAAAGGGAGGGAGGGTGGTAAAGGAAAGGGAAAAGGGGGAAGGGAGTAAGGGGATCCAGGGAGATGGAGGGAGGGAGGGGAATGAGGGACTTATCAACTTTGTATGAGTGGAAGAAATAAATAAAAAAATCACACACAAAAAAACTAATTACAGTTCAAAGTAGGACCAAAAATTCAGGTCTCCTAATTCCAGCACATGCTCTTGCCACAATGTCACACTATTTGTTGTTCAGGCAAAACTAATTGCTTTATCATCCACAATGTGACTTCATGGGAAAATCTTCAAATATATGAAAAGGCAGAGACAGGTGTATGGAAGATTAATCAAAATGAAACTCAAAGTCAACTAACCAAAAATCTGGGGAGATGCTCAGGGGATAAAGCACTTGCTGCACAAGCAAAAGGACCTAAATTCGAATCACCTATAATTCCATCCCCAGAAGGCAGAGCCTGGGAATCTCTACAGAAAACTGGCAGCTGAACTAGTCCTGATGGTTCTGGGTTTAATTAGAGACCAGGCTCCAAACAGTAAGGTAGAAGAGTGATCGAGGATGATTCCCCTTATCACCCACAGGCCTCCACACATGCACACACATGTGCACCCGCCTACACACAAACACGCACAAGCAGTTTCAGTTTAGGAACCTGGTTAGCTCCTCTGCGTTCTGTTGATTCTAAGCAGAAGCAAGCCATTAACTGGTGGTAACACGATCAGCTCTCCATTGTCCTATTGCTTTCCACAGTTCCTACAGCTGCGACCTACCACTCACTGCTAGGTGTTTCAAAGAATGCAGAAATAAGATCTGCCTGTTTTGAAAAACAAGAAATTTAAGAGCTGGCAAGCAGGAAAATAAAAAGAAAAATAATACCTATAGGAGAAATCATGATGTGTTGGGAGAAAGGATTAAATCTGTATCACCAGATGTGGTGATAAACGTGCTAATATACGATGTAAGTGACATATAAGGATGAGTACACAACCTTAAAACCACAAAAGACTGAAGTATGTGCAAAAGCAGTGTGTGCAAGCACACCATACATGTAGTAAATACATATACATATAGATTCAGGGTAATACGCAGCAGAAGCTGCATGTAAGTAACTGAAAGAAAAGAGCCAGGGTATCAAAGGAAAGGCAAATGAGAGAGAGAGAGAGAAAGAGAGAGAGAGAGAGAAGAGAGAGAGAGAGAGAGAGAGAGAGAGAGAGAGAGAGAGAGAGAGAGATCCTGGGAGAAATTAGAGAGAACAGACACAGAAAGTCTGCACAGGATGGGCGCAGTGGCTCGCGGCTGCAGTCCCAGCACTTCAGAGGCCAAGACAGAAAGTCTGCTTCAAGTTCTAGGCAGCCTGGGCTACAACAGGAGGAGGAGGGAGGAAAGAGGGAGAGAGGGCGAGAGACAAGCATCAGCTCCCAGCTCTCTAGGAGACAGAAGCCAAACTTCTTCCAGAAGGCGAAGTCCAAGAGCTCCAATGTGCTGGGACCAGCAGTCCCAGCCACAGCACAAGCCTGCAGTTCTCACGAGCTTTAGATCTGGTTAGGATTGGGTGTAACCATGTCTCCTTAGTGCAAGAGGCCAGCGCTAGAGAAGCATTTAATCTTGTCACATCTCATTTCTCAAAGGGTTAATATGACCAAATGATGACCAAGTGGTGTCATGAGTAGGAAACTTGTTTGAGGTCAGGCTACCCTGGAAAACACTGAAAAGTGTCCCCCTCCCCGAAAAAAGGCTCAAATGAGGGAGCTAGGACATCCTGCAACGATCTGTGGATAGAGAGTCACGGAGAGGGGACTAGATGACCCACCAGAAAAGCTCAGGCTGCAGACGCCTGGCTGCTGGCTCTGCCTCCTTGGTGACCAAGAAAACCCCCATCCTCTTGGCGTGACTTACAGAAGAAAACATCCTTAAACCCCCAAGCAGCTCGTCTATCTGTTACCTGCCTCTTGGTCACAAGGTCCACAGTTGGGGTGGGACTGAGAATTTGATGCTCATATCCCCGCCCTTCCTTCACAGGGAGTGCTTAAAGCTGGTCCTCCGTGTGCACGGCAGCCCTCGCCAACACGCGGGGGACACCCCTGGTTTGGACATGTCACCCCGGTATTAGAGGACTGAGAAGGAAGCCACTCCAGAAGCTGGGCTTTCCCTTCCTTCCCACTACAACTTTAGAAATGTTTGCACCGGTTTCACCGAGGGTTTTGTATTTTACTCTTTATTCTATATTTCTATGATATTTTTTATATTTTTAATTTATTTGGCAATAATATTTTTTACATTGTCCTCTTTTCTCTCCATCTTCCAAGTCTTCTAATTTCACTTTTTTCTTTTCTTTTGTATAATTTTCTTTCTTTTTCCCCTTTCCTTTATTTCACTCACTTACTATTTTCATTATCAATCTCGATCTTAGTCTACATTGCTTTTGCTGTATTTTCTGTGCTCCTTGGTGGTGTGGCGGTTGGCTTTGATCACTTTTCACTGCATTTCTACAGTTAGTGAGACAGTGTCGTGGTTTGAATGCGAGTTGTTGCCACAGGCTCCTGTGTTTGCATCCTTAGCTGATGTTACTGCTTGGGAAGCACCTTCAGGAGATGGAGCCTTGGTGAAGGCAGCACATCACAGGGCAAGGCTTCAAGTGGAGCCTGCCCCTTGCCAGTGTGCTGCTGCAGTCTGCTACTCGCCTGCCCTGCATCTACGGACATGACCCAAGTGTCCCCCAGCTTCTGCCACCTGCTCTATCTCCCCTCTGGAACCATAAGCTAAACAAATCCCCTTCTCCTGTAAGCTGACTGAAGCAGTGTTGTCTCGCAGCAGCAGAGAGAGTAACCACAAAGGTGCTGTTGCTGCAACAAACTGCTTTCTCTTCTATGAATGGGAATTAAGCATCAGGAGATGTCTGCTCCCAAAGAAGACTCTCTTCTCCCTAAAAGGAAGAGATTGCTACCTCAACAGATTAGAAACTGAAACATGGAAAACAGAAAATTGGACAAAATGATGCCAAGGAAAGATCATATCTCTTCAATAACCAAATATAAAGACCTCGAAATGGTTGAGGTAGCATTAAAAATTCAAACATTCAATTGCAAACAAATGAATGATGACTTACAACAACGCTCAGGCAAGCATGTGAATGAAGTGAGGACACCCACGAGACATAGGAGAGGCAGTCAGCAGCAAAGATGCGCAAAGGAATTCTGCAATACGGATGAGAGACTGCAAGAAAGTTGAGGCTTTCAAATAAAATTTTGGAAATAAAAAAACTCAATAAATCAAATTAAACACAGTGGAAACATCAACAGTTGAATAGATCAAACCGAAGAAATGCTACAGGGATAGAAGGTGAGTTCAAGTAAATATAGGTTCAGAAATTAATAGAGGTACAAAATAAACAAGCATGACCACAACTTGTAAGAACTCTGGAACATGATCAAGGGCAAACCCACTCCACAGGAGCTGACACAGAAACTAATGTTTTATAAAAGAAAAAAAAAAAAAAGAATCAATGAAATATAGGAGAAGACTGCCCAAGTCCAGGTGAAGAAATGGACATCCAAGCCCAAGAAGCATTTATGACTTAAGAACCATGACTAGAAATAAACTTCTCTACAATACACGATAGTCAAAATTCTAAGAGTATAAACAAAGAAACAATATTAAAAATTGCAGTAGAAAAATATAAATTCGATTATAATGGCAAACTTCTGAATATAACAAAAAAATCCTAAAAGCCAGGAAAGAATGGGTTTTTGTATATTTCAAGCCCTGAAAGTAAATAATTATCTTCTGAGACTATTGCATCTAGAAAAGTTATCCTTCAAAGTTAATGGAGAAATAAAGACCTAAGGAAAGTGCAAACTAAAGCAATTCATATCCATTAAGCCAGCAGAACAGCCAAGATTCATCAAAGAACCCTGTACTCAGAGGAAGACAGCCATTTACAAGCACAAGAAGTCAGGAAAGGATGACTGCATGAGTGGCAAATTAAAGTTAGGAAATAATACTATCCAAACTTAGTAAACCTCTAATATGATAGTGAAGAAAGGGCAGAACATACAGTTTTCAAACTGACCAGGAGAAACGCAAAACAGATTATCAATAAACTTCTGTCAATAATAACCCTAAAAGTAAATGGCCTTGAAATTCTGCAATCAAAAGACAAACTAATTCATTAGATTAAAAACAAGATTTTATGGCTTATTTTCTATAAGAAACACACCTCACCAACAAAGATGGACACAGGCTGAAGATGGAAGAACAGAAATCAATATCCAAGCCAGTGGAAGCTGACAGCAGCAGGAACAGCTATATTCAGATGACCACATGCACATTAACCAAAATCGGTCAAAAGAAACAAGTACGTTCACTACATAGCAAGCAAAAGAACCATCCATCAAACAAGAGGAAGGGTTGTAAATATACCTGCATCAAGCACCAGTGCCCCCAAATCATATAAAACAAGCAATACTGGACAGAAAGGAGAGAACAGGTCTAGATGCAGAAAAGGTGGATATTTTAGTCTCAGTCTCATTAGTAGATAGTTTATCCAGACCAAAAAAAAAAAAAAAAAAAATCAAAGAAATGCTAGAGTTCATCAAAAAGACTTAACTGACATGATTAGAATATTTCATCTGATAATATATCCTCAGCAACCATGGAACTTCCTCCCTTTCAGACCATAAAGTAAATCTAAAAAACTATTAAAAATACCTTCTTGGATCTTATCAGATCACAATGAAACAAAACCAGAAATCAGTAATAAGACAAACTACAGAAACCTGTACAAATACGTGGAGTCTGAATGAGACGCTCATGAATAATCAGCAAATCAGTAAAAAAAAGCAGAATGAATTTTAAAAATCATATCCTCAAATTAAAATGAAAACATAACTCACCAGAATAACATAACAGCAAAATATTTGGGATATACCAGAATATTTGGATATAGCTATATGTGGATTTTTCTATTAAAATTTCAGAGAGAATGCAAACAAAGAGCTTAATAATATATCTCAAGGTCTAAGAAAATAAGAACAAGATCCTTTCGGCTCGGGACGGGTGCGGCTCAGGAAGGACACACTGCTCCTCAGGAGGTGACATCCAATACTCATCAGGATGGAGCCAAGGGCGGTGCAAAACTGAAAATAGCAACAAACCATATTTCAGAGCATCAGAGACCCTACATTAATCACCTGGAACCAGACCAGCCAAATCTCTCCCCATCCTAAAGCTCAGGGAAATTTGCGGAAGAGGGAGAGGTAAGATTGTAAGAACCTAAAGATGGGGAAGAGCAATCATACGCAAGACACTCCACACAAGTTAGGGCCCAAGTAACCATAATAGGACTTTGCGTGACCTACGCAATGATTGACATATCAACGACCCCCCCCCAAAGTCTAGCTATAGGTCACAGGCACTAGGATCCTTAGAGGCAAGGGATTAATAGTCACAACAGTGTTCCCATACTAAATGGGAACACGAAAAAGGGCTCTAGGCAATGCTACTGAGTCCTTACACCTCATTTGAGTGGAGGACACAGAGGGAAGTTTGACATTCACACTAAAGGATGCTCCAGGGATTGGGGGGAGGGGGAGAGGAGAGCACTGGGAGAGAGGGGGAGAGGGGGTAAAAGAAAAGGGAAAAGGGGGGAGGGAGCAAGGGGGACCAGGGAGGAGTGGAGGGAGGAAGGGGACTGCAGTACATATTAAGTTTGTATAAGTGGGGAAAAATTAATTAATTAAAAAAATTAAGAACAAGACAAATCAAAAACAGTACACAAAAACTAGGGGCCAGAGAGACAGCTCAGAGGTTAAGCCTCTGCCTCGAAAGCAGAAGGTCCTGAGTCTGGAACCCGGATCCCATGTAAAAATGCCAGGCAGAAATGGTGGCGGCTGCACTTGTGGTCCTGGACGGTGGACACTGGGAAACTCCAAAGCAAAGGAGAAAGGAGACAGAAGCAATCCAGGATGAGTCCCAAAGTCACCCTCGGTCCTCCACAGGGACACACAGTGCCCTCTGACACACACACACACACACACACACACACACACACACACACACACACACACACAAGACACATAAAAAATAGTACATGAAACTACCAAAAATAATAAAAAATAAAATAGTACACAATAGCTACCAACAAAATCTAAAGGATCATTAAATAATATCTCAAAACATTACATATTCCAAAAGGCTGGAAAATTAAAAAAATAGGAAAAATTCTTCAACATATATGACCTACCAAAATGAAACCAAAAGCATATAAATAACTCAAATAGATGAATAATGAGTGTGAAGTAGTAACATAGTCTCTTAAAAAGAAACGTCCAAGACTACATGGATTCGCTACTAAATTCTGTTGGACCTTTAAAGAATAATTAATATTAATGTTTCTCAAACTACTGCATAAACTAGAAAGGACCTTTAAAGAATAATTAATATTAATGCATCTCAAACTACTGCATAAACTACAAAGGGAAAGAATGGTATTGTCATTTTATGAAGAGAATATTATACCAGTATCAAAACCAGATAAGGACACAACAAAAAAAAAAGTATAGACCATGTATTCCAATGAGCATAGACACTGAAATTCTCAACAAAATACTCGAAAACTGAATCAACAATACATTCAAAAAATCCTACACAATGACCAAGGTTTCATTCCAAGGAATGTGAATGGTTCAAAATATTCAAATCAGTAAGTATAATACAGCATTGTGGACTCAATGTAAGAGCATTTCCTACAAAATCAGGAACAAGGTAAATAAGCAATGTTCATACTCGCTACTCTTAGTATAAAGCTTTAATTCTTAAGCAGTAAAGCAAGAAAAACAAAACAGATACAAATAGGAAGGGAAAAATTATGCCTACTTTCAAATAATAATGAACCTATACTTAAAACACACCGAAGATTCCACCACCAAACCTTTAATCTGATAGACTTTCAGCAAAATAGCAGTATTCAAAATCGAATATACAAACATAAGTAGCTTTTCTATAAACCAATAATGAACATACTAAGAAAGAAATCAGGAAATGATTCTGTTCATTATAGCTCCAAAAATAAAAGTATCTAGCAATAAATCTAACTCTAGATGAAACACTTCTATATCAATAGCAAATATTGACAGAAGAGACTAGATCAAATTAAAAAGCTCTGCAAAGCAAAACAAACAGCAGAATGAAGAGACAGTGGCTCAGCACCCACATGGCAGAAGGAGAGAACCACTCTTGCATGCTGTCCTCTGACCACTACATGCATGCAGTGGCAATCAGACACATAAGTACGCATATGTGCATGTGCGCGCACACACACACACACACACACACACACACACACACACACACAGATATACATGCACATGCATGTGCATACAAAATGAATGAATGAATGTTAAAAACTCGGAACTACCATATGACCACCCAGATAGTCCACTTGAGCATTACACAGGCATCTGCACATCTGTGTAGCACTATTCAGCATAGTCAAGATATGGATAAGAATAGCGAAGAGAGGGTAATGGAGATGTGTTATGAGCAAAGTACAATGATGTGCACGTATCAAAATGTCACACTGATACCAAAGCTTATTGGCTTTCTCGCTAAGCTCAATGAAGCCCACTGCTTTGCATGCTACCTTCGAATTAATTGCAAAAGAAAAAAATAGGGAGGCTTTGGTTTGAACTAGGTCCTTCTTGTCATTTAATACAATTAAGTGCCCTCTTGGTGCCCTCTCTCAACCCACCTCTGTTAGTGCACTACCTTGGTGCCCTGCCTTCTCTCAACCCACCTCTGTTAGTGCACTACCTTGGTTACTACCTTGGTGCCCTAACAATCACCTTTCCAAACTGTGATCCTTGAAGACAGAGTCACATGCTTTGCAGGCAGATTCAGTGCTGAACGTGGCACAGCAACGATCAGTCAACTAGCCAAATGTACTCAGAACTGATTTCTTCACACCTCGCCACAGAAGAAGACTAATCACATTATCAGCACATTCTAGTAGGGTAAAAACAAAGGGAATGAGGAGCAGTTTGTCAAGGAGCATACAAAGGAATGATTGTGACGTTTCACAGCAGAATGAAATGACTGTAAAATTACTATTTAATAACAAAGACAAGGGCTTCAGACCCGAAGTCTTGAGTTTTCAAATGTGCCTCCACAGTGACCTCTTTAGAAGGAGATCATCTTTCTAAACCTCTTTCAGTTTGCCTTTTATAAAATTTGAGTAAGAATACTGATCCTCACAAGCTCAGCTGAGGCCCCCATGACACTGAATAAAGGGGAGAATACAGACACCAACATAAAACTGTAACAGCTAATTCCCTTCCTGCCTGGCAACAAGGCTGACATAAGGACAGACCCAAAACACTTGCCTCTCTAGAATTATCCCCACTCCCCCCATGTCAGTTTTTAAGTTTTGCCATCGGGAAATTGAATTTTCAAAAGCTCCCATTAAATGTAAAGTCATTTTGGAGATACTGTACTGTGCCTGTTAGCTTCTTAAGGCTCAAGTTAGTGGGGCTCTTTTGACGATGATGGACAGGAAAGGCCTATGGCTTTCCACCACTAGGTAGGAGATTGAAGGAGAAAGGGGAAAAACTGGAAAAGGGTCTTAACAGCAAATGCTTTCCACTTTACAATATTACTTACAATCATTTTGAAAACAGTTTATTTTTATAAGAATTACAACTATTAGACCTCCTGGAGAGTCCTCTTTTCTCACCTGGCTTCAATTTTACAGGCACCTCCTATTTCATAATAGCTGGCTGCCTTCTCCCTTTGATTTAACATAATGATTGCAACATTCAATGTGTTGCATAAAATTACAGTTTTGAACATATATAAAAAGTAGTAAAGCTGATCATTTTCCTTTTGGATGAAAATGCCATTTGATGATTATTTTATGTTCTTGTATACTGTCTTTTTGTGTTTTCTTCTGGTAAAGTTAGGTTTCTATGATTCTGAAAACATTTGCTTGAAATATTTAAAACAGTATTTATAGTAAAGAATTTAAATCTTTGTTGTTGAATGGAACAGAAAAGTCTACACTACAACTGAATGATATACCTTTTACTACTATCAACAAAGAAAAGATCTTCTCTGATAAATACTATCTTCTTAATGCTTCTCCAAACTATAGCTTTCTGCTAAGTCCCATGAGATCTGAAAAAAATCAGACAGATGGCATAATAGGTATGCCATGCAAATTATTAAAGTTTACATTTAAAAGCTCAGTACCATTTTACTATCTTTTTAGCTTGCGTCCAGACAACATAATGTCCAAACTTACAGCTCCCACTTTATCCCTACTATTATTAAAGAGCTACTTCTAAGTTTTCCCAAATTCTCAGTCACTCACCCGCCCGCCATCTTATGAATCCCGCGCTTCCTCTCCGCCTGTGGTGCCACCAAAGAGGACTCTATAAAGTAAACGTGGAGACAATTATTGCCAAATATGAAAGAACAGAGATTCTTAATAGATCCAGAAAGGCTAATAAAATAGCCTTTAAATAACTAGAGAATAGAAAATCTAAATGAAAGGCTGGAAGGTAAAACAGATTATACGTATCTAATTTTAGAATACTGAAATATTATTAAGAGCCAAACTATCTGAAATAGGACTGTTCAAAACCCAACAAAATCAACTTAGCACTATTTGTAGACAAAAATCTACATGCTAATGATTTTGCAAGCTCACAGATTTTAAAACCCAATCTATCATTAAAATCAAAGAAAAAATTTGAAAAACATGTTAAAAACTGTGAACTAAAGGTTACATCTGTGTAAAGACTATTGAAGCTTCTCTGTTCTACTCAGAGAACAGTCGGTACCTACGCACAAACCTGGCACTTGAACTGTCTTCTGTGCTGACCGTGCAAACCCTCTGGGACCTAGTTCTCCTTCAACATCCCCTTCTTAGCATCAACACATCTCCTAGTCACGGAAGACTAACTCTCTTCCAGTACCATATATGCAAACATGGAAAACAACAGTAATGACAATAATATACTAACCATATTATTTTTTTCTGTTGAGGACCCTTCCCATAGACTAGCATAAAGGCAATATAACAGAGTTGTGGGTAGAATTGTCTTCTCCAATATTTGTAGGTAGACCACTAACACACAGAGTATGATGTATTTGGAAATGGGACCTTTGAGAGGGTATTATTGTTAGATGAGGCCCTTGTGGGATTAAGGCCTTTAAAAGAAAAGGGCCCAAAGAAAACTTGCTCTTTTGTGCTCTCTCTACCAGGTGAGAATAGAGCAAGTCTGTCGTGTATCCTAACTATGAATGCAGCCTCTCAAACTATGAGGAAGTAAAGTTTTGTTGCTTAAGCTATTCTTTGTTGTAACAATCTGAAATACAGTTGCTATTCTCCAGGTAAACCACTCTACAATGAACCCAGGATACAGGCCTAAAGCCAGAATTTAAACACAATTCTCAAGCAACGGTCTCCAATGATGCTCTTACAAAACTGAGTACTTAATGGGTATTGCCCACTTTGCTAAGTACAAAAAGTAAAAGGTTGCCCCTAAGGACCTCATTTATTTAATCGTGCAGTGCATACAAACACTTGGACTAGTTGATGGTCAGCTCCTAGGCCCAGAGCTCAAGACATTGTTACCGAGCTAAGCAGAAAACCACCAAACTTCGACAACGTGTAAATGTAGGAGTCGTCAAAGAAAAGGAAGGGTTTTCAGGACAAAGCAACCATCATGGCTAAAGAACAGGGCATTCAACAAGTAAAGCACTGAAAAGCTGGGAAAAATATACAATCGATTCTATTTAGAATAACTTTATCAGTGATTACCAGTGGAACTAAGATATAAATTATCTTTCTAAAAATTAAGAAGCTTACTAACCCAATGGGAGAGAACTCTGGGTCAAAGGAACTACATGAACAAAATATGCAATTTGTAAATATGACTGAACTTTCTGGATTTATTTGATCCCTTGCTGAACACTGTAGTTTATAATATAAACTTTGGATATTTTATAAGAAAACACATGAGACACCAGTAGATAACAAACAATGACCTTATATTCTATTATTGAAACTTGTGATACAATAAATACATAATAATATATATTTGATCTTCATGCCTAGTTTCTAAAAACCTTTGTAAATTTCTGAGTAACAGAAGCATATTTTGTTATGATATTTGGTCTTGGTGCCTATTCCTAACACACCAGAGTCTTTTGTATGCTGCTTGGTGGCTGTCCTGTGCTTTAACAATTCCATAATGTAGAATGGCTGCCAGAAAGAAAAAGCCATAATCACAGATTAGAACTTTCAGCCCTACCTCACTCTCCTCCTCTGGAGAAGAGAAAGAAACCTTAAATTGAGTTACTCAACAGCCAGCCAATGATTTGATCAATCATCCTACATAAAAGCAAACACTAAAACGTTTGGTTGTGACACATAACTCACAGCACATGTGATCTCATCCCCAATATTCATCTGATTGTTTGTAGATAAATAAACAGTAAACACTAACCATTTCCCTCTCTATCTGTAAGATATTCTAGGAAATTAGGAAGCCTGAGCAAAGAGTTGTGGAAACTCTCAGTATGTAGCCAATATTGAGGCCTAAGTATGGGTGACCCAGATTTGCAAATATTACTGAGGCAGAGGGTAGACAATCTGGTGGGATTAATCTAGAGAATATGCACTATTTCCGGGTAGTATAAGAATTAAGCAGATAGCTAGATGGTGTCTACAGAATCGGAAAACTAGATGGTGAGGAGGAAATGAAACAAGAATTTATGTGCAGACATTAAAAGGAGGTCCAGTGTAGTCTTCTCCCACCATGTACATGAGTGAAGGTCAATAATATGGCTTCAAAGACTCAGCCATAAAAGGTTAGGCCTTACCTAATGGACCACTCATTGCAGGAGCCAGTCTCTGCATCACAAGGGAACTCTTGATCTCACATAGGACCTTCCGAGGAAGAACTGAGCCTTCTTCACATCTTACTGGTGAAGGATAAATTGTTCAAATGACTGCATTTATGAAGACCATTTCCATTTCTTTGACACGAGCTAATGATGACTCAGCTTCTCCTGCATTACCTACATTCTTCCTGTGCTGGCGATGCTGGCTGATTGCCATAAAGCTCTGCGCCTTCAAGAGGCAACGCTAGAGGTCAGCCTTCAGACACTAGGTCGGCGAGCCAGAGGAGAACATGTGAACAACTGTTGGGTTGTCTTCTCCCCAGGATTCCAAAAGTGCCTCTGTTCACTCCAACACAAATGGAAATGCTGGGGAGTACGACAGGAAGGGAAGGGAAAATCTTAAACTATGGATATCTCAACCAATTTAAATCCAGCTTCTGAAACATCCTCTGTAGGAAAAAGGCCTTAAGTTTCATTAGCTTCTTGGGAAATCTACCTCTGTCCAGATGAGGGAGAACCATGAAGATCGCCAAGAACTGTTTAGATTTTTTTTTCTTCTACATCAGATAAGAAGTAAGTGGAAGATCTTAATCGAGCAATCTGAATTCTATTTTATAAGAACATACTAAGAATGCATTCACCTGAGGTGGCCCTGTAATTCAGTTCACAGAGGAATAAGTACTCAAGCACAAAGGACAAAACTTAGATTTCTCTTTCTCTGAATCCCTGAATTTAAAATCCTAAGATTGCACAAATCCCCACCTGCTTTAAAAGGAAAGTACTAAGTTTCTCAACCTGTGAGTCTATCATTGGATAATATAGTAGCTAATTGATGCAATGAAGAACAGCAAACTTCATAACACGATACTACTGACTGTTCTTGTAATGCTGTTTTGAAAGTAGAAGCAGTGTTTGTAGCTGCATAGCCCTAATCTCAATAGACTTTCCTATCCCTTTGTTCAAGAAGATTATCAATATCTTTTGTAAATCCTGTTTCTGTTAAATTAGCAAAACATAATTAGTAACCTAGCATTTATAATTAAGAACTCCAAACCTAGCTCATAAATATACAATAGCAAATACTATTAAACCAGTCGATCATGAAGGCTGAAATTCCTAATGTGGCAATGGTTAGAATAACGAAAGGTTGTTGAAGCAGAAATGTCGGGGTTTGATGGCATTCCTCGGCACTGCACCTCCCACAGGACGGCTCTGTCCTTGGATCTGCACACTGAAGAACCATTATCACAAGAGAAGTACATCACAGTTAAACCTGCTATCAGAATGCTACAGAAAGCTGCACTGAACAGAAACTAAGGAAGAGAGAGAGGACATCATCCATAAGAATCGGTATGGAGGGCTGGAGAGATGGCTTAGGGGTTAAGACTCTGTCTCGCAAGTAGAAGTTCCTCTGTTCAGATCCCAGATCCCACATAAAAAAGGCCAGGTGGAAATAGTGATGGCTGCACTTCTGGCCCTAGTGGGCAGAGCCTGGGAAACTCTAGCAAGGAGGTAGAAGCAATCCAGGATGATTCCTGAAGTCACCCTTGGTCCTCCAAAGGACACATGTGCCCAATGATACACACACACACACACACACACACACACACACAAAATAAAATATTTTTTCAAAAGTACATGAAGAATGTGCAGACAGAATGCCTTCAATTTAGCAGAGGGGAAAGAATAAAAGCGCTGGTGGACAAGGTTGTAGCTCCCAGACTGGCCAATGTGAACAGTTGTCTCACCTCTGAATGTCTTTGTGGCTCCAAAAAAAAAAATAGCTAGGAAGGCCTTGTGGAAACCACACCCACCACACAATTCCAGGAATGGATTCAAACCCCCACCTTCCAGCTAAGGAGATAAGTTTCTCATTTCTAGAAAAGAGAAACACGTCAGGCACGAGACAGAAACCCTCAACATAAACAGACCAATCAGACTAAGAATGTCCATTTAAACAAACTAAAACTAACCAGCAGAAGTCACATTAGGTACTATAAAAAGCACTGTAAGTACCCCAACCCTGCCCACTTCAGCTTCTCCTTGCCCTTCTCAAACAGAGGGCCTGAGAGTTTCCTCTATGCCCAGCTGTCCTGCCCCTCCTGGCGGCTCTCTCCTGTGTTCTGACAATGCTCTCCCACCTGAAGCCCAAACTGGCTTCCTCTCTGCCCTTCTTAGATGGAGCATCTGAGAGTTTCTTCCCTTTTCTCCCATTTTCAATGAATTCTACTTTAACATTTCCATGTATTTTGGTTTCAGTCTTCTACTCTGGGATATAAGAATCCCTGAAAGAAATCTGGTTTCAGCTACACAATGACAATGTGGATTTACACGTGTTCCAAACCTAACTGTCCACTACCGACACCTTAACTGAGTAAGACAACAAACTAATACAACCCCAAAAAATTAGAAAATAATCTGAAGGCAAAAATGCTTCCTCACATGACATGGTTTGCTTTAAATCAACCACATCTGCAAGTTTAAGAGAAATTCATGTCTTTACAAAGACTTTAATTATCCTTCTGAGAAAGTTTAAAATTTAGCTGTTTTGGCATCCTTTACCTATCAAGTCTGTATCATCTCAACACATTTTTACCCTAACTTTTGGTTAGAAGAGTATTTTTGTCATGTGCAAGTAGGTGGATATGTATGAATTTCTTCACTGTGTGGGTACACACGAATACAGGTGACGTGTGTGAACCTGTGGAAACCAGAGGTGGACTTCGAGTGTCGTCCTCAGGCTGCTCTTCATTTGCTGAGGCGACATCTTTCCACTGACCACAGTTTGTGCAGCAGCCAGTGTGGCTGACGAGGTGCCCGTCTGGCTGTCATGTGGTCTCAGGGTCTGAAGCCAGACCTCACTCTCACGGGGTAAGCACTTCATCCATTGAGGTCAAAACTGACAATGCATTATCGTTGTGATAACAGAATGTTAGAGCTGAGCCAAGCTCTAAACAATAATCACTTACCTTTTTCTGAATAGCAATTTGTTTTTCTTGGAATTAACAATTGGGTTCTCATTTATTTAGTTTTCTACATACTGATCTGTTTGTTCTATGATCATCTATGACTGTCCAATTCACCAGTCCCACAAATATCCTTTGAATATATTTGCTTCCATCTGATTCTACCAATTTTGCCTTTTAGAAGAAACTTCTCCGTGTTTCTCGACTTGCTCCTTTATGAACAGGCGATCTGAAGGCAGGGGCACAGTTACCAACCTGGGTGGTCTCTCCTCGCTGATACACTGCCTTATTCTGATAGACTACGTCCCAACTCCTTGAAGGGTTGTGGAAGAAGAGTTCTGAGACCTTCTATCTCTGAAAGCATCTTGATTCTACATAACTTGAATAATACCTGATCAATTTCATTAGCTTTTCTTCAGAATTCAGAAGACTATGCTGCTCCACTGTCTGCTAAGAAATCTAAAGCAACTCGGATAATTGATTTTTAATGTAAATGTCTAGTTCTTAAAATTTCACATGTATCAGAGCTGGAGAGATGGCTCGGGGGTGAAGCTTCTGCCTTCCAGGCGGAAGGTCCTGAGTTCAGATCCTAGACCCTATGTATAGACGCCGGGCAGAAGTGGGGGCGGCCTGCGTTTCTGATCCTGGTAGGGTGGAGCCTGTGAATCCTGGGGCAGCGTAAACATTTATTTATCATGTAGGAAGGGTATATATGTGTGTGCCATGAGATCCAGTCTCAAAAAATTACAGAGTAGTATATATGTACATATAGAAAAACATCTGTTCAGTAAAGATATGTTACTTAAGATAACAATGACAGCTAACACTTAACCAAGAAGTTGCTGTATGTCAGTATTTTATCTGTATTGTTATCTATAACTGTCCTAACTTTTACCTGGTAAATATTTCATCCAGAATTAGAATATAGGTGTGTCTGACTTCAAAACCTCATTTTTAAGCGCTCTGACAAACTGTCACTCATTGGACAAAACCTCTTCCTAGACTTTGTACACACTCTAACATAAAATATGACCAGAGATGCTGTTCAACACGGTGCTACAGGATCAAAGTGAGAGAGGGGCAGAACCAAGACAGAGTTACTGATGGTGAAGAATCCGCCCCCTCCATCCCCTACACACGCTTCACAGACTAAGGGGAGGCACTTGCCCCAGTCCCCTTCTCTCCACAGGCAAGAGGAAGCAAAGCATTCTGCCCCAGGGTGGGATAAGGAACAAGCCGCGCCCTGCAGTCTTCACTGGGTAGCTGTGGGCTGAGTGAATCAACATGTTTATCTGCTAATCCACAGCTGAGCTCATTTTAATGCGTTCTGAACTGAAAAGGAAATTTTCTGTTTAAATGAAACTAGAAAAATTAAAATGTTTTTGTTTTGTTAACAAATTTAGTCAGAGTTTTTGCACATGAAGGCCAAATATTAATAGAATAAAATCTTTCATTATGTCAAAATGTTGATTCCTAACTGAAGAAGACATGAGGAAATTCACTCTGTAACTCAGACCCGGGGTCAAAGGCAGGCTGAGCCTAGCTCGGCTGCAGGGCTGTGAGAGTCGCTTCCTCTACGAAGGAACGTCCACTGTTCTTGTGCAAACAATAATTAAAGGCATTTATACAACCACCTTGATTAATCTCTCCTTTCCTTATGAATTCACTGTTTGGTCAAAGCAAAAGTTATGACTGTATTCCTACTAACAGCCTGAACTTTTATTTGCCATTATATTTTTATTTACTTGTGATTTGTGGAAAAACAGGTGGTTAATATCTTTTGTTTTGGTTTGGTTTTTTGGTCCTTTGAGACAGATCTCATGTAGTCTGGGTTGTCCTCAAACTCGCTGTAGAGCCAATGATTACCCGGAACTTTCATTCTTCCTGCCTCCTGGATGCTGGGATGTGGCACTCAGGACTGAACCCGGGGCTTGGCAGGCTAGGGAAGAGCTCTCTGCTCCCTAAACTCTAGTTTTACCGGCTAATCCTAATTAAAGCGCGCACACACCATACCCTTCTCCCTCTCTCCCTCTATATCATTCTACTATTAAAAGTTTTAAAGTTAAAACTATGGGGAAAGAAGAAAAAGGCTAATAAGAACAAGATAAAATCTATATGACGAAAAACAAAGGGGACAATTTTATGAGAACCACATCAAGAAACTCATTTCACCTGTGGAGGAAAACAATGGCCATTCCTTATAATTTCCACTGGAAGCTGGATTCCATAGCTGAAACTATTCTCCAATGATAAAGCCAAAGACAGAGTATTCTCCAATCATCTCAAATTCTCCAAACACATTAAGCAGTTCTTGAAGAGTAAATGTATCACAAGTCTCAACAACTACATAATCCAAGACACAAAATAAAGACGTTCTCAGCCTCAGGGAGAGACCCGGGATCACACAGCAAAGCAAGCCTTCACAGATTATCTTGCGGTACAGCCCTCTCACTCTGCAGGTCAGGGATGCAACCCCAAACTAGAAACAGCACGTTCCAGGCCGCACGTCCAGCTCACAGGACAAGAGGCTGCCCGAGCCTGGCTGGCCCCAACCCCGTGCTCT
This sequence comes from Typhlomys cinereus, assembly GCA_023101885.1. Taxonomy (NCBI): domain Eukaryota; kingdom Metazoa; phylum Chordata; class Mammalia; order Rodentia; family Platacanthomyidae; genus Typhlomys; species Typhlomys cinereus. Next base: position 5,180,025 of record JALPQD010000112.1, on the reverse strand, counting down.
TCCTATCAGCAGTAGAGGGCGAACGCATCAGGGGACAAGAAATCCATCACAAGTAAGGTAGACGTTTAAACACAAGAGTGCATTTCTAGATCATCAACTGATTCTGCCACAGAATACAGAAAACAATGTTCCCCCTTAACATACTAAAACAGGCAAAAGTAAAAAAGTGGAAAAAAAACCCTAACATTTATTTATCACCTCGGGCCTAGTAAGTAATGTGAGTGGTTTATATACTTCAGTTTTACTCAACAGTCACAACTACCCTCTGATCTGATATTATATTCACTTTACTGAGATTCAGAAACATTCAATAATTTGCCCAAGATTACATAACACAAAAAATGCCCAGCAAAAATCATGACTCCAAAACCTCCAAAAAGCATCCCCCTACATACAGGAAAGTCTACAAAGTACTTAGATCTGAGAACTCACCAATGTTCAATCAAGAGGTGGTGAAATATCTTTTAAATTTGATCTGGGGCTCTAACCACAATTTATTATAGTATTCCAAAAGGAAGCATCCAGATTTACATAAGTACTTCATAAAGTGAGAACATTCTAATATTTAATATTGATAATTTCTTTTCCAGTATTTTCACTCTCTCTCACCATCAGTACCGGCCATCATTTCTGAGAAGTACTGCCATGCAAGCATTAAGAAAGGTGTAATGTGTAAGAGTACCACAAGAACTATGTTTTAGTCATTCTGACTTCTCCATTAATGGAAAGTCCACTAATAGCTTCAATCATGAGAAAACATGACTCAAAAAGGAAGGCAAAATTGGATATGGCACATTAACCTTAACACTGGGGAAACTGAGTTAGGACCAGCCTGGGCTACATGGTCAACACTAAGCCAGCCAGGGTTCTATGAGCCGTAGTTTCAAAAAGCCAGAGCAGGAAGTAAACAGTGAGAGCCAGTGGCCTGAGCAGACTACAGGAGAGCGTTCAGCAAAGGATGCCCACCCGCGGGACAGCAGCTGCCAACCTCTCGGCCCTTCCAGTTACCTCAGGAGCAAGGTCTCCCTCCCTTTCCAATACTTACCATGGTATTCTCCAGGACCTCACCCATCTACGATGTTGTGTTCTCTTAATACCAAAAAACGGAAAGAGAAATCTATCTTTTCTGATAATCTCAGAGGAATTTATTTTCTTTCTACTCCTTATGTTGCCTGTTTTCTCCCAATAGTCAAATGTTAACCATTCCCTCTTCTACCTCACATCTGTTTTGATCTTTCTTTTGGTTTCCAAATACACAACAGTGTGACTGTTGGTTTGTATTTAGGAATAAGACCCCGAGACAGAGTGGCTTGACAACCAGTAGAACTCCTTGGGACTTCAGTGGCAAGCTACTGGCATGTGCAGATGCCAACAAATTTTGATTTCCACAGAAGGCAGGCAGGGCACGTGTGACTGGAGTTCTGGAAGTAAAGGGAGTCCACAGTGTCTCCGTCAGATGTATATTTAGTTTTGGTCTTCCCGTCTGAAATCAAGCAGTCATCTAGGGGCCTGGTTTTCAGTCCAAGCGCCTTCTCTGTCACCATACAAGAGCTAAACCTGGGTCTCCTGAGCCTACAGACCAACATGGAAGTAGCCAGCCATCTACCAGGATATCTAAATGGAGAACTAAACGGCACCACTCTTCCTTGGAATATGGAGCCTCCAAACACTGAATGCCGTAGTTAGATACGGAGTCCTCTTGATGGTTGAGAGTCCGGGGCCTGGACACATTTATAGAGAATTGAAGTCCAGAATAAATTACTTAGTGGATGGCAAGGCCCAGCCCATGGTAGACAGGACTAGTAACAGGGCAGGTGAATAAGACGGGAAGAGCAGGTGGAGGAAGCTGGCATCCGTCTGTGTACACGGGGCCAGAAAGGCTGGTCATGTGGGCATGGTGCAGCCAGTTCCCTCGGCCCAGGTGACGGTGTGTGCTCTCCTGCCGAGCCGGACAAGGAACTGTAACCAGACAATTGTAAGCCAAGAATGAAACCCCTCGTTCCCTTACAAGTTGTTTGGTTGTGCAATTACCAGCAACCATGCAGAGCAACTGCAACACTGAGCCCCTTGGACTCTTCTTTAGAGAAGTTCAGTACTGTACTTCCTGTGGGTTTCGTTGTCTTACAGGTGTTCTGGTGTTTTCTGCCTGTCCATCTTCGTGGTTGAAAACAGTACCGCAGCTCCTGTCTGCAGTCTCGTCCTGTTTCTTGCACTGTGGTAGGTAGGGCCTGGGGAGAGGAGGCCGATGCGCAGCCATCGCTTGCGGCTACTCAGGCCCGCCACGGCTCCTCTCAGACCAGACCGACTCCACTCTTCAGAGATCGGTCACAAACATGTATCAAAATCTCCTGTGATGCCCATCCACGCGGCAGCCTGGGTGTCTTCTGCCTCCGTTACTAAATGAAAATCAGAAACTTCCTCAGCAGCTTGGACCGAGATCTTTCAAAGCCTGGACTCAATCGCCTCCCTGATCCTACTGAGCGTCACCTCCCCTGCCGGCCCCTGCATCCTGGCTGCACCGACTCTTCCTTCCCTGCCTGCCAACAAGTTCCCACCACAAGACCTTGCACTCGCTCTTTTCTCGGCGTGCCACTCCTTGGTGCCTCCTTCCTGTTCAGACCTCAATTCAAAGGCGGATAAACTAAACAGAACAAATTGATATGTTAAAACATCATTTACCCTTGAAAAGGAAGATCACTGCAGTGAACTTTGAAGGCATCATGCCAAGTGAGATAAACCAGTCAAAAAAGGCAAATGTTGGGTGATTCCACCTAAGGTGCCCACGCTACTTAAAGTCATAGAAACAAAGAATGGCGACTGTTAGGGGCTGAGAATGAGGGAAAACACGAATTTCATGAAGACAGCTGGTGAAGAATGGCTGTATATGACTTACCCAATAGCAATGAACAAGCACACTTTAAAATGGCAAATTTTATATTACATATTTTTTACACAACTTGAAAAATGACTTTAAAAAAAATAAAGTTTGAAAAAAGAACTACCTTTCGAAAGCTCCTTCTAAGATCACCCCACATAAGTTATCTTCTTCCTTAACACAATAGCTCAATACAGCACAGTATCATGGCTTACTTTCTTCATAATACTTACCCACCTATTAAATGTTCCTGTTAATTATTTATTATCTCTACCCTCCAATTAGAGAGTAGGCATCTGGGGCCCATTCTATCAGTAACTACACCAATAGCAATAAGAATATGACAGGGAAGTATTAAAACATTGGTAACTAATAAATAAATTTGCCACCTACAAGGAGGCTCAGGCAAGAGGACTTCCGGAAAACATAGGAAGACCATATAAGGGCAAGATGAATAGAAGGATCGAGGAGATCAGGAAAGGAAAAAGGGAAGAAGAAAGAAGTGATTAGTTTCTGGATTCCAACCCCGACATACTTTTGAATAGAAATCCTGGATTCCCAGACACAGATTTGTAAGAATAGGAAAGTTATACCTCTTCTACTATCTATCTAATCAAGCCCACGTGATATAAGTGACCTTTAAAATAGACTCAGTTAGCTCTTACCACTGAAGTACATGTACTTTTGATTAGGGAACTGAGCAGTAGGAAAGCTTAGGATAAAAGAGAAGTTTATAATATTTCACACAGAACTAGTTGATAATATGACAGAACCATTTTAAACATAATTGTCTTTACATAATGTTATATATATATATTCTTTACATAACTTTAGATAACATGGCAGTGCCATTTTAAACATAATTATTTTTTCATAGCTTAATATATAGATGCGCTTCCATCACAGAAGGATAGTGATCTATTATGTCATTCAACTGTTAGGTTAGGAGAAAAAAACTCTTTTTTTTCCTTTTCTTTCATGTACGTGTATATGGAGTAGGTATATGGGATGGGTGCATGGATGTGTGCAGTGAGTGCTCGTCTATATGTGGTGGGTGCACTTGAGTGTGTACTCATCAGGATTCATCTTCGATTCTCTTCCGCCTACTGCTGTGAACCTGGGTCTGTATTAGAGTCCCTAGCACGCCATCAGAGCTCGTCTGGCTAGCCAGCTTGCTCTGAGAATTCCCAGAACTGCTGGTGGGCCAGTGGCCAACACACTCACCAAGCATTTTTGTATGAGATCTGAGGATCTGAACTCAGGTCCCTTAGCCTGTGAGGCATTTCTCCAGACTCTAAGTATTAACTAATTTCCCATAGGATTTTGTTCTACTACCTTCTCTCTTATCTTGCAGTGCACCTGAGCAGTTATTCCTAGTCAACGAATCTATCTACCTCCCATTGTAAAAATATTCACTGCTCTTATTACATAGCCTCGATCCCTATTTCCCTTCTTCACATCTGCTACTTAGAAATCCACTTTCTCATCTGCCATTCAGTGCTCAACCTTCTCTACTCAACATGTCTGCCACCCTTCTTGACAGCACCCTGCATCTGAGTGAGTCAGCCAGGGCCTCTTCTCTTCCAGCCACTTATACTTCCCCATCTCTACTCTCTGCCCCTGCCTCCAGCTAACTCAAGTCCTGTTCATCCTTAAGGATGAGTGGAGGAGGCAGGGGAGGCTAGACAGACTCAGAACTGACTTCAACATTTACTACACTTTTCTGAGCTGGTCCACTCAGGAACTGGGTTATAAAGGCGCAAGAGAACTAGCCATGAACTAGTCTCATTCACCCTTATACCCCAGAGCTCAAATAATCTGGTGCACGGTAGACAAAGCACTATCAGCAAAGGTTTGTGGGAGGTAAGAAAGATGCTAAAGGAGGAAAAAAGAAGGGAATAAAACACAGGAAACAATTTTATCATCTTTTCATCCTTCATGTTAAGTACAAACCAGAAATGCTAAATATGTCAAAATTGTAATTAATGTATGACAAATATAACTGGATGTATATACTGTCTACTGCATGGGCTGATTATTAATTTCACTGAATGTTTATATTTTAAAATGATTACTTATGGGCTGGAGAGATGATTCGGGGGTTAAGCCTTCGTGTCACAAGCAAATGGACCTGAGTTTGAATCCTAGATCCAGCGTAAAATGACCTGTACCCCCACCCCTGGACAAAGGAGCAGAGCAATCTGGGATGATTCCTGATGTCACCCTTGGGCCTTCACAGGCACACAAGTGCCCTCTGGTGTACACACACACGGAGAAAAGGAGAAAGCGAGAAGATTACTTATGCAGGTATGGGTGGTCACCTGCCTACTCTTCAGTACTCAAGAGGCTAAAACAGGAAGATTAAGTCTGAGGCCTAAGTTACAAATAAACAAACAACCCTAAAGTCTGATGATTACACATGTGCTTTAAAAGTTTTGATTATACAAGTCATACTGTTAACTATGTCACTTGCTGACTTACTGAGCAAATTCGAAGTTTTAGAAAGCATCCAACAATGAAGCAGTGCTTAGACTTGAGAGGGGCATAAACACACTCAAATGTCTAGTTTCTGCTGAGCAAGAAAAAAATTCCTAAATTTTTAAAAACAAAGTACAACTAATTTGCTCTGAATAACATAGTCTTTTATAATCTTTCAGCAGAAGGAGGAAGGGAAGGAGGGAGATGATCTTTCACAATATTTGGAAGGAAGAGAATGAGAGCGAAGATGGTCGTTTCTTTCAAAGGAGAGAGAAAGGCAGTAAGCAGGGGTGACCATTTCTTTACGGTGGTGTGTCAGTTCTTTCTGAGGTCTTCTGATTCATCTGCAGGCTACATTTTTCTAGAAGTATCCTAGACTTGATATGTTCCCAGAAATTAATTCTTTTTTGCAGGGGGGGGGTGTGGTACTTGTTTGCTTTGTTCTATTTTTTTAAATAATTCTCACTATATAGTCCTGACTGGTCTCGATCCATGATTCATCTTAATTTTAGTATCAGTAGACAGAGAGAGAAGCTGGGAATTTTCAAACCGAACAGGACTTGCTCCTTAGCAATCCCCCTTGTGGCGGGTGGTCCGGGTGGTCGACACATCAGGCTGAGGTGGCCAGTGCCTGCGTGTGCGGCCGTGGACGCCCCCTCGATGGCCGTGGACGCCCCCTCGGTGGCCCTGGACCCTTCCCTCTTATTTAAAAAACTCCTTCATGTTTAATATATAAGCAACAGGAAGAAACCAGGTTGTACGCCAGTGTTCTGCTTATTACACCCCAGCTCATCATGGATACACATGTTTCTATTACCTATTTTATTGCAGGTGACAGAGCTGCTAAACTACTAAAGTTGTTTCTTAAATGCTGAGGATCCTCTTTCCTTAACTCTACAATAATATTTTTTTGCCTCACCCAGAGCCTGCTGAAAGGCTAGATATTTATTCATTAATAATCCATTAAAGGCTCTGTAATCTTTTCTAATGCCTCAAAATCCTTCAAGTTTTACCCAGCTCTGAAATCCCAAGATAGTCCTGCATTTTTGCTATGGCAAAGAAAAGACACTCTTAATGCCAAAATCTATATTATCTACTGCTGCCCAACAAATTACTCCTTAGAAAGCTAGCACTTTGAGCACAATGAACTTTTAATCTACAGCTTCTTTCAATAGGATAAGACAGGCTCATCTGCGTGGCTCTGAATCTCTGACAAGACGGAATGCAGTAAGCTGGCCCAGGCTGTGACCATCTATGTGGATCTGCTTGCTTCTGAGGTGTCCCCTTCACATGCCGGACAGTGCTTAACAGTCTGGGGCCTATGGACGCTCACAGCAGGGAAAGGCATCTGAGGCATTCTACCTTATGTAGCTCAAGGTGCTTTTCAAGGTGCACATCAGATTGACCTGGCCTTTTAGCTAATATTTCAACAACAGTTTATCTTCTGAGCTTTAATTCACAACATCTGAGCAAGGTAATCTTACTCTGTTTTTTATAAGTAAGTCATTTTCTAACAAGTAAAAAACCTCAGGAGTAATTGTACTAAAAGCTGCAGATCACTCAGTCATAGGAGCACATCTAATCATCTTGCTCCTAGACCCCTAAACTAACCCTCAGGACTCTGATACAACCCACATGACATGATGGACAACATCCTATACATGCACACCTATACAAATGTGCACCCAACTACAAGCAATCACACACACATACATGCACACAACCTCACATATTCAAAAAACTGAGAAAAGACTAACTTTATTAAACAAGTCTAATTTGATATTAATATATTTTCTCAGTACCATTTTAATGTGAAAATTCCATAAACCTGAAAATGATCATGGTATGAATGTGCATTATGATTTCTTAAAGAGGTCTGAGACAGAATTTTGAAAATAAAGAATAACATACATTAAAACGTGGATTTAAGAAAATCCAAAAAAACATAAAACCTAATGCTTCAAACTATGTACTTTTGGTATTTAGGGCTGAGTCAGTATTGGGTTAGCTTTAAGAAAAAAAATTGTTTTTCTATGTGTGTGTGTGTGTGTGTGCACGTGTGTGTGTGTGTGTGTGTGTGTGTGTGTGTGTGTGTGTGTGCACGCGTGTGTGTGTGCACGTGTGCCTGTTGAGGATGACTCAAACATCATCCTGGATTGTTCTGCATCCTTTTTGTTTCATACTCTGGGATTTCCTTGCCCTGCCTTCCAGAGCTGCAAGTACAAGCTGCTGCCAATTCTGCCCGGAGTTTTTACTTGGGATCTTGGATTTGAACTCACATCCTTCTGCTTGTAAGGCAGAGTCTTAACCCCTGAGCTCCTATTATTGGGTCAGCAGAGTTTGAATCATAACCTACAAAATTTGTGTTTACCAGTTCCATTGCATTTTCTGATTTAAAAACATAATTGACATACTGGCTAGACACTAAAATGTAAACTCTACAAAGAGAAGAAAGCCAAACTGAGAGCGATTATGCACACTGCCCTAACTCACTGTTGCTTCAAAGCACTCAACTGCTTCTTTGCAAACATGACATAAGCTTAGGACCACACACAATGACCAACTTCAAGATGATCACCATCAAAATAAACTCTGACTGCTTGTGAACCAAATTTTCAACATGACCTCTGGAGAGGCCAGTGTCTCCTATAAATCTGGTTGAGAACAAAAATAAAAACATTACAGTTATGCTATCAAGGTGTTCTGTGACAGACACTGGTAGTTGGCTGATATATCAATTACCGAATCTCTTTATCCTCACCACTTCCCACCACAGTGACACAAAACACAGCTCCTGACAACAGGACACACAAGGAAGTCTGCTGGTGAGCTTCTGAGAAAACGGTGCTTTCCTAGCATCGGAGACCACGTGGCCAGCACCAGTCAAATCCCATGGTGAGCATGAACACACTATCGTGCTTGCTACATTAAATCCTTAAGGCAACAAACAGAACAAAAAGCCAACAGGCTAAAGGAGGTGAAATAGAACAAGCACGAACTTTTGAAGATTCCATCTTCATCTCTTAGCTCTTCAGTGACTCTCAGTCCTCCTAAGTGAAAAAAGCCCCGAGGCCGTTTCTCTCCTGTGGGCCCAGGGTCTGTGGGCCCAGGGTCTGTGGGCCCAGGCCAGCTCACTCCTGGATCTGCAGCACTTACAGCCTCACAAATATTGAGTCCACAGGAGTACAGCAACCAAGTCTGGAAATCAAAACCCTTTCCCCCTAATATTTCTGTAAATACGTTCACTTTAGAAATTTTACAACCTAAAAAAAATGAAGAAAAATTTCACCATGAATACTGTTAGTATCTTGATACAGTTCTATTCAACATTTTATATATGTATAAATATATAATATGGATCATGCATATGTAATACTAAACCATTATTAACAAATATATACAAAGAGTAGTATTTTAGCAGAAAATGAAATGTCAGATTTGCAAATAAAAGACATCCCAGCATTTACACATATTTACATATGTTCTCCTACCACATCCCATTTTCTCAAAAGTGGTCACTTTTAACATTTCCGGCACTATATATGTTTCTTGATCTGTCACCTCTACCACTCAACTTCCCACAATGACAATGAAGAATCCAGCCCCTGCTAGCTGTTCTTCTCAAGTTTTGATGCTTTCTTTTCATTTTAGTTTTTCTATTATTCAATACTAAACATTAAAAACAGCGGGGCTGGGCACTTGACTGGAGGAAACAGTGTTTGCCTATCGTGCATGTTCAGTTCCCGACAGAAAAATAAGCAATTAGCTAAATTAAAATTAAAATCCTTAAAGGACAAATATCCAACTGTTTATACAGAAAAAGTGAGTCTAAACACTAAATAGTAGAACATTTGATTTCAAATCTAGCAATATTTTTCAACAGGTTACATAAAAATAATAGCTATCGCTGTTAACTATTTAATAAGACCCGTGCGCAGTGTGAAGAGCTAAGCATCCACTCTGCTGGTGAATCCTTCCAGCCACAACTGGTAGACGCGATCAGGAGCTCCACTGACAGGAGCCTCTCAGAGGATATGAAGTGCTGTGTCTACAGAGACAGTCCATGGTGAAGCCTGGACCGGAAGCTGGCCTCGTAACCACTGCACTGGTACAGTCCTATTCAACATTTTATATATGTATCAATATATGAAATCATGCTTTTAGCTGAACAGACATCTAGGAGAAAAACTTCACACCCATGACCAGGAGAGTCACACGCGTGCAGTGTTGAAACAATCACTCGGCATGAACAAAATCTAGCATAGTGTTAAGTAACTATGGTGTCATTTAAAAGGCACCACAAACACAAGGAGGCAGATGTGTGCACAGGATGAAGGCAAAAGTCTCTTCTTATAACCAGTCCCTCCTGGGCCTTGCATGCAAGAAGCAACTACGACTTAAAAACTGGAGTCTGCTTTTTGGTTCTAACACACTCAGGAAAACTCACTTTCTACTGAATATCACATCTGACAATGATAATTTCTGAGAAGAAAAAGGAAGGTGCATGATCACCAATCATACTCATTATATGTATTAGTGGGTATTTTTCAAAGGGGAATTCACACAGTATTTAGATAGCAAATTGTCTTAATCATCCTGATGGCCAAATAACCCAAGTTAAGGTGTCTGTATCCTCCTCTGGTACGGAAGACCTTACAACTTAGCCTTGGGTAGCCCTGCAGGCCTATAATATCAACATTCAGGAGCACCTAGAAACCAAGATCAGTAGGCCACACAGAAACCCTACCTTTTTTTAAAAAAGTAACAACTGAAAATTTTTATGATAAAAATATATCATTCAATTAAAAAGACATATTCAAAGCAAAAAACATTGGCAACAAAAATAATATCTCTGACTTTCTAACTGGGCTGCTTAGGGAATGTTACATAACAATGATAACGTGATAACGTGATATCTCAACCACCAAATTCTATTGATTAAAATAAAACCATGATTTCTACTTATTCCCAAGAAGCAAGGATTACACAAAGTTGTAAACATCATAGGACAAAGATCTGTCCTGTCTTAACACAGACTTATCAGATGAATTATGACTCAGTTTTACTTGGTCTTATTTGACATAATAAAGAATGTATTTCAAAAAATAATGAAGTATAATGAATATATAAAAGCTCTTACAAGTAAACAAGAATATAAAACTCATAAATGACTGAAAGGTCACGCACATAAAAACTAAGGAAAAAACAATCCATTCATTTTTTTAAGTTAAATCTCGGAAACAAGGAATTATGAATGAAGCCACGGGATGGCACAGACTGAAAAGACTAACACCCAGCGACCACAACAATGGTTCAAAAATGGATAGAAGTTGCTAGCATCTGTACAATAAACAGGTAGATTATTTATATAACCGAAATATAATAGAAATTTATTTACAAAGTAAATGAACTGGGCAAAGTGACTGGTTTTCGACTGCACCGACCATACAGTAACGGTTGAGAGAGAGGTTTCCTGTCGCGTGCTGCAGCACTACACACCTTTGGCGCCTCAAGAGAACTAACACAGTTTCACAAGAGACACTAATGCTATGCATGAGATCTTAGGTCACACTGAAAACACTTTGCTTAAAAAGATTTGAAGGGTAGCATCACAGAAATCTTGAAATAGTCCAACAGTTTTTAAATTGAAATACAGAACTTGTTTTATATTGCTCGGGAAAGCAAAAAAGAAAGGTAGTATTCAGAGCTGCTAAATTTCAACACAACTTATGTTCCTCAAAACAGAAATATAAATGTCCAATACATATTTGAAAAAAGCTCACTACTTTTTGCCACTAAGAAAATATAATTAAAACTCCAAAATTCTCATCTCATCAAAATGGCTATGATCAAAAAAATAAGCAACAAATGCTAGTGAAGACACGGGCAAAGAGGAATCTTCACATATCACTGCTGGAAGATAAACTCAGGCAGTCACCATGGAAGTCGATGGAACTCAAAAAACTACAACTAGAGCTACAATGTACAAGTAACGATCCAGAAAGAAAGGGAGCCAATGGGGGAAGGGGAGAGATGGAAATATCAGGAGAATAGGCATAACATATAATAATAAATGTATGAAAGCTTGAAAAATAGAAGTAAATAAATAAAAACTAAAATTAAATGCATCATGCGACCCAACTGTGCTGCTCCTAGGTACACACCTTAAGTACTCGAACAGACAACGTACAATCCACACGCACTGCTGCATTATCCACAGCAGTGGAGATGACCATCCACAGATGGCTAAGAAAGGCGCATACACACACAACGGAACTTCATCTGACCATGAAGGAAAATGAAATTATGACCTAAAGGAATACACATGTGACCATGATGTAAGCAAAATAAAAGCCACACTCAGAAGGACAAAAACAGCATGTGGGCCCAGCCTTCTTGTATGTGTGTGAGGGGTGTATGTGTGTATACACGTGCATACAGATCTGAAAGTAGAAAGAACAAACGGGGGTTATGATAAGATACATGTAATAGAAACATAGAAGGGAGTACTATTTAGGAGAAAGAAAGGGACAAGCAAGGGACTGAGAGTTGGAAAAGCCATTAAAAACAAAGTATAATGATGTGCGTATGAAAATATCATCATAAAACCCTTTAATTCATATGCTAATAAAAATAAACAGTATCATTAATGAACAGTATATGAAAAATCATGATGTCCAATATAACAAAAGTTCTTTAAAGAACAAAGTTTTTAAATATGTACTTTATATAGTGAGGTTTTAGTTATTCGCAATATCCGAGATGAATAATCCAGCAGAAACACGTAGAAGATAAGGTTCTTAAAGTCTTGCAGCACTAGGATTGAAAAACTCAGGAGTATACTGTGAGGCTAAGAGTAACGCAAACATTACCTGTGCAATCTGCATCATCTTCCAGCAGATACACTATCTCATCCCCACTCTCAAATCCCACCTTCTAACTTATATCCTTCATTATACTGCCCAATTCTGGAACCTTCCTGCCCTGCCACCTTTGCCAGGTACAACCATTCTATAAATTCTACTAATTCTCATCTAGACTTTTCCACTGTACTATACACAAAAGCAACAGAGAATACAGCACTGCCTGTACATATTCTATCTTAAATACAGACAGCTTCAAACCTGAGACCTTGCTTTCTGCCTTGCTAATACGCTTCTAGAACTGTTATTTTCTTCCTTGTTCATTCATCAGACATAGGTGAACACACCTGCTGTCCAAGTGGCGGGGTGCTGGCTGCTGCTGTCAGCAAGCTTACACTGGAAAGCAGCAACAGACCATAGAGCCGGCAATAACTAACTCATCAATATAAACCTGTAGGAAGCAAAGATCACACACGGCTGCTGTACTGCAGAGAAATCACTCTAACTGTCTAAGGCTGCGAGCTGATGAAATAACAAAACCTATTAGCATCTGCCCTTGAAGGACACAGGAGATTTTCAATGAAACAAAAGAAATTAATAGTAACGCCAACCAGAATACCTAACATAAAATACTAAAAAAAAAAAAAAAAAAGCCGTGGCAGTGAAGTATAGTGAGCACATTGAAAAGAAAGTAACTATGGAGTTGTCACCTACAGAAGTCTCCACGTCCCAGGGCACAGACAGAAAGGTAAAGAGCAAACCCAACCGCAGGCTCAGTCTTCCTGTTTTTCCCATCAGGATGGAAGCAGTGAGCGGCATGCTACAAAAGCAAGGACTCCCCAAAGACGTGGCCCTGCTCCAGTCCCAGTCCGGGAGTTTTAAGCTTCCGGCCCCCCACCGAGCACCAGGAGAGTGTTCACCTAATTCCAACGCATCCCTCCCGAGTGAAGGCAAGCGGACGCGCAGCTCCAGAGTCAGCACTTGAGCAGTCTAGTCTAGGCCTGCTGGGCTCCCACAGTAAGAGATAGGGCGTAAGACAGGAGACCTTCCAGGTCTCCAACTAGAAACCCTGTAAATGTGCTTGGAGCCAAGATCCAGGATCCTGCCGCAGCCACACAGATCAGAGCCGGGGGCTCAGAGAGACTCTATGGATTGTTTAAAATAGTAATAATAATAATAATAATAATAATAATGGGCAAACAAACAAGACATGGACTGGGAGTCAAAAATCAATCTTTTTTTTTCCTTTAAAGTTGATTTTCTCAGGTATTTTGTCACAGCAAGAGAAAGCTAATTAACACAAGTCTTAAATAATTTAACGATATCATCAGCGATAACATTAACTATAGACTAAAAAAGATACACACATACTAACAAACCAATAGTGGAAACAAACTATGGAAAAGACACTATATCTTTACAATAAAAGATAACAGGGAAAAAAGGACAAGGAAAAACATGCCACAAATAAAAAAAACTAATTATATCAACAATTATTTATATTAAAATAAATAGCCTAAATATCTCTAATTAAAATCAGGTTTTTGGGGGCTGGAGAGGTGGCTCAGGGGTTAAGCCTCTGCCTTGCAGGCGGAAGGTCCTGAGTTCGGATCCCAGATCCCACGTATAGACGCCAGGCGGAAGCGGGGGCGGCCTGCGTTTCCTGGTAGGGCGGAGCCTGTGAATCCCGGGGCAGAAGGAGGTGGAAGCGTCCATGGTGGTTCCCGAATTCGTCCGTGGTTCTACACACACACACACACACACACACACACACACACACACACACACACACACGGGCACGCACACACGCACAACTGAATAAATAATAATAATAAAAAAATGTTTAAAAAATCAGTTTTTTAAAAAGACACAAAGGGCTCAGGGGTTAAGACTCTGCCTCTGCCTCGAAAGCAGAAAGTCCTGAGTTCCCACCCCAGGGAACAACACCAGGAAGAAAGAGCAGCACTTCCCACCCTGGTAGGTGGAGCCTGAGAAATCCCAGAGCAATCCAAAAAGGAGGTAGAAGCAATCCGGAATGATTCCTGAAATTACCCTTGGCCCTCCACAGAAACACACCAGGCTCTCTGATACACACACACACACACACACACACACACACACACACACATACACACACAAATAATATTTTTTAAAAGACACAAAAGCATAGGTGTTTACAAAATGTTTATGGGCTGAATATAAAGGGACATTTGAAATAAGGCATGACATCATCATGTCTGCAGTGGTTCTATTAATATTCACTTCACAACATTTCAAAACACAGACTACCACCAAATGTACATGGATATATGTTATCAAAAAAGCAGTCTGTCAAGAAAATACAACCATACATGTAGTTACATCTACAAGCTTTAAAAAATATAAACCAGGGGCTAGAGAGGTGGCTCAGGGGTTAAGCCTCTGCCTTGCAGGCAGAAGGTCCTGAGTTCGGATCCTGGACCCCACACATAGACGCCGGGCAGAAGCGGGAGTGGCCTGCTCTTCTGGTCCTGGTAGGGCAGAGCCTGTGAATCCCGGGGCAGAGTAAACAAGGAGGAGGTGGAGGCATCCATGGTGGTTCCCGAATTCGTCCCTGGTTCTACACAAACACACACACAAACACGCACACACACACACACACACACACACACACATACATGCACAATTGAATAAATAATAAATAAATAAATTTAAAAAAAAATAAACCAAAAATGCAAAGTTATAGAGAAATGGGTACATAAACAATTATAGCTGGAGATTTCACCACTCTCCCAGTAAGTGATAGAAACAGAAAACTTACGTCAGTAAAGATGCAGGGGACATGACTATTAGCCACCTTGGCCAGGCTTCTATAAAACACCACACCCAAAATAGCAAAAAATTGAGGCAGAACATATGGCAGACCATGAAGAAAACAGGTTTCAAATGACTGAAATAATACTAAGTATTATTTATGGAAATAAATATAACATATAGAATATAACAATAATGCCAAAGTATGTAGAAAACAAAACTCCTACATAGTTTGAAATTAAATACAATCCTAAATAACCCATGATTCAACAAAGAAATCAAAGGGTCACTAGAAAACATACTAAATGACAATGAAAATACAACACGTCAAAACCTATGAGATATAACGAAAAGGGAGGGGCACAGAAGATAATCTACCACTTTAGATATGCTTCGAAAACATGCAAATGAATAATCGACACTTTAATTAATATTAGAAGAAGCCAAAACACCAATTAAATAAAAAGCAATGATTAATGAAATGGGCAAATTCCTAACAAAGTTATAAAAAGAAAAAAGAGAAAGAACATAATTTACTAACATCAGAGTTCTTAACAAGGGATATTATTACTAAATCTGAAGGCATTAAAAGGATAAGAATTTAACTTTTTTTAAGAATGAACAATTGTATGCTTAATTCTCTCTATGATCAGCTTACATAAAAGATACAATTTATCCAACTAACACAAGATTAAATAGGAAGGATGACTAATTCAATATCTATTAAAGAAATTGGATTATCGAAATCTTCTCACAAAGAAATGTTAGAGAACATTTTACCAACATGTAAGAAAGAAATTCAATCCATTTTAACATCGATGCCTTCAAAAAGATGAAGGAGGGGCTGTCAAAAGGCCTCAGCAGGTAGAGGTGCTTTCCAACACTGAAAGTTGTACTCCACGTGCACACGTGTTCCTGTTCTCTCTCTCTCTCTCTCTCTCTCTCTCTCTCTCTCTCTCTCTCTCTCTCTCTCTCCCTCTCTCTCTGTCTCTCCCCCCCTTCCTGTCTGTAAGTAAATATTCAAGAAGCAGGAGGAATATTTCCCAATCTATTTCCTGTGCAAGCATGGTAGCGTCATCGTTAATCTCAGTGCTCAGTGCATGGAGGCAGCAGAACAGCTCTGGTTCACAGATAACCAGAGACACACAATAAACTAAAGGTCAATCTGAGCTTCAAGGAAAGACTCTGTCAAAAAATAAAAATAAAAAACCTTTTATAAATCTAGGTTACTACTAGTACCAAATGCTGGAATCAA
The DNA here is from genome assembly GCA_023101885.1 of Typhlomys cinereus. NCBI lineage: Eukaryota > Metazoa > Chordata > Mammalia > Rodentia > Platacanthomyidae > Typhlomys > Typhlomys cinereus. The sequence goes on along the minus strand of JALPQD010000112.1, from coordinate 5,163,761 downwards.
TAGACCGATAAATCCTTAACAAAATATTTGTAAATCCAACTTGCAATATATTTTTAAAAATGCATCATGATTAAATAGGATTTATCCCAGCATTGATCACACTAACATATTAACAGAATAAAAGGAAAGTACAAATGTTCATTTTCACCTATTTTTAATAAATTAAAATATTTTGGGAAAAAAATGAACAAACATTTCATAAATCTCAGCAAACCAGGAAAAAGTAACCTTAGCTCGACAAAGCAGAAATGGAAAACAACAGCTAATAAAGAAAACTTTATGTTAAGATACAAGTTTCCCATGAGATGAGAAGTAAAGCAAAGCATGTAACATCACTTCTACTGACCACGCATTAGAAGCAACAACAAAACATGCTGAGAAGGAAACAAGACCATCGGGTTTGTCTGAGCACCTCTCCAAAATCAGTATAATGCTAACAGCTACAAAGTCCGCACTTGACTTTTTAAAGCAATCAGCTCTAAAAAAAAAAAAAAAAAAAAACTCAATGTTAAGTAAGTTCATTTAAGGGGAGGGGGAAGCAAAGACCTCATTCACAGCTGTTCTTGACCAAATGTGGCCCATGGATGGCAGGCTAGATGTGTCTGAACCACAGAAAAGAAAAAACAGGGCTTGGGTTCTTCGCAGACAAGTTGACCACCTAGTTAGAAAATCCTGAAAGTACTAACATAGGGGCTTGATATAGCATAGTGTTAGTGTCTGCCTAGAATGCACACAAAAAATTGAACAGTCACCATTAAAAGTCATGAAGCTACAAGTCAATACACAAACCTGTGAGCTGACTGGGAACAACTAAGCATACAGACATCTGTAACAACCGTACAATTCTGTAGCGCCCAATGTGTACAAAAGTTTGGTATCCAATGCTTTTCTCTCTTTGGTTCTCATGGTTGAAAATTTTAATATGAATATATGAAACTATAAGAAAAACAAATTCCAAATTATTATAAATACATTAAATGTCTAAATTTCAAAACCACTAGGAACTAAATTTAGGATGAGTATGTTGGTGTATGCCTGTGATCTTAGGTCTCAGGAGGTGGAGGCTGGAAGATCAGAAGTTAGTCAGACTTAACACCTTGTGAGTTCTGCTCATCCTGGACTACGAAACCCTGTTTCCCCCCAGCCAAAAAAAAATTTAACTTTCCTATGTATATTCTTGTTATAAACCTCAACAGGACCAGTGATCTCTAAGCTAACATGTGGTTTAGTCCCCACCACAGCTCTTTACTCTCTACGGAAAAGTCTGCTGCTCAGTAGTAAACAGGAAACTATACTTGTCATTTGCTTTCTCCTAAATCACTTTATAATTTATTCCTAAAGTCACTTTGTGAATAAAACATGCCCAAGAAGAACACAAATATACAAAGGAGAGGGAAAGAAAAAGCTCTCAGACTTTTGCATAAAAATTCTTTTTGTTTTCCATAGCAACCACTTTACTAGATCACATCATCACATATCACAGCATAACCCAGCTTACAATCTCCAGGTATGTTTTACACAGCAGGGTGAAGCTCTCCTGTAAGACAACATACAAGCTTACTAGGAATTATCAAACACTAACAATCTACTTTATCTAATTAAACCTCTGCATAGACCGTAAGACAAATAACATCCCAATGTCATTTTTTGACATTATATTTAGATTTCTGAATATTATATATACACAATAAACTAACAAAAAGGGTTGTTTGAAAGCATAAACTGGTGATACAAAGAGACTAATGACAGGAAAGACGTCACGTTCTGCTTGGTCTGTGTGTGACTCACACCCAAGGGTCCATTGCAATGTCAGGTTTGGTCCCCAAAGTGGCTCTTCAGAATCAGCAAAACCTTTGAAGCGGTATCTGCAGAGACCCTGGGTCGGTGTGTCAGGCTCTTGGCAGCCCATTCCAGAATGACTTCAGTTGCAAAAAGAGTGCTGTAAAAAGAGGAGATGTGGCCCCTCCTGTCCTCTCTGCTCCTGGCCCCCCATGAGATGGCTTGCTATCCCCGCTATTACCATCTGCCACCTGAGAGGCCTTCACCAGATCAGATCCATGAAACTCCAGACAGTAAATGTATCACACAAACCTTTTCTCTTTATAAGCTAGCTTATTTCTGGCATTTCATTATGATATCAAAAAGCAAGCTAAACCACTTAGGTTTATAAGACGAGTATTATTAAATGAAGTTTAGATGTTACAAAAGGCTTTTAATTATTATCACTACAATTCATTTAATTCTATTATTTTGACCTTTTAAACTGGTGACTAAGTTTTTTCATAGCAAATACTATCACTATCTGAAATAAACTAAGAAAACTGAGAGCAAACTGTCAACATCCGCTAAGAGGTCTGAGTTGTCTGGAAGTTACCTGGAAGTTAAAGAGTAAGATAAAAGCACCTGCTGGGAATGCAGACGGGCCTGAGGTGCTTTCTCTGCTCCACAATGGAGGAAGGTATTTCTTTAGTCTGGCTTGATTCATGGTTTTATCCTTGTCAGTTCTACACTAATAATATGATGCTATCTCAAATAGTACATTTTCAACTGCAATAGGGAAATTCAGAAAAAGAATGACTTCATAACTGACACAGGCCTAATCCAGGCTAGAAAAGCACTTACATAATATCAATATTTAGCTTTTACCCCTTGTCTAGGAAAAGTATTACTGAAAATCAATTTATGCACATTAAAAATACAAATAAAATCAGGGATTTGGAAAGGAATCAGATTAACAAGAATGATCCAAACACAGAGACTGGCAGAACAAGACTCAAGGAAGATCTGCACCGCACTGGTTTTCAGCGCTGGGCTGAGCCCAGGCGCTCACGCGCGCTGAGCGAGGGCCACGCAGCTGAACCACTCAGGGCGGCTGGTCCCTGAATCTAGTCTCGCCATAAGTTTTTATATTGTTGTCACTAGGAAAATCATTTCAAGATCTTCCTCTGCTCAATCCATTACTTGGGTCAGAGGAAACAGACACTTTCACACAGTGAGGTGCACGTGGTAATCACCTCTCCGGGGTAAATAATGAAATCTTCTTGAAGCCAAAAGAAAGGCAAGCAACAACATGCTATATAGTGAAATTCACTTGATGAGAGCACAAAATTATCAAAACGATAGTTAAATTTTCTAAATAATAAGCTGATAATGAGGAAACGTTCTATCTGACTTACTCTGGTGTCTCAGCTGATTCTTTCAAGAGTGTAGTCAAATACTAGCCTCACGCATCCCCACTCGGGAATCTAACTTGTCTTACAGACAGGGAAACTGGTAAAAATACACAGAGTGCACGACCACGGAGCTAGGCCTCGCTCGCAATTAAACAGTCACGCACACAGTGTGAGACCCCCAAAGAAAACATCACCAACAAAGAGCTGGAATAAGCAAACTGAAAACATTTACCCGAAGGTAGAAAAGTTTCAAAATAAGAGTATCAGAAAATTACAAATATTATGACAGCAGGAGACCATGAGCTAGAAAAGAATTCCAAGAAATATAATAATTCAACAGGCTAGAAGAAGTAATTAAGGGCACAGCCAAGAAAAAAGGTTTTTTGCTTTTTCCTAGAAAGATATATAAAATAAAAGAAAAACTTTGAAACAGTACTGATCTAGAAGTTCCAAGAATAAAGAATATAGAGAACGAAGAAGGGAAGAAATAACCAGACATTTTAAAAATTAATGGCAGAAAGGAAATAGACCTAAGCCTTCATATTCAAAGGTTTCACCAAAATTGCCACCCTGCAAATAAAAATAAGGCTGTAGTTAATCCTCATTCAACTTTGGAATTTCAAAGATATAGTACCATCAAGACTAGAAGATTCCAGAGAACAAAACCATGGAACTTACAGAGAAATAGCTACTGAACATCAAAACCTCCCATCAGTGAAGCAGGTTACCAAAACCAACAGAATGCACCCTTCAAACCTGAAGAGGCTGGGGAGGTGGCCCAACGGTTGAAGCACTTGCCACAGAAGCAAAGGACCACCGTTCAGATCCCACATCCCATGTAAAATGACAGGTGGGTATGGTGGCCCATCTAAATTCCACTCCCAGAAAGTGGAGACTGGGAAGACAGAGAGCAAAGTGGTTAGACAGACTAGCCCTATGGGCAACCTCCATGTTTAATTGGAGACCCTATCTCAGAAAGAATAAGGTGATTCAAGTCATTATTCTATCTCTTGTAGAACAGTGAGACAAGGAAGGTTTTACTTTCTTTGAAAACTGTTTGAAAATATCTATAGATTTCATATCACTAGTTATAATTAGCACATTTTAAAATTAAAAAATGAAAGAACTATTGAGTAGGATTCCCCCATCAATCTTGAGTCTCTAGATGCATGCACACACGTTCAGCCACACAAATGCAAACCCCCCCCCTCGGGAAAACACTGAGAAATTCGTAAGTTTCTTTTTTCTATACTTTGCATACTAGATTCTAGCCTTCCATCATGGTATTTCACACAAGATGCAACTGACCCAACCAATTCAGGAGCCACTCGTATGCCTAGAACAGACATATAAATGGAAAGAGCCACTCTTATACCTAGAACGAACATAACGAACAGAGATGATATGTCAGCCTTTCACTCATTTGGGCGTCAAAACATCTTATAAAGAGTAGATTTCAAAGATTACTCAAATGTAAGTGGCATGTCGTCTATTCCCCCAAAAAAGAAAGCATGAAAAGTAATATAAATATAAACATGTTTAAAAAGAAATAATAAAAATGGATATGTAGCACTGAAATCTGTGATTCCAAATAAATGAGAATAGAATGAAAGAAAAATGTACCTGTACAAATGATCAATCATTTGGAAAACAATCTGGCAATTTCATAAAGTTGAATACATACTTACAAAGTCCAACAGACGCTTACCACATGACCAGCAATCTCATTCCTAGGGCATTACCCAACACAAAGGAAAACACAGCAACAAGGATATGTATTCCATATTCACAGAAATTTTATTCATAATAGACAAAAATGACCCAAATGTCTGTCAAGGATTAAAAGACAAAGCCAAGAGTAGAAATGCATGCCTATAATCCTGTCACTCAAGAGAGCGGGGTCAGAAAACCACAAAGTTTGAAGACTTCTTGAGCTACACAAGATCAAGTTAAGTTTTGGATATAAAATGAGACTCTGTCTCAAAAAATAAAAAATGCTAAATAAACATATGAATGAAGCACTAGTGATATACGTAGACCTCAGAATTTTGCTCCTCAGTAAAAAGGTAAAACATGGATAAATCATAAAAGTACAACATAAGAAAGAATCCAAGCCAAAAGACTATGGATTACATTAATGCATTACAATGAAATCTTAGAAGAGCAAAATTATAGTAACTGACAGATTAGTGGTTGCCAGAGTTGAGAAACAAGGACTGGGTAAAAAAAGGGACAGAAAGGAACTTTGTGAGTGGTGGAAATGTTCTGGATTGGGACTGTAATATTTGTTGCACTACTACAAACATTTACCACAACTCAATAAAATGTGATTTTTAACTCAATTTTATTGTGTATAAATTATAACTTGATGAAGCCAATTTTAAAACTCAGTAATTCATAAAACATTTCACTACCGACAATAGCTTTTTAGCTAAGTATTAAGGAAGAATCTTCAAAGAATATGAAAATCAATATTTAAGAAGTAACTCTCAACCTAAAAGTAGAAATATAAGAAACCAAAATGTCCCAAGAATCAAATAGCCCTTATCTTATTCAACTTGGTCATGTTGGTAAATTGTAGTTGCTTAGCAACTAGCCCAAACTCTATTTATTCAACACACAGATCACAAAAGCAGGTGATCACCCAAATGATAAACTAAGTTTCACAGTAAAGAGTTCATTAAAATAAAAAAATGCATGTATCTAAAGAATGGGAAAAATACTGAAAGTAGACACTGAAAAATAAGAACTATGAAATTAAACACATAAAGACAATCCTTGTTTACATTTGGTCTTTTACATCCCACTCTGACTTCCCTAATTGACTTTAGCCCATGTGTTTGCCGTGAACCCTCCTTCTTTACTGCATAAGGCTCTTCTCTCCCATTCAAATTCACTTAATGCAATACTTGTATTTTTGAATTTATGTTATGAATGAGGCCTTTTCTAGATATCAAATGATTCTGAGAATATCTTTTTAGAATTTATAATCTGTAGACAGCACAGAAAGTTTCAGAACTAGCTTACATGAATACAACATACTAGGAAGTCACATGTAGCTTCAGAATTAAGAACTGAAAAGACTTTCTCAAATAAATTACTCGCATCCATCACATACATGTTCATTGTTGTCTGCACTCCACACAGAAGTCCGTTTACTTAGCGACACAGGAAGGAGATAACTAGGAGACCCGCTGGCTGGCTGGTTAGCACTCTCACCAGCCACAGAGTTTCAGTGTCGCTGAGCACTTACCCCTCTTCTGAACCCAGCCTTCTTTCACAATGGTAACATCGCTCATGATGGCTCCCCTCTGAGCCCCCAACTTGGAGAAATGGTACTTTGTGGTATCAGCTTCACGGTTTGGATTTGCTGCTGCTGCTGCTGCTGCTGCTGCTGCTGCTGCTGCTGCTGCTGCTGCTGCTGCTGCTGCCGCCCTTCCCACTCTCTAGTGATGACTCAGCCTGGAAGGAAGTATTGAAGAAAGAATTTCTTTTTTTCCATTCTTGCAACTCACATAGCAATAACAAACAACTGAGTCTTTGTAAATGTCTTCGACTGGCCTGACCTCACATAAAAGTCTAGCTCTTCAAACTAGGGAACTTATTTATTAAACATTTCCATAATGAATGCACAACTCTGGTCCAAAGACAGATTTCAAATGGGAGTAAAACTTTTAACCTGAGAAACTGTAACAAAATATGCCTCAACAAGACCACTAGCCACACCTACACAAATAATGCAGAAAATGTGACGTGACGTATCTGCAACTGAAGAAGAAAACCAATGAAAGTGAAGTGGCCCGTATCTCGTCATTTCAGAAACAGTTAGGTCAAAGCAACTGTGAAGACATCCAACTGCTATACCGTACGTAAAATATAAGGTACCAATAAAGTAACATTTATGCATTCTCAACCTACCTTGTTCTAAAAAACATTTTAGGAACACTATGTTAAGCAGGCAATGTAGGTCATTTATTTCCTTAAGTAAACAGAAAAAGTAAAACAAAAGTAAGTAGAAAAGTCAAGTGTTGAGCCAGGGAGGTAGGTCAGAGGGCCAGAGCACAGCAGAGGAAGCCTAAGGGCCCAACTGTCCTCCCAGAAGCCATTAAAGCAGGAGCCAGAGAACTGACTCCTCTGACGTCCACACACGCACTGTGACATGCTCACCCTCCACATGCATGCATGCTCGCATGCACACAACACATGCAACAAACAAAACAAGAAAAGCCAGTATTCAAGATGCACCAAGAACTGTTACCAGACACCACGCTTCGGAACAGCTCTGCCTGAGCACTATTAACTGCATTTTCCAGATAGGAAAGATGGAGACTCACCGAGAATAAATAACTTGCTAGATTTCAACATAGTAACTGGTAGAGACAAGATCTAAACTCTTAGTATTTGTCTCCGGAGCCTGCATTCCTAACTTCAAAAACTTACAGCCCCAAGGGATAACGAAGCCAGAGCAAAAGTCTACATGTGAAGGATGAATCAAAAGTTTGGAATGAAGCTTGTAGGAAAAAAGGGCAAATACAAAAATATGACAGATTCCAATATTGACAGTATCCATAATTGAAAGAAGGAAGAGGAGGAAGAAGAGGTGGAAAAGGAGGTGACTGCTCAGAGGGAATATAGTGCTTCCTATGAAAAATGTTGGAAATTTATTCCATAGGACCTCTTAAAACATTTTATAGGTAACTGACCTTCTCGAAGCATCTCAAATGAACAGCAATGAGCTTCATCAACAGGACTATTTACTATTGTCCCTATCAATCTACAAGAGGAAATTCTACAACAAAATCCAGTGAAAGCATTTCCACATTTGCAAAAGCTGTCAAGCCGAGACACTGGGTGTGTTAAGTGGTCTAGAGCACAAGGCATAAATTCTATGTCACTAGAAAAATGACAATCATTTCAAAGTTGATTTTCAGAAATGGTGCCCAGCATTGAATTGGATGTTAACAGACTGCCCAGAGCAAATTAAGTGCAAAGTCTAATCATTCAACAGTTAGAAATCAAAACTAACATCCTGTAAACAGCCTGGCAAAAACAGTGTGCTGAACAGAAAACCACCCCGTAGAGCGCCGTGGGGTAGAGGGCAAGAGACATGGCAGGTCCAGGCCGACTAAAATCACCACCTTAGGGAGCTGCTGCTGCTGGAGAGTGAAACGGCGATATGAGAACCTGGGTTTCTTTGCCCAAAGTATCTAGTCTGGAAAAAGTAAGCTAGGAAAAGAAGGAGGCTTTGTTTCACAAGTCACTTTAGGAAAATCTTACGAACCATGTAAACCATGTGCTTGTAAAACATCTCTACCTACAGCAAGTATTCTAAAATAAAACCACATATAACCTAATTTAGTCAAACACTGCCTACACTAAATATGAAAATGGTCACATTAAATTATTTAGAATTATTTAGTTTTAAATTAAATTTTAATCATTTAAAGTAAGACCCATTTCACACTAAAAACAAGACGAAAGAAATAAAAAGAGTCCAAATATCTATTTTGACTGACATAATGTCCTGAAGAATTCAAAAGGTCAACTGGCTACATATAACAGAGCTAGATAATTGAAAGGTATAACTCCATGAAGAATTAATTCTATGTTATTTCTGTATTTAGTATTACAGTTAAGTAGATAAAGAATTGTAAGCTAAATACTAGGAGAGATTAGTTCAAAATGGTGTGTTCAAAGAGCTACATCCTATCTCTGATAATATTTGTACAAAAATAGGTCTCTTGTCTAATAAGACAATCTTTTCCCTCACTTTAAAACTATATAATCTGAGTAAAGAAAAATTTATATCTTATTGTTCTTGGGGTAAAAGTGGGAAAGGGATCAGAGTAATAATGAAAATATCCAAAAAACAGCTACTTCCAATGGAATTAATTTGCATTAAAATATCCTAATCAAGAACGCTGGAGTAAAGGGCTGAAGAAACAGGTCTGGGGTTAAAATCTTGGTCTGGAAAGCAAAAGAACATGAGTTTGGACCTCCAGATCCTAAATGCTAGGCAGATACAGCAGTAGACTATAATTCCCAGGAAGGAGCCTAGGAAACCCAGGGCAAAGCAATAGGAAGTAGAGCAATCCAGAATGACTTGAAGTCACCCTTGGGCCTCCACAGGTATACACACTCACACTCAAGTGCCCTCTGGTACATAATAAATAAATAAGTAAATAAATAAATAAGAAATAAAAAATGTTCTCCATGGGCACTGCCTCACTCATACTACTCACTTGTATAGTATAGTACTACTATAGTACTATATATATATAGCAGTGCACTATAATACTACTATAGTACTATATATATAGTAGTAGGGTGTAGTACTGCTATAGTACTATATATATAGTAGTAGGGTATAGTACTGCTACAGTACTATATATATAGTAGTACAGTATAGTACTACCATAATACTATATATAGTAGTATAGTACTGCTATAGTACTATATATATAGTACTAGGGTATAGTACTGCTATAGTACTATATATGTAGTAGTAGGGTATAGTACTGCTATAGTACTATATATATAGTAGTAGAGCACAGTACTGCTATAGTACTATATATAGTAGTTTACTACAGTACTACTATCATGAAATATCCAGATCAGCACAAATCAATGGATCTTATTTTACATTGGAACTGTTTCTGAAAACAAGTTTTCAGATATAGTAATATATCTGCATGAATTCGTGTTTATACGTTTTTACATTTATTTGTGTGCTTGTGTGTGCAGGAGAGAATGCCATAGCATGCTGTGCGGGTCGGAGGACAATCCACGGGAGTTAGTTCTCTCCTTCTACACATGAGTCCTGTGGACTGGACTCAGGTCATTTGACAGCAAGCACCTTAACTGACTAAGTCATCTCACCGGCCTACGAATGAACTTTTAAGATGCATATTAAACAGTACAAAATGTACAATCTAGATCAAACACATGGAATTCAAGCATTAGAGATGGTTTTACTCATTTGATTCTTAACCTGTCACCAAAGTCTACCCTTCATCACAATTTTCACTTTAAAAATTACTCCTGTTTAAACATGACTTAAGTCTAGAAGCCTCGCTGGGCTAGTCAGATGTGGTCTTTTGGCTCTTAGTCGTGAGCAGTTCTTGCCCAGTCATCCACTCTCTGCCTAGTCCGCCATGTTGACTTGAACACTCATCCACAAGATAAGCTGAAATTCCTGTTTCCTCGGTAAAGCGAATTTCACTTCCTTCTATGTAACTTCTACAGAAATATGTTCTAACCAGTGAGTTAACAGACAAAATGTGGTTTATTTATGAATCCATTAAATATCATATTTCTGGATAACCTAATTTTTATCATCCTCATAGAAAGTTCTACACAAAATTCATAGTAGATTCAATTTAGAATCTATACAAAGCAGTTATGCCAGCTTTCATTCAAGTCTCACTATTTGAGAATTTGACAATAACTGCATTTGAGTATCATTTTTATACCATACCAAACATTCACATCTCTAATTCCCTTGGATTGCAATATAAATTACTATAGCAATTTGACAGTGCCTGGCATTTACTCAACAAATAAAGAATAAATGAGCAAGTGCATGAATGAACAAAGATACAATTAAGAAAACAAGAAAGTCAAGGAAAGGGAGGGAACGGGAAGGAGGGGGATGGAGGGAAGCAGGGTTGACTACTCAATATGCTTGTAAAAGTAGAAAAATAAAAAATTAATTAAGAAAAGAAACCAAGAAAGCCAAGGGAGAGATCAACATTATGCCTTCTTTAAATTGAAACTTAACCTAAATATTATGGAAATATCCATGTGAAAACAATTAAAATTCCTGTCAGATCATGCTTTATAGACTTTCAAGAAATGCAAAGGCTTCAATGAAATCCCTTCCTTTTCCTTCGTGACTTCAACCATTCTTGTTTTACTCTCCACCAATGAAACCTTAATGAAGGTGATTGTTTACTTCAGCAGCTGTAAGTAGAAGCCAAGTCTCAAACAACTTTTGGAATATCACTCACTCAGTTAATATGAACTGCACATGTATCTACTCGGCTAATATGTCGTCTACTTTCTGAAGGAAAATTATTTTTAAAAGTCTTTTCCAAACATGATGTAGTTTATCTTACAAGATCTGGTGCATCTCTGTAATTGTGAACCTAGAAAACTGTGGCTAATCAATAATGATTATATCATTTCCCCAGCTATCATACCATCTAGAAACCATCAACAGGAACATCTTTTGCAATTAATATCTTCTGTCAATTTCATATACTTTTTACCAAATAACAAGATACAAATTCAAATCTATTTAATTATCACTTAAAACAGTTCTGATTTTTTTCTGTGTCAAAGTATGTTCCAAAAATTCAGGAAAACAAAATGTTTCAAAAAGAATCAAAACTTAAATGCAAGTCAAGTATCACAAGTGAAATACAAGAAAACTAAAATTATGATGACATAAAGTTTAAAAAGCACCCCCTAATTCTTTTGAACAAAGTTCACAGGTTAATAATTTCCTTCTCTCTTTCTTCTCTTTATTTTCTAGGGGTGGTTGAGCCAGCACCTGAGCCCAGCTGTGCTGAGGCCCAGGTGAACCTCCTGCCTGTCTCCCAAGCGCTGGGACTACAGACACGAGCCTTCCTGAGCTGCTTCAGTTAAAGCCTAGTTAACTTTCCCTGAACTCCAAACTTTGGCTGCAATTCCACGACACAGTTTTGAAACACTTTATATTTGCTGACCAACTAAATAAGGGCAATGAGTGCAAAGGCAATAAAATCTGGTACTTTGAGACTGAATGACAGTCAAGGAAAACTACTTCAAACTATTATATTTTCAGATTTCAAGAACTAGGAAAACTAAGTCAGACATGGTGCCAGATGACTGTAATTCCCAACTGCTCTGGAAGTTGAGGCAGGAGGAGGATAAATTTGATGCTACCCTGGTCAACCAAGCAAGTCAAGGCCTGTACCACTTAGTGAGACGCTACTTCAAGCAAACAGAAAAATGAAAGGGCAGTGCGGAGTGGTGAAGCACATGCAAGACCCTGGCTTCTTCCCTCTCCAGTACTAAGACAAAGGTAGATGAAACTAACCCACACTCCACGGTGCCCATAACCCACGCTACATTTAACTCTAAAAAGGGCACCTGGGGAAAGAAACAAACTTAAGTGGACATGAAATTCAAAACAACTCCTGCACTTCAGATAACTAAGATAATCTGACCCTATAAAAAGTTGCTACTCCACTAAGAAAACAAGTCATATAAGGAAGTAAACCACCTAAACTATGATTTTGGAAGTTCACTCTCCTCAGACTTGTGAAATGTTCTTTCTGTACATGTCTTTACTGAGTTCAGAGTACGATGACAAAATGAGTAGGTAAAAGTAAATTCTATAACTTTTAGGCCAACTATCAATGTATTCAAACTGTCAATTTTCAAAAACCAAATCAATAAACTTCGAGATACAAACATCTCCCATTCCCTGTGTGGGGCGTCTCAGTGTCATCTCTACCAACAGTGGTCAAGAATAAGTACCTTGGGCGAGGCGAGATATTTACTCTACTGACTTGAAACACTGGGGAAATGGTCGCTGGATCCTCTGCTCCACAGAAACCACTGGACGCTCACCGAGTCTCTTACAGGCTGCTCGGCTCCGCTGCAGGCACCTGTGGCGCACCTGTGGCAACAGTTAAGTCGCAGCATTGCTAGAGCTTCAGCTTGCCGCACTATTTATTTCGATGTACTCAAGGAATCGATCTTTGGCACTTCCAAAAACAATGACAACATACATATACACATAGACAATACGTCCATGTACCAGGTCAATGGTTCACTAAATACCAAGTCGCCTTCACAGATTTTCCGCCGATTAAACTGAAAACTGATCAGAATTTTATCTGGGATCCTACAACAAATGTGCATGGAGGAGCATTGGACTGTCCACAGCGGCTGCCAACTCTGCCCGACCTAGTACACCAATAACATCCTTGACAGTAATGCCTCAATTTCCTTGCCGTAACAAATGTAGCTCTTCCAGGCTCATGGCTAAGACTCTTACCAAGTAACCACTTCACACATAGACTGTGTCACAGGTGACAGTGCTGTGATTTTTTATAGATGCCTTCTTCAAGTTTTTAATATACTACTAATGTAAAACAGCAAATAGCAACTCAACCCAGACAAAATCTGGGCAAACGGCCATTACTGACTAAATACTACCTTCCTCTCCTCACCCTTCCCTAGGAACCCAAAAAGGCTTTCCTAATATAGAAAAAGAGAAATTCTCATTTGAACTTTACTTTTTTCTAACAAACATTTTTATTTTTCCCTTCAAAATATTATAAATAATATTTGTAAAATATTCATTTTGTAAAATACTCATTGGAAACTGTGAAGTACCTGTAGTTGGTGATAAATGCTTAAATAAAATGAAAATATTTAAATAATCCTGTTATAAACATTACTGAAAACAAATGCAGATAAAGAAGAACATTAATTTATTTACTAGCTGCTACTTGAAGATTAATTGGAAGAGGAACTAAGTTAACACCTGAATGAAAGCCTATGATGCTTTGTAATGCATGTAAGCAGTTGAGGTATTCATTTTGGCTTTTGAAATAACTGCAATCAGTAAGAAATGCAAATAATTCAGCTGATGGGCCATTTTAACCTATATTAACTTGAGCCTGTGGAAGTTACTACTACATTATGCAAACTTAGCACTGTCAGTGAGAACTCTGAGAATAAGTACAAGCAAGTTAAAGAAAGCTGTTTTGGAATAGGAGCTGAATTAGAATGGCTGCATGTGTAACACTCCATTTCAGAAGTGCAGCACCATGGTGGAGATGGGTGAATTAGGGTGCACAGGGCACATATAACCAAGCCTGGCGCAGGAAAGTGCTCACCAGAGAGTGGCTGGGATTACGTAGAAACTGATTCTAACCTACTCACAAATAAAAGACTATGAAAATACATTTGGTCACATCAGACAACTCAGCCTATCTTTGCAGAAGTGGATGTTGTGTTAAAACAGGATAAGAATACTGATGCATACGCTGAAAACTCAGGTGAAGCAGCAATTTTATATTACTTAAGTATTCTTAACACAAATCTTCCATTGAAATTAAAAACATTATCAATTTGTACCAACCTAAAAAATACAAGTCAAATTACAAAGCAAACCAAATAAAAATAGCTTCACAAAAGTTATATGCATTATTAATTCATAGTAACTTAAAATGCAAGTCAAGTTATGAAATAAACCACATAAAATAGCTTTCTGGTCTTGCATTTTATTGGTCAAATCTAAAATAATCTTACTTTTTAATGTCACAAGGCAAATCACTTAATCATATCAAGTCATGATAAATAGCCCATTGATATATTATTAGGAATTGCTTTATCATTAATTCCAATTCTTAAATAGGTATAACAAAGAAAAGTATAGCTAATTATCTTTCATAAAACATGCAAAGTTTAAATAAAAGTTAAACTTCCATAAGAATAATTTATGAAACAGATTCCTCTTTTTAAAGAAGCCCAAACTATTGGAAATTTCCATGTTTAAATCAAAAGCTGAAATTTAAAAACATCATAGATCTCTACATTGCAGTCTTGTACTAGTCACGTAAGTTTAACTAATATTAGTAGATAAGGACATTAGTCCCATAAATCTAACCAACAGATTTAGAATTATGATGATGATAAAGAACAAACTCTCTGACAGTAATCTGAATGAAGCACAAAAACTTTTCTACTCAAACCAGCCCCTGTACACTTTATTAAGTCAATGGAACTTAATCTTAAATATTTTAGCTTACAACTTAAACACTCATGTGGTGGTGCCACACACCTGTAATCTCCACGCTCAGGAAAGGGGGAAGGAGAATGAACCCCCCTGTTCAGGCCAGCCTATGCTATTTTGTGAGTTCCAAGACACACTACGCTGTACAGGGAGCCTCTGTCTCACAATAATAGCAATAATGAAAGTAATTACATTGAACGTCCAAAGCAAAACCTGTGCTCTGTCACACACAATTTTCAATTGAGAAACGTTATTAATATCATAATTATTAACAATTAATTTTTAAGTTGGAAATGATTCCCTATTCATCACAGAAACCCTAACAGTAGGGAATAAAATGAATACAAATAACAAGCTGATCAATTTTTTGCAGGCTTACTGTAGACTAGATAATAACCTTAAAATAGGATACGAAAACATAGTGTTGCAAAGCTACAGTTCAAACACAAAAAACAAAACCCTACCTACAAACCTTACCTACATTTATCCAAATGTTCTACATTCTTAACATAGGCTTTCCCTTGCTTTAAAATTAGAAGCTCAAGCCAAAGATATGGGGGGGTCAACTTCAGTTTAAAAAACAAGTATGTTTAAATCAAGAATATACTGACCAAAAAAGTCATGAAACATGTCTTGCATATAAATGTGTATCTGGAAAACTGAGAGCTTAGACACTTCAAAAAAATTCATGTTGTAAAACAACCATCTCTTAGAATATTCAGATCCATCTACACATATTCCTCATTTCCCAAGCCATCTTGTCGGGACTCTACCACCTTCGGTTTCTCCAACTTTTGCACACTAAGTATGTGTGTGTGTGTGTGTGTGTGTGTGTGTGTGTACACCCTAATATAATGGATGAGTTCTATCACAAACAAAACGCAATGGCTGTCTACTAAAATATGACCATGCTTTACCAAATATGGACAACAGGCCTAAACTAATGATTTGAGACCAGCAATGCAGTAACTGTGAAGTCGCAACTCAACACCTTATCCTATACATTATTTTAAACCAGTAAACACTGTTAGCAGTAGAAATGAATCGATATTCGACACACAGGTGGTTGCACACGTTGCCAACTACAACCCATCGGGCTTTCAATCAAAAACATCACACCGGTGAACTGGGTTTTATTTTCAATTACTGAGAGCATCCAAGCTGTGACTTATGGGTAAGCACCTCCTCTCCTCCGTTTTCAGAAGATCCACGGTCAACACCGCCACTGCAAACACCTGGCCCTCAGAGGCCTCAATGTCACCAGCCCAAGTGTAGATTCCCGGGAAACCCCAAACAAGGGGATGACCCCGCCTCAGCGTCGGGGCGCGGCGGCCACCCGCTAGGCTTCAACTTTGGACTCTTAAGGGCCCCACCAGCATCATGGCTGATGCAGACCCACGCGCAGGAGGAGGAGGAGGAGGAGGAAGAGGAGGAGGTGGATGAGCAAGAAGCTGGTTTGTTTACTTGCAGCCTGAGCCGCCGCCGGCAGCAGCAGCGACAGCATCAGTGGATCAGCCAAACCCAGCATCTTCCGCACGCTTCTATTCTTAGCACACAACTCCCAAGCGGATCAAAACCCCACTACTATTAAAAACACAGACGTGCACGTTACCCACCTCCCACACGCACACCCCCGCCCCACCCGCGCCGTCTTTTCCTGCGTGCCCGCCGGCGGGGTGGGGTAACTGGGAGTGAAGGTGGGGGGGGGGGTAGGAGACCCCGGGGACGCCTGTGCATCCTCGCCCGCCACGCGCGCAGACGAGCCGGTGCGCCCCGGGGCACGCGGCAGACACCCCTCCCCCCAACCCAAACACCGACACCGCGCCGGGCGCTCCCGTTACATAACCTGGCCGCCGCCCCCCGGCCCGGGCCCCCTCCCCACGCCGCGCGGCCCGACGGGGAGGGGCGAGGAAGACGCGCGAGTTGCGCAGAGACACGGGAGGCGCCGGGCCGGGCAACCCAGACACGCCGCACACACACACGCGCACACACGCGCGCACGCGGGGACCGCTAGGCCGGGAACACCCCTCGCCGGCCGCCCGCCACCCCACCCAGCCTGGAGGGGGGCGCATCGGTGTCAGCCACGGTGGGCATCCCCCGGCCTCCACCCACCAGCGTCTCCACGGACCCCCGGCCCCCGCCCACGCCCCCGGCGCCCACGGGGACATCCCAGACGCCCCCGCCTCGCCCACCCGCGCCGCCACCCCCGCCCGGAGGGAGACCGGGAGGGAGCGCCGGGACCGGGGGGAGGGAAGCGGCGGCGAGGCGGGGAGGGGGCGACCGTGGGGGGCGGCGGCTGTTACCTGCAAAGGCGGCGGCGGCGGCGGCGGCGGCCCCGCAGCTGCTCGGGCGGTGGCGGAGGATGGAGCTGGGGGGGGCGGGGGGAGGAGAGGGGGCGACTCGGGGGTCCCCCTCCCTCCTCCTCCCCTCCTGTCCTCCCCCCACCCCGCAGAGTCTCCGGCCCCCCTGGAGCCCGGTGCGGCCGGCGGGAGGGGAGGCGAAGGGCTGCAGGGGAGGGAGGGAGGGAGCCGGGAGGGCCGCGGAGCCGGAGCGGGCGGCGGCGGCGGCGGCGGCGGGAGGAGGCGGAGGGAGGAAGGCGGGCGGCGGCGGCGCGGGGAGGAGGAGGAGGAGGAGGAGGCGGAGACTCTACATGGGAATCGGATATCGGCTACAAATTCAATTCATCACCCGAAAACACGGCTCGGGCGGGGGCCGGGCGCGCCGCGGGGCGGAGGCTCGGGCCGCAGGGGCGGGCCGGGGAGCCGCGGCCTCGGCGTCCCGCCCGCCGCCCGCCGCCGGGGCCGCCGCCTGCGCTTCCTCCTCCCGCCGGGCCGCCGCCGCGGGGCTCGCCGTGGACTCGGAGCCGCTGTCCTGACGTCAGGGGCCGGCTCCGCGCGCCGGGCGGGAGCGGCTTCCCCGCGCCGGCCTGGCCGCCGCCTCGCCTGCGTCCCCGCCCGGGGCCTCGTCCTCCGCGGCGACCCCGGCGCCCCTCAGACCCGCGCGGGCGCCCCGCGCCTTCCTCTCGCGAGATCCTCTCCCCGCGCCGCCCGCGGGCCCCGAGCGTTCCCGCCGGGAAGTTGGGGGCTTCCCCCGCGCCGCGGGGAGGACCCTCGGAGACCGCGGCCACGGAGCATCTCGGAGTCGCGCACGCCCACGCCCACGGGCCCTCGCCACGCGTGGACCCCCGCGGCCGCCGGGAATCGCCCCCCGGTCGGCAGTGCGCGTTCTCGGGGATGGACTCGGGGCCCTCGGGCGCCTCTGCGCTTCCCGGGGAGGACGCGGTGCTTGCGAGGTTCCTGGAGGATGCGCCAGGGCCGCGGGGTTTGGAAAGGGTCCCATCGTACCACCTGTCACACCCCAGAAAGTCACGGAAGGTGACTTCTCCCGAGACCGTGTCGTCGCTTGTGGGGCCGCCTGGCCAGCACCCCAATCAGTCCTTCTGCGGGCCCCACTCTTCTAGAAGAACCATTGCAAGATTCTGGCTACTACCCCTGACTTCTTGCTGTAGAACTTTCCTCCTGGCGTTTAATCTCTTCTCCAGCCACACTATTTTACAACCCGTCCATTCCTAGTTACTTGGCGTGCAGTGTTGGTACCTCTAGGGTTGTCCCAGAGAGCTAGCTGACTTGGGGTGGCTTTTACCCCACCGTGATGGAAGTGGTCATGTGAGCAAGATGTTGTGTCCTGGGCCCTGAAGATACAGAGGCTTGGAGGGGTTGAGGTTGGGGAAGGGGCTGAACTGACAGACTTACAGTCCTGAGTCCGAGACCAGTGGCCAAATTTCTACCTCTAAGAACTAAGGGTAGAGGCTTACTACACTGACTTTGACAGGACACACATGGCCCAAACTCTGCAGCCAATGAAATCTTTGGCCCCCAGCAGCAATAGAGTTAGTAACAGAACTCTTGGGTTTGGGGGCGTCGGTACCCACTGACATATCTACCGTCCCATGACTTTGATCCTTTCTGCTAACAGCTTCTGCTGGTGCCACAGCTGCTTTTTCTGCTTCCTGTGACCAACTCAACCTGCTCTATCCATGGTCAGCATCGCCAAGTAGGCAAAGATCATTCGAGGAAGCTTTTCTCGACTAATGTTGCTGCCCAAGAAGGACATCATCTGACAGACTCTAAAACAAGTCTGTTTGTGCAAAGGGTCTTGCAAAGGAAGGACTGGCCGTCTCAAACCCTGTTTAAGTTCCATAGACCTGCTCACTTACTTGTTTATTCATTAACTGATGTGGTGTGTCTTCTAGGACAAGCTATCCTTTTTGCTGAGACAGACAGACGGTACCACTAGGCTGAGAATACCCCCACGAATGATAGAATTGGGATGCAGCTCCGTGGTAGGCACTTGCCCAGCCTGCAAAGGGCATTAGTATCAATCCCCAGAACCACAGAGTAGAATCAGAAGCTTGTCTTGACCGCGGCACTGCCTTCCAGCGCTGGTCCAAGTTATCTAGAACAGTCATGAAACTAGGAAAAGGCCTCTGAACGCCCTTTAGTTACTTTTTCTGGGCAACTGCAGTGTAGATGTCCCTAAAGTGTTCAAAGCAACCAGGCTGCCATGATGACAGCTTCAACAGTCTGGCCACTTGCCACCTTTCGTTTGGCCACCCCAGGCAGCCAGACACAAAGGAAAAGTTTGACACCTGTCAATCAAAGGGTCAAATCTCTCTGGTCCCTAAGAGTTTATTTATTTGAAGGAAATGCAAACATTAAAGGATGCTTACAATGGAGACCTATCATTAGCACTCACAGTAACATTCTTAACATATTTAGTGAGGCTTAACTGTTAGAAAAAATACTCCTAGCCTGAGTCCCTCTAACTCGTCTCAGGAGCACGGATTCTCATATGGAGGGGAGTAGGAAATCTACTAAGGCTGTGGCACACTAGTGATCCATTGCTAAATGAAACTTGTTTTGCCTGACCATTCTGAAACAAAAATATCCTCAGTGGCGGTGCTCTTGCCTAACTAGGTGTGAGGCCAAACGTCAGCCCCACCAAAAAATAAACAAAAGGCAGCTCTCCTAAGTGCCTTTGCCTCTCCACTTTCCTCTTATTTCCCAAAGGCTGTGTATGAGCTACTAATATGCATAAGTCCTGAGTCTGTTCTGTTTGTGTAAAAAGCATGAATTAAAACATGTTTAAACATTTACCAATCATATGTGCACACGTGCACATCAAGGCTCCCGCGCAGAGAACAATTTGCCAGAGTGCAGTCTCTCCCTACCATGTGGGATCTGGGGGCTGAACTCAACTGGCTCCTTTATTCACTCAACCATCCTGCCAACCTTAAGCACACACTTGTTCCCAAAATCACCAAACCTCTGACAGTAGCTACTGGCAAGATAATGGGTTTTCAGGATCCTCAGTGTGTAAAACATAAAAGATCAGATTTTTATTTTATAGCACCCCCAACCCACTTTTATCTATTTAGTGATGCATACATGGATTTAGTGAATTTATACTTCCACTCCCAATCCCTGGTCGCATCCACTTTCTCTTTTTAAGATGATAGTCCCTTATGACACTGTGAAGCATTTTGTTGTTATTTTGAATGTCAAGCTCTTATTCCCCTCCTCTCTTGTATTGGGGACTGAATCGACCTTATGCACGTTAGACAAGCTCTTTACCACTGCTCTGTATCCTCAGCTTTCTTTTTGCCCTTCATGTTTTTGAGACAGCGTCTCTGTAAGTTGCTCAGACTGGCCCCAAGTCTGCTCAGTAGCCCAAATGGACCTTGAACATGGGATCTTCCTGTCCCACTCTCTATCTCTCTGAGTAGTTAGCACCACCAAGCCAAGCTCGAAAGTTAAATATTTGACAATGTAAGACTCTGAATCACCAAGTTGTGGTATCTCTTATCAGTAGATTTTAATTTGGTTCCAATGTTAGCAAGACGCGCTGATAGGAACTAAACTTTCTTCCTAAGTCAAACTGCCTCAAAATACTTCTGGTTTAATCGATTATATCAAATCTTGGGTTAAAACTTAAAACTGAGTATTATGTAAGCTAAGATAGATTGTATACTATGGATTTCATACATGTGAAAAAGTGTGAACTTTTACTTCTGCCCTTTTGAGTTTTGTAGTTCATAAACTTCCATAATAAAGCTTTTTATTCCAGATTTATTCATTAGATCTATATTGAAATAACACCATTCTTTCTCTTATATGATGCTATTGATGCTTATATGATGAACGCGGCAGAGCTTACCGATGAAGTGTGGTGTTCCATGCAGTCCACACGCTTTGGTTCACTGTCATTCAGTTTCAGCAATGTGGGGTACAGCAGCATGCTCATCCGTGGGAATAGTCCTGATTTTGTTGAAGAGGCCCTCATTCTTTTTCAAGCAAGATAGCTCAAGTAGCAATTATGCATTCTAAGAAAGATGCTCCATTTTTGTTAATTGATGAGCAAATTTAATGATGGCAACTATTTTTTCCTTATTTATTGCCTGTTCTTTGGGGACAACTTAAGCATTCTGAGTTCTGGGATATTAGGTGTCTTAATCTACTCAGTCTGTTTTATAATGAAATACCATAAACCGGATACTTTGCTAAATAACAAGATTTGCCCTTTCCTTCTAGCCCTCTAAATATTCAACAGCTATTGTTAGATTGACCATCATCTATATGTGTGTAGAACCACAGGGGAATTCGGGAATCACCATGGACGCCTCCACCTCCTCCTTGTTTACTCCGCCCCACCAGGACCAGAAACGCAGGCCGCCCCCACTTCTCCCCAGCGTCTATATGTGGGGTCCAGGACCAAACTCAGGACCTTCTGCCTACAAGGCAGAAGTTTAACCTCTGAGCCACCTCTCCAGCCCCCACCATGTAATTTTTTTAACGAACCTATAGAATCATGGGTTTCGTTATAATATCTCAGACATGAATGTCACACATTTCACTTAGACTTATTACCCTCTCTTATACTCCCTTCTCTTCATACTTTTCATGTCGTACACATGTGTCTGTTTTTAAGTCCATATTGTTCAGGTAAAAGAAAACATGATATGACTCTGATTCTCACTATTAAACACAATAAGTTTCAGCTGCATCCATTTTCCTTACAAATGACATAATTTTCTTTCTTCTTCTTTATGGCTGAATAGAGCTCCATTGTATAGCTATACCACATTTTCTTTAGTCATTTTCTAGTGGGAAACTATAGAAATTTTTCATCTTGGCTGTTGTAAACTCTGTTGCAATCTACATGAGTATGCAGTTATTTCTGGGGTATGCTGTCTGATTCCTTTGGGTCTATTCCCAGGAATGATACATCTAGGTAACATGGTAATCCTATTCTTAAGTCTTTGAGGCGCTACCATACTAATTTCCAAGATAGAGAAACTAGATTACAATGCACCCAGCATTACGTAAGTAGACCTCGTGCTTGTTGTCTTTTTGCTGGCTAGTCTGACAAACAGGAAATGGAATCTCAACATAGTTTTTATTTACATTCCTCTGATAGCTAAGGATGTCTACCTTTTTTCGTATATTTATTTGGCCATGTGTGTGTGCTCCTCTTGAAAGCTCTTATTCAATTGGTCTGCCCTCTCGTTGACTGGATAACTTGCTTTTTCATGTTTGACTTTTTGAGTGCTTCATGTATTCTAGGTCTTAATCCCCTCTCAGACATACCACTTAGAGAGACTTTCTCCCATTCTGTAGATCTTGGGCTTCGTTCGTAAGGGCCTAATCCCATCCTCAAGGACTGGAACCTCATGATTCAATTACTTCCTGAACACCCCACCTTCTAATACAATCATTATGGAGATTAGGATTACAACATATAACTTTTTCATTCATATTTTATTCTTTCTCAGCTAAATCTATGAGCAAGGTAATCTCTAGATGTTACATTTACATTTGTTTATTTTTTGTGCGCGATGTGTCATCATGCATGCATGGAGGACAGAGAACAAAAAAATTGCAGGAGTTGGTTCTCTCCTGGATTCTGGGGATTAGACTCAGGATGGCAGACTGTGTAGCAAGCATCCTCACCTGCTGAGCTAGCTCACAGGGCAAGCATGGCATTTTTACTCCAAAACACCTGGGTCACAGGAAGTCATTGACCACAATTAAATAACTACCTGTGGGACTTCCAGCTGGAATTCATATTCTAATTCCAAAGCAGCAAGCGTGCATAATTATTATTGCTTGTGATGCAGGAGAATCTTAGTGTGCCATAAATACATATACACCGTAATCCTGGAGTCAGGATTTTAGTATTTGTAATTTTGTCTTCCTGAGGTGGTTTGCATTTTTAGTTGTTCCAGAGTTGGCTCTGTGGGGATTGGATGTTCCAAGGTGATGGCTACCAAGAAAATAACAGTAGTAAATTTCCAACGTTCATCTGGATAATTATCTCAATTCTTCCTCTAAGTTTCTTACATTACACACACACACACACACACACACACACACACACACACACACACACACTAGTTGTTGGTTCTGTGCTCCTGGCCTGAGTTACTCTAGTTGTATAGAATTGCAGCTTTCAGACTGTGTCTGGTCCTCGGTTACTTCATTCCATAAAGCAGCTACCTCTACGTCACTCCATCCTGAGTATAAGTGCTAAAGAATAATAATAACCAGGTAACTTGTCCCAGCAAGCGATGCAACCGGATGTCAAACACGCAGAACTTACCAAGGACAGCCACCAGCTGCCCATCATAATCGTAAGCCATCAACTGATAAATAACTTCTCCCCAGTGATAAACAATTACCACCTGGATTTCTAATTAAATCAGGAGCGTATGGACACATGAAGTTGTCAAACCATATCAGAAACACCATGCATATGAGCTTATCAGACACATTAGACCAAGAAGCAGTGCAAGTCCTTCATCAGAAACACATGAGCCAGATGACCAACACATACCTGTCCCTCTATCAAACACCCGTAATGAACTTCTGACTCTGTCGCTGACTTCAGCTCAGTCCAGTTCCACCACTTGCTAGAGAGTCTACTCTAAATCCGCAAGTCATCCTGACCCTGCCTAGGTAGTTCTGTCTAGACAGTTCTGCTGTTGATTATAAACCCCTTATCTGACCACCCAAAGTGACTGTGTATTTGTATTGATTCCCCACCTTTATTTTTGGCAAAAGTTGTTGAAATACCATGGCCTTTTTTTTTTAGTCCTTTCTCAGCGTTCTGTTATCTATGGTAGTCAGTTGTTATAAATCTTAATAATTAAGGAGGAAATGGAACAAAGAACTTATAAGTACTGTGACCAAGTAAAACCAAGAGTACATAATGAAATAAAACCAATGAAACTGGTGTAGCATGTGAATTTATTGTTATTCAAAAAATAAATCTGAACATTGTAGTAAGAGACATGTTGATCTATGTTTCCAGCAGAACTTACATATGGAAAGAAGAAATGTAGTTGCAGAACTTTTATGTTGGTCTTCAGTTTCTAGACAGAAAAAAATGGCCACTTTAAGCAAACATTATGTCTATTAGTAATGTAAACTAAATTAAACTGTGAATGTGATTTAGAGTGTTTTTCATGTATACATATGTGTGTATGGTATGCATGTGCATATGTATGCATGAACATATATGTGTGGGCGTAAGTGTATGTGAATGTGTCATGAAGTAGAGTGCATAATGGGACCAGAGTTAGGAATTATTTTTTAAAAAAAAACTTTATTTATTCATTGTGTGTGTGTACAAGAAAGAGAGAGAGAGAGACAGCACTGTGTGTCCCTATGGGGACCCGAGGGTAACTTTGGCAATTACCTTGGTTTGCTTCTTCCTCCTTTTTCCTCTTCTCTGGGATTTCTCAGGCTCCACCCACCGGGGCCAGAAATACAAGTCACTGCTGCTATTCCTGCCTGTTTTTCTGTAGGTTTTTTTTTTAATGTGGGACCTGGGATCTGAACTTAGGACCTTTTGCTTGGGAAACAGAGTCTTAACCCCTGAGCCATCTCTTCAGCCTGGGAATCATTCTTGATTGCTAGAGTCAGAGTTCCTCAGCTAAACCCAGGGGCCTCCTATGCAGCTACCCTTGCTAACCAGCTTACTCCAGAGACTTCTATCTCTAACTTCTCAGGCTCAGTTTGCAGGTGGAACGGCACGTCCATCTGTCATTTACATGGGTTCTTGGTATCTAAGCTGAGGGCCTCTGCTTTCGCAGCAAACACTTGAAAGTACAAGTATCTCCCCAGCCACTAACTTGGAAGTTGATCAACTTTAGACTAAAAAAGCCTTAGAAGAAAAAGCAGACAGGTTCCATTTCCTTGTTTTTCCGCCTGTTTACCTCTTCCATCTGACAAGTCAGCCTTGGGTGAAAGATGAAACGGTTCTTATCGAAATGGGACCATCATTAGCAAGCATAGCACTCTTTCAGGCGGCATGGCTGCATGCTTTGCATGGCTAGGTGCAAAATGAAAATGACAGGCCTCTGGGTGAAGAAACAGTTCAGGATCCTGACATCGGAGCACCAAAGCCACTGCATTGCACATCCACGGAGCTGCTAGCATGTGCTTAAGGCTGGAGAGTCTGGGCTCTTCAGACTGTTGTAACCGTCTTAGCCTGCAGTATACTGGTATCTCACTTCTTTCAACTGACTATTCCGGATCACGTCTCAGCTTCTGTTTTTCTCTGCCTGTTGAAATCTTTTCACCACCTGCCAGAAGGTACTAGATACAGGTTCGAGATAGCCAGGTTTCAAACCAGTTCTCCTCCCACAGGCCTCTGTCTCCCCTCTCCCTTCACAGAACATTCCTAAGTCAGAGACAGACCCCCACCCCAGTCCGCAGAATCTCCAGGAACACATCCCAAGCTGTCTGATGCAGTGGAATCCCAGGATGAACTGAAGAGCAACCCCTGATTCACTCCCACTGGGGTTGGTGAGCCCAACTGTATTCAATGCCATCCCTTCACAAATCTCCTCCATTTGTTATTTTTCACTGTCTTATATTCCTAAAGTAAATGAGAATAGTTGAGTCATAAACTATATTGTGAGCTATTTTCTTCATTCATACCTTTTACATCCTGAACCCTCAGTTGGAACTTCTATTCTAAATTCTTATTAAAAATTAGGTTCTTTCTTTGACCTACATATTTTTCTTTTTTCTATTTGGATATGTGCTTGCATGAGTAAAGAAAAAACCTATCAGCTATTACAAAATAAAATATATTTAGGTTAACAGGTGTTCGAGGCACAAAAAAATTGAAAGAGTATCCTCTTGCATTTGATTATATTTCTGTTTGACAAATATGTGCCAACAAATTTCCCTGTTCATACATTATTTCCTACAATAAGATTATTAAATATTTTAGAGATTCATGTCCTAGATTTGGTTTCTTAAAATTTTTCCTTAGAAAAATTTAACGTTGAACATAATGAAATGTTATTCCTGAAGACCACATGGTATAGATGCCACAAAATCAAAAATGAAAATGTAGAGATATAGTATCTGAGTGAAAAGATCATGTTAATGAAAGTCTTAGGTTCAAGCATAAGTCACATGTATATGTGCTCTCATTCAGTATATTTATTGCTTATTTTGGAGAAGGACTATCAAGAGACAAGATTATAACAAAAAAAGAAGATTCAGTATTTGGGCTAAAATGGGGAAGAAGACTGTGATGGTGAATGTTAGTTGTCAACTTGAGAAGATCTCAAGTTACCTAGGAGACAAGCTTCCAGACACACTATAAGGGATTATTTACCCCGCTTGGCCTTCTTGTGAGGGATTATGTTAATTAGGCTGATTGAAAGAGAAGATTCATCCTAAAAGTGGATGACATCATTGCTTGAGCTTGGGTTCTGAGCTGCATGAAAAGGGGAAAGCTAGCAGAGCACCAGTATCCATTGTCTTCCGCTTCCTGACCATGGACACAGTATGACCACTGCTTCAGTGAAGCTCCTGCCATCTTGGCCTCCCTACCAAAATGGACTATAAAACTTAAACTGAAAGCCAACTAACTCCTCCTTTCTTTAGGTTGCTTTTATCTGGGTATTTTATCATGGAATCAGAAAGGTAAGTAAGACAGAAAATTGGCACTGAGAAGTGGGGTCATTGCTAACTATAAACTTGACCATGCAGTATTTTAGGACTTTGAAACTGTTTTTTGTTGTTGTTGTTGTTGTTTGCTTTGCTTTGCTTTGTTTTTGTTTTTGCTGGAAAGTGCGAGATTTGGATACTTGCGGCAGAGGTTAATGATTTATTCTAGGAAGGGATCAAAGTGCTGGCAGAAATAAAACAGCAGCCACCCAGCTCATGAGGCGTTAGAAGGGAACAAGGACTCAGTTGGAAAATGGACTAGGGCTGTATGGGCCAGTGGTACAGTGGATAACGAGTCTGACTGAGGATCAGAAGAAGATAGAGTAGGGGCCATTTGTGTGAGAGTTTAGCCAACAACCTGGCTTCATTCTATCTGTGTCCTGAGAACTTGATTTAAGTTGTATTTGAAGGTAATAATTGGTGTAAGAAATTTCAAGACAGGAGAATATTGCAAGCTGGTGCTGCAAAATCATTTATCATTATTAGAAAGCCCAGCAGCACCAAAGAACCACTTCCTGTCCTGCACTAGGACACTATGAAAGATTGCCCCATCAAATGCTCCATCTCATGAGCATCCAAATTCATTAGAATGTAGATAACCTCAATGAAATGATAGCCTAGACTATCACTGAAAGGGTTCCTACTTCCCAAAAGCAACTGTCCAGGAAAGTGTTTCTCCAGGGTTAGCTCACAGAAGCTGGCATAGCTGTGGTTTAAAGGGGGAGGGGGAGCAGACTGTATCTCAAACCAGTAGCAAAGCTTGGAAGCATTACCATGTGGTCTTGGTTTTGAAGGCAAGAAACATGAACTATTGAGAGGTCATAGGGTCTTATTTCACAGTTTCAAAGAGCAGCTGAAGCCAGGAAATACACGGCAGGATTAAGGCCCTGGGAAACCATTGCATGAAGCTGCAATGGAGCCTAAGTTAATATAGACTCCAAGCTATTGGAGACTCCAGAACCGGGCAATATCCATCAAGGAAAACTAGAGGAATGAGCAAGCCTAAGAAAAAGGCTTTGTGTGCTACAGGCAACAGAGCTGGAAGAGGGGGGCTGCCCAAGCCAGTTGGAGCCCAGGTGATTGTTATGAGTTCCAGATGCTAGACATGGAGCTGCAGGATTTGGTGTCTGCCATGTTGGGTTTCAGTCTTGCTTTGATCCAATCACTCCTTGCCATGCCCCGATTCTTTCCTTTTGGAATAAGAATGTTAATTCTGTGCCATTATATACTGGAAATATTTAGCTTGTTTTTGATTTTATAGAAGCTTAACTAAGTATTGCCTTGGGTCTCAAATCAGATGAATTTGAGATGAGGAACTATGGAGAGTTTTGAACTCCGATTGTATATATTTTGCATTATCAGATGGCTATAAGATTATGGAAACAAGATGTGGAAGATTGTAGCTTAAGAATGATAAGTTTAGGTTTCAAGTCAAGAAAGGGTAGATTTATGATAGCATTAATTTTCAACTCCACTGGATCTAGAATCACCTAGGAGATGAATTTTCAAACACAACAGTAAAGGATTTGTTAGCCTATAGGGTCATCTATGAAGAATTATGCTAAGTCGGGGCTGGAGAGGTGGCTCAGGCGTTAAGCCTCTGCCTTGTAGATGGAAGAGGTGCGGGGGGGGGCGGATTCTGGTCCTGATAGGGTGAAGCCTGTGAATCCCTGGGCAGAGTAAACAAAGAGGAGGTGGAGGCGGTCCATCCATGGTGGTTCCCGAAATTGCCTGTGGTTCTACAGACACACACACACACACACACACAATTGAATGAATGAATGAATGAATGAATGAATGAATGAATAAATAAATAAATAGAATTATGCTAAGTGCATTAGGTTAATTGATGTATGACAACTTCCCCTCAAAGTCGGTGGAGCTCTTCCCTGGGCTCAGGTTCTAGACTGAATAAAAAGGAGAAAACAATGGAATACCTTCATTCGTTGTTTTCCTCTTCCTGATGTGGACACAATGTGGCAAATTGCTTCCTGTTTCTATCACCTGGACTTCCTCCCCATGATGGGCTGTACCTCACACCAACCCCAGCCAAAACAAACCCTTTCTTCCTTAAGTTTCTTTGGTTACTTTATCACAACAACAGAAGAATAACTAAGACCACGAGACATTTTGGTGAAATTGTGGAACTGCAGAAGAATAGGAAGGAGGAGGAGAAGAAAAAGGAGAAGAGGAGAGGAGGAGGAGAAGGAGAAGAGAGGAGGAGGAGGAGGAAGAGAGGGGAGGGGGAGGGAAGAGGAGCAAGGTATTTGCATAGACAGGAAGCATTTCATGGACAGTAGGAGAAACAGCTAAAGTTCACGGCATGAAGGAGTAAAGTGAAGTGGCAATGCTTGTTGACCTATGGAGAATGAAGATTGAACCATAACGCCTTACATTTTAACTCCTTGGTCACGAGAGGCTATGCTAGTTTGTGATTCTTTCTGAGTGTAGTTGTTTCTCCTAAGATCCTTGCTGTAGACCTAGATCTACACAATGGCTGACTTGTCAACATTCCCCCCATGGACCAGTGAGGATCTCTTCATGATCGCCTCATGAATTCCCTGCAGTCTAGTCTCCATTGCAGAGACTGCTGTTCCAGAAAGGCCTGCCTATGGGCGCGACCTGGACTTTCTGGTTGTCTGCAGGCTTACATGTGCATTCTAGCTCTCACCAGAGTAAAGTTGATGTTTTCTTTTTCCGTGCGCACTGCATTTCTCCACTGATATCCACATACACGAGCAAGGAGTCTTAGGAGCATTTATTCCAGTCCTTTTAGAAGGGAAAGAAAACTCTGTTTTTGTGTTTGGGTGGCTCTTGGCCATGAATAACATCAAGTGAAGAGTGTCAAGGAGTGGGAGAAATAAATATGAAACAGAATATAAGATGAAGAGAAATATAATTCAGAAAATGTCAGTAAACTCTGCACCTATATGCACATAGCAGTTCCAGTCTGGGAAGGGGCAAATCACACATGGAATCTACCCAGGCTGCCAGCCTTACATTCAAATCATTGTTCCTTTATTCTCCAAATTTAGGGTTTAATTCAAAAGATTCGTGAAGAACCAAGCATGCTGGCTCTGTTACAAAGAAAAGCTACATCAGCTCTTCTGCTACCATCAGTTTTACCATTAACTTAATTACATTTTATTATTAAAAGATAAGTATGCTAAATGAATCCTCAAATCAAAACATCGATTACAGGTTTGCAGAGGTGATGGGAAGGATGACACTATTTTTATTAATGCCTGCTTCAAAATTACTTTAATTTGACCTCATTTTACCCCAAATTACTCTTTGAAATATTTTTTGGGGGGTTCGGTGCCAATGTTAAGGATGACTCTGAAATTTTTCTGTAGCAAGGAGTTAGGTAAAACATGGTTTGTTTTGAGAACAAATGAGAAGTAAACATTTATATCTCAGATGAGCTCATTACTTTAGGTCATACCTTTTATAGATTTCATATTTAGTATAATTCTATTTCTGGTAGTACTTTTTATTAACTAGAAGTTATAAAGATGTCTAGAGTCAGAAGACATGTATTTATTTGCTTTCTTCTTATTTATTTGAGTCAATGTTAGGTTTTTGAAGGTGCCACTAAGTATTGATGAAATGACCCCATTTGTCATTTGTTGCCTGCCCATGGTATTGCTAATCAATAATGCTATTAGCTTTTTTTCTCTCCGGCACACAGATTTCATTTTTTTTTAAAAAGGAACCTATGCAATGGTGACTTTTCACCTGCTAAAATAACATGTTGGGA
The DNA here is from genome assembly GCA_023101885.1 of Typhlomys cinereus. Classification (NCBI taxonomy): domain Eukaryota; kingdom Metazoa; phylum Chordata; class Mammalia; order Rodentia; family Platacanthomyidae; genus Typhlomys; species Typhlomys cinereus. Next base: position 5,133,005 of record JALPQD010000112.1, on the reverse strand, counting down.
TGTGGGAAGTGGGGAAGGACACGGGGACCATTTCCTTTCTACTGACATGTTCTCTGGCACATAGGAGATGAAGGATGTGGGAGGTAATGGGACGCCTTGCTCTCAGAGGTGATGATGGGTTTACACTGAGCTATTGACACTCATACCTGGGCCTCTGTGATCAATGACACTCAATTTGAAGACGACTGACTGGGGTTAATGGTGCAATCTGTGGCTTTGGAACAGAGTTCGTCTCCATGTGAAACTAATTGGCCCATATGGGGATTAAACTGGTAACAGTGTCTTCATTAGTCAACCCATCGACTCCGCGGTTGACTCCGGTGGTGTTTGAGGACTGCCCCGAATTCAATCAATGTCTTTTCAAAATCTTAATATCATCACTCCATGATATGGCAAGAGGCAATTTTTAAAACACACAAGAGATTTATTAACCTAAATCAAAGCAAGAAAATCATTATACATTAAATAATAAATATTTTAGTGCCAAGTTTTCTTAACTGAATATCCCTGTGTCGTGGGCCACAGAGAGGAAAATCTGTTTCCCATTAAGTCTCTTATTTCATTGCAAATTCCAGAATTGCTTTCCAAAATTGTACAGTATGCCTTCACTCAGGGGGTGCCACCCCCAACTCCCAGTTCTTTCAGTAAACATTGAAGTTAAAACTGAGACTGGGCTGTCTTCACTTCACAGATGCCAACCCTTTAGTTCTGACTTAAAGGACATAACAACGTAACAAATCAAAAATTTTAGGCCAACATCCATTTTTCTCTCCATTGCCTTTGTACTTAATCCAATGCCTCTCTCCAATTCACTTAATACATAATATTTGACTAATGTCCATAAAAACAATTCCAAATTATCTGTGACGTGTGCAAGTATGCTGGGGTAGACACTGTATTGTAGTGAAAATGGAAAGATTAAATAGTAAGTCTAGTAAGGACCAGATAAGGGCTGATATAGACAATGGATAACAGTGCTTGTCTAGCATGCAAAAAGCCCAAGGATTGATCCTCAACACCCCAAAAGTTAGGTGTGATGGCAATATAATAATTATTATTAATCACATAATAATTATAATAATAATGATAATAGTGACATGGTGGTCACATTTATACCCAATAGAAAAGCATTGTTCAACCTAATCCCTTAGTTAGAAGACCTGGTTTCCTGCCCCCAAATTTATTTATTGTTTAAATATTTATTTACTTAAGTGTGTATGCATATGGGTAAGTGTATGTGTGTATTAGAGGGCACTGTGTATCCCTGTGGAGGACCAAAGGTGACTTCGGAAATCATTCTGGCTTGTTTCTGCTTTCTTCTTGCTTCATTCTGGAATTTTCCAGGCTTTGCCCCCAGTTCCACATAGTATTTTTAGGTGGGATCTGGGATCTGAACTCAGGTCCTTCCACTTGTGAGGCAGTCTTAACTGCTGAGCCATTTCTCCAGCCCAAGCACAATATTTCTAAGATGGACATAGAATAATATGAGGCTTAGTAGGTATAATGTTTGCCTTACATGTTGACTTCCAAAAGGTTTTTAAAATAAGTATGAAATGAAAATGCATACATCACTTTTATATTACTATATAGACTTTTTAATCCTCATTTTAGAAATTACAAAATACAATATTTGCACAGAAGCTACATAAAACATGTATACGTATTGACAATTTTTTTTGTAAAACAGAGTTGTAGTTTATTGAAAAAGATTTTGAAGTTTTTATTTATTATGTGTGTGTGTGAATATGTGTGTGTCACTGCACACATGCGGAGGTCAGCAGACACAATTTTTGGGAACTGGATTCTTACCTCCCTTTTTAAAAAAAATTTTTTTTAACTTTTACAAGCATATTGAGTATTCATCCCAGCTTCCACCCCCCGCTTCCATCCCATCTTGCTTTTCAAGGCAGTCTCTCTTGTTGCAGCTGCTCTGCGTACTTAACTCTAGCTGTGATGCTTGTGCTACTGAATTCAGCTTTTTTTTTTTTTTGCCAGTTTCAGGGACTGAACTCAGGTGGTCAAGTTTGCACAGAAAGTGCTTTTCCCTGGATGCTAGAAGAGATTTGATTGCACATGTTAAAGAGAAAGAGAAGTGCTTGGAAAGAATGATAAACCCTAACCCTAACCCTAACCCTAACCCTAACGCTAACCCTAACCTTAACCATGAAGAGAGAAACTCTCTTCAGAGAGTCACTCTTCATTGTCCTTATAATATGGATTTTTGTGGATTTTGACAATGCTGATGTGATCGTCTTTAAAAGGCTGCTAAGGACTTTATATGAGATCGCAGGGTCCTTCCTAGCCAGTTACTTGTCAGGATTGCAACTGATAAGATAGAACTCTAAATCCCAGGTAATCAGGAACTCAGGATATCTTCTGTATAAACAAAAGTAGACTCATTGATGAGATTCCTGGGATATCTAGGGGAAAAGTAAGCCACTTCCCTCCCCCCCCCATTTAAGTCTTAAGTCTGATTTATTATTATTCTAACATTCTTTAGAAGAAAAAAAAAAAAACTCATGTAAGCAACCTTCACACTAAATGTTAATAGTGCTAGAATTTTTTTTATTCTTAACTAGCAAGAGGCTTCAATCAGGCTCCAGGCTCTTTCTCTCCCTACATCCCCATTAATTTCCATCTTACTGACTTCCCTCATCACCATAAACAGTTCTAGTGTAGAGAACACCAACTTCTGAAGTGTTGTCCTAAGCTTCACATCTTAAAGGACTTAAATAAAACAACTGGAACAAGAATCCATTAAACCTGTAAAGGAGCCAGTGACAATTCAGCATCATAACACAGAACCATCTAATGTATTGATTCTACTTCTATTTTGAAGCATAATTTAGAGTCTTCAGCTCAGCAGAATAATAGATCTATAGAAGTGATAAAAATCAAATATTAGGTCTCTAACAAATTTAGAATTAGTGATACCAAACAGACTCATTTTCCTGGGTACAACTGCAACTCATATATATGAATAAAATATTTATTTCATCAAGGCCAGTAGATGTAGACCAGGTAGCAAATGACAAGTTTCCTTAAAGGGCAGGGTTTCATCTGAAAGTTACTGATTAAAAATAGCAGAAATATTTTAAAAATTTCACTGAGCAGTATACATTTTGTGTAAAGAGAGTACTTATTGGTCACTTTGCAAATATGAAACATACATGTCTTTGCATAATACATGAAGTTCAGAAGCAGTTGTATGTATTTCTAGTCACTGATACATAAGATATATACTAAAATCTTTTTGTTGACAAAGTGTTCATTTAAAGGACTCAACAATACAGATACTTAAGTGAATTTTGGCTTTATGAAGACAGTTTTGCAAGGAGTCTAAAACAAGCCTGCCAAAATCAACAAGCAATCTAAAGCAACCATCTTGGTAAAACACAAAATCTTGGTAACTTTGCAATGTGCGCACACCAAATTATATCTTTAAATATCAAATCTCCTGTTTTTATAACAAAATGTAGTATCCATTAGCAATGATCACAATAACAAAATCAACCCATCTCAACATTGGCAAAATTGATTTATATTTGATAAGAGCCAAAGCCCAGAATTCATAGAAAAGTATTGTTACGTGTAGACCAACCCTAAATTAATCTTTCAGATTTATGTTTTAAGTTTTCCCTGCATGGAGTGGGGACACATAGTTAAAGGACTGGCCACTTCTAGAGGATGCGACAAGACAACTACATGGCATTAGAGAGGGATTGGAAGAAGAATGAGGGTTTGTGCAAATGGCTACAGGATCCCAGCTGAGCTTACCAGATATCTGTCTGTCACAATAGTGTCTTTTCCATACAAGCCACCATCAATAAAATTGGTAGAACACCAAAGGGTTCGTCCAGGATGTGTCTTCACAGGTCTTTTCCCGAATCTCTGGAAGCTGGGCAGGATCCTCTGAGGTCTGTTTCTCCCAGGTTCTGCTAATAGTTTCTGAGTAGACTCCATTTGATCTCCAGATCTTTCTCGCCATGACTTGTTCAAGAAATAACAGCTTCTACCTCAAACTTTCCCTCTGCCTTTGGACGGATGACCGCCCACGTGCATCCCCAGCCGGCAACCGTAGGAAGGCATTGCCCCTCTTCGGTTTTCACCATACAGGACAGCTTCAGGCTAGAAAGCTGTTTGGCGGTGATCTTCCTCCACAAAACTCACCTCAGCCTCTGATTCAGTCTTCTGATTCTTCTCAAGCCACATGACCCCCTACGGTTTTGATGTCCAGAGGGTTTGTAAGATAGGGTGATCTTTTTTTTTTTAATCTTAGTTATAAATTTATTTATTTATTTTTCATTTCTGCTCATACAAACTTAACAGGTACACCGATCCCCTCCCTCCTTCCACCCCCATCCCCCCCTGCTCCCCCGTCCGCTCCCCCCTCCCTCCCCATCCCTGGAGCATCTTTTGTTCAGTTACACCCCAGGAGGCCCACGCGCTCCACAGCAGCAGCATTCTCCCAGACCTTGATGTGCGCTATGACTATGATATGGACAGTTTCCCTTGGCTCTCTCTGGTAAACTCTCCTGCCGTGATCAACTGTAACCCAGAATCATGAGCATGAACAAGCCCCTGCTCCCCTAAAGTGTTTGGGTGGTATGTTTATCAGGGCAGCAGAAATAAGAAACTACAATAGATTCCTTCTTGGAATGACAGTTCCCTGTTCTCCAAAACATGGCCATGTATTTTATGAGAAACTATATTCAAGACTGAAAACATGGAGCTGGAGAGATAGCTCACCTTTGCCTGACAAGCAAAAGGACCTCGAGTTCAAATCCCAGACTCCCATGAAAACACTTAGAGGTGAGGGAGTAAGGAAATGGGAGAGTGGCCTACTTGTGACCTTTGAAGGCAGAGAGCCTGGGATATTCTAGAGCAAAGCAATAAGGAGGTAGATAATCCAGGGTGATTCCTAAAGTCACTTTTGAGCCTCCACAGACACACATTCAAGAGTCTTCTTGCACACACTTCCACATAGAACCACACATATCTACAAACCCTCACCCACATATGAAAAAAAAAAAAGACTGCAAATGTATTAAGCCTTGCTCTGTTTTAGTTTTTGTTCAATTTAAAAAATTTTTTTATTTATTAAATTGTGCGTGTGTGCGTGTGTGTTGTATGAATGTGTGTGCGTGTGTGTAAAACCACAGGTGAATTTGGGAACCACCATGAACCACCTACAACTCCTCCTTGTTTACTCTGCCCCGGGATTCACAGGCTCCGCCCTACCAGGGCTAGAAACGCAGGCCGCCCCGGCTTCTGCCTGGCGTCTATACATGGGGTCTAGGATCCGAACTCAGGACCTTCCGCCTGCAAGGCAGAGGCTTAACCCCTGAGCCACCTCTCCAGCCCCAGTTTTTATTCAATTTTTTAAGTGGTCTATTTATTTACAAAAAGGTGTGTTTTACAGTGGGTATTTTCTATGTTATGTCCATTAGCACATTAAAAATTCACATGATGTGGCCTGGAGAGATGGCTCGGTGTCAAGACTCTACCTCACAAGGAGAAGGTCCCAAGTTCAGATCCCAAGTCCACCTAAAAATGCCAGGCAGAAGCAGTGGCTGCCTGTACTTCCTGCCCTTGTGAGCAGAGCCTGGAAAAAAAATCCTACAGCAAAGCAAAAAGGCGGTAGAAGCAATCCAGGATGATTCCCAAAGTCACTCTTAGCCCTCCACAAGGACACACAGTGTCCTCTCTCTCTCTCTCTCTCTCTCTCTCTCTCTCTCACACACACACACACACACACACACAATTCACATAATAAGAAAAGACTTGAAAATAGGAGGGAGTCTGTAATGGGAAGAGATGGGGAGATAGGATTGGAGATTAAGGTAAGAAAATATTATAAATTCTCTATGTTCGTGTATGATACACAAAAAGAATAATAATTATATACAAAAGTTGACATGATGAAGCATTTTATCTTTTTAATGATCATTGTGTCTGCATAGCATATCAATTCTTGAGAGAAAATGTTAAAATCTTTCACTCCCATGTGAATTTGTCTAATTTTCCTGGAGTGTTGTCACTCTTCAACTTAGATATTTTAAGGATGTGTTATTGGAAATAAACAAATTTAAATTTCTTATAGCTTCCTTTACCCACTATTGTAGCTTTGAGTCATGTTTCTGATAAATACACCACCAAATAACTTAGGGAAATAAGGGATTTATTCTTGCTTATGATTCTCAGTTATACTTTATCAGCATAGCAGGAGAATTCATACCAGCATCAAGAACCTGGGAAATTGACCACAACATATCCACAAGAATTGGCAAGAGAGGGACAAACCTCCTCACTTGCCAGTCTGCCAGTCTGCTAAAGTATGCCAACGTACTGGACCAGCTTTCTTCATCTTATCTACAGGCCTAAAGAATGGTCTAACCCACCATGGGTAGAGCCTTGCCACATCAGATAAATAATCTCCCACAGACTTGCTCAGGCTTGCCCACTACTAATTCTTCACAGATGTACCCACAACCTCAGCCTTCAACTGTCAGATTGACCCCCATATTTAACTGGCACACTCACCGAACTTTGGGGAAGAGGGGGAAATGGTTGATTTTGTCACACTTTAAAAGGATCCCCATTCCACTGTGACTGGCAGTTTAAATTGTCTTCACTTTGGGATAGTTAATTATAAGCAACGCTTCTGTGAACATGTTTACCTGTCCTTTGGTATACTCAGGTATTCTTTCTTTCTCTTTCTTTCTTTCTTTCTTCTTTCTTTCTTTCTTTCTTTCTTTCTTTCTTTCTTTCTTTCTTTCTTTCTTTCTTTCTTCCTTCCTTCCTTCCTTCCTTCCTTCCTTCCTTCCTTCCTTCCTTCCTTTCTTCCTTTCTTTCTTTCTTTTTCTTTCTTTGCTAAATGCCTACGAATGGAAAGGCTCATACAGTATGTACAAGCTCCACTTTGCTGCTAAAGTTTCCGGCCATGGAAACCCACATTGCTGCAAACTGGAACTCCTGTTACCACTTTGTATTTTACACCAAGAGAATCTCTCTTTTCTTAGGTTGATTAATAATTCTTACTTACAAATATATTCAGAACTTCGAGATAAATTTTGCTAAATTCCAAATTTGTTTTCAGTACAGTAACTCTGCAGCACATATGTGTATGCATATTTATGAGCATAACAATTTACAGATAAATTGTTATATTTGTCTTATTAGTGAATATTATTTTGCATTATTTTGCCATTTGATGAGTAACTCCTTTTCCAGTTACTTGGTTTCACTGGGGTGGTGTGGAGAAGCAGTGATTTTCCTGAGACTAAAATATTAATTACTTCCATAATATTTAATGTTTCTTTATTCTTTAGTTAGACCATGGAGGCTAGAATCTTGGCTGCCACATTAAAGTTGATAACAACATATGATATAAAAGAGTAAGAGACTCACTATTCACACTAGCCAAGAAATGGAAGTAGCCTAAGTGTCCATCAACTGATGAATGAAAATGTGCTATATATACACAATGGAATACTATTTTACCACAGAAACCCTGTCATTTGTGACAGTGTGGATTGATGTGAATATTGTTGCATTCAGTGAGATAAGCCAAGCAGAAGGCAAGTACTGCAAAATATCACTTGCACATAGAATCTAAAACACTTCACCTCCTAGAAATGAAGAGGAGAATAGTCATTACCAGAGGGTGGAAAGAATATGAGGAAGAGAAGGATGGGGAGAGGTTGATCCTGTGTAAAAAGTTACAGATAGGAGTAGGAAGTTCTGGAGTGCTATTCCACTGTAGGGTGATTAGAGATTTAAAAGTAAGATGTACTTTAGATTTCAAAAAGGTACAGAAAGGAATTTTGAAAGTTTTTATTGTGAAGAAATGATAAATGTTTGGAGAGAGAGAAAGATTTAAACTGATTTAAACATACAATGAATGCATACATCAAAAGTCACATTCCTCTATGCATAACTATGTTTTTTGTTTTTTTAACTAGTTGAAATAAATTTAGTTTAAAAATGAAAGGTACTTTAAAAATAAAATTCTTTAACTTTTAAGGAATAGTGGTAGGGTTGATTCTTAACTTTCCTCTGTGAAAATGGAGAAAAATTTGTAATGAGACCCTTTTGTCATCTGTAAAATCAAGGAAACACTAGTTCTTAAATCAATGGTTCTATACACAAAATACACAAAAATTAACAGAGAGACTTCACTAAGAGGTCAATATGATGGTTATATTTATGTGTCAATTCAAGTGCACTAAGAGATGCCCAAATAACTGGTAAAATGTTACTTCTAGGTGCACCTTCAGGGATAATACCAGTAGTTACTCAATAGAATGAATAGAGATAACTGTTACCAATGTAGATGGTCGTCATCCAGCTCTAGGCAGGCTCGATAAAATTAAAATGGTGGAGAGAAGACGTGTGGTAGAGGAGGCCTGTTTACCTTATGGTGGCCAGGATGTAAAGAGAGAGAAAAGGAGCCATTTTAGGGCAACACCTTTGATGATCTAACTTAATTCTAATAGACCCCCTCCCCCAAGGTTCTAGCACCTTCCAATAGCACCACAGGCTTTGTGGTGTTCTCTCTTCTTGATCTGGGACATTATCATTGGTCTGTCTTGAAAATCAGAGCTTACTGCTCTCAAGCCTTAAGACACCAAGATTTACCCATCCCCCTCCCAACCCCACATGCTAACTCTTCCTCTCACCAGGACTCAGACTTGAATTCCAGTTAAGACATCAGTTTCTTTGGTTCTAGGCTTACCACTGACACTAGATCACAAAGACACCTCTTCTGGCGCTCGCAATTTGTGGACAAAAGATTGTGGGCATTTGGGATTCCATAGTCTTTCTCTGGGGAAACCTTGACTTATATACATGGTAAGCAATAGAATTCTGGGTCGCACGTACATCGTAAAGTGGAATTTGGGGTCACAGATGCATTGCTTTATCTTTCTGTCTTACTTTCATGTGTGTGATTTTCTAAAGTGTTTATTAGCTGTTACCTCAAAAGAAATCAGAGACCTGGAAAGGAAGGTGGAAACAAAAGAATCAAAGGGGCTTGATGATCAGCCAGTCTAACCACATCTGTGAATTCCAAGGTTAGTAAAAGATTCTTTCTCAGAAAATAAGGTGAAGAAAGATTGAGGAAGACATCCAACACTGACCTCTAGTCCCTCACACAAATGCACACACATGAACATACACACACAATTCCTTTGGCTCCTGGTATTGATAAAAGCTGTCCTTCCGAGATATAACTAGACAATCATAAGCCAAAATAAAGCTCCCTTGTTTTCATAAGTTGTTTAGTCCTGAATTTATTGACAACATGCAGGCAAACTGTGACAAGCGATAACCATGGTTATATATATATGAAGAAGATGACGAACAACAACAAAAAAAAGGAGGAAGAAGAGGAGAAAAGAAAGGAAGAAGAAAGTAAGAAGTGTCTGCTTAAAATATTTGCTTATTTTTATTGGAACACTTACTAAGTTTTAAGGTTACATGTTCTGTATACAAATCCTTCATTGGGTATATAGTTATTAATTTCTCTGCCATTAGGTGGTTTCCTTTAATTTTTTAAATTAAGGGATGGATTCATCATTTTACTAGGAATTTACTTCTGTGATGAGATTCCCGTGATAAGGGTATTATTAACCCATGCACAGTTATTCAATGGCTGTCTCCCTCTCTGTCTCTCTTATTCCCTTTCCTCATGGGTTAATGGAATTCCAGACATTCAAAGGCCTCTTCACTTTGGACTTTCTCTCCTCCACAACTATAAGAAGATAAATCTCTGTTTTTTGGTAAGTTATCCAGCCTCAGACATACTGCTATAGGAGCACAAATTGGACCAAGAGAACATTATCTCATGGCTGATTTTGCCAATTTAAAACAGTCTACTTTTTGATATTCTGACCTTACGTATATCTATCAATCTTATCCTTAATTGTTTGAAACCATACAAATGATACTCTTTATTAATTGGATTTTTAATTATTTGTTGCTAGCCTATAAAAATAAAACTAATGGCTATATATCATAGAATTTTGCTATATGGATTTACTAATTTCTAATAGTTTATGCAGACTTCTTGTGATGATTAATCTTGATTGTCAGTTAGATTGAATCCAAGCTAAGAAACATAGCTCTGGGTGAGTCTTTGCCAGTGTTCACTGGAAGGATTAATTGAGGAAGAAATTCTCTCTTAGAGTGAACAGCACTTTCTGGAAACCTGGGGGGGGGGGATGCTGTTTTTGCTGTTTGCCTTTGATCCTTGCAGGTGGGTTTAGCTATCCTGTTGCTGCTGCTGTTGCCACCACCCTTTACTGACAGTGGAACCCAGCTTGTTCAGTCGGCCAATGCGGAATCTCCAAAACTCTCCAGGAATCCTCTTGATAAAGATATAGATGCAGATACAAATACATATATATGTGTTCATTCTATCATTTTGTTCCTTTTGGGAATTTTGACTAATATACTCTTCATACAATCTCATTAACAAATAAAGACAGTTTGATATTTTTTTCTTTCAAATTTGTGTGCTTTTTATCTTTGTCTTATTACACGGTTAGGCTCTCCAGTCTACTCTTGCTAGAGGTGGTAAGAGAAGTAAAGCATTCATCACAAAGTAAAATGTTAACTATAGAATTTTCATTGCATACTTTTATAATATTGATAACATCTCTCTATTCCTAGTTTGACCAGAATAAAATTTTGAATTTTATTAGATTTTTTGCATCCACGGATGGTTATGTGTTTTTTCTTTGTCCTATTAATATAGTAAATATCATCAGCTGATTTTTTAATATTAAACTAAACTTGCATCCTTGGAATAAATTTGCTTGATTATATTGTATTGTCCTTTTTATATGTTGTTGAATTTTATTCTTTTTTTTTTAAATATGGAACGCTTCACGAATTTGCGTGTCATCCTTGCGCAGGGGCCATGCTAATCTTCTCTGTATCGTTCCAATTTTAGTATATGTGCTGCCGAAGCAAGCACTGAATTTTATTTTTTAAAGGATATTGCATCTCTATTTATAAGAGATATTGATCTGTAATATTATTTTTTGAAATGTCTTTTTTCAGGGTTATGAGGCTTATAAAATGAATTAGAAGGCATTTCCTTTGTTTTCTGAAAGGGGTATGGAATTGATACTGTTCGTGCCTTAATTATTTGGTAGTTTACCAGTGATGCTCTCTGGGCTTTTTAATTTTTTAATGGATATTAGTTTTTTAGATTTTTCTGTCTCATCATGTGTCAGTTTTGACATTTCAGATCTTCAGTGATTTTTCTCAATTTCCACAGCAGTTTGATTTATTGGTATTAAGTTGCTCAAAATAGTCTACTAATCTTCCCATAGTCTGCCCATGGCTGATGATAGCTCCTTTTTCATTCCTGATACTGGAAATTTGAGTATTACTTTTTTAAGTAGTCAAAATAGAGTCTTATTAAGAAAAATATTTTACCTTCTTTAAAAGTAAAAAAATTGAAAAATCTTTTTTATAGAACTTTTGTTTTTTATGCTATCCATTTCTATTTCAGTTTCTATTTTATTGTCTTCTATACCTTATTAATTCCTTCTTTTTAATTATTTTAGACCTTCTTTATTTCTCCTTCTCCTTCCTTCCTTCATCCATCCTTTCTCATTCCTTCCTCCCTCCCTCCTTCCCTCCCTCCCTCCTTCCCTCCCTTCCTCCTTTCTCCCTCCCTTCCTCCCTCCCTTCTTTCTTTCTCTCTTTCCTCTCTTTTTCTTTCTTTCTTTCTTTCTTTTTCTCTCTCCTTCGTTCCTTCCTTCCTTCCTTCCTTCCTTCCTTCCTTCCTCTCTTCCATTCCTCTCTTTCTTCCTCTCTTTCTTTCTCTCCTCTTTCTCTCTCCTTCTCTTTTGCTTTCTCCCCTTTTTTTCTTTCTTTCTTCTTCTTCTTCTTTTCTTTTATCTTTCCTTCTTTTCTTTCTTTTCTTATCTCCCAGAAATGAGCATTTCTCTTTTTTCCTTTTCTTCTTTTCCTTTTCTTTCTTTTCCTTCTCTCTCCCCTCCCCTCCCCCCTCCCCTCCCATCCCATCCCCTTCCATCCCTTTGTCTCCTCTCCTCTCTTTTCCTCTCCTCTCCTCTCTTTTCCTGGCAGAACTGGGGATTAAATTTAGGGTCTCTTCAGCTGGCCTGGGTCCTTTTGCTCTACTGGATACAATCTGAGTGGGCAAAGAGAAACCTTTGGTTTTAGGTGGCTTCTGTGTGCCCAGGTGTTTGATGTCAGTAAGCTGAGGTAGCAGAAAGGAAGGCACAGCAACAGATGGTACCTTCTCGCATGCGGGCCTGGGGTTCTCAACTGTACACGTGCCGTAAACTCAGAATTAGGCCCAAAAGATTTGAGTTCCTTAACCCTGGGTGGCAGCTGGCATTGCAGCTTCTGGGTGGACATAGGGTTTTTGCTTGTTTTATTTCCCAACTCTTCACAGCGGATAGTTTTATAACTCCCAGGTCCGGGGTGTCTGACACCCTTTGCCCGGAAGGCTTGATAGTGCTCTGGAATCATGTCAGCGAAGTTTATGCTCTCACTTTCTGGCCTCTGTCCCTGTGTCTCTTTCCTCTGCTTCTCCTGCCCTGCTCCCCCCTTGCTCCTGTCCTAACTTTCCTCTTCAACTGTTCAGGGACCTCTTTGGCGGGCAAGCAGCTGCCTATCTTGCTGCTTTTGCAGTCAGCCTGCTGTGGGCCCAGCTGTGCTCCAGTATTTCCACCTTTGCTGTACCTCTCCAACACTTCTGTTAACAGTTTACCCATCGCACTGCTGGACATAGGCAATAAACTGGATCTAATCTTCTAACACCGGAGAAGCAGGATGATATCTTCAGCAGACTCACCAAGGGAGAGAGTTGAACAGCCTGTTTCTACAGCTAGACCCAGGGTGTTTGCAGCTATGACGGCAAACTTCATATGCAAATTGATCACACTGTCTCTTTAGTACCAGCCCCAGCCATCCTATAGGCCACCAAGGGAAGGGCTTCCCCTTCGGCATAGCTGGAAATGGTGGCAGGGTCATCAAGAGTTCTCCAAGGCTCGTGATGGCCAAATCCGAGTCTGAACTGTATGAAACAGTCTGGACTAAGCTGCACCTTCTGGAGTCACCGCTGTTAGACATGGTCATTGCATAGTTTTCTCAAGGTGTTTGTGAAATGTTGAAAATGACTGCTGTCGACATAAAAGTAGTCAAGCCAACAGCATGTCTGCTCAAGTGTGCCAGTGACCCCCAGTTAACCAACCCCCTCCATTTTATCTATCTGCTCAAAGAAGGGTCTCTCCTATCACACCCCTACACACCCCTTTCCCTTCAATCAGGCAGTCTGCTTCAGATTTGCTCAGGGCTTGCTTTAACAGCCCTAACCCAGCCCATAATCATTAATCTCAGTCCTATAGCTGCAAGGCAGTATATTCTAACAACTGCCACAAGGGCTTGGACAGAATTGCAGAAAGGAATACAAACCCCCCTGACATCTCATTCCAACTTTGTGACATCCTTATGGAGGACATAGCTAATCTGTGCCTAAACTGCTGTCATAGTTATGCACGGGGATCAACTTGACAGTCGAGGGTTTGAGCTCTGGGCAAATTTGTAGAGAATTAGTGGTTGAGTTTGGCTCAGAGCAAACCTGCAGGAGATTGTCTAGCTGATGGGGAAGGTCCAGCCCATGTTGCGTTGGATTAGGCCCTGGAATAAAATATAGACAGCTGATTGAGAGAGTTGGCATCCTTTTGTACACTTGGCCAGACATGCTGGTCTGGCAAATAAGGATCGTCCCTCTCTCAGCCATTATGTAAAGATGATGTGGCCAATTCCCTTGGCCCTGGTGTTGGTGCATGCTCTCCCGCCAAGCTGGAATGAGAACTGTAACCAGTAATCATAAGAGAAAATAAACCCCTTTTTCCCTTAAGCCACTTAATGGTCATTTATCAGCAACCATGCAGGTGAACTGCAACAATTGCTGACCCATGGAAGCGGCAAGATAACAAGTAATGTACTTTTAAGCCACTCCTTAGAATCATTCCTTGCAGTGCAGTACAAAACTAATATGGCATCTCAGTTTCTGAGTCTTTCCTTCCTGTCTGCAATCCCGTTTCTTCACTGTTCTACACAATGCACCAGTGACATAAACTAGTGGTAGGTATAAACATTTCTGGCTACAGCCCATGAGTTAGCTACAGTAAAACATAACAAAACCTTGATCGCTTCTTGCCATATGAAGTAGGTGGGCTTATTGGAGACAAGTCTCCTCTGCCAAAAGTTGGAGGAAACAGCAAAGGGTAATAAAATTTAATATCAGAAGAGATGGTAACAGATGGACTGTAGGCTTTTTGAAAAAAATGAATACTGGAATCTCTAAGGTGAACGAATCTTTTATGACTAAATATGGAAGACAGGTTTTATAAGTATACATGAAAAAAGTGAAGTTGAACTATCATGAAAAAGATGGAAAATAAGAAGTTAAAAGGCACAAATCTAAGATTAGCTTCAAAAAGTACATCTGTGCCAAGAAGTTAATCAAGGGGGGAATCAAACAATTTTAATAAGGAAAATAGTAATGAAATGTCTTGAATTCAGAGATACAAAAGGAAAAGTAGAAATCGCTATGGCACAAATCATGTCGTGCTGGCATGGGTGCTAAAATACCACTGAAGAAACAAGCTTTCAATCCAGAAGCACAAACATGTCAGTCATTTCTTGCCCAGTTCGAAATTCCAAAAGAAGTTGGGTCCAAGATACAGCATGAGTCTCAGGCTGGCCAAACATCGTATTATTTTCTCTTCAATTAAATCTTCTCGGTGAGCTACAAATGTTTCTTTTGTCACTAACCGCTCCAGGTGGGCCTTGTTAGCTCCGGCTTTATTGCCAGATTGCTAAACCCACTGCTCAACCGAGGGCTGTCATTTCCTCCTCTCCCCACAGTTGCTACCTCCACTCTCTTAAATCACAACTGCTCATCACCCCCTCTTCCCATCGGCTTCCACCTCCTCATGTGCTTCCACATGGCCCTATCCCGTGGAAACAAATTTTCATACCCATCTGACATTACCTTTTCCCCCCCCTACATATTCCGAAACTTCTGATGAGCAATTAAAGGAGCGCAGAAAGTAGACTCTTCTAGGGTTTCATCCACTAGAATCCATGTCCCTGGGTCTTGACTTGCAAGCACACATGGATGAGGATTCCACGAAGCAAGGGAATCTGTTACCAAAACCAGGTTTTGCATGTTTGCTGCACAAAAGCTAGTATTTTGGAGACAAGAGTTGAGGGGAAAGAGAAAGTCAGATAATTCTAAGTCAGCACCCTTAGAAGATGGGAAGACGGCCGCCATGCCCTCATTTATAAAGACCATCCTGGGGGACTCTGGTGCACAAAGGAGCTGTTATCAGGACAGAAAAGGCTCAGGGTCTTCCCCTCCAGACCGTGCCATTTATGTATGTATGTATGTATGTATGTATGTATGTATGTATATATGTATATATGTATGTATGCATGCATGCAGGTATGTATGTATGTATGTATGTATGTATGTATGTCTGTCTTTGGCCAGAACATTATCAATTTTCAGTTTCTTTTTTAAGATGTATCTTTTTTTATTTGCGAGAGAGGGAGGGAGAGAGAGAGAGAAAGAAGGTATGCATAAGTATGCCATCAAACACACCTGGATATCAGAGGACAACTTTCTGAAGTCGGTTGTCTCCCTTCATCTATGTAGATTTATGGGACCGAGGGCTGTCACCAGGTTTAAGAGCAGGTACCTTACCGGCTGAGCTGTCTCACCAGCTCCAGAGTTTCTTTAGACAAACGTACTTCTTTTTTGCAGGCTCATATCATTCTACACATTTCGTTATGATCTATTACTTACTATTATTTGTGTACACATGTTGAGTGTACACGAGGACTTACAAGCCCTGTGTGTGATATATGTGGGTACACATGCTACTGTGCACTTGTCGAGATCAGACGACAATTTCGTAGTGTTCGTTCTCTCTAAGCTTTGCATGCATTTCTGGGATCAAACTCAGGCTGTCGAACTTGTACAGTAAGCACCTTGGCCCACTGAGCCATTATATATATATATATAATTTGAAGACTACCCAGTGTAATAGGTTCTGCAAAAGTAAAGAAATATTGTTCAGCAGTTAACATTCTAAGCATGCAAGTGTGACTTTTCTTTAGAATTTAAAATGCCAAGCAGAGACAGGGAAATAACTCTATAAAGGAGCACCTAAGGTAGCAACTCAGCCCATGAAAATATACTCTAGGCATTGTCTTTTCTGTTTTTAGAGAAAAAATGCAATTACTAAATGACTGTGAAAGAACAAAAGAGCTTATTCCAATTCTAAAAATTATTTAAGCGATTCAATTGTTTGTTTTTTTTTTGCGATTCAATTGTTAATTCAGTAAGTGCATATTGCTACTTGATTATGTGCTAGACGTTGTTTAGTGCTAAACATACAGTGGGGGAGCATGTTCTGGGAGAGTGTAAAAATTAAAAAATGAAGACAGTTTGGGGTGTAGTTCAGTGGTAGAACATTTGCCTAACATGTGCAATGTATTGGGTTTGGCCCATAGCAACACACACACACACACACTGTGGTCAGATAATATATAGTTATATTCTCTGTTTACAGGGCTAGTGAATGCTCAGAGAGTAACATCTGAGTGTTGCTGGGTGTGTCTATGAAGGTTGAACTGGTGGACTCAGTAAAGAAGACCACTATCCTCAGAAGTCACAATAGAACAAAAGGCAGGGGAAGACAAGTCCCACCCCTCAGTGATTACATTTAGGGCCTATGTATATTATACAAACATCCTACCATTGAATTCGATTTCCAGCTCATTTTGGTTTGTTTTATTTTGTTTTGTGCTTGAGAAAGGGTCTTGCCAAGTTGCCAGCCTGGCTTTGAACTCGGGATTCTCCTACTTCAGCCTTCCAAGTAGCTGGATCGTAGGCAGGTATCATCGCACTTTGATGCTGTCTCTTCTCAGATGGAGACATCCATGTTCCCCACACCTACATTAGTGCTCCTACTTCTCAGGCCTTTGGGTTGGGCCTGGGATTACATCGCCGATGTTCACCTCTTCTCCAGTTTATAGACGGAAGATTGTGGGACTTGTAGGTCTACAAAATTACATTGGGCAATAGAGAGATTCCACCTCTCTCTCTCTCTCTCTCTCTCTCTCTCTCTCTCTTCAATCTCTCTCTCTCTCAGCATGTGTGCATTAATTTCAGTCACATATATTGTTATGTGTTGATTTCAACAACTTTGCACAGTTCATTGGATGGACCATACTAGAATAATGTGCAAAGAAATCTAAGTACCTAGGAAAACATACACTTCTTATCATTACTCTATCTGTAATTCCTATTTCTCGCAGCGCCAATGTTCCTTTAGAATTTAATGATAACCAGTAGAAGAATGGAGAGTAAATCCACCTGTGATATTTAATCTTGATTGTCAACTTGGAAGAATCTGGAATTAATTAAGAGAAGTGTCTCTAGGTGGGTTTCTTTCCAGGAAGGAAATTGAAGGAGTGAATGGCACCTTCCAATGAGAGGCTCAAATACAGAGAGGTCTGGGGAAAAGGCCGAGCTGCCTACTTACCTGCCTTCACTTCTTGTTAGGTGAGTGTGTATCGTTACTGCTGCTGCTGCTGCTGCTGCATCAAAATCCATCTTGTCTGATCTTCCAATATAGACAAGCCAGCAATCCTTCGGAATCTCCCAGGCCTCCAGAGTCACAGTGGCCCTGCTAAGATATCTTCAGGGACAGGGCGGCTACCACGCTCAGCCTCTCCAGCGTGCAGATCCTGACTGTTGGACCACCCAGGTATTATCGGGTCAGCCAATCTAGTGAATTTTATGTGTCTATGCGTCCTATTAGTTTTGTTCCTTTAGAGATCTGCCCCATCCATCATCCAAGTCTCTTTCGGAATCATGTATCCCTTCTATGTTCTGAGACAATCTTCCAGGTTGGCATTAATAGATTTCTCAACGACCTGCTTGTAGTTTGCCTGCCTGTTGCTGATAATTTTACAACCAAATAGCTTATTGGAACAAGGGAGATTTATTTTGGCCTATGGTTGTCTGGTTACATTTCTTAGTCCAGCTTGATAAGAGGGTTCATAGCAATGCCAGGAGCCAAGGGAACTGGCCACACATATCCTCAGGATTGTTGATAGAAGGGCAAATTTCCTCGCTTGCCAGACAGCAAGACTGCCAAATACGCCGAAATATTCGCAACTACTTAACCAGCTCACTCCATCCTTGTCCATCTGCCTAGCAGTGGTCCCACCCACCATGGGCGGGGTCTTCCCATGCCAATTAGATGCCGATTAGGCCTGCTTAGGGATTGCCCTATCAAATTCGTCACAGATGTGCCTAGAACTCAGTCTTCAGTTGTCAAGTTGACACCTGTTTCCGTAGCACGTTCCTTCATTAAAATGTAACTTTCTTATTCTCTCTGATTCCATGTGCCCGTCTACTTAGATTTGGGTTAAATGTGCTTGGGGGCTGGAAAGACGGTTCAGGGGTTAAGACTCTATCTCACAAGCAGAAAGTCCTGAGTTTGGATCCCAGGTCCCACGTAAAAGGGAAAAGGCTGTGGCCTGCACTTCCTGCCCTGGTGGGCAGAGCCTGGGAAATCCCAGAGCAAAGCAAGAAGGCGGTAGAAGCATCCAGGATGATTTCTGAAGTCACCCTTGGTCCTCCATAGGGACACATAGTGGTCCCTTCCCCCTCACACTAAGTAAGTAAATGAACAAGTAAGTAAATAAGCAAGCAAGCAAATAAAGAAATGTGCTTGGGCTAAGGCTTCTGACCCTGCATGTCCAAAGTCCCATAGAACTGCTCGTGGCACTTGTTAGCGACTCTTGGGCTCAACATACCATCGTTACTAACAAGATTTCCTAAAGAATTTAAGCACCTGTCCCTTTATAGCTCAACATTTCTTTTTTTTTAATTTTTTTATTTTTTATTTATTCAATTGTGCATGTGTACATATGCATGTGCGCGCGCTGTGTGTGTGTGTGTGTGTGTGTGTATGTGTGTAGAACCACGGACGAATTCAGGAACCACCATGGACGCCTCCACCTCCTTCTGCCCTGGGATTCACAGGCTCCGCCCTACCAGGACCAGAACGCAGGCCGCCCCCGCTTCTACCTGGCGTCTATACCGTGGGGTCTAGGATCTGAACTCAGGACCTTCCGCCTGCAAGGCAGAGGCTTAACCCCTGAGCCACCTCTCCAGCCCAACATTTCTTTTTAAAAAAAGATTGTGGCCACATTATCAATTTTCAAATGTCACAATAAACCTAGTTGTTTTTTTTTTCAATTAAAAGGATTTTATCCTGGGTCTACTTCCTTTAACTCTCTTGGTGGCTGTTCCTTCAGATTTCTGCAAAGCCTTCAGTACGGTGCCCCCATATTATATCTGTTGTAAGGCCACAGTCTGAATGCACCTCCCAGAAGGAAGAGACTCTCGGTTTTTCTTTAGTCCCACAGCACCTTGAACCTTGCTGGGGACATTATATGTTCTAACTCTGCAATGTTTACACATGAACCGCCCGATATGAATCATACAACATATGCGTCTATCAGCATTTCTTTTTTTTTTTTTTTTTTTTTTTTTTTGCACTTGTGTAGTAGTGTGTGCTGTGTGTGGGGAGCAGGATGTAGAAGAAAGTACTGTGCGTGCCTGTGCAGGCACAAGGTGACTTCAGGAACCATCTTGGATTGCTCGAACAGCTTTATTGCTTTGCTTTGGGATTTCTCAGGCTCCACCTTCCAAGATCAGAATTACATGCCACCACATTTTTCACTTGGCATTTTTACAGGGGTCCTGGAATCTGAACTCAGATCCCCCTGCTTGGGAAGCAAAGGCTTTAACCCCTGAGTCAACTCTCCAGCTCCCCTCTATCACCATTCTTAAGAACCATTTTCATGTTTAACATGAGGCAAGGTTTGCTGAATCCATAGACAAAGCTTGCTTATTCATCTTGCCAGCTATAAAAAAGATTATTCCTTTATATCAAGTAAGGTCTGCCAGATAATTACAAGTGAAATTTGACAAGGCCTAAACAATAGGCACATGGTAATCTTACTATATGTTTAAAATTCAATAGATTGTGTTGAAACAAATAGTGTAGAACTGTTTTCTAGATTTAACAGTTATGTTAAAAGTTAACATAAGCTCAAGTGTGTCACTGGTAGATAGTGGCCTGCCTATGACTCTGGGTGAATTAGATAATACCATATTACTTGAACATGTGTATTGTCAAAGTCCACGCCATATCTATGACTCAATGTTACACTGTTCATGTGTGAACACTACAGCATACCAAAGAGTTAAAACACATATGGAGAAGGTCTGTTAACAAAATTGCAGCACAAAGTTAATAAGCCTTAATAAATATTTAAAAAATAAAGCACAGTCCATCTGGGAGAAGCATACATTTTATTTTCATTCATTGAGTGATCCCTTCACTGACTCATAGTTCCAACTTCCTTTGCTAATTTGGAAAAATTACTCATTCTCTGTGGTGATATGAAAACTGCAGCTAAAGGTCTCTTGCAGTTTTGATTTTAGCAATTCGTGAATTGTATTCTCACCTCTAAGTTGATTTCTATCTTGGCAAAAGAAAACTTAAACCGAGGATTCGTGCACATTATGTGTAACTTTCTCTCAAAGATTTTAGAGGGTTTTATTTCAAATGAATTCAGGAATGAGACTCAATTTCTGGGCCAAGCCATATTTTTTTTTTGCGTTATTTGAAATAAACATCTATTCTTTTAGTGAAACTTCTACTTCCTCCTATGATATGCCCCCCCATACATATTTAATAGGAATGGGTATGTGCTAGAAAAACTCGGTCCTTTTCAAACTTCCTAGGGGTTACAAATAATTACTTTAAGACAGAAGCAATAATTTCTCATCTTCCTCCCTCTTTTCCATACTCTCTCACTCCTCTCTTCTTCCTCTTCCTCCTTAATCTCTGCCTCTCTCTCTTTCTGTGTGTGTCTGTATATGCACATGCAAGCCAGAGATTCCTCTTTACTCTATTACTTAACAATCTTATTTCTTTTTTTCAACTTTATTTTTTTATTTGTGTGTGTGTGTGTGTGATCAGAGAGCACTGTGTGTCCTTGTGGAGGACCAAGGGTGACTCCAGGAATCATCCTGGATTGCTTCTGCCTCCTTTTTGGTCCACTCTGGGCTTTCCCAGGCTCCGCCCACCAGGGTCAGAAGCACAGGTCATTCCTGTCTCAGCCTGGCATTTTTCACATGGGACCTGGGACGTGAACTCAGGACCTTCTTCTTGTGAAGCAGCGTCTTCACCCTGAGCCATCTCTCCAGCCCAACAATCTTGTTTCCTGACACACCCTCTCTTAACCTAAAACTTACAGATTGGCTTGATTGGCTAGTCAGTGAGGCCCACAGGCACCTGTGGGGATCTGAACTTGGATCCTCATGCTTGTGCAGCAAACACTTTACCCACTGAGCCATGTCTCTGTTCTCCCCAGTGCCCCCTTTCTGGGCAAGTACACAGCCACAGAGCGATCTCCTAGCCTAAAGAGGCCATCCCCTTAATGAAAGTTTGCTTTAAGGAACAAGGTTCAGTGGAGACTGGTTAGGCTGTTCATATCATGGATGAAAGAGTTTTCCTAAGCTTTCAGATGCTATTGCCTCTCGGAATCATTTATTATCCAGAATACCACAGTGGACGGGGCTGAGAGAGAAAGGACAGAGGGACAAGTTCCTTTGAGCAGCTGGAGGGCTTGGTGAGTGGGTTTCTGGCAGAAATCCCAGCCGGGTCATCACACGGATCTGAAGATTGGGCTCGGTCATGGGAGACTGCCTGCTTGTTCTCTACTTCAGGCCTGAAAGGACAGTGCATTCCTGGCTCTGTGCAGAGTGTTCCTCATGCAGTCAGTAGCCCGGGCTTGTTTACAGATCTGCCTTCGATGCTGCTTGGGGGGTTTGCAGTGAGTCTAGCTTCAGTTTGCCTCAGAGGGATGTTAAGGATGTACAAATGATCTTCTGACTCAATTCCTCCGTGGGAACTGCCTTCTCCTGTGAGTGGAGGAAACACATCGCAGAGCTATGAGCCACAGTCATCAAACAGTCAATTGCCAGGGGACACTCTGCTCCAGTGGAGGAATGTTCTAGAAGGCATGAGTCACAAGTGTGTTCCTAGCAGTTCCGCTGGAATGGCCAGGCGCAGTGATGCTCTTACTGAAACAGAAGGACTAGAGTGTATCCAGCGTGTGCCGCAGATAGCATCCAAGGGAGTGAAGAATGAGGACGAGCTTCATCGGGATATTGCTTTGTCCTTTTTCCACCTAGGGAAAGACAGCCTGTCGTGCTGTTATTGTATGGGGTGTCATAGATCAGGGCTATCTTTTAGAAGAGCCAGGACATATCTGTTCTAAAGACTTCAAACTGCTAAAATGTGAAGAAGGGCCAGGCTGTGATGCAGACAAAGCATCAGGGATATCAGGGAGGATTTCTGGATTAAGCACTCTTAGCCCCTGGAGGTAACCTTCCTGACTTTGCATATCTTTCATGCAAGATCGTCGCATTCGGAACTCAAGGTGCGTCAGGGTTTCAATGTGAGTTCCCCGGGTTCATGTGTTCGCATCGTTAGAGCGTGTGAATGTTGGGAAAGTTGTAATACCTTCGAGAGGTAGAGCTGTGCTGAGGAAGGCATTCACAGGGGGTCAGCCCTGTGGTTGGGTTCCTAGACCTTCTTTCTCTGTGTTTGTTCTTTCTGCCTTCCTGGTGGCTATGGTGATCTGAGCCAGCTGCTTCCTACCTCCAGTTATGCCTTCAGCCATGCCAGTCCCACCATAATGGACCATATCTCCTCTGGAACTGAATCTCTCTCTGTCCTTTAAGTTGGTGTGCATGAATGTTGTCTCACAGCAGCAACAAAGGAAAGTAACCACAATAAGGCGTCACACACTAAAACTTAGTGACAGAGTAAGTGGGTATAGCATAAGCCATGCTATATTTGTTTGTGTATAAGCTAGAATATTTCCTGTTGTCTATGTTTTTCCTTGACTGAAGTTAAACATACAGGAATGTACTAACATGGATGTAAATCCAAAAATGATTACTTTGGTTCCTACAACTGAAAAGTTCAGAAATATGCTTCAGGCTGAGCTGGATCCAGCTACTAAAAAATGATGCCATCAAGAGTATCTTTGGTCTCTGTGTGACTCTGCTTGACTTCCCCATCTGATGATTCCCAGTAATTCAGTTTACATTCTTAACTCAGTAACCCCCAAAGAAAACAAATGCTCCCTCTCAATAGTTGAGGACAGAGTCCTGGAATTGAATCTCATTAGCCTGGCTTGGATCTAGGGCTCATTCCTGAACCAATTAGTGTAGCCATGCTGATGGAATGTGTCAGCCCAGGTCTGGCCCAAGTAGCACGCATTCCCCAGGGTTAAATGGACTGGGAATGACTGGAGAGCTGGCTCCTCTGAAGAAAACCAGCGTTTCCTCCTCAGGAGGAAGGATAAGTGCTGAGCAGAGAAAAACAAGCTTGTACTTAAACTGGTAAATGGGTAGTGTTTTCAGTTTTGGTGAATTTGGGGATTGATTCCAGATCCTGTGCCTACTAAGAGCAAGCATGCCACACAGCCACATCCCCAGCCCTAAGTGAGGTAAGCTTAAGAGCAGGAGAAAAAAAAAAACCAAACCATTTTACTCAAGCAACCTATATAGCTATTCTAATCATATTATCTTTTTCTTTTTTTAACCTAGGCTTAAACCCTGGAACTTGTGCACTCATGCATGCTAGACAATTCTTTGCCACTGAGCTACATTCTCAAGATTCTATAATACTTTTTATTTTAAGACAAGGTCTCTTTTGGTCTGGTCAACCTAACGTGTAGGAGGTAGGACTGGGAGGGATTCTTTAGATTAAAGCAGATCTTTGTTCAAACCTCTAGGAGACAGTCTTGGTTTCAATTGGACCCACCTATAATGTGCACCATTTCCTGTAAAAGAAAACTGAGCAGTTCCATGCATAAGAAACTTGAGCACCAGAAAGCAAAACCAATAAGCATCATCTGTCCTTGCCCTCCTCCTTGTCATGTGATACCAGCAGCTCCCTCTGCTCTGGGCGCTCACCCTCCTGCCATGATGGACTATGACAGGGAACTGTGAGCTGGATCAAACCCCTTTGTTCCCCAAGTTGTTTGTGTCAGGTGTTTGTCGCAGGTCTACATAGGAGATTAAAACAGTGACTTTAGAGGTCTTGTTTTAGTTCATTTTTGATTTTGCTGTTTTTTTTTTTTTAGTTACCTCTTCCATCAATCTAAAAACCATCGTTTTTACACAAAACATGTACCCTTCTAAATATACAGAGATTCTTTTCCTACTGTTTTAGAATGAATATGGAAAGCAATGCAAACAAAAAAAACTTCAAAATTAAATTTAAAGAGATGGTCTCCACAAGATAGAATTCTCGGATTTAGTAAAGAATTTCCTCAGTGTTTACTTTGATAGGGACAATATTCATTTGGATAAATAAGCCAGAGTGTATGTGTGTGTGTGTGTGTGTGTGTGTGTGTGTGTGTCTACAAGAGGGCATTTGCGTATGTGTGTTTGTGGAAGCCTATGCATGACATTGGGAATCATCATGGCTTGCTCTACCTCCTCATTGATTAAGTCATTCTTTAAAATTTTTTTATTTATTATTTATTCAATTGTGCATGTGTGTGTGTGTGTGTGTGTGTGTGTGTGTGTGTGTGTGTGTGTGTGTGCAGAACCACGGACGAATTCGGAAACCACCATGGACTGCCTCCACCTCCTCCTCGTTTACTCTGCCCCGGAATTCACAGGCTCCGCCCTACCAGGACCAGAAACGCAGGCTGCCCCTGCTTCCGCCCGGCGTCGATACGTGGGGTCTAGGATCCGAACTCAGGACCTTCTGCCTGCAAGGCAGAAACTTAACCACTGAGCCACCTCTCCAGCCCCTGATTAAGTCATTTTTAATAATAGCACTTGCTCTTAAAAATCTGGCTTCACAGCACTTCTGACCGTGAGTATAAGAGAGCCAGGACTTCTATGGGTTTCTTTCCTGTGTATTTGGAAGATGGGATGGTTAAATACCAAGAAGCAGCCTGTCTACTAGCATCAGCATCAAAAGTGCTGTCTCCCCCATCCTCAACAATGCCAAGAGCTGAGAGGGGTGGTCCTGAGCAGATGGTTCGACAGACTAAAGCATTAGTTTGCTCAGCCTCTGCACGTGCTAATTAATTCTTCAGTTTACTAAGGTTTAAAATGATTGTTCAAAACAAGATGTCTCCTAAATAAATGCTAGGTGAGCTTCAACACAGTATTGGTTATTCTAATGGTTATTTCAAACACTTAATAAGGGTTGCCTAACTTGCTAGGCTTGTTCAGCTAAGCTGTTTTTCAATTAGAAAAAAAAAGATGATATGGTTTTAAAATTCATGTTCCTTTAGATTGTGTTTTCTAATGTTCAAGCTAAAATGGTAAACAGGATTCGCTAATAGATTCCCTCCTACAATTCAGATATATAATGTATTTGATGACATTTAGTTCTGGGAAAACAGGCTTTGACTTTGCAAGGACCAGGTACTGAGGATTAAAAGCTGTAAATTCTAGTTCTGATATCATTGCTATGTTATCACTTATTGCCTAAACTTCTGTGTATTTGTTCCTCCTTGAAATATACAAGGGCTGTTGCTGATTGCTGACCTACCTCATGCAGAGTGGTGAGAGCTAACTCTGTATTATGAAGGAAGCTGGAATTGTGTGATAATTCTGCTGTACACAACATTATGTAAGAAAACCACACCTTAAGCATTTTATTGTACTGAACTCAGAAAATTTGTTCACATTTGGGAGTGCTTTCTCTTTCACCATAATCCTGATTTTGAACTGGGTATGTGCCAATGTGAACCATGTAACTATTATTAAAACGGCCGAGGGGATCTCAAGAGTATCTTTGTAAGAAAACAGGCTATTCAAGTGTATATTATTTCCTTAGACTAACATGACCATTTTGTGAGATGGAATAATTTGGACAGGTTCATAGCCGGTTGTCATAAAAAAAAAAAAAAAAAAAAAAAAAAAGGAGCTCTGTAATCCAGAGGCCTGAGTCCTAAAAGACTCTGGGGACAATCAACTAAGAAAAGAGTAAAAATAAAAATAGATCGTGGTGTTGAAGAATATTGGAATTGAGAGATGTTAGTCAAGGATACAAAGTTTCAGAGAATAGAGTCTGGAGATCTACTGTCCACTATAGTGACTGTAATTAATGATATTGTATAACTGAAGATTACTAGAAATAAATTGCAAGGAGCTTCAACCACAAAAAGATAAATATGTCAGATGATAGATCTGTTAATTAGCTTGACTTAATTAGTCCACAATGAACATATCTACCAAAACATTATGTTGCATTCTATGAATATGTATGATTTTATTTGTCAACTTAAACAAGCTGTAGTAAGAGTTTGAGTGTGGGAGTGGGGACAAGTACAGTCAGGACCCAACCTCTCCTGTCTTACTCTTTTGCTCATTATGTATATTTTTCTTGAAAAGCAAAAAATTGCTCACCTCTCACACCTAATTGTCTGCCACTTGTCCAGGGATACTCCAAACTCTGGGACTCATTCTTCTATGACCTCACTGAGCTCTCTCTTAGCTTCATGGTTTGACACATGTGGCTTCCTTTTTAGTTAACACCTTCCCCTTCCTTTTTCCCATACAAACTCTTTCCTGCTGATTCTTGCTCCTCACGTAGTCTCATGTGGATCTGACTAGGTCACAGAAACCTCTTGACATAACACCTGTCACACTGTCTCACTGAATTCTGATCCACCCTGCCGAGATGCACATTTTAGGTGAGTCAGAAGGGCGCTAGTCTTGTTCAGAGTCATGTCTTCAAAGGCACGTGTGCGCAGGGGCCCAGCAAGTATTTGCTTACTTAGGAAGAGAACTGAAGACCCTGCCTTCCCTTCTGTGTGGACAGGGACTAAATCCAGACTTGGGAAGATTAGTGATGCCCTTGGTAATTGCTTTCACAGAAGCTTGTGGAAGGAACTGTCAAGGAGGCAGGAACAGCATTACTGAGCATATGAGATGAGACTTGATAAATACAAAGTGTATCAGAAGGACAGAGGAGTGAGATAAAGGAAAGGGCGGTGTATTAAGAGCCCAGTGTCAATCACAATTACCTGGGCTGGCACGAAAGCAGAAGTCAAAGCCCAGGGATAAAAGGCAGAATTGGGTCCATGGTGCTCAGGATTTTGTCCTAGACAGAGAGGGGGAAAGTCATGAGGCAAGAGAACCACCAGGCTTGTTTGGGACAATCATTGTAGAATTGGAGAAGAAGATGAACACTGTTAGGCTCTTTCAATTTTTGAACAAAGGAGACTTGCTGTGTTCATGGTAGATGAATGAAAGGATTTGCAGGGAGAGAGGTGTAGACAAGAAACCACAGCATGGCCAGACTTACCAAGGGAGAACAGTGCCAACCGGGCCACAGCTCTGATGCCCCCCCCACCACACTGCCTTGTCACCCATTCAGCATTGGGTAGGCCTGGGTGCCTCCCCTGTCCCCCAAAAGGGAGAATCTGACTAGCAGCGACTTTGAACCCAACGCAGAATACCTCTAACTATGCCTATGTCAGGACTCAAAAACTGCTACTGCCCAGACGTCCTGGACTTCACAGGGTGACTCAGAACAAGATCAAGGCCCAGCACCTCTGCCTCCCATTTTACCTGCCGTCTATACTTGGGACCAGTTACCTGCTTAACTCTGCACATAGGCATGTGAAGTACTCAAGGAGTACCTGTCTACATTCCTCCTTATCTGACCCTACTTCTACACTGGAGCGCCAAAGCAAGAGCAGTTGAGATATCTCACAGTCTGTCAGCTTGAATGATTTGTTCCAGTCATCCCAAAGGCACCTACCTGAAAAATCTCCATCTACCTTGGATTCCAGGAACTATAGAACCTTGCAGACAGATTACCCCATGATGAGATAATCCACAAGCATGAGCAATCATATCAAGAAAACGGACTTATGCTCTCCAGCAACATGGAGTACTTCTAGCCACTTTGCAGAACTGTAACTGAGGTAGGTGATCATCAACCAGACCACACGGGGCCACCAAGACTGCTTAATTATGCATTCCTCTTATCCCTGCCGCAATTCTTCCTCCACTTAAACCTAAACTTCATGATGGTCAGTCGCCTGACTATAAACCTTTGGTCAGTGAGCATCTTTATCTGTACTCACCAGTAAGACCATGTTGATTAAATTTCCTTCCTTTGCCTTTCACCTTTTCTGATCTTTTTAACTGGTAACTATGGAGACGCCAAGCCTGATGTACTGAGATTCCCTGAGCCTGGAGCCCACCTGCTTGAGAAGACCCCTGGCACTGTATCTTCTCACAGGTCTGCAGCCAACTGCTGCTCAGTCCAGTTCTTCCATCAGCTGAGGCTGCTGTGACACTCATGGTAACGGTAACTCAGCCTAAGAGCTACCTAGGAACAGGGGCTACAGGTCACCCTAAAGATTCTATGATAAGGGAAGCTGAAAGGCCCTGCTATGCTTGCATGTGTACCCCCAAAGTCACAGCAGGCACCTTAATTCCTCAATACAGCCATGTTGAGAGGTGGGCTCAGTGGCCGGCGCTTGGGTAGAGCCTTTCTAAGTGGATCCACACAGTTTCCCAGGAGTAAGGTCCCACTGCCACGGGACCTGAATTAAGTTCCCCCCAGAGCAAGTGGTTATAAAGCAAGGCTTCTGTTTGTCTTTGACCTCCTCCATATGCGCCTGCTTGCGCGCTTTCCCCCACCATATTATGAGGCCTGGGCAGAGCTGGGAGAGCCGAAGGGTTTTTGTGGTGTCTGGACAAGGACAGCAACAACGTGCATGAAGATGGAGGCATGGCTACAATTCCTGTTAAGAAAATCAAATTGGCAGGATCCAGGGATATGATGGATGATGCTTGGGACACGAGAAAGGGTGACTCTAGGAAAAAGCAAGTTGATTCTGTCTCATGATCTTGAATAACTAAGGAGCCATCTGGTTTAGAGAGCAGTTTGACAATGAATACAGTTGGTGTTTTTTAGTATCTGTAGGACCTCCAGAATCAGTCCAATAGGCAGCTTGTTAAAGTGTCTGGAGGAAACCTAGGTTGGAGCCACCGTTCTCTACATTCTGAAGACCGGTCAGAGTAAGACAGTGCATATTTCAAAAGACCTGAGAGGAACAGGAAGAATGGAAGAAACAACCCCAGAACCAGCCAAGGCGGCAACCAATACAGACCAATGAGGTGACCCAGCAGACATACCCATGAGAAAACATGATTCGGTCAAAGCATTATTATTTTAATTATTTTGTATCTCAAGAGTTTTCTCCGCTACTTTTTAGGAGACTTGGACCTGTATCTGAAAAGTCCCAACTCTTTCAGATATTTGTATCTCTTTCTGTTCATCTTTGGACTACAGCAGGCATTGTGTTCAAGTGTGGTGAATGGAAGCAGAACAGATTAACTTAAGGTATATTTCATCTCTCTATGATTTCCATAATTACCCCACTGAGCTGGGACAAACTCCCAGATTACTGTTTTGCAAATCGTGACAGTGAGCTGTGAGATCAATTGAGTTGGTCATGCCAGTCCTTTTAAAAAAATTATATGAAATAGAAAATATTGCACTCTATCATCAATAGAAAGAAGTGAATTTGTGTTTTAGATTCATTATGCGTTCGTTGCAACAAAATGCCTGACTCGTGCAATTTATAATCCACCATTTCACAGTGACAGGAGCTTAAAGCAGCCACAGCAAGAGCAGAGAGTAACGAGTCAGGGCTCGCTCGCTTATTCTCTTCATCTTTTAACATCTCACACCACCTGCCCAGATCATAGCCCTGCCCATGATAGGCTGGGTCTTCCTACATTGTTAATGTAATCAAGACAATCCCTCACAGGCATGGCCCGGAGCCATCATTAATCTACCGAACACACTCAGCTAGGCCTAGAAGCTTGTTTCTTAAGTGCCAGGTGACAATTAATACTATTCACAGTTCGTTCTGTAAAATACATTTCCAAATGACCCTTTGTCAAGTGACCACACATTTGTGTTTGTCCGTGAGTAAAGTGTGGAGATATCAAGTCTATTTCTTACTGTAGGTGGCAATTGGAAAAGCTTTGATTTTGAGCAACACTAGCCCATCACTCATGGGCTGATACATGCTAACTTAGGCCTCACCTCGGAATCCATCATGTTGTGAATGTTTTCTTTTTTTTTTTTTTTTCACTTTGTAGCACAGTACCATGTACCATGCAAACCCACAGCAAATGCTCATAGAATAAATGAATGGGTGAATGTATGAATGTTGGTGTCAGATGGGTTAATTTTCCCTGAACTCATTATGCTATATTTGCTGGTGTTCAGGATAGGCTGTGATGCAGGGGGAAATAAGGACAAGAAATTGACTCGGTCCCTCCAGGAGTTTTAAAAAAGGAAACCTGATTTAGACAGAAACAATTATTATGCATTTCAGTCCTTCTACTGGGCAGAGAAAGCCTGAAACGCTAAATGAAACACTATGTATAGCACATTTATAAAGTTTTGAAGTGTTATCATACAGCCACAATCTTGTTCATTCCATTTATAGGAAATACATCACTTGCTTTTTTTTTAATTGCTTTGTTTTGTTGAGAACCATTTATTCTGATTCTTGAGCTTCCACAGGAAGCTGAGGGGCCTGGAGACTTCTCTGATGATGGTTGGGGAAAACAAAGGCAGAAATTAAAAACCTGCATTTTATTTTCTTTCTGCTTCTCCATGAGCAGAAGCCTACCGCCTGCATTTCTTAGACACTCGGGTCATGAGACCAGTAACACTTTCCCACTGGGAGCTGTTTTCTCTGCAGTGAGCTAAGTTTAGTCAGGTTCTTGGATGGAACTTGAACGCAGAGAAACTCGCAGCTAATAGAAATAGAAAACAGCAGATGAATCCCACACCCTTGACAAAGAGCCACTGAAACTTCCATCCTGAGAAGTGCAATGTGCCAGCTCCTCACACCTGGGGGAAAATGTCAAGCATTTGTTATGATAGCTGAGCAACTGGTACAGTTTTATCAATAGCTTTCCTCCCCTATTAACTGTAAAAGCAAAATCATTATATGGTGATGAATGACCAGAATTAATTCAATGACAACATCAAACTCTTTTTTTTTTTCAATCAAGACTTCAGATTCTTTGAAATTGCAAAATCACCAATCACCGTGCAAGCAAGTAGCTGCTCACATATTCTAACTGGAAAGTTAGAAGGCTAATAAACGTTTTTTGTTTAAATCTATGTATGTAATGGCAGTATCTCAAGAGTAAAAGGCTTGCTGGCCTCCAATGAGTCAGTACAACAACAACCAGTGCTAGACTTAGAGGAAGGTTTTCTCATTTGCAATAAAATAATAACTCTGTGGACACTCCAATAAACTAAATGACAATCAGAGTTGCAGGACTACTCATTCAGAGGGATTAAAGCTATCCCTCTATCTATCTATCTATCTATCTATCTATCTATCTATCTATCTATCTATCATCTATCTATCTATCTATCTATCTATCTATCTATCTATCTATCTATCTTTTAGATTCTAGGGATTGTGCCCAGGTTCACAACACATATAGGTACTCTTGAGCTCTCCAATCTAGCCAATCTTAGCCAATCTCACATTGTTGTACTCTCCTCATTTAAAGAATATAATAAACTATGATGATAAAGTATGAATAAACTATTAAAAATAAACTATTGAATTTTCTTTTTCATCTATTATTTGAAAGGAAAAGGAAAGACAGAGAGAGAGAGAGAGAGAGAGAAACATGCATAAATGCATGCACAGGTACACGGGTGGAAGTCAGAGGACAACCTTTGGAAGTCACTTCTCTCCTTCCGCCAGTCAGGCTTCCAGGAAGGGATTGAACTTAGGTCAACAGGTTTGTGACTAAGCACACCTTACCCTCAGAGCTATTACACTGACTGTGAACCTTTTATTCCCTTTAATTTAGAGGAAAAGGTTGGTGATAACTGTTTGGGCACTTGAAATACCTCCTCAGTTCTATGATGAGGTCATCTATCCTGTGCTGGAACATTCCATCCCTTGGAAAACACATGTCCATCAGCGGTTCCCCACTGTACCTCAGAGCTTTCGGATGTTCTCCCCATCGAGGATGTGTCTCTCAGCAAGACCTTCCCAGTGGACTTCTAATGAACTTGGTGCCTGGGAGGGGGCCATTTATCAGGAAACATACAAAACTGTTTCATTTTGTTTCAGTGAGATGTTTTTTCCAGCTAGATTCTACCTTATTTCAATGATCTTCTTTACAGTATATGTTTGAGAAAGAATATTGTTAAAATGAAAAAAAGATTTTTGTGGGGCCAGGTTATTTCTTGCCCTTGCCAATGATTTTTTTAACCAGTTTTGAATAATTCACCCAATAGAACAAAATCCTTACAAAGAGATAACCGAAGCATATTTTGAATCTGTTATAACAGTTTTAACTTGTACTTGGGAAAAATCGGTTGATGATCATTTTGAGCGGCCAGCCTCTGAACTGTATCACCATTTTATAGTCATGGTGTTCAATTATTAATATCATCATAGTTACTAATCCCTCGCAT
Source organism: Typhlomys cinereus (assembly GCA_023101885.1). Classification (NCBI taxonomy): domain Eukaryota; kingdom Metazoa; phylum Chordata; class Mammalia; order Rodentia; family Platacanthomyidae; genus Typhlomys; species Typhlomys cinereus. The sequence continues at coordinate 5,100,321 of JALPQD010000112.1, read as the reverse complement.
TATAGAGTCTTTATGGTCTACAAAGCTGGTTCACATCATGGCCTCATTCAATCCTTATGATAACTCTGTGATATAGTCAGGGGGAGGGCTTTAACTTTAAATCTCTAGCTAAGTAATAGCAAATGATTTACTTACATTACAGCAACTCATAAATAGCAGAGCCAGGCCCCTTTCTGATTTGCCAGACTCCAAATCCATAGCTTCCCACCAAAAAGGAAACCTTTCTAGGTAGCAGGATTAATCTTCAAGGTCATTAATACCTAATGTTAGCACTGTAAAAGACGAATGGTACCTCAAAAGATAGATGCTAAACAGTGATTGCCTGGTAAACAGACTTTTAAGTCAATTTGCTCTGTTTAAATAGAGGTAAACAAACAAATGGGCAGATCTTGGGTGTTCTGTAAACACACACACACACACACACACACACACACAAACACATGTGCACACAGATACACACACGCACACTTCAGTAATTGTTGTTGACAAACTGCAGTGATTAAGTTAGCATACAAAACTCAAATAACTAAAAAGTCATGATACTTATAAACTCAAAAGTTTCTCAGAAAAAAATTATCTCTAGCTAGCTGTATGTGTATATATGTTTATATCTGTGTATTGGTAGCACACAGAATTTCTCTCAAGTCATCCTTTGATTTGAAGTGACCAACTCAAAATAAGCTTTCCCTTCATATCTATTTTTTTTCTTTTTCCTTTCACAAGCAAGATCAGTTGAGAATAGTAACAGTAATTAGTATTCTGCGGGCAGCAAACATCTTCGACTACAGTGCCACCATCCAAACGGCCAAAGCCAGAATCCACAGGCTAGAAGCTGCTTCTTTTCATTTATTTATTCTACACGCGTGTGAACTCTGCTACTCAGTGGCCTGGGATCGTCATTAGAAGGACACAGTGACAATTCCTGCCCGGGAAAAATGGTCATTTGCTCCACTCAAACTTAAAGCTGCCTGGCAGACTGCTATGGAGATATAGAATTAGCTTCTCGTTTTGCATGCTGGGTCTAGCAAGTCGGCGACGTTCAACAGTTTCTCAAGGACAAGAGCGAATCCGTGCTGGCTTCCTATCAAGAAGCTAACTCCAAATAGACAAGAGAAACAAAATCAGGAGCAGGGACGGCAGATAAAGAGCCCTTGTTAGTGGACGGCAGCGCTGGCTACAAATAGGACAGCGGAAGGAGAGTTGGGAGGGGGGAAGAGCGAGGCAAGGTCAGAGCAGAGATATCAATAGAACATCTCCAAATAGCACAGAAGGCAGCAAGACGTAGCGGCAGATGTCAGTCCAGCCCAGTGTCAACCCCCGTGGAGTGCTGCAGAAAGACTTGGAGCGAAGCAGCGTTGCTGTAGTTGGCACCAGGAGAAAATGGCAGGGAATGATACCTTTCTCCCCAGGAGCCAAAGGCCGAGTTCAACTCTGGCCTTTGTAAACAGCCCCATTCAATCTCTCTCTCTCTCTCTCCCTCTCTCTCTCTCTCTGTCTCTCTTTGTCTCTCTCTCTCTGTCTCCCTCTCTCTCTCAGATCTTTATTCCCCTCCTTTCCTTTTGATCCCCCTTCGTCTTCCAGACTCCACAGCTGCCAGTTCTGACTCTGATCCTCGCCCTGCTTGTCGATGCCACCGGGTACCTGCTTCCAGATGCTAACCCTGGCCTCAGCCATGTTCCAGGACCGACGACACCATATCTCATTTACTCAAAAAAAAAAAAAAATCCCCATCGTGATTTTAGACATTACTGGCATGGATTGACTTTCATGACTGTGGAGGAATGCCAACACTGTAGAAAGGAAGTCTGTTTGCTGAGTTCATATCCCTTAATTTTAGTGAATGGATGTGGGTGTGCTGAAAACTTCATTTCTTAAGAACTGCCTAAATTTCATAATTATTTCATTCCCATCCGCTCACAGATGGCTTTACCCTGGGTGTAAAAATTGAAGAGCCAATATGAAATGGTGCTACCTTTCCTCTGGAAGTTCAATTTTAAATGTTCAAACCGTGGTTTTCAGAACCTTGGAGAGCATCAAGCGCTGCCCTCCATTTCCCTCCCCGGAGCCAGCACACGGGTAAGTAGCTCTCTCCTGAAAAATAAAAACAAAGCAAAACAGCAACACCACCACAATGTGAAATAATAAATAGTAAATTGACAGCAAGGGTTGGAAATTCTGCAAGAGAAATGCCTTCTGCAATGACCTATTTTTATAACTTTAGTTTCTAAATGATAATGTACACACCATGTGGTGTTGGGGGCCTAAGAAGGTTGTGGAGTCCACACTATGGGTTCAAAGCCAGATTCTCCCAGTTCTTGCTTAATATAAAGCCCATCTCCCTAAGCCTTAGCTCTTTCTATCTGAAAAACAGAGCAACAAATAGTAGCTATCTTCCTTCTTTCCTCCCCCCTGTGTCTCTTCTTTTTCCTTCTTTTTGACTGAATCTGTGTCAGTTCTTTCAATTATTCACTCACCAGTGGTCCAGAAGTCTTAATATACTTTTCTTCATGCATTACCAGCATCAGGAGAGAGACCAAAGACAACTAAGTGAGATACAGTTGCTGCCAGCAGAAGAATCTATTTCTAGCAAGGGAGGAGGCATAGAAAGGCTTCATCTGCCATAAAATATGTCTTAAAAACTTCAGGTGTTGAGCCCTTTCTGCATACGGAGACATCAGGAAGAGACACAATTGTTCTCTTCTTTTATCTTCGCAATGATTCCAAATTCAGGGACATTAACAATTTGCCTCTGTGAGGTCACCAGAGGAAGAAACTGGGATACAGGAAGGCCAAGGACTGATCTGAGATCACACAGCTGATAAGATGGGAGAGTTTAGATTGGAACCCTGGTTTGTCTGATGCTAAGTGACTGTTCTTAATAAATACACTGCTCCTTAAAAGAAAAGAGTAACTACTTCTCAAGGTTGACTTCACAAGCTGATACTTGGGATGGTCTGTCCTGACTGTCGATTTGATGGGACTTAGAATTAACAAGGGCACATAGCTCTGGAGTGTGCAGGAGGGTGTTTTCTGGGGTGGTTCGACTGAAGAGGCAGCACTATCCCCTGGGCTGAGTCCTGGACTGGATGAAAGGGAGAGAGCAAACTAAACACTGACCTCTGTCTCTCTCTGCTTCCTGACTGCAGATGCCATGCAGTCAGTGACCGTACACTCATGTAGCCAAACCTTCCCTGCCATGATGGACTCTTAAGCTCCACCCTTAAGCTGCAAGCCAAGGTAAGACCTTCCTTCCTTATGGTTGCTTTTGCCACAACTATGAGAAAGGGAACTTATTACTCATATAATGCCTATAAAACCTTTAACAGCTCACATCTGTCCACTAACTTCAAGTGGTTTATTTGCACTGGCTGACATCAGCCTGGGTAACTATAACTGAGGGTCTGAGACTCTTTAAATTTCTTCCTTGCTGGGAGAATCCAGAACCCCAAAAAGAGATAACAAGAGGTGTTCCATTTCAACCTGGCTCTTGCACCTTCGTGTTTAGGTGTAGGTCTCCATTCTAACTTATGTGCTGCACTGCAAATTTTATCCTGAAAGTTTCCCTTTTTGCCCATGTCTGTAGTTCTGTCATTTAATGATAATGCTTTCTGCATGTCTTTGGGCTCTTCCCAGAAACAACCACATCATCTGTTCATCTGTTCATTCCGCTTATATTAGAAATCAACTCAGTGAGAGGTATTGTGCTGAATGCTGGAGCTAGGGTGATACACAAGTAACTTGGTGCTTTTCCTTAGAGAGGGAAATTTCTCACCATGGGAATCTTGGTGTGAGTCCAAGCACACTCCCACTACTGTGGAGCTAAAAAGTTCGACAACTCATTTCTCAATCTGTCTTGAAACAGGTCAGGCACATGAACTAGACTCAAAACTCACATGCCCCAGATTTCTGATGAGGCTCTGGGGATTCTAAATATTTTTTAATTCATTTTGTGTTTGTGATATACATGTGTATGGGAGTGCTCATGTCAAGGGGAATGGGTGGGAGGTCAAAGGATGATTTGTAGAAGTCGGTTCTCTCCTTCACCATGTGAACTCAGAGTTAGAAACAGATCCTTTAGCTGCTGAGTGATCTCCCTAGCTCAAGGGGTGATGCTAAAGAGCAAGGTAGCAAAACAGAGCTTTCCTGATAGCAGCAGCTAGAGCAATAACAGCCATTTGTCAGGGATTCCAAGGGCATCCATGCCAGCAGTAATGTCCAGTGACAATAGTGTCCTATCAATGCTGGCAAGACTGGCAAGTTGAGTGACTCAAGTCTGATATGGCTTCACAGTAAAATCTACCGGACCTGCTCAATGGCATGATTTTAAGTGTGATTCTGCTTTATAAATCCTGTTTTCTCATGGCCATTTCTGTTGTGCTCCGGCAATGTCTATCAACAGCCTATTATCCTTCTATTGCTTTGTCTCGCTTCATTGGACCAACTAGCCACTCTGTTTTTCAACTGAGAATTTTGATTGTCTTGTTAGAGAATGAAGTCCCAAATCCATTCTTGAAAGCTAGGTGATTATGAGCAAGCAACTTATTCTCTGAAGGCCGCATGTTTCTCATCTATAAGAGAGACTACAATAGAGCATCAAACTCTTCTCGTATTATCTCTAGAATACAGAAAATGCACAGTATGTTGTGTTAGTAAATGTCAATTTTAAGGAATATTTCTTTTTTATTCTTCGGCTGTTTTATACAGCCAAAGAATTTAATTTATATGCAATGAATTTAAATCATTTTCACTCCATATTAACAGACCCTTCCCCAATCCTCCCACTGAAATCTTTTTTTTTTCAATCAACATTCCTCCTATTTTCTTGTCTTTGTGTGTGTGTGTGTGTGTGTGTGTGTGTGACTGAGTTTAATAAGGGTTGCCTACTTTGACATGTGCTTGAGCCCTTGCTGGGTCATGGGTGACTTATCAATGGGTACACTGCTAGGAAATGGTCCCCCCACCCAAAGCTGGCATCAACCTTCAGTTGTTCCCCTTTACTTGATGAAATGCTGATAGGTCCAATCCTGTGCAGTCCAGGGCTGGTTAACATAGTTATACTGAGTTCATGGCTACAAGGGCCTTGCCATTTCTAGAAGACACTACTTGGCAACACTCTTTCCCATTTTTTGGCTCTTACATTCTTTCCATCTCTGTGTCTCCAATGCTTCTTGAAGCTTACGGGGAGAGTGGTATAGATGTCCCTTTAGGTCCAAGCACTCCACAGTCACCTGTTCTCTGCACTCTGCCCAGTTGTGCTTCTCTATATTAAATGTTTTCTATTGCAAAAGGAAGCTTCTAGTTGAGGGCTGAGAGCTGCGCTAATCCCTGGACATAAGGCTGAGTGTTTAGGAAGTAGTTTCATACAGTACCAGTTAGGTACAAGTGCAATTTGACAACTGAAGGCTGAGCTTTGGGGCACATCTGTGAGGAATTACTTAGTTAAGTAAAGTCCTGAGCAAGCCTGTGGGAGATTGACCTCATGGTAGGTGGGACCATCACCCCGACAGATGGACAAGGCAGAGGGAGCTGGTTCGGTACTTTGGCATATAGGTATGCATGCATGTTGGGAAGTGAGAAAGCACATGCCTCCCTCAGCCCCTGCATGGATAGGGTGTGGCAGATCCCTTGGCTCTGATGTTGGTATCCATTCTCCTGCCATAAATGTAAACAAGAATTGTAAACAAGAATAAAATCCTTTGTTCCCCTAAGTTATAACTACTGCCTTTGCTCAGCAATAGGAAGATGAAACTAACATGGAGTCCTTGTCTGTATTGCAAACAATCGTAGTTTGTGTTCCTAAGGGCCATTGATCTCCCCATCCATGGGGTCTCAGCCAGGGTGCACCGCCAAGCATGAGTTCCCTTCACCATCAGGCCTTATATCCAATCAGAAAACAGCTGGTTTTTCCCATAACATTCACTTGACTATTGCATCAATGGGCACATCTTGCCAGGGTGGTGGTGGTTGTAGCTTGCAGCATTCACACCAGGATAAAACTGTTAAAAGACTTTTCTCCTTCAGGAGCCTGCACAGAACCTTCAGATACTATGAAACTGCCAACAGGGAGATCAGTTGCAACTTGAATTCTCCGTATCCTGTGATCACAGTGCATAGCATCTTCAATCATAGGACTTTACATCTTTTTCATTTTTATTTTTGAAAGCAAGAGATAGATAGATAGATAGATAGATAGATAGATAGATAGATAGATAGATAGATAGATAGATAGATAGAAATTGAAAGCAGGCACATATAGGCAGAGTTCAGAGGACAACTTTTGGAAGTCAGTTCTCTTTCCACCATCTGGACTTCTGGAAATCAAGCTAAGGTCACTAGCTTTCCAAGCAGGCACCTTATCCACTGAGCTATCTAGCTGGCCCCCAGCAATGTGTGTCACCACTGAGTGTGATGGACAATCAAGAGTAAATGGCAGTAGCCTGCATTGGGATTTCAAAGCCTTGGACAAAGCCCTAACCAACCGCTCCTGGTACTGTAAGTTTTGTTTAATAATCTTTGACTTCTAGGAGGAATTCTTATCTGTTTTCCTCTTTTTTCATTGACAATATTACTTCATGAGAACCAAAAGATCCACAGAGATAGAATTAATATTATATAGCCTTTTGTGTTTTTTTCCTTCCTCCTTCCCTGTTTGTTTATTTAATAACTGTACTACATTTATTTATCTTAGGGGAGTGCATGCCATACCATGCCAGTGGAGGTCAGAAGACAATTTTGCAGAGTTGGTTCTCTCCTTCCATCATGTGGTTTCCAGGGATCAAACTCAGGTCTTCAGTCTTGGTGGTAAACCCTTTTGCTTAGTGAGCCATCTTGCTGGCCTGAATCTTACAGCTGAAAGAAGAAATATTTACAGTCATGCAAATCACTGTTTTATGATTTGGAATGTTTGTTTTTCTCCCATGTCCAAATTATTTCATCCCACAGTCTGTATAGTAATAAGCTGTACATAGTTAATCAATTCTGCAAAAAAAGAATTTCAGAAGGCTTGTGTTTAGGCAAAACTAAAACAATAATAACAGCAACAACAAACCCCCCAAAACATTAAAAAATAGAATATTGATTCATTGGGGAACACCCAGAAGGTGAGCGGTATCATTAGGTGCCCAGTAATCCTCCTTTAAATAAATCTTTTTCATAATCAACCTCTACCCAAAAGCTATACAATGGACAAGCAACTGCAGGGCATAGATATCTAAATAGCACGGGGTTGATTGCCTAGGACAAAACCACTTGCTTGGTACGTGTATCACTGTACTTCCAGAAAGATCATTTATGCTTTAAGACAGAGAGATGGAATGTAGAACAACATTGGCGGGTGATTGAGAAAGAGTGGAAGACCCCAGGATAATTTCCTATCAACTGCTGAAGAGTTGCTAAGAAGTTCTTGAGGGAAGGGGTTGCTATTTGATGAAGAAAAGAAATTCAAGGCCTTCGGTCAATGAAAGATGCTCCTTTCTTAAGTGAACATCTAGTTGGGTTCTTTGACGAACTCCTATATTAAGGAAGGTGTAGGTCAAAATTGTGTAGGAGGAATTGTGTAGCTTACTTTTTCTCTCTCTTTTAGACCAGGTCTCATTATGTCGCCCAGGCTAGTCTTAAACTACTATGCTCCCTTCCCTTCTCTCCCCTCTTCTCCCCCCTCCCCTTCTCACTCCCTTCCCTTCTCCTGTCCTCCCTTCTCTCCCTCCCTCCCTTTTGCAACTACACTTGTGTTTCTTCTTCAAAGAAATGTTTAGATTTGTATTTTCCTCTTTGCATTACCATCTTCTGATCTTTTCATTCTTGATTTACTTTTGAAATTTAGTTCATTTTCTCCTTTTCTCCTGTTCTTCAATGTGATTTTTTTTTCAAAGTATGAGTTGAAAGTACCCTTTTTCTTCAGACAAACTCATTTTCTCAAACGCAAAACCTTCTTTGGGGTGGTGAGCTGTCAAAATAGTGTGTGGAGGTAAACGCTTGAAGCTGTTATTTATCAATGGGAGTCTCAGTTTAGACTTGTGTAGAGGGATTTGAAAATTACCCTTAGTCAACAGTGGGAGTCTTAGCTGAATATAGATATGAATCCACATCAGCATGATTGCTTGAGAAAGGATCCATCCAACTGCAGTGCTGGTGAGAAAGAAAAAAAAAATTAAACACTTGGTAAATTCTTATTAGCAGCAGCCGCCTATTCTGTGAATGGTGTGGATCAAAATACAAAACAGGACTCAGTGGATATAGGTATCTGTGGGCAAACCTGGGGACCTGAGTTCAATCCCCAAATCCTACATGACAGAAGGAGAGAACTGACTTCTGAAAGTTGTCCTCTGATCTCCACACACGTTATGATATGCAGATTTTCTCCATCTCTTGTTTGCTGTCTTGCTATCTATCATCTGTCTATCTATCTATCTATCATCTATCTATCTATGTATCTATCATCTATCTATCTCTCCCTCTTTCTTTCTCATAATTAAGTAACAAATATTAAAGAAATAAGACCACAGCAATGAAGAACCTTATTATGGGCTGTACCCCAGACCCCACTTAAAATGTTGGATGGTAGTAGGTACTCAGGCAATTGCCAGTATAGACATCCCAAATGAAACCCAGGTGGGGGTGGGGTGGGGTTCAAAAGATGTAAAAAATAGGAGGGAGACTGGCGGCTGCAGAGAAGAAGGGGTGCGAATGAGTAGTGGGGGGGAACACACATAGATTCTTTGTATTTATGCATGAAAATGTCAATGAATAAAACAAGGTGTGGATGGATGTGGAAACCTGTTCATAATTCCAGCCTCAGAATGCAGAGCAAGCTGACCACACTGAGCCTTGTTAGTGAGCTTCTGGCCCTCGTGACCTTCTGGTGGGCAGAGCCTGGGAAATCCCAAAGTGAAGCAAGAAGGAAGTAGAAGCAATCCAAGATGCTCCCAAAGTTTCCCTTGGTCCTCCACAGGGACACATGTGCCCTCTGATACACACACACACACAAATAAATAAATAAATAAATAAATAAATAAATAAATAAATAAATAAAATATTAAAAACTATGTCAACCTCACCTCAATTCTTGGGACAGCAGCCAGTGATCATATACCACTATTACCTGCTGGGATAAATCGCCGTTCATATGTGTGTTTGTGTGGTGTTCGTGTTTGGTATGGCATGCGCAGGCGTGTGCGCAGGAGTGCACTTGAATGCCTGTGCCTGTGGAGGCCCCAGGGGATACCAGGAATCATCCAGCATGGCTCGTTCACCTTGTTACTATGATCCTGACTCTGATTAAGCTCAGAGCACGCCAACAGGGCCAGTCCGGCCAGCCAGCTTGCTATGGGCATCCCCAGGCTTGGTCTTCCAGGGATAGAATTACAGGAATGCCACTACCCTCCACTGCAGCCCTGTGGCATTTTGGGGGGATCTGGAGATCCAAATTCAGATCCTTTGCTTTCTAGGCAAGGGCTTTAACCGCTAGTCCATCTCAAACCTTTAGATTCTGAATGTCCATATTGCCATAGCTTGGATCTGGAACAGTTGTCTGAAGATCCAGGTGTTAAGTGTGTTCCCAGTTCCCAGTGTGTGGCTATTGAGAAGTGGGGGCTGTCTTCTGGTGTGGGGGGAGGGGGGAACAGTCACCAATCATTTAACTGTTTACTAGGTATCCATTGCAGAGGCAGGTTAGATGGCTGCTTCCCACTGATTGTTCATCCCTCCATCTGCATGGTTCCTCTATTGGGACATGTCCGGGACATTTTCCTACATGTTCAGACTTGTCCGTAGCCGGACTTCCTGAATTCAGCAGCTGGACTAGGGCCTCCCTGAATCGATAGTGCCACAGTGACCAGTTCCCTCGGCCCTGGTGTTGGTGCATGCTCTCCTGTCAAGCTGGACTATGAATTATAATCAGTAATTGTAAGAGAGAATAAACCCTTAAGCCATTTGATGGTCATTTATCAGCAACCATGCAGGTGAACTGCAACAGGCATTATAGGACCCTGTACTCTTCAACTTCCCTTTGTTTCCTCACCATAAAATGAGCATCGTGTACTTCCTTCTGCTCCATCATGCCCTGCTCACCACAGGCCCAAGGGACCAAGCCAATCAATTGATGGATTGGAACCTCTGAGACTATAGCCAAAAGAAACAGGTATCTGTTACAATAATCTAAAGCAGAAAGCTAACTTAAATCTCATCATCAAGAGGGAACTTCTTTGGGAATCATCTACAATATTTAAAAATGAAGAGATTATTTTCTTTTCATCTATTTGAGATAAAGTAGTTTTATTTTAAACTTATGTATTATAAAGTCTTTCAAATTTTACCACAAGGAATAAATATCATTTACACGAGAGATCCTTTAGAGTTCAGGGCCTGAGCAGGGTACTGGGTGCCTGGCTGATCAGAGACTATAAAAACTCTAGAAGAAAGAGTAGAGAATTCCCTCAAACTGATTGGCCTCAGTCAACACTTTCTTAACAGGACCCCAATGGCTCAGAAAATAGAATCAACTCTCAACAAATGGGATTTCATGAAATGAAAGAGCTTTTGTTAAATTAAAAATCTTGTCAACTGAACAAAAAGGTAACCCATGGAATGGAAGAAAATCTGACAGAGGACTAGTATCCAGAATGTACAAAGATCTCAAAAAATCAAACACCAAGGAAATAAACAACCCAATTACAAAGTGGGCCATGGAACTTAAAAAAAATTTTTTTCCCAGGAAGAAATTGGAATGTCCAACAAATACCTTTAAAAATGTTCTACCTTCCGAGCCATCAGGGAAAGGCAAATCAAAACTACACTGAGTTATCATCTTACACTGGTCAGAATGGCAAAAATCCAAAAGACATGCACATGCTGGAGAGGATGTGGGGAGAAGGGAACCCTCATACATTGCTGGTGGGAATGCAAACTTGTATAACCACTATAGTGATCAGTATGACATTTCCTAAAAAAGTTAAAAATTGAAATGTCATATGACCCCGCTATACCACTGCTGGGAATATTCCCAAAAAATGCTTTGTTGTGCTATAGTGATACAAGTACATCCATATTCATTGCAGCACTATTGACAATAGCAAAGTCATGGAATCAACCTAGATGTCTGAAGGTTGACGAATGGATAAAGAAAATGTGGCACATATACTCAATGGAATACTATACAGCTATTAAAAACAGAATTAATGAAATTTGCTGCTAAATGGATGGAACTGCAAGAAATCATACTGAGCGAAGTAGCCCAAACACAGAAAACCAGACATCACATTTTCTCCCTTGTAAGTGGGACCTATTCCAAGTCTTCATGATGACATACTCCAGGGAAAATCTGTTTATTACCCTTTACAACCATGAAGATTTCAAAATAGGAAGGTAGGACAAAGAAGACCCAAAGAGAATCAAGACAAAGGAACAAAGTTCAATAGAGAAATAAGGCCACTGTCAAGAAAAACCCATAATCAGCGAGATATCTGATCCAATCCCTGGTCAGTCTCCTTTCTGATCTCTGGTGTTGGAGTGTTTTGAAGCACTGGATGTGTGTTCCCCATCATGGGATGGGGGGATGTTACTGGTTAGTTGACAGCCAGATGATGTCCTGGAGACTGACCCCATCCACTACTGTGCCCTGCTCCTGATTTTCCCTTTCCTTCAAGCCTTGTCTTATATAAAAGCCTCTCTTTAACGTTTCTGTGTTGTTGGATGGGGAGGATCTCAACACCCAGATAGGATGCAGCCTCGTGCAGTGCAAGAATAGCAAATGGACAACAAGAAACAACCTGAATACAGAACCCTGGCAACCCTACAATGTTCACCTGGAACCAGGTCAGCCAAATCTCTCCCCGTTCAAAGGCTTAGGGAACTTTGGGGAAGAGCGGGTGGTAAGACTGTAAGAGCCTGAAGATGGAGAGTTCCATTGCTGGACAGGTCACTCCACTCAAGACAGGGCAGCCACAGCCAGGAACTCACAGCAATGAGACTTGCTCTCATCAGACCTGCACTGTGGTGGACATGTCAGCATGCCCACACGGACTGGCACAGACCTCAGGAGAAATAGCTCTAGGCAGTACGATCCTTAGGGGCAAGGAGTCAGACAAGAGGTAGGGGAGTATCAATGGATCACTCAAGGAAAGGCCTTTTGGTCTGCCACAGAGGCCTGAACCTTCATGAGAACAGATGATATAGAGGGAACCTCAGGACCCATAGAACCAAAAGACAGGAATAGGAGGGAGTAGACTGGACCCACATAGAAAGAGGTGGGTGAGTGGGATGGGATGAGAGTGGGTAGGAAGGGAAGAAGGAAGGGAGGGGGAATGAGGGAGGCAAGGAACATGTACATAGAAATGTAAATTTAATAAGTTTATTAAAAATATTTTTACATGAGACTAGATTATTGGTTTGGAAAGTTAATTGTGTAGGTATATGTTACCAGCTTAATCGTGTCTTCGTAAGGATTCCCTAGCCTCTAATCTCTGCCTCCTCAGAATGTACCAGAATGTAAACAAGGTCATTGGTTTTGTAGCTAGTGAAGGTGAGATCATACTGGAGTGGGATTTTCCCTAACTTAGTGTGACTGTGTCCTTATCAGTCAAGCAGAGACATACAGGAAAAAGATCACCATGTGGCTATGAGGGTTAATCTCAATTGTCAATTTGATGAAATCTAGACTTGCCTGAAGATGTGGTCCTGTGAGCCTATTGGAGATCATCTTGAATAAGTTGCTTAAGGCAGGAAGGCACTCCCACTGTGGGTGGGAATGTTCCTTGGGCAGGGGATCCTGGACTGTATAAAATGGAGAAAGCACGCTGACTGTATAACGTTCATCCATCCCTCTCTGCTTCCTGATGGTGGAGGGGATGCGATTGGCTACTTGACTCTCCCCACACAGGGAGTATGCCAACCCGTTTTTTTCTCAGAACTTTAGTTGTTGCTGGGGAGATGATTCAGGAGTTGAAACCTTTGCATCACAACAAAAGGACCTAAGTTCAGATCCCAGCGATATGGGTTTTCTGGGGTTTTATGTGTCCAGGTTCTTGTGTTCAGGAGTTGAAGATTGAAACCAGAACATGTATAGAAGATTAAGGCAGAGTTTATTAGAGGAGAGAAAGAACGGGAACTCACAGACATGAATCTGTGAGCCACCAAGAACTCAGACTCCAGGCGTGGAATCCATGAGAAGTGAGAGAAAGACACAAAAGAACTCATGGATTTCAGACATGGAATCCATGAGATGCAAGAGAGCCAAAGATGGCTGCCAGGACCAGGACGTATTCATAGGGTTAGGCAAACCCAGGGAAGATAGCTTTTCCTCATTGACTAGCTCCAGTTTCTACAAACCTGATCGGAGCTTTTGGTCCTCTCCATCTCATTAGTCTATTCATATGGTGGCCCAATCCAGTTAATCTTGTGCCTGACCTCATAGTAGGGCTTATCTGCAATGGAGAACTAATCTCTGTAGCCTTCCATAAACAGAATGTTGGGTGAAGTTGGGGACTGTAGGGTGTGTTCCTTTAGGGTAATCCAAGCCCTGGGAGATGATCTTCAAGACCTTCAGAGAGACCTTACCATCATGGCTGCTCTAAAACGGCCTAAAAAGCAATCACACCTTTAGTTGCTATTATCTAGGTATTTTATTACAGAGATGGAAAAGAAACTAAGACATTGGCAGAGACTGAAATGATACATCTTGAGTTAAGGAATGCCAAGGATTGCAGCAATCTAGAAGCTAGAGGAACTGAGGTTTTTCTCCCTCAGTGGATTTTAGGAGACCAAGCCCCAACTGACACTCGAATACAATTCCTAGCTTCTAAAATTGTGAGATGATAAACTTATGTTGTTTTTAAGGCAACCAGAACTTTGTCTCAACAGTTCTGGGAGACGAAAATAGTGTATATCTGTGGTCTTCACAGCATAATCACTTCTTTTATTGCTTTTTAAAAGAATGACCTTTAAAAAGCATGTTTCAGAGGCATCCAGAAACTTCCAGTTGTGAGGACATAACCTTAGAAAGAGCAATTTAAATCTGGGCTGAATTTCTTTGCCATTTTAAAAGCATCTAAAACCAGCTTCAACTGAGATGTTTTGCCATCTGGGGATGGTGGTTCATGTCTGTAATCCCACCACTCAGCAGGTGGGGATGGTACCAGAAGATTGTGAGTTCGAGGCCAGCGTGGACTCTAGTCGTGAGACCAGGTCCCAAACTCTTATGGCTGGGAACATGGCCCAGTGGGATAGTACTTGTCTACCATGTGCAAGCCCTTGTTTTCAAACCCTAACGCCACACACAAAAACTGTCTTTCTTGAACAATGTTTGTAGTTAACAGCAATTACTTCAAGACCTTATGGTATGAGAGAGGTGTTAAAGAACTAAAGATAGAAGGAGCTCTTCTTTTTGAGGGAAGGTTCTGGAGGGAATGAAGTCATCGTACATTTAGCCTCTGTAGTACAAGTGGAGTTTGTTCTCAGCCATCCCAGGAGTTCCTGGGAGCTGGAGGGATGTTAGGCTGAAAGTCACTACACGGCTATTGCACAACATAAAAGGCACAAAGGACTTATTCAAAAAGTATGCTTCAGATGATCATTTGCCTTTAAACTCAGACAGAAGCCAAGGGTAGAGTATGAAATATAACAGTACAGGTACTGTGTGCAGAACGAAGGCTCTAACGGATATGCAGTAATGGTGTGCTGAATTAAGCTATGAGAGCGGCAAGCCTGCTTAACTGTGCTCTTCAAATATTGCTTCCCTTGGATGGGCATGGCCCAAGCATCGTATAACACCTTCCAGTGAAATTCCAGAGTGAGGACCTAAGGCCAGGAGGACATGCTAGTGCTTAGAGACCAGACACCAGGTGGCAAGATCCACATTCTACTGTGAACATTCCAAAGCCCAAGGGGCGTTTTCATCCATGGAGGACTGTCCCCATCTTCAAGGGCTCTCATTTATCATCCCAGAGGAAGCAAAACTATTTGTTCTTTCTTTAAAAGTAAATGTTTTAAAGGTTAGGGCAAGAGCCTGGCTGGGGAGTACCTCTGCCTACACACATGAGACAATAGGTTCAATTCCCAGCATTCCCAGAAAAAAAATGAAAATTAGAAAAACCAGTTAATGTTTTAGGGACAATGGGATAGTTCTCTGGGTTCACCGGCCTGCGTGCCAACCCGGCCACTTGAGTTTGAGCCACAAACTCTACATGTTGGAGAGAGAGAACTGACTTGTGAAAGTTGCCTTCTGACCTTCCATATGCATGCATGGCTAAGATATGCCTGCTCTCTTTCTCTCTCTTCATCTCCCAAATGAATGAATGAATGAATGAATAATTAATTAAGGTATAGAAAAGGTGTTAGTAGGACCAGTAGTGGGGTATACTTGTAGTTTGGGCTGCTTTGGGAGGCTGAGGTAGGGTGATCATTTAAACCCTGAACTTTGGGAGCTAGGCAACGGTAAACACAACTTAAAAGTAAGTTTTTTTCTTTATTATATCGTGTAATATGGATTAACCTAAGCTATGTTAAGAATTACAGAAAACATAAGCAAAAAAGAAAACCGGGCTTTAAGTACAACTTACATTTTTGTTTGTCTTTCCAATGTATATTTCCATGAAAAAGTACTGCGATATCATATTTTTTATTCTTTTCTTGTTTTAACAGTTTATTGCTTGTTTACTTAGAAAATGCTAATCAAGCATCTCTCCTCTTAAAAGATGTCATTAAAATTCTAAGAGGATGGGGGCGTGGCTCAGCTGATGTATTACATTCCTAGAATCACAAAGCCTTGGGTTCCGTCCCCAGTCCCCCATAAAGCAGGCTAGGTAGCAAGAACTGTAACCCCAGAAGTGCAAAGGTGGAACCTAGAAGAACTGGAGTTCAAGGTCAGCACCCCAAGTTGCATAAAATTGTGCTTCTAATAAATAAATGAGTATAGCAGGGCCCACAAATGAAGGGTCAGAGGGACGGGTATACAGCTCTGCTGTAGTGCACTGAGCTAGCACGTGACAGGCCGTAGGTTTAACCCACAATACCACAAGCATACACTCACAAGGGCTAAGTGTTCAGACAGTCATAATGTAACAGAGATGCTCCAACACTCAAAATATTTGGTCTGTTTTTCTATTGTGCTGTAAAACTCTTAAAAAATATATCTCCCAGGGCTTTCTGAATTTGGTATGTTGCTTTGTTGTTTTCTGAATTCTTAAACTGTTCCCAGGTACATTTTCCAGAATACTAAGGAGATCAATGATTACTAGCTCATAAACCTCTGTAGGTCGCCCCGTTTTGATCCACATCACTGAAAGGTCACCGTGTAGTCAGCTCAAGGATTTATGGATTTCATGACGGCTGTTTTTGTTTCATTAAAGCATTAAAGCATTCCTCCTCATGAAGCCCCCGCAGGCCAGGACTTCTAATCCCCCTGCCTCAGCCTCTCTAGAGCTGGGATTGAGGCTTGCCCAGCTCCGCCACGCTGGGATCCACCACGCTGGAGTCAGGGTCCCTATTCTGCGGGGGCCACACAGTGTGGAGTTGCAACTTCGGGCTGGAGGAAATCGTTTAGCGGGCTGGAGCTGGGGGAGAAGGAGCAGGCTGTCATTGAAGAGAGATGCTCATCCACAGGGATCTTTGCAGGACGCAAACTCTGAGCGTACCTTGGGCCTATTCGGCATTTGATTGGGTGTGGCCTGGCTGCCTGTCCATGAGGCAGAAGAGATAGAAACAAGGATGCGTTTGTGTGAGCCAGGGAGCCGCTCCGGCTGATGTCAGCCTCAGCACCCTGGGGCTTAGGGGTGAAGGACACGCTCTGGAGACCTGTTTCCATTTCCGGGGCCCACCGGCCTCCTTCGTATCTTACTTTCCTCATCCACGAAATGCACCTGCTTTTCAAGGTTGCTATGTTGAGGTCGCCCCCTTTCCGGAGAAGTTCTCAGGGTCTGGCCCATTGCAAGTGCTGAAAAAAGGGCTGGGGAATGTGGCTCAGTGGCGGAACATTTGCCTAGCATGCATATGCATAAGGTCTCCTGGCTTCTGTTCCCAGCAACACACACACACACACACACACACACACACACACACACACACACACACACACACACTGGCGCTAAGCGAAGCAAAGAAAAGAGAAAGGTCAGAGATGTGCGAAAGTGGAGTGGAGCAGAGTAGTTGGCTGGCAGGAGGGAGGGGGGCGCGGCTGGTGCTCTGCGTGCACGTGGAGATGCAGCCGCCGAGGGCCCCACGCGGCCCGGGGCCCAGAGCTTTGTGCGCTGGCGCTGAATGGAACTGCAGACGTCTGAGCGCGGCTCGCGCGGATTAGCCTGCTTTCCCATGAACTACAAAAGAACCCCCGAATCTGGGGCACTTGTCATCAAGGGCGGACTGTTCGGCATGCAGGGTAACCAGAGCCTTTCCCCGGGCCGCTTCAGTCTTTTGCGACGTGGGTCACTCTAATCCTTCCTGTTCATCATGTGAACGCGACCATCGGTGGCGAGGCTTAAACTCTGCAGTGGTAAATACGAATCGCATGCGAGCATTCCTAAAAGGCTACGTCCTCCACTCGCTTTTTAGTTATTTAATTCCACTCTCCCCCCCCCCTTCCCCCTTTCCCCCCATTTATTCAGTTCCAAACCCATTAGCGCGCAGGGGCTGAAGTGCTACAGAGGTATGTCCAAGGCTGCTTTTCTGTCCCAGGGAAACAAACAGTATTTGGCCCTGGCAAACCGCTCTTGTTTGCAGGGTTATTTTCCTTGGTTTGTTTCTTCTTTCTTCCTGCAGCCTCTTAGTTCTCCGATAACCGAAGATTCATAAGGTCGCAATGCATCATTGTCCAGGCATGTCTAATATAACAGTTAACGCTGAGAAAAAGGAGACGTTTCATTCACTGTTTGTGGAGGCTTGGAGATAAACAAACATATTGGTGAGACCCTGTACATGTTTCTCTTTCACTAGAATTTGATATCCTTTAGAACTTGCGATCCTAGACTTGCAATAGCAGTTAAGTGTTTGTGGATGGTGACGTCTAACACAGTCCTACTCCATGCCCAAGGCACAAAATAAACACGCTAGAGCTGAGCCTGAAGCCACCGCTCACTGGATGGTCTATTCTGCGGGGAGAGGTGACCTCCTCATGGAGATGAGGCCCCCACTCAGCAGGAGGCACGGACTTCTCACAGGGGACCCAAAGCCCTGTTGTCTAGCAATAGGGAAGACATTTTTTTCTGATTCCTTCATGTATCGTCTTCAAGTGATGCAAGATCCCCAATTTTGTGCTTGGACTAAGAGGAGTGGTGATATGGTGGAGAGTTTTTTGGGGTGTCTTGACAGAAGGGGAACAGAGCTTACGGAAATTGGGGGAGGGGCTGCCAGCGTCAAGCCAGGCTTCTGAGAGAAAGTGGCGCTCTGAGAGGCTGATAGCAAGGCTTCCAGCTGGTCCAAGCTTTGGCTGGTTGGGGAAGGGGGTGAGGGAGGTGGGGGATTAGAATCCCTTCACTTTTCTTCTCTTTCCTTACAGTCTCCTCCCTCCCCAGGGCCCACTGCGGGAGGGCAAGCTCTCTTCCTCTGAGATAACAACTCCATTTCCTCAGCTGGTTCTGTGGTGCCCACAGGAATGTTCTCCACGAGGTTCTCTGTGTGGCTGGAAGAAGATGGTCTGGGGCTGATAGACCAGCATCTGCAAATACAGCAGAGGCGACTCTGAATTTATTTGGTCAATGGCAACTAGCTAAACCATTTGTCTTGGAGGCATAGAGTTGATATGTCTGCAGCAGTTACATAGACAGCATTTACTTCTAGAGTGTGCTTATTCGCTTTGTTTGACACTTTTACTGCTCTAGGAGAAAACCAGTAGGAAAAAATCATATTACAGTACTTGATTTAGAGTCTCTCTCTGGTAATGTATACTGAGCAAACACACACATGTACACACACACACACACACACACACACACACACACACCCTGCTAGAATGTTAAATCTAGTTAATGTAATGACAGATATGTGTTTCTGGGCATTGTGAAGTATTTCATACAAAGACTTGGAGAAAAGGTAAATTCTCACTTTAAAAACTAGACTTAGGGGGATGGTGGGATGGCTCAGAGGATAAGACACGCATGTGTGAGGAATGGCACTCACGTCCCCAGAACCCATGTGAAAGTCAGGGAGGCGTCGCTGCTGCTGTAATCCTAGCACTCCAGAGGCACAGACAGAGGATTCCAGGGTCAGCTGGCCAGCTAGATTAGCTAATCTGCGAGCTCTGGGTTCGATTGGAAACCTCTGCCTCAGTAAGTGAAGTACAGAGGGATGTAGGAAGACACTCAGACCACACACGCATGCACTTAATTACCCACGCACCCACACATACACATGTACCCACACACATGAATATGCATGTGCAAACCCCACATATACACACATGCCAAGAAAACCTAGACTAGCATGTCAATGTTTATTTTGAGAGTATATCTAATCACGTTTGCAGATACATATTATCAAAATATGTAGCTACAAGGCTTTTCCCGAACAGAGAGTGACAGAGAAAGCTGTTAAGTTGTTCTTGAGAAAAAAAATGCCATTGTGCCGGGCAGAAAGGTAAACAACCCCCCATGCTAGGATGTGTAACTAGCATTAAAACATAAGAAGGGAGATTGACTAACTTTTTCACTGAAGGAGGTAATTGGACATGGCATTCTGCCTCACAATTAAAGCTTCCATCTCTCCAAGAGGCGTCCCTGCAGCAGAATAGACTCTAGTTATTTTTTTCATTTGCAGTTCACTGCTGAGTGTTTTTGAGAACAGATCCGTCCTGGTGGACATGCGTCTTCAATGTCACACCCTTATACAATGTGCCTTAAGTCAGGACTCAGGGGGAGATCGATGGTACCATTACTGTTGCAGTCCGCCTGCATGGTTGCTGACAGTCTGGTTACAGTTCTCAGTCCAACTTGACGGGAGAGCACGCACCAACACCAGGGCCGAGGGAACTGGCCACACCATCACTGCATAACAGCTGAGAGATGGACAATCCTTACTTGCTAGACCAGCATGTCTGGCCAAGTGAACAGAAGGATGCCGACTCTCTCAACCAGTTCTCCGTGTTTTATTCACCTGTTCAGGGCCTAGTCCCACCCACCACAGACTAGGTCTGCTCCATCAACTAGACAATCTCTTGCAGGTTTGCTCTGGGCTTAACTCAACCATTAATTCTCTACAAATGTGCCCAGAGCTCAAACCCTCCACAGTCAGTTGACACCTGTGGTTAACTATGACGCCCCACCCCTTGTCAACTTGACACGAAAACAAAAGCACTTTTAAACTGTAACCTTTCCTTGTCCCCACAGATGTTAAACATTATCTTAAAACTATAAATACATTTAATTTTATTAATTATAAATCTCTAAAAGTTCTCATAGACAAGCTTTAAAATGTTGTCATTAAAAGTTCAATTATTAAAATGTTGGAACTGAAAGTCTTAAAAATACCTCAAATCTTTTAACTATAAGAATCTATCAAATCAAAATATGTTAAATACTTCAACAAGATAAAACATCAAAACAACATCATAACACAAGAAGAAAACATTGTATTAAAATCAAGTCCAGCAAATCACCACATCCTGTACTTCAATGTCCATCTTCTGCCACTCACCACGTAGTCAAAGTGGTGCAAAGATTCTAGGCATTCCTAGTCTCTGTTTGCAGCTCAGAGTTATAAAAGTAGAGTTCCTTAAACCAGGCTGAATCTCCACTCGCAGTTGTCCTCAGCATACAACCCACAGTTCTGGCATCTCTAACACTCTGGGTTCCTCTGCAGCTATAAGCTTCACCTCCTCTCTCAGGAACTCTACACTGGAGCTACAGTTGTACCAACTTTACCGTGCATGCATGCATGAAACCTTGGGTTCAATCTTCAGTACCCCCTACCTAAAGTAAGAATTCCTCAACTCTAACTTTTGAATGGAACTTTTTCTAATTAAACAACAAAAACTGCAACTCCTTCTTCAACTCTGAAGTTAAATATTCTCCCTCGGTAAAACCTCTGCAAATCCTCACTCAGTGAGTCTCTCAGACTCAGAGCCTGTCCGAGCATCTGAGATCCCCATGTTAAACTGCCCAACAAAGCTGTGTGTGTCTGCTTCGTGTCTACTATTTTTTTGCCCCTTAACCTCCCAAGGAGACTGTGTGTATCAAGTTCAGCAATTACCATCCCAGTACCTAGAACATAGTCATTGCTCAATAGTGTCTATCAAGACAGTGGATAAACTAATTGCTAATACCATCTTTCCAATTGATCTCTACTAAATAACAACAATAGTATTATATGGGGGGACTAGTGAGCTGTAAGTCATAGTTCATCTGTTTACCATGTGTGAGGCACTTGTTCAAACACCAACACCAAAGTAATGAAATCTAAATTTCTTTGCACATCATACTGAAAACTATCCAATATTGTTCTTTTTTTTTTTTTAAAGCAACTCTTTCTATAATGTCAATAGACATAGTTTTCTCTTAAGGGATATGAGGTAGCTTAGCAGCTATTTACTGTCTGTGATTAGTGTCCAAATACCTGACAGGAAGTAAGTAGGAAGGAAGGAAGGAAGAAAAGAGGGAGGAAGGGAGTGAGGAAGAGAGGGAGGAAGAGAGGGAGG
Organism: Typhlomys cinereus; assembly: GCA_023101885.1. Taxonomy (NCBI): domain Eukaryota; kingdom Metazoa; phylum Chordata; class Mammalia; order Rodentia; family Platacanthomyidae; genus Typhlomys; species Typhlomys cinereus. The sequence continues at coordinate 5,078,708 of JALPQD010000112.1, read as the reverse complement.
AAGAGAGGGAGGGAGGAAGGGAGGAAGGGAGGAAGGGAGGAAGGGAGGAAGGAAGGAAGGAAGGAAGGAAGGAAGGAAGGAAGGAAGGAAGGAAGGAAGGAAGGAAGGAAGGAAGGAAGGAAGGACTCATTCAACTGTTATGGTTCACAATTTGAGGAGATGCATCCATCAGGATGGTGCAAAATGAACTTTGCAGTTGGCTGGTGGAATTGCCAAGCTTGCTTCTTACTTCCTTGCTATTTACCCAGCATCCAACATGAAGTGAGGGCTCTCATGCCATCTGCATTGGTCTTGTTGCGGTGATCATACATACCCAAGAGAACAACTTAAAAATAGGACAGATTTATTCTGGCTCATGGTTTCAGGGGGTTCAACCCAGGGTTGTTTGGCCCCAACTGCTTTTCCATCCCATGGCAAATAGCAGAGAGGAGGCTCAGCTGTCTTTTCCCCACTTTTATTCTGTCTGTCCCTGTCCCCCATGGGATATTAAGTAATGGTCTGTATTCAGAGTGGGTCTTTCCCCTTTTGTTCTCTCTAGAGAGGGTCTCACAGACACATTCAAAGGCAATCTCACCAGCCTTGCAGATAATTCTAAATCCAGTCTAAATCCAGAAAAGAACTACCACAAAGTCTCAGTCTGGAGGTGTTTCATGTGGTTTTGCTGATAATTATCCAGCTGCCCATTCTCCACTCATGTACTCAAAGAAGAGGTTTGGCTTCACGCCTAGGATGAATACTGATTGGTGCAATCCATTCGTACCGAGGTCATTCTTCTTGCGAGTGATTGGTTAATCATCGGCATATGCTTCAATTCTGGCCAGTTAAATGTGAAAGTAAAATTGCTCACTTGCATGGAAAGAGGTTTTAGGCTTTTCAAAAGGAAATAATAAAGAAACGCCTCATTTTCCCACCTCTGTAATACAGTTGCCCAAAGATGGGACGCTTGGAGCTGCTACAGCCATCTTGGGACTGTGAGACAAATATCATTGGACTGAGAAAGGGAGAGTGGAAAAGAGTGAAGTTTGGGGCTCACAAGTACCCAGAACTGGGCCCAGTCCCTGCCGAACATTCAGAGTGCTCTATGCTTCTGGAATGTGAGAGAATGAGAGCCGAGAGGCTTGGGGCTTGTAACTGAACAAGCACCCTAAACAGATTCATGGTTCCGGAAGGCACCGGGACATGTATCTCAGTCTGACTATGGCGCAGATAGTTTCATAGTCCTTTCTCCACACTGAGAGTACAGGTGAAATGAGCAGTCATAAATGTTCCAATTCCCAGGATGTGTTCTACGCCACTTCTGCATATGGCTGCCATTTATGGAAACCAACCCTTATTCCATGCATCATTTGATGAATAAGAAAACCCAAACTCAAGGATTTCAAGGCAAGACCTTGCTAGTGAATGGATATGAAGCCAAGTCAAAGCTCTTTCCACTGTCTGTGGTTGGTTCTCGAGTGTCAATCCCTACTGGATCTTGTGACCATAAAAAGGGTGTGCCTATAACAAGGTATGAGCGCTTTAAGATGATGCATAAAGGCAGATTCAAGGCAATGCAGATGTAAAATGACTTGTGAACTGTCAAGCCCCTGTGCTTGCTTTCTGTTGTGGATGGAAAACGATGTGGACCATTCTAGCTTTATGGGATCATGTCTACCTGTAGCCAACCATGCCTGTACTGTTGGCCTCACTATAGGAACAGACAGAGGAGGAGCTGTAGTTGCTATTTCAAATGTCCCTTAGAGGCCTTGGCACTAAAGCCGGGTCTCCAGGATGCCACGGAGAAGATAGTAGAAACTTCAAAATGTGGGACTTGGTAAGATACCTGTGGCCATTGGGAGAGTGGCACTGAAGGGGTCATTGTGACCCCAGGCTCCTCTTCTTTTCTTCTTGTCAATTATCAGCTCACAAGGCAAGTGGTTTTGCTCTCCCATGATGGACTGCCACAGCCCAAACAACAATGATGGCGACTAAAACCTTCCAAACCGCAAACCAAAACAGATCTTTCCCCAACTTTCCAAGTTAATTTCCTCAGATATTTACAATAGCAGGGGTTTGACTAATACAATAGGTAGAGGCTGAATGATCTGAAGGGAGAAGTGTCACCGAACTGAAGTATAAGAACACGGGCCGACTCCTCTTCCTCATGATGAGGTATCTATACTCCTTCTTCCCAGAGCATAACTGCAAAAGGTTCTGGCATTTTTGTGACTCAAAAGCAAATCACATTAAAACTTAAAAAAGAGTCCAGGGCATGAAGTTTTGGTCCCAGATTTTTATCTTTTTCTTGACACTACCAGTGACAATTATTCAAACACATGCGAGTCCTGGGCATAGATTAGAGCTCAGATATGCTGCCTTCATGGAAGCAAAGCCTGGAATCTGGGACGTGTCAAGTACTGGGAGTCAATGTGGAGGACTGCCTTAGTGGGCAGATTCTTTCCCAGTGTCTCTCTTAATCTTAGTCTATGGCCTTCCTAGCCCTCTGTAGGAAATCCTGGGTCAGATACATAAACTCAATGGCGAGTTTTGTGGGTCGTGCTGTTTGTTTGACTGTGTGTGCCTGTGGAGGCCCAAGGGTGATCTCAGGATCATCCTAGATTGTTCTACCTCCTTATTGCTTTACTCTGGGGATTCCCAGTCTCTGTCTTCCAAGGTCAGAATGGCAGACCACTGATATTTCCACCTAACATTTTTTCATGAGATCTGGGAATCTGAACTCAGGTCCTTTTGCTTGAGGGACAAAGGTTTTAACCCCTGAGCCATCTCCCCAACCCCATTTTAACCATTCTGATGGCGCTGAGTAGACTCACATCACCACCTTCCACCCCCAGCTGTTTCTGTCCTTCTACTTCCAAGATGAATGGGAATAGCAGGAGAGGGCGTGGTTGACCTACTTCCCCGTTATTCTCATTTTCCCACACTCATCGGTGGCTACTTAAGCTCTTGGCAGAAGGGACACCCAGGTTAAGACTAACGTGCACATGACTTTCTCTCAAAGGCTTTGGGGAAGTTTGCTCAGACATCCCTTCTAAGACCCTGGGAGCCTGTTTGGAGGACATGCTCAGCCCAGAGCCTGGGGTCCAGCAATCTGTCCCCAGGTGGGGGTAAGTCAGGTCCAGCAAAGGGTCTCTGTATGAAGGTTCTTATATAAAATATTTATTTATTTGATTGAGGGAGAGTGTGGAGAGAGAGATGCATGCACACACGCGCACACACGCAGGATGTGCAGATGTGTAGAAGTCAGACACAACTTTTGGAAGACAGTTCTTTCCATTCATCAGGTGGGCTCTGGGGTTGTCATTTAGTTGACAGGAGACTACCGAGTGGTCTTGCCAGCCTGTAGGCTCCTTTTCACGGCAACCCAGGTCGGCCCTTGTGTTGTGGATGGAGTGGAGCTGCTCCTATGCAGCCATTTCTCTGTAGGCTCTGCTCACCCTCATCCACCTACTACACTTTGACTCGTACCCTGGGAGAGCGAACACCAGTTCCTGCTTTTCCTGAATTCCACAGGACCCATGTGACACTGACGAGTGGCTTTTGTGAAGGTCTCCCTCAGGCTCCCTCTGCAGTTCAGGCACTGTAGAAATCGTTACTTGCTTTCCAGTAGTACATGGTCCTTGTAGTCCCCCTCATGCCCCCCAATACCTCCAGATTGGTGATGGTCTAACACTGGCCGAACCAGCCCCACAGTGGCCATTCTCTTCAGACACAGGCTACTAACTGTCTTCTAAGGCAGGATTTCTTAGTCACAGAACTCTATGGACACTTAGGACCTGACTTGAGCCTTACAGAACAATGGATGACAACCGTAGCGGCTGCATGGTGATTTCCTCCAAGCAAACAACCGCCATCTTGGCCATCAAGATGGCACCTGTTGTCCACTGACTTTCCTGGGGGTGGGGTGGGGGTCATTGGACCACCTGGGACTCTGGTCTCCATGTACTTGATTCTGCCTTAATTGTACATGCCCTTGGGGCCTCGAGGTCTGGGAAGGGCACTAGAGTATAAGGAAGGTTAATTGAGGAAGGATTTCCATCTGTGGAGCCAAGGGGAAGCCATCAGCCATGCCAGGGTAGGTTTCCTGGTGACGTGACTGCCTTTGAGTTGTCTCTGCTCCTGTGAGTAACCTCACCCTGCTCCTGTCTTACCCTGCTCCTGTGAGTAGCCCCAGTAAGCTTGTTGATTCACCAAGTCAGAACGTGGCGTAATTGTTACTTTGCTTGACCATGAAGCAGTTGTCAGGGAAGGAAGGACAGTCAACTGCATGGCGTCTCCCCAGAAAAAGCATTCATACACTACTAGCCTCTGCGTACCCCATTCTAATGGTGTCTCCTCCTCTGGTTGTGATAACCAGAAATGTGTCCAGACATTGTAATATATTTTCATGGCTGGGGGGAGGGGAGGGGAGGGGAGGGATCTTCTCTGCTTAATCTGGATCACTTCCAGGCTTTGAATTGCAATCAACCTTTCATACCTCTAACTCCTCCCCCACCATGCTCAGTCTAGCGCAGGTAACTTCTGATGTAAAAAAGTGAAAGGGTGGACCCCAAGACTTGGGGTAAGTGAAACCACCCTTGGTTCTGTATATTTCCCTCTCTGTGTCTCTGTAGAAAAGTTTGTGCGTTTCAAGCTAGCCTCACCTGTAGCCCAGAAGGGGAGAGCAAGGTGGAGGTAGCCAGACTCAGACCCGGGGGCTGTGCTTCCCCTTCTTCCCTGCCAGGCAGCAGGGCCAACCTTAAGCAGCCAGGCAAGGTCAACCTTGGTTGTAGGTACCTTGATCACTGGGGAATATTCACGGAAAACATCAGCCCAAGCTCCAAGAGCTCTCCTGCTGTGTTCAGACAGGCAGATTTCATTATATTCCTTTTTCTTTTGGGGGCATCAATTGTTTCTTTACAATGTCCTCTAAGGATTGACAAACGGCGCTAGAGTGATTGAGTATAACCTGCCATAAGTCAGGTTTGAGCTCAAGGTCTGGTACAGGGTTGAGCCTGTCTGAGGAGAAAGCAGCCCATCAGTATCTGGCTAGGCAGACAAGAAGGCCTTCCTTCACAGACCATCATTTTCTTTATCATCCACTAAATGCATCTGATGGTCAATGGTGGAGGATGATAAAGAAGGGATACACTAAAGTGAGACTTACACACTTCATGGCCTACTCAGGAAAGCTCTCAACGAGTCCCTCCCTCCTTGGTCCTCCACCTTTCTCTTTGCTACTATTAAGGGAAAACTACCCAGAGAGTGGGCCGTACTCTGAGCATCTCTGAATGAACACTGAAGCCACATTTTTCGACACTATCATCCCAAGTGTAAGATCCGTACGCAGACTCACTTGAGTTTGTCATTTTTTAGAGAAGTAAAATTGGAAAAGTAGACGCACTTCTGCAGAAGCATTTGAACATGTAGGTGATGAGAAGGTTCAGAGACAAACAAGTGAAAGAGATGCTGACGGATAAAAATCTATGTAGGTAGAATGCTAGAAGAATAAAAAAAAATAGAAGTTGATTTTTTTTAAACAAAACATTCCATCCTGTGTACAACTATTTTATATGGTACCTTCACACCCCACCCCCATTTCCCATTTTCATGTGTTTGTGTGTCTAGGGTGTGTGCATCTATGTATGCACATTTGCAAGTCTATGGGCTCATGTGGACATGTATTTATGGTTGATATAGGGAACCATCCTGGGCCACTCCTGACTCGAAAGAGACTCACTCTAAGGTCAGGAAGAGGTTCAGTGGGTAAAAACTCTTGCCACACAAATCTGAGGACCTGAGTTTGATCCCCCAGTAGAGAACCAACTCCATAAAGTTGTTCTTTGAGTCCCACGCATGCAGTGCTACACTGCACGCCTGTATTCACACATATACATCGCATTCACTCACACAGCAGTAATAAAGTGAATTGAAAAAAATAGAGGCTGGAAAGATGGCTCAGGGGCTAAATCCTCTGCCTCAAAAGCAGAAGGACATGAGTTCAGATCCCAGATCCCAGAAATGATCCTGGACAGAAATGATGGCGGCCTGTGATTCCAGCCCTGGAAGACGGAGCCCAAGAAACCCTAAGCAAATAATAGGGAGATAGAAAAATCCAGAGTGATTCCTGATGTTACTCTTGGGCCTCACACACACACACATGCAAAAATAAAAACAATAAGTAAAAAACTACTAAAAGAATCTAACGAGTGGGTGGTGATGACCCACATTCGGAATTCTCACACTCAGAAGGTTAAAGCAAGAAAATCTCAATTTTGGAGTCGGTTTGGGCTATACAGGAGACCCTAAAAAAAAAAAAAAAAAAAAAGGAAAAACACAATTTTCTCTTCTCTGCCCTTTCTTGCTTGTTGGAGTACCAGTCGACTTTGGAGAGTGCCCTGACAAATGCGAGCATGAGAAACCAATGCACAGGAAAACAAAAGCAAGATTTTCCCCGACGGAATCCTGAGCTGCTAGTCTCCCCCAAAGCCATCCACTTCCTCTGAGTCATGGGGAGGGAATGATAAATCATCTTTGTTGTGTTTTATGGAGTTGAGGCTTGAACCTAGAACCTTGAATATGGCAAACCATCAACCTACCACTGAGGGTCCCCCCACCCACCCATGGCCCAACAATGACTAGTCTATGGTTCTAGCCTCGGAGAACTCAGCTCCTCCCTGTGAACTAAGTCACGCTGAAGCAATGAACCAACCAACTCATCTATTGTGTGCTTTCTATTTCTTGCAGGCTTTTAAAAAGCATGCTTTTCTTTAAATTGACACATAGTGATAACCCTTGCCTACAGGGTACGATGTAGCATTTCAATACTGTATATGATACATGTATAATCTCATCAGTATAATTTGCATATATCTGTCGGCTTTCAGATGAGTATCATTTCTTTGTGTGAGGGACACTGGAAATCTTCTGTTACCAGCTGTTTTGATACATTCCATTAATTATTGTCAACAGTGGTATCCTTACTGTGCTATGGAACTGTTTCCTGTTTCTTTTAATGATATCAAGCCAAATCCTTAAGAAATGACCTACCTTAAAAAAAAATAACTAAAGGAATCCCGGGAGCTAAGCCAAAGGTTATGGAAAAATAGAACTCTTTATAGCAACAACACACGGCATACATTGTTTACTTGGTACTGTGAGAACCGCTCCAGCTTAGAGAAACATTTCATGAGGTCTGGTGGTGTTGATCTTGGACAGGTCCATCTCACTCTCTGTCCAACAGTGGGGGCCCTCTGAGAGGTAGCCGCTTCCTTCCCCCATTTTTGTTCTGATGATGTATGTTAACGCTCCCTCCTCTGACAGGCACCGAGAAGGATGCAGGAGACAAATGGGGGGAAATGCATTCAATTCGCATAAGGATTTAATGACTCAGTCTAGATTGCAAACCCCTCACTGGCAAGGATATGTCTGGGTAGCGATCTGTTCTCACCTACTTCTCCGATTGCGTGCTTTATGCCAACAACAGCAGTTACTGACTTGAGAGAGACTGTTGCTCCTCGGTACAGGCTTAGTGGCCTGAGGTTTTGATCCGTGCCTTTGGTTCCAGCTAGCTATTTCCATGGAGTTTAAATTAATAAAACATGAGGGAATTTCGAGTATAATGTATGTGCTCCATTTTCCTCTTGGAGGGCATAATTATGTGTGTATATCTTCCTACTAAGAAAATAGAATCACACAGCTCTGTGCTTTAACTTGATGACTAGGTTCCTGCTCTCTCTCTCTCTCTCTCTCTCTCTCTCTCTCTCTCTCTCTCTCTGTCACTCTAAGTATGTTTAAGGAGAAATTTTATAGTAAGAAGCAGGGACAAGAACTTTGGTGTTGTCGCCACTATGAGGGAACATTTTCAGAGTCATCTTTCTCTCATTCTTGGGGGAGGGTTGTTGCTGGCAATGCCCGTGCCTGAAGGTCACTCTGCCTGGCTTTGAGGGGACAGATGGTCACCGCTCATGATGTTAGCATGGATATCAGCTGCTCTTTATGTGTATTAAGTGATAATTTAGCTTCAGGTGGCACCCCCCCCGGTGCTGTTTGGTCTCTTGCCACCGTCATGGAAAATGCTTGCACCACGGTACAACATGACCATGGTTCCTGTATTTCACTTTAAAACAAAAGCAGACTCCTCAACGCAGGAAGGAAAAATAATCGCACATACTATGACATCTGATCGCTGCATCTGCACTTTGCCCAGGAGGTTTTCTGAGTTTAGAATATTAGATAATTTTGTAAATTATCTGAAAAAAATTTTTAGACAAATCAGAAATAACCTTGGGAAGACAAAACCAAAAAGCGCCCAGGTGGGTGGAGGGAACAGAGATGTGCCGTGACTGAGCTCAGAAGGGCATTAACTTCCTTGCTCATCTTGGCTTTACTGATAAGGTCTCTGTTTCAGAAGCAGCTTAAATTTCTCTGGAGCAGTGACATCATTAATTCTCATTGAAGTTCTGTAAGTTGGTGTCTTCCCAAGTAAGTGGAAGAGCCAGACTCATGATACCAGGGGGCCGTTTATTAGATGTCTATTAAGATTCAGATCCCAGTTAGAAGGCTGTAGCAACACTGACTTATTTGTTTATTTATTTATTATCAGTTTATATTTCCATCCATATAATAAAGATTAAGCAGTATATTCTAACATGCATCCTTTAAAAAATTATAGTAAAACAGCATTATGTATATATGTGTATATATATACACATCAGAGAGATAGTGTCAAAACTTTAAATTTTAAAATTTAAAAAGTCTCAAAGCATATTAACTTCACACTTGTATATAAAAACTGCTATACGCCTTAATGATTTACGTCTCTTTGATGCTCCATAATGAACTAGACACATATTTTAGAATACATGTTCTGTAAAACCAGAAAATACTGAATCAGCGTGACAGAATCCTATCCTAAGACACTATGGAGGTCCTCAGGTTAGAAAACCTCATGCTCGAATAAATCAAATGTTTGGGTTTATGTTCCCTGGTTAACATAGCAAATGGGAACTAAAGTGAACTGGGAAGAAAAAAAAAACTAAAGCAACTATTCTTTTTTGAGAATCTACATTTCCATAGGGAATGGAAATTTTATCCTTCCAGGAGTGTGAGGTTTTTTCCCTGACTCTCAAGTCTTACTCAGCATTCCAGCATAGCTCTTCGTAGGCTGTCCATCTTCATGCCTGTGTCAGTCAATTTTTCCATCATCATGACAAACAAACTGAGATACACTACTTACAAGGAAAGAAAGGTTTGTGTATCTCATGGTTCAGAGGTTTTAGTTCATGGTCATTTTCTGCTTCGTAGAGCGCATGGAAGGATCATGTGGTTTGTTCCCGCATAGCATGGGGGAGGAGTAAAGAAGGAGGAAGGCTAAGATCCTGACATTCCTTTCAGTGGGATGCCCTCATTGACCACTTGCATTTCTATCGGATCCCGCCCAGTAACACCCCAGGCTGGAAGCAAGCCTTTCTTTCACACGTGGGTCTTTGGGAGATTTTGGTCTTAACTAATAATAAATGCCAAAGCAGGCTTCCTAACATGCAAAGAGCAGCATCTACAATAACTGAACTTGCGACTGACGTCTCTGTCTCCACTGGACCCTAGAGTTGGCATTTCTCCAGAATCATTCTGCTGCACGGGCCAGATCCCCAGACACTGGTTCTGGAGTCCCAGAGAAACACTTGCTTCCAGCTGGTCGCAGCTAGGAGCAGCATGTTGCACATCCTCCTTGTCTTTTGCTGTGTGTCTCCACTGACCAAGGTTCTCAGACATCCCCTCATGTGTGTACATGTGTACAAGAGAGCACTTGAGTGTGTGTGCCTGTGGAGGTCTGGGGTGACACTGAGATTCGTGCTGGATAGCTTCTCCATCTTATTACTTTGCTTTGGGGTTTCCCAGGCTCTGTCTTTCGTGGCTGGAATTAAAGGCTCTCTTATCCACCTAGCATTTTTAACTGGGCTCTAGGGAATCTGAGCTCAGGTCCTTTTGCTTAAGAGGCAAAGGTTTTTAACTCCTAAACCATCTCCCTAGCCCTCATGTAGGATTTTAAAAGCAGTATGAACCTCCCGGAAGGGAAAAAAAAAATCTCACCATAGTAACTGCATTGCTATGAACCCAGGTAATGTATGACAGATAGTTGGTGCCTTCCCTGACTGTCCCCATTCTTTATAAAGGAATGGGCTTTTGCTGCTCCGGACTTCAGATCTGGGTTGACTCCCTGCTCCTCAAGAGGTGACCTTTGATACCAATCAGGATGCAGCCAAGGACAGTACAAGAAAAACAAAACTGAAAACAACAATAAATCACAATTCAGAACACCAAAGACCCTACATTATTCACCTGGAACCAGACCAGTCAAATCTCTCCCCATCCTAAAGCTCAGGGAACCTTGCGGAAGAGGGAGGCGGCAAGATTGTAAGAACCTAAAGATGGGGAGGACCACTGATATGAAGATATTCCACACAAGTTAGGGCTGCAGCAGCCAGAAGTGGACTTTGCCAGTCATGGAATCAACCTAAATGTCCAACAGTTGACGAGTGGATAAGGAAACTGTGGTACATCTATACAATGGAGTACTACTCAGCCATCAAAAACGATGAATTACTGGAATTTGCTGGGAAATGGATGTCATTAGAAAGAATTATATTAAGTGAAGTATCCCAAACCCAGAAAATTAAGCGCCGTATGTACTCCCTAATAGGTGGCTCCTAGTACCAAACTCACCCAGCCCACATTGGGACACTCAAAAGTAAACCTATGTAACACAGTAATTGCAAGGATTATGAACAAGAGAGATGGGTTAGGAGGGCCACACCAGAAACAAAGAGAGAGGAGACCATGTTACAGCAGAGAAAATAGGCCTCCATGAAGGTCTGCAAGTAAGTAATGAGAAACCTGGTTAAGTTCACAGACGTTCTTTCCTGATCTCACCAGAAGGGGAGGGCATATAGTCTAGCAGATAAAAAGTAATCATTTTGCAAATGGGTGATGGACCCCTCTCTCAGTGAGGTTTCCTACTCTTATTACATCTACCCTTGAATGTGCTATTACAACAAGACTCCAGTTTAACAGCTTTTTGTCTCTGGCCAGGGGGTGACATACAGTGCCCAGCAGAATGGAGTGAAGGGAATTGCAGGAGCAGCAAAACTGCAAAAGAAAATCAACAAACCACAATCCAGAACTTCAGAGACTCTATATCAATCACATAGAACTAGGACAGCCTAATCTCTCCCCATCCTGGAGCTCAGGGACATTTGCGGAAGAGGGGGCGGTAAGATTGTAAGAGCAAAAGGATGGGAGGAGCAACGATTTGCAAGATTCTCAACAATAGTTGGGGCCAAAGCAATCATAATGGAACTTTGCATGCCCTGCGCAATGTCCAGCGCACTGTTGCCCTCATAAAGTCTAGCATCTGATAAGGGCACCGAGACCCCTGGAGGCAAGGGATTGACAGCCATAGTAGTGATCTTATGCTTAAGGGGAACAAGAGAAAGGGCTTATGGAAATGCCACTGGGTCCTTATATGTCATCGGAGAGGAGGACACAGTGGAGAGTTAGGCACACACAATAAAGGACTATCTGGAATTGGGGGGGGAGGCACTGGGGGAAGGGGAGGGGGAAGAGGGGGGAGGGAGGGAACTGGTAAAAAATTTTTAAAATGTATAATTAAATTTTTAATAAAAAAAAAAAAAAAAAAAAAGAAGTGGACTTTGCCTGACCTGCAGAATTGCTGACACGTCAATGACCCCCCAAAGTCTAGCATGGATCACAGGGGAGAAGGCTTCAGGCAGTAGGATCCTTAGAGGCAAGGGATTAAACGTCATAATAGAGTTCCTATACTAATGGGAAGCCCAAGAAGGGGCTCTGGGCTATGCCACTGAGTCCTGAACCATCACTAGGGTGGAGGACTCAGAGGGAGGTTTGGCATTCACATAAAGGGATGCTCCAGGGGATGGGAGGAAGGGAGGGGGGACACTGGGAGAGTGGGAAGGAGGGAGTGAAAAGAGGGGAGAGAGGGAGAGTGCAAGGGGGATGATTGGGGAGGGGAAGGAAGAGGGAGAGGACAGGGGTACCTATTGAGCCTCTATGATTAAGAAAAAGATAAAATGTGGGAGAAAAAAAATAAAAAACACAATAATTTGGTCCAGTGGAAAAAAAAATAAAGGAATGGGACTATTTCCTCTTTCAGACAGATATTAACCAGAGAACTAACTCCATAGCTTGTGATTTTTCTCTAAGATACAGGGAATTCACTGTGGAAAGCGGCCCAAATTCATTATGAACACACTGAAGAATTCTAAGGACAAGGACACCTATTTGGAATAGGGGCTTTTCTGTCATCTGTATGGCAGATAATGGAGGTGGAAAGTGTCCCCAAGTGACACAGCATGTGAGTGGTCTTCTCAGGAGATGTATTATGGCCTCTGTCCCACTGGGACATACAAGATGATATTTGGGAAGTACTGTCTACTTTGCAAAAAGCACTTACGCACACATCGGATACCCACAACACCTCCGAAAAGGCAACAAAGATCACCTTCATCCTTGATTAAAAAAAAAAACTGGGGCTCCACAGAGAAAGAGAGAGAGAGAGAGAAAGAGAGAGATGAGAAGACCTGTGGAAGGGGTGGGGCTAGAATTTACCCCAAACCAGGTGAATTCCCAAGGGTCTGGGCGCCAGCCTGGTTCTGCAAAATGAAAGGAACAGTACTCTGGGGACTTTTCTTATTCAGGTGAGTTTAATGTCTCTGGGCTGGGCTGTGGGGCTGGAGATGGGGTTCAGGGTGCAAACGGAGAGCTTTCGTCTGGCCTCATGGATACTAGTCTCCGAACAGGGTGGTTACTCCATGGTGGTGTGTGTGTGTGTGTGTGTGTGTGTGTGTGTGTGTGTCCATCCTCATCTGCAAAATAGGAGTAATAACACAATGTTCAGAGAATTGTGTAACATTTTTTACCTTTTTCCACTTTAAAAAAATTTTTAGTGTTTCATACATACGGTGAATTTATATCTTCTCACCTTAGTCCCAATCCCATTCCCTCTCCTCTTTTTCCCTTACAAACCCTCCTTCTCCCTTGCCAGACTCTCTCCTGTTTTCAAGTCTTTTCCCACATATGGCCCACCGGTTTCTGGTTTGCCTTTGATGACATGTCCTGTGTCTGTGCTGCAGCATGAATCTTACATCAGAGAGTAGACCGCAGAGGAAAGCATCTTCCATTTCCTCCCTGTCAGCATTAGTCATCATCAGTCTCTCGGGGAGTGTGGGGCCTCTTGGGATCTTTCCCCTTCCGTAGGACAATCCCCGGCAGGTCTGGTAGAAATGCACACGGCTGCTGTGAAATCATGGATACAACAGCTCTGTCATGTCCAGGAGACAGTCTGGCCACACCTCTGCCCCACTTCAGATGCTTGCATTCTTCATGCTTCCTTGTTAGCGGCAGTCACATTTCCTGGCCTGGGGTGAGGGCGAGGGTGAGGTCCCATTTAGGGCCCAGCAGTTTGCAGTCATTCATTTTCTACACTTTGGCTGGTTGTGCTTTTCTGTAATGAACCTTCCATTGCAGAAGGAAGCTCCTTGGTTGAGTGCTGGACGCTCCTCCAATCTATGGGCATAATGGCAGTTGTTTCAAAGGCAAAATGTGATATTAACTGACGTATTCAGCACTGTAGACCCAGATCTGACACCCGAGGTAGCTCACAGAGAAAATTTGCTATGTATCTTCCTGTGGGGTGCCACCCTCTACATGCTTGTGTTCCCCCCTCTCCTAAGTCTTTCTTCTCAAGATGGAACATTACATTCCCAACTCTTCTACTCTGATGCCAGAGTTTGGGGCCAATTCCTGGCATCTCGAGCAATGAGTAAATCTGAAAAGACTAATTTAAATTTTCCAGTGGGCCCTCTTTGCGTGGATTCAGGTTTTGTTTCTTACTACTTGCTTGTTTGTTTGAGCAAGGCCTCTTTCCAGCATCCTGAAAGTGCTTTCTTAAGCAAGGACTGGGGTGGAAATGCTTCCTCGCCGCCTAGGGGGCGAGGTGGGGGCAGAACCTGACTGGGCCACTTCCTCCCTCATCAAAATGCTTCGCCATTCCCGAGCCTGGAGTGTGGGAATCGCTGCCCCTGGCCACCACCCCGCCCAGTGCTGCCGGGCGCACGAGATGAGGGTCTTTAGAGCGAGGCTGGTCTCCACGGAGGCGTCTGCGGACCTGGAAAAGGGAGAGGAATTACAAGTGGCCGAGGCCCGCGGAGAGCACAAAGAGGGGATTATGGCCCTGCTGGTGAAAGGGGGCGAGCGGCTGATAATGCGCCCCTGTAACCTCCGCTCATTCCTCTCGTGCCTTTGAAGATTTCCGTGCGCAGCCAGCAGCTCTGGGAAACCACCCGGATCTGGAGCCTGGCGCTGAGGTGCCCCGCAAGGCTCCAGCGGATCGCTGGCAGCAGACACCCCTCGTCCACACTTGCAGGCTGGTACACGCTGCACCCGGGCACTCAGCCTGCACATCCTAGCTGGTACGTGCTCCGTGCTCCCTGCCCACTGCGCATGCAGCTGGTGCACAACACCTGCTCATCTTGCATCAGCAACAAGCCCCCTCCTCACCTCCCTCACCCTGCACCCATGCACCCAGACTGGACCCAGGCCCGCCAAGACCCACCCCCACTGCCTGCCATTCTTTCACCGCCTCAACCCCCAGGCCCTCTGATCCCCCTACTCCTGTTCCTGGGGATGGGAGGGTAGGGGGATGGAATGCTGAGTTCAAACCCAGTTTTCTCTTGAATGCTTGAGGGTCCCCTGACAGTCATAGGACATATCAGACATGAGGTTGTTTCTACAAAAAGGTGGAGGAGAGCTGTGCAAAAGGAGAAAGGTCCAAGCACATACATGTCATGTCATGTCATGGTTTGAAATGTGAACTCTCTCCCCCTCGCCCACCCCCCCACCCCCCAGGCTCTTGCGTTTGAATCCTTAGCTGCTCGCAGTTATTTGGGAAGGTGCAGTCTGGAGGAGGCAACCACAGAGGGTGGGCCTTGAGGCTGGTGAGCCCCGCCCTGCTTGCGTGAGTCTGTTCTTTAGCTTGCAGCCGCTCTCAGCCTCCATGATGAACGTGCCTTAGGTCGCCTCCAGCTTCTGCCAGTGAGCTACACCTTTTCCCTCACAGCTGACCCGTGTCTCCCCTCTGGAAGCCTAAGCTGGACAAATCTCCCTTAAGTTGCTTGACTTTGGATGTTCTGTCGCAGCAACAGATAGGAGTAAGAGAGGGTTACAGTGGGGGTGAGCTGCACAAAAGGAGAAAGCTCGGAACACGCGCATGTTTTCTTCAAAGTCAGACTTAGATCCCATGGGAAAATGGTTTCATCTCCTGCAGGCCTTGGGGTGACTGCCTGAGAAGGAACGCATCATTCGGGTACATTATGTGTCGTTTTATAAGACCGGTCAGTTTTTATAAGACCGGTCAGTAAGCAATGATAAGCACGACCAAGATTAGAATCTGGGTCTCTGGCTTTCTGTTATGCACAGGAAACTGCACAGGTTTGCAGACTGGTCAGTCAGAGCTCAGATCCCTTCTCTTTTCTTTTTCTTTCTCTCTTTCTCGTCCCCTACCTCTCCTCATCTCCTCTCCTCTCTCCCTCCTTTCCTCCCCTCCCCTTCCAGCCTGCTTTCCTTCTCCTGTGCTCAAGCCAGTCCTCTGGTCCGTTTCCTCAGTAGTTGAGACTGCAGGAGCCGCCATGGTTCAGTAGCAGATCCTTGTAGCTTTGGTCGTTCAGGTGTGGAGTGGGATGTTATCTCTGGTGGGAGGGAAAGAGGAAGCGTCCTGGTGAGGTATGACTGACTGACTCAGTGCAGTGTCTGTGAATGGCAAGAGGAGAGTGGCAGCTGCTTTTATGTGTCCTGAATGTCAAATTCCCTTTACTGACAGAGAGGGTAGGACAGAGAGAGTGGCTGTGGGCAGCGGGCAATGGTAGAGGAAGTGGTGAGGAAGACGAGGGGCAACATGTGAACCTTCTCCCTCATCCACAGTGACCCAAACAATCCCCTGCACCTGGCGCACATCGCCCACACCTCTGCTCCAAGCTTGCAGGCAAAGACTACCGTAGGCCCGTGTTCCGACTGGGCGCGGTTGTATTATTTCCTATAACAAAACCAGCTGAACTGCACAAAAGCCAGACTGTCATCCTTTAGGTTTTGCAAATATGGAAATCTTTTCTTCAGCCCTGCCAGGGATAGACCGCTACTCTGTGGAACCCTCTTGCAAATTCAAGGTCCCTTTTTGATGGCCACTGTAGAAGTCAGCAGGAGGCAGTTTCAAACCTTTTCCTCTCACCGTGACCTTGTACCAGTCCTCACCCCTCTGTTGTTTGCTTTTTCATATGGAAAGGGAGCAGGTGGACAGAGGCCTGTAATCCCAGCTAGGGGCTGTGGATGCAAGAGGATTACAGAGAGTTTATTTAAGGCCAGCCTGGGTGTCATGATTAGCATTAATTATCAACTTGACACCTAGTGGTGGGGATAGCTCTCTGGGCACAACTGAGAGACACTCTCTAGATTAAAGTTCATCTCTGGGCAGACCTGTGAAGGATTGTTTGGATTACATTAATGGATGTGGGAAAGTCCAGACTAAAAGGAAGTGGCTCCATTCTCTGGGTTTGGATGAAGGCAGAAAGAGAGCTGAGCTGCATTCATTCCGGCCCTCTGCTTCTCAGGGGTGGACGCGATAGAACCAACTGTTCCAGTCTTCAGCTGGCTTGGCTTCCCCACCATGAGGAGCTGGATACCTCAAAGTGTGAGGCGAAATAAACCCTTTGTCCCCTAGGTTGCTTTTGTCAGGTTATTTTTATCACAGCAACAGAAAAGGAACTAAGACAGCAGTCTACATAATGAAAATGGAGCCGTCTTGAAATAAAACAAACCTCCCGAACGTAACCAAGCAAGCATCAAGACTGAACACCTACCATGTAGCAGCAGTTACTAAACCAAACACTGGGGATTTGGAATTCAGGTGGCATTTATATTCAAATGTGAGTGTGATGGCTACTCTTAATTTTTGCTGTGGGAGAGCACCCAAAGTCAAGCAACTTAAGGGAGAAAGGGAGATTTATTCAGTTTACGGTTCCAGAGAGGAGATGCAGTCTCTCAAAGTGGAGGAGACATGGTGGCTGGCCAAAGCTGGAGGAGGCTACGTCACTGCAGACATCTTGGAGGCTGAGAGCTGCAAGACTGGTTGCTGCAAAGGCAGACTCCTCCTGGAGGCAGGGGTGGGACTTATGCACCTCAAGGCCCACCCCTGGTGACTGCCTTCCTCCAGCAAGGCTCCACCTCTCAAGGTGCCATGACCTTGCCAAACACATGAGACTGTGGGGGACACATTTCAAGCCCTGACAGTAAGAAACAGATACTAAGTGAGAAACATAAGGAGAATCATGTGCCATAAGAAATGTGATGGTAGAAATGACCAGGCTGATGAGTTGGAGAGCTACAGGCAGAAGAGGCTCTTTAGGAAAGTTCTGCAGCACATCCACCCTCTATGGCTATCTTCCCATTACTCACTCAGCAGCCATGTTGTTTATCAGGTCAACTCATGATACCTTACTTCTGCAAGAAGGATTAGTATAGCACAGTGAGCTACTTTCAAAGTGAGGAAGACCACACCCACGTAATTTTCATCACAGTACATTGTTATAATCATTCTATTTTGCTATTGTTTCTAGTTTTTTTTTACCATACCAACTTAAGAACTAAACTTTATCATGGGTATGTGAATATAGGAAAAATTGTGGTTGGTATATGTAAGATTCAGTATACTCTTCAATTTCAGGCATCTATTGAGGGTATTGGAACACATTTCCCTTAGAAGGGGAAATTATTTTTACACCGAGAAGGCAAAACCATGGTGGATGGAACTCTTTGAACCTTGGCTAAATCAAGTAATATTAAACTGTGCTATCAGTGATTGTATTCTTTACCACACATTCATCACTAAGATAGATATATAAAAAATAAACCAATTTTCAGTTTTACTTTTGAGTGTTTCTGATGAAGCAGTCAACATGATTAATTTTATTCAACCTTCAAGTATGCATTTAAAAATATTTGGTATGAAAACAGAAAGCATGTTAGTCAAATTTCTGCTGGTTTAACAAATACTAGAGACAACCAACTTGCAAAAAGACAAGGTTCGTTTGAATTCACAGTTCAGAGATTTTCATTCCTGATTGATTAGCCGTTTGGGGCTCATAGTGACTGTGAGTCTGAGCAAAACTGACCATCTCATATAAAAAGAGAGGAAGTGGGAAGGACTGGGTTCCAGTGTCCCCTTTGAGGGTCATCCCTAATAACTGAAGACCTTCTAGAAGGCTCTTCCTCTTAAAGGCTCCAATACCTCCCACTATCTCCATGGGCATTAGTGGAATCTATACCACAGGCATTAGTGGAATCTGAAATCTGCACATTCTTAAGTCATGATCTTGAAATCCATTGGTACCAATTCTCTACCACAGGGACCTTTGGAGACATTGCAAGTCCCAAGTAGACAGGATTCAAAGAGTACTTCTGCAACAGAACAAAACACTATTGTTTTCTTAAGGAAAGTCACCTATGAAAGAATTTGAGTTACTAGCTAAACTAGCTTCCTTTCTCATATAACTTCACTTTTACTTACATGATGATTGACTGGGAATTCATGGTTAACACGATTTTTTTTTTCTCAAAAAGAATGAAGAGCGAGCCTGGCATTTTAAGGGAGACAACTGACAGAATTTTTTTGCCAATAATGAAGTTCAAATTTTCAAGTAAAAAGTTTAAGTTTTCCATATTGAATTTGATAGAGTCCCAGTATTTTATTTTTTTAATCACATCAGGGTTGATATTCATGAATGTGATTTTGACTAGGTATAATGAGATATGTTAACATTTAAGACTATGGCATAATGCAATTTTCTAAATGACCAATGCCTGATGTTACAAAATCAAGAATATTTAGTGGAAGAGCCACTCCCAAGTATATGTGTGCTGTGCTAGTTAAATACAAGTGTCAGCTTGAGAACTCAAGGCTGCTCTTTGGGCACATCTATGAAGAATTAGTAGTTGAGGGAAGTCCTGAGCAAGCTTTCAGAGAGCATGTAATTGATGTAGGAGGACCCAAGCCCATGGCAAACAGGACCATTCCCTGCACAGGTGCATGAAATGGAGGGAGTCAGTTCAGGAGTCTGGCATACTTTGGCATATTTTCACAGACTTTCAGTCTGGCAGGTTTGCCTCCCTCTCAGCAATTCCCATGAATAAGGTGTGGTCAGTTTCCTTGGCTCTTGGTGTTGGTACAAACTCTCCTGTTCAAGCCATAACCAAGAATTATAAGGAAGAATAAAACCTCCTTTTTTTCCCCTAAGCTGTTTGATCATGCAGTCATATATTAGCAACATGCAGACAAACTGCAACATGTACCAATGGATTTCAGCATCATGGAGTAGGATGTGCACTGGTACAATTTCAGATTCCACTAATGCCTTCAGAAGCTCCTGCATAGCAATGAAGTTTATAAAAAAAACTGTCTGAAAAGACTAGTAACATACGGCTCATTTTTCCAACCACACAAATGCACAAGTCCACATTTTCTTCATTTTACTTTAACTGAAACACTACATCCTACAGGTTGAGTGACAGAGGAGTTGTGGAACTTCAGCTATTTTCTCTTGGACATCAGAGAGAACTGCAAAACGGTACACCAATGCTGATCTTTTCACCAACTGTTTTTGGGCAAATCCAGTCATCGCCCATAAAAAATAGATGATTTATGTTAGCACGCATTTAAACTTTTGTTGTTATTTGAAACGAATTAACAGATCAAATATTTTTTTCTGTTTTCCTTCCTTACATGGAAATGTTGGTGGAAAGAAACCACATAAAATAAAATCTCTTTTCGAAGTAGAAAGGGCCCAGAAGGATATTCGAAATACTTGAGGACCCTGAAATAGGTTGCTCCTGGGTTGCGTACACATCTGAGGAGGCACTGTCTTGCTGAAACCCAAGGGAGGAATGTTCCAGAAAAGACGACATGAGAACCAGGGTTTAAAGGAGGGAAAGGGTTTGGTAAACGCCAGAGAAAGAAAAGAGAGCGGCACAGGTTTACAGGATCTATTAACTTAAGTGAAAAATACACATGCAAGTCCCTGGCACTATGCCTGGCACATAGCGTGTGACGAGCCTCTAATTAGAGCCGGATTCTGTGAGAGCTTCTTGGCAAAGGCTGGAGGCTTGCAGCGGGCACACATTCTGGGCTCACTGGCAGCTCTTCTGGCCATTGGGTGGCTGGATCACTTAATTGTATTTCTGTATTCTTTGTTTTTTCTTCCAAAAAAGGGGGGGGTGGTGGAGAAAAACATGTGTTTTCGGAAAATCTATCTTTCAATCCTGGTTTTATCAATTTTTTAAATTATTTATTTACTTTTTGCATGTGTGTGCGTGCGTGTGTGTGTGTGTGTGTGTGTGTGTGTGTGTGTGTCTCAGTAGGCACTGTATGCCCCTATGGAGAACCAAGAGTGACTTTGGAAATCATCCTGGATTGCTTCTCCCTACTTTTTTGCTTTGCTCTGGAATTTCCCAGGCTCCACCCACCAGGACCAGAAGTGCAGGCCTCCTCTGTTTCTGCCTGGCTTTTTTATATGGGACCTGAGATCTGAGTTCAGGACCTTCTGTTTTCAAGGCAGAGCCTGTAATTCCTGAGCCATTGCCCCTGCCTGAGACTCGGGGTTTTATTCCAAGCACTACAAAATAAATAAATGACCCCATGAATGAGTAGATTAAGAGAATAATAGCACTCTCTCATCTAGAGTTTTGAGAATTTTTACTGTAGGGGAAATAAAAATGCTTCAAGCCTGTTCTGGAGGGAAATTTTTGAGTGTCGTATTTTTTAATTTCATTCCAGGAAGAAATTAATATTCTTGATAAAATATTGAAGCGAGTGAAGAACATACTTTAAGTTATCTTACTATTAGTGTGTTTATGCATATGACACGCACAGCACATGACATAGTGCACCTGTGGAGGTCAGGGGATAACTCTTCCGAGTCACTTCTCTCCTTCCACATTATGGGAAGGGATTAAACGCAGATTGTCAGATTTATTCAGCAAGCGCCACTGAACCCAAGAGTAAACTTTAAAAAATTTAAGGAGACCTTTCCTCTGGGAAGGGTCTTCGTCCTCCCAGCTGATCTCTTGAACACTTTCTTTATTCTCATGCATGTGCCTACTAAGAAAGAAATCTTTAAATTCGTCTGTTTCGGGACTCTACCTTTACATCAAGTTTGAACGAATACTTGACAAATGCTTATAATAAAATGTTTTGGAAAGCTTTGTTTTTCCTTTTTCTTTATTGTTGGCGTTCAGAAATTCCCCCAGCACAAGTCTAAATGTGAAGGACGGCACTGCTTCTAATGAGTCAGAAACGAGAAAGGCATGAGAAGCTCATCAAGTCCTTGTAGCATTTTTAACACGTGTATAATGAGGAAGCTATTCGGGTTATGAAGCCTTGGGCAGGTGATTCTGGTGATGACGGTAGATATATTTCTTCTGTTACTATAGTAAAATATATATAGTAAAATATAGTAAAATAACCTACTTATATAAAAAAGTGGAGGAGGAGGAGATGGCTCGGTAGGTAAAGCGCTTGTGGCACAACCTGAGCCTGGGTGCCCAGACCCATGTAAAAGCCAGGAGCAGTGGGGTAAGCGTATGTGGTCCCAGTGCTTCTACAGGAAGTGGGAAGGAAGACTCAAAATTCCAGAAGCTCAAAGGCCTGACCAGCCCAGGGTGGGTGAAGAGACCCAGTCTCAAAACGAGATAGAAAGATGGGGACTCACATCCAAAAGTTGTCCTCTGACCTCCACATATGTGGCATGGCATAAGGACACCCATCATTTCATACACACGCAACCCTCCCCACAACACACATACCAAACACATATGCCACATGCACGCGCGCGCGCGCGCACACACACACACACACACACACACACACATACAAAATCGCATACCTCCCACCCACACTCATCACAAACAAACAAACAAGTTACCTTTGGCTTTCAGTATTATTGGTTTCAATCTTTCAATCCATGGTTGGCTGGTCCTGCTTTGGGGCTTTTGGTAACACAGCATATTGCAATGCTGTTTGCCACATGTCCAGATTGCAAAAGACAGAAATAGGAAGGGTCTAGCTAGCATCCCATGATCCACGTCAGGGATGCGCCCCAGCTACCAGAAAGGTCCACTGCATAAAGTTCTCAGCACCTTCCGTGATGCCAAGCAGCCTTTAATACACAGGGCCTCGGGGATCACTTATCCAACCAACCCAAAGCAAACACACAAGACACCTTACACACTGCCTGGTGAAACCCTGCATCTGAGGAGTTGGTACTAAGGGTCGATTCCAGTCCCACTGCAGATGAGCTGAATAAAACTTTCTTGCAGTACAGTTTGAGCATCGTGGCTGTTATTTTTTTATTTCTCCAGATGATTTCAAGGGCAAGCAGGATCTAGAGCCACCATGATCAATATTCCACTGCTCTCCTGGCCCCTCTCTCTATTGCTATGTCCAGACCCAGTGTCCCTCTGCTCCCAGCTTTGTGCAACTTACACTTGTTACCAGAAGGTTCCCTCACTCAAGCGTATGTTGATCCAATGTTATCAAGCAATGCCTGATTGTCAAGCACGCCAGGAGCACGCTGTATGATGGTAGGCCTCTGTAGGGACTCCAGACATGTCACTAAGCATCCTTTCCCTTCCCTTCCGAAGGCACTACTCCTAGCACTCATGCCATCACTGCTTGGGACGTCTTGGAGTTTATGTAGACGAGCCTCCATTGTTCTCACCGCCACCCTGGTAACCGCTTGATCACCTGTGTTCACGATTCGTCTGCCACAGTGAAGGGTGGTGGAGTACACTGTAGACCTAGCTGCTCTGCAGGCTGAGGCAGGGGGTTGTTGGGCACAGGAGTTTGAGACCACCCTGGCAATACGGTCAAACCCAGGTGGCATAATTTGAATGTGAGCTGCCTTCCACAGGGTCATGGGTTTGAATCCTTAGCTGATGTTAATGTTTGGGTGGTTGAGGCACCTTTAGGAGACAGGACATTCTCACGGAGGTGGGGGGAGGAGAGCAGGGCCTTGAGGTTTTGGTGGCCTGGCCGTGCTGCCGCTCTTAACAGTTTCTCACTTGCTTCCTCTGTCTCCGTGACAACTGCTGTGAACCGATGTCCAGTCGCTGCTGCCCACCTGCCTTTTCACTGTAATGGACTACATCTTCCCTCTGGGACCATAAGTCAAACGAATCTGCTTTTCTCCCCTAAGCTGCACCTGAGTACTGTCTCACAGCAGCAGAAAACAAAGTGACTGTGTCACCAGGCTCAAGTAAGGACGTCATCCTTTTTCAGGGTCTCTGTGTTTTTGGTGGCGATAGATAGGGAAGGACAGAAAGCTTCCATGCACAAGGGAAGACTAAACCCAGGGCTCTGAGCATGTGCTGTGCCACTGAGTTACATCCCCAGCCCTGCAAACAGTCTATCTGTCTGTCTGTCTGTCTGTCTGTCTATCTATCTATCTATTTATCTATCTATCTATCTATCTATCTATCTATCTATCTATCTATCTATCTATCTATCATCTATCTGTCTGTCTGTCTATCTATCTGTCTGTCTATCAGTCTGTCTGTCTATCCATCTACTATCTATCTATCATCTATCTGTCTATCTGTCTGTCTATCTATCATCTATCTGTCTATCATGTATCTGTCTATCTATCTATCTGTCTGTCTGTCTGTCTATCTATCTATCTACTATCTATCTGTCTGTCTATTTATCTATCTAAGCTATCTATCATCTATCTATCTATCTATCTATCTATCTGTCTGTCTGTCTCTATCTAATCTATCTATCTGTCTGTCTATCTATCTATCTATCACCTATCTATCTACTATCTATCTATCTATCTATCTATCTATCTATCATCTCCCTATCTATCTACTATCTATCATCTACCTATCTATCATCTATCTACTATCTATCTATCTATCATCTACCTATCTATCATCTATCTACTATCTATCTATCTATCTAATCAGAGCAAAACTGCCCTGAATTGAATCAAAGTTTGGCTGCACAATAACTAAATAAGCAAAACACGCACATGTATGTGGAAAGGGAAAATGGTGGAGGGACAGGGAAGAGATATGTCTGCAGCACATTATAGACCATATCATCGAATTGTACAAAAATGTCCTTACAAAATTACATTGTGCCACACAGTGCACGGTGGCCATGCACAGGACCCTCAGAGCCTCCATCATTTCCAGTGCTTTCTTTGATCCTTTTCCCCATGAACGAGGCATTGGAAACCCTTTCTCCTTAAGCTTCTTGGGGTAGACAGACCCAGGAGGCACAACAGTGTGACTGGGAATTTAGTGTGTATTCCACTGGTTATGAAAGGAACTACGCGATTTTGTGGTCAATTTCTTTTCACCTCACTGACCCTCAGGGGTTCACGCCTTCCGCCTCATTGACTTTCTGTGGACTTGAAGTCTGCTGCTCACAGGCGTTGATACCATATCTTCTCAAGCCACTTCTCACAGCCTCGGCTGCTCTCGGCTTTCAGTTTGAATTTGTTTGCGCTAATCTCAGCGTCTTCCCTACTTAACCTGACGGTTGTCTTTTCTGTAACAGTATTAGTGCACACAATGTAATCTTTTGTGATCAGTGTTGAAACTGGAAAAGACTGTACAGATCATGCTAGTCTAGTTCTTCCATGAAATGTGAAGATGCCAAAGACAGAGCAGGTAAAAGGTTTTGCCCAAGGTTCTATCACACAAGCTAGAAAAGGCAGCTGAGGTACAGTTTTCCCATAGAAAGAAAAGAGGAAGAGTGTGTGTGTGTGTCAGACTCAAGATATATATTAGGATGTCTTTGGCTACATCTAAGTGGCTTTAATAGGGATATGTATCATCTTGAATTTTAGAAAATCTCAAGGCAGGGAAGGCTCTGGGTAGAGTCTGTTTAGGGCTTTGGTTCCGTGACTCCTTACGCAACCAATCAGTATGTGTTGACTCATGATGACATCATCTATGGAGCATGCGCTGCAGGCTTCTTCAGCTGCATGGATGGCTAGTGCATGCATGCATCCGCAGTCTACCTCTCCAGGCTAACTGCGACAACTTAGGTCACGTGCGTGACTCCAGCTAGTAACAATGGTTGGAGGAGGTTGTGAAGCTCAGGATCTGTGTTCCTAAGCCGATCACCAACCAGCATTGTGGCTGATTGACAACCATCAGCATCTGCCTCTAGAGATGAGGATGGGATCAGTTTCTCAAGAGTCCCCTTCCTTTAATGAGGGGAAGGGTCAGCCTGGATTCCCTCAGAAAGAAAGACGTGGATGAGTTACTCCATACCAAGGACCCTGTAAGTCGTCACTTTCACATGAAGGGCACTAGCCCAAAGTCCACACATAATAGAAACTGAATGAGAAGCTCCTGGTGCTGTTCTTAGTACTCTTTTAACTAAAGCAGGTGACTTTCTGATAAATGATACCAACAGAACTTGACCTAGTGGAGGGAAGGCATGAGGAGGAAAGAAGACCCGTCGCACTTTTTCTTCCAGTTTCTTTTCCGTTACTGACATAAATTCATGGTCATACAATCTAGGGGATGAAGGATTTACTCTTGCCTTCAATTCTTGATTACAGTTCATGGACATGGGAAGAGAGTTCATATCAACAACAAGAGCTAAAGAAACTGATCACACCATATCCACAGGAATTCTTGAGAGACAGAGAGAGAGAGAGATTGAGAGAGAGATTCTCTTGCCAAATATGCCCATATGATGAATCAGATCTCTCTGTCTTATCTACTTGCCTAGCAAATGCATGGTTCCATCCACAATGGGCTGGGTGTTCTCATGTCAATGAGATAATCACCTATGAGCTCCTTCAGAGCTTGTTTTAATTAACTGATTCTTCATAGGCGTGCATGAAGGTTCAGACCTCACAATTATCAGGCTGATACATTGACAACTGGCATGCCATTAATGACCATGGAAGCCCTGTCTAAATGGCCAGACCAGAAGGGAGGTGAGGGGAGTCTCAGACCTGCTTTATAGATGGGTCCCTGTGTCAGGGTGGGGTTTCGAGACAGTGCCTGATGAAGGCCCAAAGTGGAACTCTGGTCTGAGAAGGAGCCATGACCACTTCAGTGGGTGATGTAACGACCGTTCATTGTTGCTGTGAGACAACATTCATGCACAGGCCAAAAGGGAGCTGAGTTTGGCTTATAGTTCCAGGGGAAAGATACAGCCCATTACGGCAGAAGAGGCGGGCAGCTGTTCGGGTCACTGCATTCACCATGGAGGCAGAGAGAGCAAAACAAACTGCAGGCAGGGCTCGGCCACCTAATCCCAAGGCCCATGCCCGTGATCTGCCTTCCTCCACCAGGTTCCACCTCCTAAAGGTACCAGGACCGTCCCAAACATTAACACCTGCTAAAGATACAAACACATGAGTGTGTGTGTGGGGGGGGTGTCATAGTTAGGCACAGATGTCAACTTGATGGTTGAGGATTTGAGCTCTGGGCACATTTGTGGAGAATTAGTGGTTGGGTTGAGTCCAAGCTATAGGGAAAGCTCGGCCTATGGTGGATGGTACTAGGCCCTGAACAGGTGAATAAAATACTGAGAGTCGGTTGAGGAAGGCGGCATCCTTCTGTTCAAGTAAGGATTGTTCTTCTCTCAGCCATTATGTGGTGATAGTGTGGCCAGTTCCCTCAGCCTTGGTGTTGGTGCATGCTGTCTCTTCAAGCTGGACTGAGAACTGTAACCAGACTGTCGTAAGGAAATAAACCCCTTGGTCATTTGTCATTTATCAGCAACCATGCAGGCGAACTGCAACAGGGGCCAACTCCCATTCAAACCATGACGATGGGACTTAGGGGCTGGTATAGAACTAAAGGAAGATTAAGGCTATCACCTGAACATTCCGAAATCAACTCAATCCTCCTCCCCTTGAGTGAAGTGAAATCCTGTCTTGCCCCCAAAGTGTTGTGTTCCAGTGAGACAGAGGCTGGACGGTGTCTCTATCACTTCTCAGGGATAGGAGGAGCCACCGCCCATCGGCCTCACCCCTATGCTTTGTCTGGGAGGTGTCTTTTTCTGCAGTTTTTATCTAAGACCATCCAGGAAGGCTGGTCACAGGGCAGAGTCGGCTCCTGGTTGCCCCTCTAGGCCATAACTGGATCCCTCTCATTGGCCACATGGCTGGGTCTCCCTGTACCCTCCTGCCCTGCCCTGGTATGCGCTTGATGGCAACTGTTTCGAGGTTGCTGGAGACCACGGCTGCCGCCATCAGATAACATCCTGGGTCTCGGGCTCCTTTTTAAAGCGTCACCATCGTCTACATTAATCACCCTGCTTCTAACGCCCAGACAAAAGCTGTGGAGCTGTTTCCACGGGGCTTGGGGAGGGGGCTGTTTCTAGGAGCGGCTTCTCCAGTCTGGAGAGGCAGCTTGGGGCTGAGCTGTGGGGGCGGTGTGGAAAAGCTTTTGGCTCCTGAATTACAATAAGGATTTGAATCAAGAGAGCCCACAAAGATTCTGCCCATAAAGCTGTTTTCCCTCTCCAGTTCTTTTTTTGGGCAGCGAAGCCCTAACTATTAATGTTTTGCCCCCCACCGAAGGCAGTTTTGCAAGTTGGAGTGCACAAAGAAAGAAGACTTAGA
Source organism: Typhlomys cinereus (assembly GCA_023101885.1). Classification (NCBI taxonomy): domain Eukaryota; kingdom Metazoa; phylum Chordata; class Mammalia; order Rodentia; family Platacanthomyidae; genus Typhlomys; species Typhlomys cinereus. The sequence continues at coordinate 5,050,995 of JALPQD010000112.1, read as the reverse complement.
AAGTATTCTCTCTCTTTTTCTCTCTCTCTCTCTCACTCTCGCTCTCTCTTGCTCTCTCTCTCTCTTTCTCCAGAATAACTTACTTGAGTCCTTGGGATCATGGGGTGTATGCTCCCCAAGATGCTGATTCCTAAGGATACTGTCTTACGAATTGGGAATGTTCTGGAATGTTCCTTGGGCCTGTTAGAAGCACTTTGTTGCTCCTTTTGCCCCTGTCAGCACCCCCTTGACTGACGCTTTGCTCTCTCTACTGCCTTAGGCTAGGGTGGATTCTAGAGCCAGTCCCCAAGTAGTTTCAGCCCTAACTGGTGGGTAAAATCAAATGCCCCCGCGCACCCAACGTGCCATGTGATGCCAGGTCTGCTAACTCCCCGTACCTCCAGCGCCCTTCCCTTGCCAAACAGCTCTGAAGGTGAATCCTGACCTACATGGCCTGAATCGCTGCATTTCTCCATGCACATCCTTTTCCATCCACTGCTGCCCACTGGCCTGTCCTAGAATCTTTACCTCAGAAGCCTTAGCCGTGCAGAGTTCTTGCCCAGCACCTCGCCCAGCCGGGGCTTGCTGTATGCCTTCCCTTACTTAGTCAGCTATCTTGACGACCCCCACATCCTGGTTCCCGGGGGGGGGCCTGGGTTGATCAGCCCTATCGATGACTTTCTCCATCCTGCTTTCAGGACCAAGTCCTCTGTCTCCGTGTGTCGATGTCTGGACAGGACTGGCGTGTGGTAAGGAATCCAAGTATCCATATGTCCACCCAGCCTTGTCTAGAGGACCGAATGTGGAATTCCTTGAATAAATATACTCATTATGTTTTGAAAATGTGTGGAAATGCTTCCGTATCTAATTTAATTAGACATAGATCTATTTAGAAGCATGACTGAATTCCTAACTGTGTGCCTTCTCAATCACTGGGTGGACACCAAAAATTTGAGTACAACACAAGCCGGTGTTGAAGCCTGAGCAGGGCTGAGCTCACATTTGTCTTCCGTGCTAACCGCGCTCACGGGCTGGAGACTGTCAGCCACAACAGGCGCGAGGTGCTCTCCCCAACTGTCTCTGCAGCTACCTCAAAGCGAGTCGACTGCCGACTGACGCCGGCCTCAGGAACACTGCGTGTCTCACTGTTGTCTCATCCCAAGTTCTCCAGGGACAACTGCCCCAGCTTCTGAGGTACCGTGGTCTGAAAGTGCCTCTCAAAGGACTCCCCGTAAAGGCTTGGTCTCCAGCCGGTGGAGCTATGGAGCAGTAGAGGGACCTTTGGAAGTAGGGTTCCAAAGGAGGGCGTTAGATCATCATGATTGCTCTCTTGAAGCAGCATGGGGACTCCAGGGCCTCTCTCTCTCTCCTCTCTCTCTCTCTCTCTCTCTCTCTCTCTCTCTCTTTCTCTCTCTCCCTCTCTCTCTCATTTCTTGCTTTCTGCCACTATAAGTGAACAGACCTCTATAATGTGCTCCCTTACGATTCTCTGTGCCACCATAGGCCCAGAGCAGCAAAGCCAAGCGTCATGGGCCAAATCTTCTAAAACCATGAGCCAGAATAAACCTTTTCCTCCTTTTGATTCTCGCTCAGATATTTTGTCACAGTAACCAGGAATCTAACACATGAGCACGTTAAGTGTCTAGGGTTGTCCATTTCCTTAACGATTAATGGAAGACTAGAGTGCTAGAAAGTTCCAGGACATGCAAGGGAGTTGCTTTCCTTTCTGCTGCTGTGAGGCAGAGCCCATTCACAACTTTAGGGAGTTTTTTTAGTTTTGGCTTCCAGAGAGGAGACAGAAGAGCCACGGCAGGCGGCAGAAGCTAGAGGAGGCTGGTTCAAGTCACAGCCGTCATCATGGAGGCAGAGAAAGCAAAAGAAGAACTGCAAGTAGGGCTGCACCCCCAAACCTGAAGGCCCATTCCCTGTGGTGTGCCTTCCTTCAGTAAGGTTCCATCTCCCAAAGGTGCCAGGACCTTCCCAAATATAAACATCAGCCAAGGATGCACGCTCATGAGCCTGCAGGGGGTGGAGAGGTGGGGGGTGGGAGTGTGGGGGAGAGGGCAATGCACATTCAAACCATGACACCTGCTTTGTTCTTCTTAATCTCAGAAGCTTATCTCTGGCTAGCATCCATCTAAATATCCCATCCTGTGGGAATGAACAGGAGAAAACAGGTAACTGGAATAGGGAACTTGCAAGTTCATATTTTGTCAAGACTCACTGGACTGGACTGGACTGTAAACTCCTTGTAAAACTAGATTGCCCTCCCCAACTTCTCCTCTGCATTTCCAGTGTGTCCATGGCATGGATCTCAAGGGAAGATCCTGAACGATGGGACTGACTGAAACTTGGCCTTGAACCCAACAGCCTCCTAGTAGCCCTCTGATGTTATTATATTGACAGGGACTGCCAGCCTGCCTGCCTCCTGGGTGGGGGACAATTATGCAAATAGGGCCTGTGTCTGAGAGAACACCCAAGAGCAAGGACGTCCCAGAGGGGACTTGGTAAGACCATCCAGTTGGCAGTGACGGATTTTGTCCTTGATTGTCCCATTCTGGCTGGAAAACAAGGGCAGGAGAGAGAGACCGAGTCTCAGAGCCCCCACACCTGTCTCCTCACAAGGGAAGCTACAATCATAACCAAACTCCCCTTTTCCGCCTGCTCACATGCCCTGGACCACACACTGTGTCCTCTTGTGCACAGTGGGAGGAGCTGGGAAAGTCAAATGATGTGGGCCGTTGTCATAGCAATAACAGCCCTTCCTCAGACATCAGACACAGCAGTGGCTAACCCACAGCTATAGACCGTGCTCTGCACTATGGGCTCCATACAGAAGAAAGGGTGGCCATGTTGTGTTCTACCACGGAGCTTGTGGTTTGAAGAAAGGCACAGGCAACAGAAAAGTAGTAAAACGTAGATATTCTGAGAAAGAAGCAAATCATGCATGGAAATGAATGAGGACGACTTCAGAGAGCTGGAGATGACTGCTTATGAAGGAGTGATAGTTTATACTGAGTTAGGAAGACGAGAAGGAGCCACAGGGCTGCTCAGGAGTGTGGGATGAGTGCGCTGGACTGAGGGAAATTTGAGTTCAAATGTCCTGAGGGCTGGAAAGAGGTCGCTTATCTCTGATAAGACGTATGAGTGGATGACGGAAGAGCTACTTCCACTTGTCCAACATTGTCCAACATCCAACGGAAACCGAGTGAGTAACTGACGCTAGGTAGTAATTGACTGCTTGGTCCATGTTAGAGAAAGAAACCTAAGGAGCTCTTCACAGACTAACCTTGAATTCGGCTGCTTCTTTCCCACTAGAACCTTTAATCATGCTAGGAGATTCATTTTTATTTTAACCAGCCGACGGAAGAGTCTATTCTATGTCATGACGTGTAGCTTTCAGAACAGAGGAAAGCTGTATGATCGGTGGGAGAAAACGACCAGAAGAGGTCATTTCAGGACAACAAAGCCGGAAGCCCCAGCAGGAGACAAAGCTGCAGAATCGCCACATTCTGCTTGAGAGAAGTCCCAGCAAGATCCGGGTCTGGTCTTAACCTGAGATAAACAGATGAGAGACAGAGAGGGCCACTGTGGGTTCTAGACCAGGTCAGGCTACCTGACAGTGTTGTCACTGACTGGTTGTGTAGGACTTTCAGGGACAGACCCTGGTGTGGGGACCAAACATGACAGAATCTTTATCTACACATACAATGGCAATTGCAGAATTCCTAAGTACGCTCCCAAAGCCTCATGGGAATCCTCAATCTTTTTTTTCCTATCGAGAATTTTTTCATATACAGACAAAATAAGTCTGTGCCCTTGCCCAGCCCCTTCCCCATTTATGCCTCTCTTCTCCTGTCTTTCCCATCCGCCTCCACCGTTTTCCACCCTTCCATCTTCAGTCCAGCTGTGTTGTCCCTCTGCTTGTGTGGGGATCCTGAATCTTAAATGTCATTCACTTCTCATCCCCTCTGCTGTCACACCGCACGTTCCAGACACTTCAATCCCAGGCTATAGGAGTCAACGTAGGAAAAGCATCAGAATTGGATTCCACAGCCAGCCCCTGCTGAGGAGATAGAGGCACCTCAAAGAGAAGAGATCACTTACCTGACAGGCCACGGGGCAAAGCTGGCATGTGGCTGCTGCAATGCAGAAGGGGTAAAGGTCTCAGCCTGTTTAGCACCTTTGCTTAACTTCAACCATGAAAGACATCCTCGCCATTGTTAGTCATTAGCGTTGTGACTAAGGTATCCTTAGACCACACAGAAGCCAATGCTAGTTAAAATTCATTTGGTTAGAGTTGAGGGACAGATGTTCAGATCCCCTGTAAAAATGCTGGGCAGATATGGGAGAATTCTGTAATTCTGGCCCTGGAAGGCAAAGCTTGAGAAATCCCAGAGCAAAGCAATAAGGAGGTAGGACAATCCAGGAAGATTCCCAGTGTCACCCTTGGGCCTCCACAGACATACACACACTCAAGTGAGGTCTTACACACACGCCCATACATAGACATGTACACCCACCCACATGCAAATACATAATGTGCAAAAAAGAATTTCATTTGGCCAATAAAAAAAACTGCTCTAAGAAGAGCAACAATAGGTGCTATCTGAGTCCCTTCTGACATGGAGAAGTGGTCCCATGCCTTCAGTTGTCCCTAGCATGATTTGGCACTTATCCTTCCTGCCTTATGATTGGAATTCTCTGCTGAAGCTGATCTTTAGCTGTGTCCTCCCTGTTTCCTTCTGGAAGCATGTGCCCTCGAGTGTTATAGCTCAGTCCTTGCTGACTCGGAGACAGCTGCCTCGATAAACCTTAGTACAATGAATGTATGTAGATAGGAAAGGCAGACCCTGTACATGGTTCTTTCTAGAAAAAAAAGCATTTTTCATTCACAAAAAGTTTCCCGAACATTTATTGTGCATCAGACTCTGAGGAAGACCTTGAGGGACAGGGACAAATACGAGAAGGTCCCTCATGGGAATGTCTGTTGCCCAGTGGGAAAAGAAGACTTGGTGATCTACACAGCAAAGTTAGGGCTGGGCGGAGCACACATGGGCGTGGGGAAGTGCATTCTGGGAAAGAAAGCAGGGAATGCTAAACATCGAGATTCTCAGAGGATAGCAGCAAGCTGTCGGAGAGTACATTCGTGCACAAATGATTGTGGTACGTGCTTCACATGGACCTGGGAAAACCTTCCAGCACAGCCTTATCAGTTACGCTGACAGTCACTGATGATGGTGCTCAAGTCACACAGTTCTGTATGCTTTGCCCTGGATAATGTCGCAAGTCTTGTTTTGGTTTTGCTTCAGTTCCTCTTTCTTCCTGGTTTGCTTTGAGAGCAAGATTCATGTGAAAACTTAAACCTATTACCTCACACAAAAGAACATGTCATCTTCACCCATAGCGTGAGAGGTGGATCATTTCTTTATGTGAAGAACACAATGCAAGTCCATTAACTTTTCACATGACCTGAAATATTACTTACAACACATAGGTGTAGGTCTTTTAAATGTTTAAGGACATATTAAAATTACAATGAACATACATATTTCAGGTAACTTTGAAACTTTTTTCCTTAAAAAAAAAATTGTCAGAATCCAAATGGAATTGTTGAACTCTGAAGCGTGGGGAGAGGGACGGGGGGACAAGTAAAGAAAGTTGAAAGGCTCTGAATGAGAAATTGCATGCACACATGCCTGATGAGAAAACAGTTACTGAAGATGGCAGAAATGCAGCACTTCACAATCTCACACAGAAAATGCTTGTGCGAGGACATCTGGTCTGCCCAGCAACAACACACACTCGGACCAATGCCTCCTTTTATCGATCCTCATATCCAAAAGTCTTTGAGTTCAAATGACATGGGGAACTTTCCTCATCCAGCCTTTCAATGCTTCCTCTTGCTCGAACCTCTGAGATTGAGCTCACTGTTCCCTAGTCCCATTGCAACATTCTGCAATTTCTAAACAAGTTCATCCCCCTTTGGAGAAGTGTTCATCTCTGACACACTGCTTGTCTTTTGAAAGGTTTATGAACACCTCTTCTTCATGCTCCCGGCCAAGTTGAGTCATATAAATGACTTGGAGCCTCAACAAAGTATCCCAGAGAGATGGTGGCAGCAAAAGCCACTGTCTCAGCCAAGGGACCTAAGAAAAATAACCCAAGAGGAGGATGGTTCCATTGTGTGTCGTTGAAGCTGGGAACTTGGCAACCCAGAGTAGTGGGGTTTCCACAACAAGTTATGTGGTCATTCCGAGATGCCAGTGAAAGATCTGAGTTCAAATGATGACGAAAAGGTTTGAATGTCTTCCATCGAGGACATGATAGCCTATGATACCATTTTAGTACATGATAATTTGTGACTTGCAAAGTTCACCTGTCAGGTGGAGGTACCCCCACTTACCTTACAGGTAGGACAGGATGCCACATGATGGCTGAAGCTGGGGCAGAGGATTAGGGACCTGATTTCGACTCTAAGATGGTATCCATGTGTTCTGGTCAAGATCTAGATGATAGTTGCAGTCTCTTACTGTGCAAAGTCGAACGTTTTTAAAACAAATAACTTACTGGCCTTCTAATTGGTGAGGACTAAAATAGAATTCTCTATCTAGCTCAGATTTTTAATACAAGTTCCTATGTTTTAAGTGAGGGTCTTCTTGATACACAATAAAATGTCAGAAGGCATCCAATGGTAGAAGGAAAGGAAAAGGGTAGAGGGGAGAAGAAAGGAAAAAGAGGGGAAGGAGACAGCAAACCTCCTCTTATAAGGAACGTGTTCTCACACTCCACTTGTATGCTGGGATGGAGGGATGTCTCTAGAACTCAGAACACTGACTTCACCAAGAAGATGCAACTTTCTTCCTGGCCCCCAGAATGGGACCTGCGCTAGGAACGTGCTGAGTAAGTACCCAGCAGTCTAACTAGAGGGGGAAGTGCTGGATGCTAGTGAGCCTCCTAAAATGTGAAGGCAGCTTTCCCTGGGGTTTCGTCCAGAATACTATGTTTAGACAATCAGTCCTTTCTCTTATGTGATGGATTGTACCTCGGAAATATCTTTGATTTGCTTCTTGAAAGCGCTCATTAAAACATTGTGTATACTCTGCCCTGGGATTCACAGGCTCCACCCTACCAAGACCAGAAACGCAGGCTGCCCCTGCTTCCGTCGGCGTCTATACGTGGGGTCTAGGATCCGAACTCAGGACCTTCTGCCTGCCTGAGCCACCTCTCCAGCCCCAAAGTGGAGGCGTCCATGGTGATTCCCGAATTCGTCCGTGGTTCTACACACACACACACATACGTGCACACACGCATACACGCACAATTGAATAAATAATAAATAAAAATATTTTAAAAAATTGTGTATATCAGGAATAATACCTTTGCAAATGAGAGAAAGCATATGAATGAATGAATGAATGAATGAATATCACCACAGAAAGTATCTGGATCAAACAGAAAGCAGAATTTGTCTTGGGAATTAACAGTCGTTACTGATGATGTCTAGATGGACGGAAACCCCCAGTCTTACATCAGGATGAAGCTGTCTAGCCCAAAAGCCACGCCCACGCATTCTTCCTTCTGAAGCTTCTGCGGCCCCTTCTGCTCCAGGCTCCTCCAAAGGAGAAGGCATGGTGGCTTCTGACAGCATGTCTTGTCGGGCCACCTGAGCTACATGGTGAGACTCTGTTTCACACACACACACACACACACACACACACACACACACACACACATCAAAGGAAAAACAAAACATGGGCTGGGGAGATGGTTCAAGAGTTAAAGCCTTTGTCTCCCAAGCAAAAATTTGAATCCTCAGACCTCATGTAAAAATATCAGGAGGAAATGGCTGTGGCCTCCGGCTCTGACCCTGGAAGGCAAACCCTGGAAATCCCAAAGCAATAAGAAGGTAGAGCCATCCAGGATGACTCAAGATGTCACCCTTGAGCCTCCACGGGCACACGCTCAAACATTGGAAACACACACGCACACATCAAAACATATCAAAGCACTCACCACCCTGTGCCATCATTGATCACAGGCCCTTTGACACTGAAAGCAGTCACCACCCTGGGCCAATGGAGAGAGGCCTAGAGCCCAGGCCACGCTTCTGAAGACTTGGAGAATTTTCCCAATGGCAGCGTTAGTGGAATTATCTTTATGCTACAGTAAGGTGATTCCCTAATGCGGCCTGTCCAAAACCCCATTCTGCCGTGAAGTCAGGACACCGTAGGCACGTCATGTAGGGATTTCTCCCTTTAACTGTACTCACTTAGTCTTTTACATTTTTAGTCCTTTACATTTTTGGAATTTTTTTAAAAAATCTTCTTTCTACTTAAATCTAAGCATGAATAAGCACAATGTGGGATGGCCTACAAATTACCAGAACGTCTTTTCTTCAAAAGAATCAAGGTCCTGGAAAGATTTTAATTGGCTTTATTTTCTACCATACACGGGGATAATACTTCATTTCATAAAATATCAATAAGTATTCATAATTTAAAATTTTAAAAATCTCACATTTTTTTTAAAGTGGGAATCTATAATCCCAAAGCTGGGGAAGCTGAATCAGGAAAATCAGAAATTCCAGGCAGCTTGGGATGCGCTGTGAGCCCAGGCAGCTGTGGCTATATCGTGAGACCCTGTTTCAGCAACCAAAATAAATAAATACGAGTAGAGAGTTCCAAATTAAAGAGGCTAAAGAGAATATAAGAGGGTTTGCTTCCGTTCACTATTTGTTCTCGTGGTACTTGTGACTAAACCCAGAGGACGTGCATGTCAGAACAGTAGCGAGGTGCTGAGGAATGCTTTGTTTTTCCTTTGGGATTCACCAAAGTATTGAGGGATGGAGTCACATGATGTCTGCAACTTCAAATGGTTGTCCTGGAAGAAAACTTAGACATCAAGCCAACGTGGCCAAATGTCAGAAACTGACATGAATACGGGGAGGGGCCCTTTGACATTGAGGTGTTGATATTTATTGTGGTAGGACTTCAGATTTTTCAATAATGGAAAAATTACAAAAATTAAACTTGTTGGATTTTTTTTTCGTTCACTAATTTTTTCACAAGAAAAAAGATAACTGAAAAGTTCCCAGCCTCCCAAGAAGAGGGCTGGCGAAATGGCTCAATGGATGTAAGTGTTTGCTGCGTAAGTTGGGTGGCCTGAGTTTGCTGTCCAGAACTCCTGGTGGGCGGAGAGAACCAACTCCTAAAGGTGGTCCTTTGACCTCCACATGCCATGCCATGGCACATGCATGCCTCCCCACTTTACACACACACACACACACACACACACACACACACACACACACACACAGAGCATTTTCCTCAAAAATCAAGCTCAACTTCACATTGTCTTATTAGTTGTTAGACATATAGTATATTTTCTTACATGATGTAAACTACTTTAAAATAAATCATTTAGAAATAAACAGCATAAACACTCCCTTTTATGAAATTATAATCACAGGTTATCATTGCTTTTATTAAAATAAAATAAAGTACAGTAAAATTAAATTAAAACTGGAGAACCACACCACGGTCCTTCTTTGTCTCCTCTTCTTCCTCCTCCTCCTCTTCCTCCTCTTCATCTTCCAGGGTCTTGCTGTGTGGCCCAGGCTGTTCTTGAGCTCAGGGTCATTCTGCCTCACCCTCCCTGGTGCGGGCCTTCCGGCCATGGCTGTCGTTCTCCTGGTTCCTACATGTCCCTAGAGCTCAGATGTCTCCCGAGTATTGCTCCGAGGCTTGGCTTGTACTGTTCCTTGTCCTGCAAACTTCTGTCAATGTAAAAAAACAAACAAAAACACAGCTCTGACCTCAAGGAGAATGCGAGATAGTTTATTCTGTAGTTCATGGCTGAGGAACACAGATCTAGGTTACCCCAAATTCCATGTTCCAATGTGGTAACAGTTTTATGAGGTTTCTATGGTAATGGAACAAAGAAAGTCATAAAGGAATACTTCAGATAACACAGATGGGAAATATCTGGTTGAGGGGTTTACAGTAAAGTAGGGGAACTTTAGGTGTTATTGGATGACATTTTTAGCTGTGGAGTTGTTAAAAATATGGGGTGTGTTCATACATTCCCAAAATATTTGGCAAACACAAGGATCCCTCATGTGGGCAAATGGCTAGTTATTTAGGAGTTAAGATAGCCTATGATAATTGACTCTGGACAAGTAATCTTCCTACCTCTTCACAATTATTGAAGCTCTAATCAGTTAATCAGCCTTACAACATAGCATGTATAGAGATGGTGATGTTTGCATGACTAGTAGGTGAGACATACTCTGAATGCCAATAGTCCAGAAGTACAGGCTGTCCCACAACAAAGGAGTCACCGTTGAGTCTGCCCAGATGAGCTATCTGTGTCACATATATGTCACATATACCTGTGGCCCATGGATCTGGCAGCAAATATAGTTTGTGCTACTTTAAACATGATTTGGAACAATTTGCTTGAGAAAAGCTGTCTGCCATATGACCCTCCACCATGGATTCGTTTCACTCAGGACGAGGTGATGAAGCTTAGACATCACGGTGTATTTGTCGTCTCTCTAGACACCAGCACAGCGATCTGTCTCTGCAGCTCGTTTCTGTCTGTCATCATTCATCCAATACTTGTTATGATGGATCTTGAGCAGTAACGAGGTTAACAGCGAGGCGAACTCCTCCAGGAGCATATGGAGCCAACGCGGGAGCTAATGTTCTAGCTCATCGCTGGCTTCTGTGATTCAGTCCAACTTGACTGGATTGAGCTGAAGCAAGAAATGACTTTGGAAACAGAAGCGGAGACAGGAAATGTTAACCCAGTGTCACCCAAACTTTTTAAGCATTTGTAACACTTTCTGCTTAAAAATTCTCTACTAGGAAACTACTGGAATATTGGTAACCTATCACTTGATATTCTATTTGTGTGTGTGTGTGTGTAGGTGCTATGTGTGTGTGTGTGAATATGTATATAGAAGAGGACACTACATGCGATTGTGGAGGCCCCAGGATGACTTTGGGAACCATCCTGAATTTCTCTACTTTCTTACTGCTTTGCTCTGGGGTTTCCCAGGCTCTGCCTTCAAGGGCCGGAATTGCAGGCCACCACAATTTCTGATCAACATTTTTACATGAGATCTAGGATCTGAACTTAGGTCTTTCTGTTTGTGAGGCAAATTGATTTTTTGTTCTGTTTGGGCTCTAGGGATTGAACCCGAGGACTTGTATCTGTATCTCCCCCACAGCACTAACATCTGCTTCTTAAGAGCCTACATACCACCAAATACTGAAGCCACAAATCAGAAGATGATGGCAAAAGACTGAGAAGTATAAAGTGCTCTGTAGGAAAGAGGCCTAGCTCTGTGGTAGAAAGCATGCTTAGCATATTCAAGGCTCTAAGTCTAACTCCTAGTGCCTTCCCATAAAACACACACACACACACACACACACACACACACACACACACACACACACACGCACACAGAGCTTTGGAACTATGAGACATTAGTTTTATGGTGCAACTACTAGAGATTCCTTTCTGTCTTTATCTTTTCTTGAGTTACATTGTGATTAGCTCATTCTGGAATCCCTATGGTCTTTTTCTATTGCTCACTAAAGAACCACATACCCATGGTTGCATAAAAGACATATCTGGATAGTTTCTGTGAGGCTGTCGTTGATGGAGAATATGCTTTCTTTCTACAGCTAACATTCCTTAGTCCCATTTCTTGGTCTACATTAATCATGCTTTTGCTTCCTTTCCATTAACTTGGGTCCCTGCAGGGATTGAATGTCTGCCTCTCGTGCCAGGTGTCATTAGAACACTAAACTATTAGGTCATCGCTTAACTTCAGAATCATCTAACTTCTTTTCTTATCTTACAAATATGATGGTCAAAATAAAAAGTACAGAAATAAGATTCCAGGTAAAAGTGAGACTTTAAGTTGCTGCTGTAATTGGCAAGGTTTGGTTGTATGAACAGTTAAGATCACGTGACTCCTTTGAGTACCCTAGTAATATCAATAGTGGTAGCAATGGTAATAGCTCACACACGTGTCCATGATTAACCAAATTGTCCATGAGAGCCCATTCTAAGCACTAGGATTGTTGTGTATGAGCCACTACACAATGGCTCTGAAAGGCTGGTTCATTTCTTTTTTGGGACGCAGGATCTTACTACAGAATTGTGCTGGTGTTGAATTTGCCATCTTCCTGCCTCGGTTTCCCCAGTGTGGGGATTACAGGCATGCACCACCATACCTGCTCTAAATATAACATGTGTTTTGTTTGCCTATTTGGCTGGTAATTCCCAGATTGACCTGCAAGTCACGATGTAGTCCAGGCTTGCCTTGATCTCACGGCGGTCTTCCTGTTTCTGCCTCCTCAGCGCTAGGATGACAGGTGTGAGCCAGCGCACCTGGCAGAAAGATGTGTTCTAACTTAGTTTGGTTATTAATTAGGTGGAAGAGGGTGGCTCTACCACTTCCTCTCAGGGTCACAATTTTCTGGCTGGATTCATGACTTGAAGGTTCAGTGATTCTGTGAGTCATTTATCCCTAATGCTCTCTGATCTCCTTGTTTCGGTTAATCAAGGAAAAAAAAAATCTACTTCTGTCCGTCAATCACATTGACTTGCTACAGTGACTTCTTGTCCTCCTTGGTTTCCTGCCAATCTTTGTCCCACTCCCTCAAATTCTACTATATTTTGGCGGATGTTGCAATTATGCTGCATATTGTTGCTAAATTAACAACAAAATGGCTTAAGAGAACAAGGATTTTAAGCTTTCTTACAATTATCTGTATAGTTCCTTGTCTGGCTTGGCAGGAGAGTACATACCAGTACCAAGGCTATCATATAGCCACAGCACTGCTGAGAGAGGACCAACCCTCACTCGCCAGACTAGCATGTGTGGCCAAGTATGCCAAAGGATGTCAACTTCCTCAATAGTTCTCTTTATCTTATTCACCTATCCAGGGACTAGTTCTGCCTACTATGGTTGGGTCTTTCCTATCAATTAGGCAATCTCCTGCAGCCTTGCTCAGGGCTTAACTAGCAACTTCCCACAACTGTGCTTAGAGTTCAACCTTCAGTTGCCAAGTTGACACCAGTGTCTAACTATGACCACAAATTTCTAGATGTAACTAACTTGTCTACACATATGAGTCCTAGAACAGACAACTGCCAATACAAGTCTTAGAACATGAGTGCATTATCTCATGACATGTTCTGCAAACAGCATGATATAGGACAGTGAGAAAATGAAATTGACCTTCACAGCTGAAATGCCAGCTTGGTCAGGACACCTCTGTGTAAGTCACTGCCTCCTTGTATGTTATCTCAGTGAACACAGACCACACAACTGCTACTTGCTTGTGGCAAAAAGAACAATACTGGCACAGTACCAATGTGTCCAGCAATGACAAATTCTTTTTATTTCTTCCAAACTTTAAAATGTGGACAGTGAAATTGAGACATTGGAAAGACAAATGCTCCTGAAACTGATGGAGATTGAGGTTCTCTGCTGATTCTAAACAGTTAGGGGCCAATGGGCACTACACTTCTCTGTGGAGACTTATTCCAAAAAAGCAGCTACTTAAAGAAGCTAAATAATAAACTCCTAAGACATTCAGGTCTTTTCTTTGGCATTGAACCTTGAAATGTGTGTTTTTCTGTCCTTTATCTGCAAGTCCAAGGGCTAAGCTGGTGCTCATATTAAGAAACTGCATCAGAGAAGCAGAGAGATGCTGAGAGGTGAGTGTATACCCACCTGGCAACTTCAATAGTCTATTTTGCACGAAGCCATGAAGTGTGTGGATTCCTCCAAGTAGTCAAATGACTCACATCAATGAAGGCGGTAAATATGTTGGGCCAAAACACCATCGGAAATGTCTTTGTCAGCAGGGAGCAGAAGTTGTATTAATTAAAATGTACCAAGAAGGTACAGGGTGCACTCCCAACGAGTCACAAGACTATTTTAATCCTAATTAAGGATGTTGCTTCCTGGCATCTTCCAACACAGGGAATTAGAATTAAAAAGTTTGGTGGCATTTCTAGAAACAGGGTCAGGAGATTTCAGATTCAATCCTTCTAGCTCAGGACTGGGCATATTTTGAAAGGAACCTACAATTTTTAATGAATTGTAACTTATACAATCTCCTTTCCCTTGTCAAAGAAGGTTAGGAAAAGGTTCAAAATGAATAGTCTATTCTGCATAGAAACAGATACAACGTGGGTGGGAGGAGTGAAGAACCTGAGACGTTGAGAAATGATTACATGGCCTAGAAAGAAGCCTATACTGAATGGAAGGTGTGGTCTCTAATGCCCCATAGACCAGACCACAACCGTATACAGACCTCTCTCAGGGAAGACATCGCCAAGAATTCCCCACCAGATCTAGGTGAGTGCATCAATGTCAGCAGCTTGGTGATTCACTGTGAAACTCAGAGTTTCCCTAATGGTTTTCGAAAATGTAATGAAGCTGTTCAAACTTGCCCCTGGCGAGGCTCATCCTATGCGTGGATGGATGGCAAATCTCTGGTCATGACTGCAAGCTGACATCTTCTGTTAAGAATTTCATCATCCACACTTTGAAGCGTTTGCTAAGGGAGACAATCTGTATCATCGAAGGCTGTATAATCCAGGGGAAATTAGTATGAAGTAGTTTCACGTCCCCTGAACCCTCACTTTCCTGGTAAGCCATAACTTTCAAGTGATTAAACTCTACACATCTTCTACAGAGAAAGTGAAAGTGACCAGAGAGAAAGAGTTGCAGTAACATTCAGAAATTAAGTCTCAGGACTCCTTTAAAAAAAAAGACCTCTGTGAGCAAGAAAAGGGGAAGATATGAGAACTTGGTTCACGGTGATGTCGAATACTGAGATCGAGGGTATGAAAATACTTTTCCCCCCTTTCCAATTTTAAAGCCATAAGAGCAAATGAATAAGAATGACTTGTGGTATTTGGGAGAGCAAAGGAGCTAGATTCTAGCCTGAGACCTGAGCCTGTTTCATGCTGCATGCACTTCCCTGGTTAACACTCTTCCGAGCAGAACCCAGAAAACAGGAGGCTATGACATAAACATTAATCCATGTGCATAACTCTGTCAATTAAAAGACCAATAAACAGGCAGTTTAATAGGGTATTATGCGGCAGATTACTCTAATGGGTTCACCATATTGATTTCTGAGCATTCTCAATTTGTTTATCAGAACAAAGTTTATTCTTTTTTAAATTACTTTGCCAATTTGTGGCTGAGCTTTATGGTGGGTTTTTTGTTTTTGTGGATTTTTTTTGCAATGTATAGTTTATATTGTAGGGAATTGTCTACCACAATTAATATTGAGCCAGTTATCCTAAGCTGTTTTAACATGATCAGAATAGCACACTGACCAAGTTCATATCGGATATAGAGTTGGGATTGCCAAAAAGATGGACAGCTGTAAGATGGGCTGTCGTTGCAAAAGGTGGGGGAGGGGGAGAGAGACATTTGCTTGGATTCCATCTAAATACGTCTGAAAAAATTGTAAAATAGAATCTACCAGCTAAAACTAATGAGCACAAAACTGCATTGATTTGGCCCTGGGTGGACAAATAGAACATCTGGCATCTTTGGCACCGATGACACAGCTGGCATTGTTGGAAACGCTTCTGCACAAGGTACAGATGCAGAAATGGGAGAATTGGTACAAACAGTGCAGATGGAGCAGTTGGAACAGATGACAGTGGGCCGAGCCGGCGATGCTGGCACAGGTGTCGTAACCTCAACAGCTGGCACGAGCTGTGACAATCCTGGGATTTCTTAGTGCAAGGCACATGTTCATGTTGGCTTCAGCTGCAAAGAGATAAGAGCATTTTATAATTAGTAAATGTGCCATTTAAAAAAGAACTTTTCTCCCCTCCATCCTTAAGGACATCCACCTCCAACTGTTAAGGTTTGGAAAGAAGAGCATATTTTTTTTTTTTTTGCAAATTAGAATTTCCCCGAGAAACCCATAATTGATAAATACAGATTTCATAGGAGAAGCAATTAGATATTTTTGTTCTAGGACAGATCAAATTCATGAATGGGATTCTTCATGGGAGCTTTGAGGGAGATGAAGGTTAGGTTTTTGGAAGTATAAGTGTGCTTTGCTTTTAAGTGAGATTTATTTGTTGTCAAATTAAAGGGTTATCTTTTTTGGAAGTAAGATGACTATTTCCCATTTGAAATTTCCTGTAGAATCATATTTGAAGATATGATAGAGATTTGGAAACCTGTCTACAGAACAGGTTGGGAAAAGAGAAAAAAAAAACACTGGAATACAAAGTATGGAGAAATGATGGTATTGCCATTCTCAAATATCAGTGGGACTTGGTTATGGCTTCATCTAAAAATTCTGTAATACAGAGCTTGAATTAAGAATACAATATAGCATAATCTTTTGGGCAATGACATTTATTATCAGATGAAAAGTTGAAAGAACAAAGCAGTTTGCTTGTAGGTGGTAGAAATCATTTTTTCTTTTAATATTTTAAGTGTAACCAAAATCTGACTCCTCTCATAGGAAAATAAAAAAGCTGACTGTGAAAGTAATAAAGACCTAATAAAGGATCAAGTAACCATTTAAAATTTTTAAGCACATTCTCTTAGATATATAGATATATATATAATTCTTGTCAAATAACTGAAACTGTAGTTTAAATAAATATCCATACTCAGAATCAACAATCATCCTCAGTAATGACTCATGTTTGATGAAACAAATGAGAACACAGTCTTGTTTAAAGTCTCAAGTTTTATAATAGAAGAAAAAAAATGACACAGTTTAGTCATCTCGCCCCTTGAAGGGGACCATACAGGAAAAACTGGTTAGATGTCCCCTACTCTATGTCCCCAAATTCTTTAGGCTTTCCAGTTTATCCTGAACTAAAATCAGCTTCTGTCCATAATCAATACACCATAGTGAATGCTTTATTTAATATAAGAATTCTGAGGTCTTTAGGAAACCATTACAATCAGGGTTAATTACTTCTCACTGGATGTCAAGTTCATGACCATTAAGGACATACCACCTTGGTTTCCAGATGGCCCTCCATATTGTTACCTGTCCTTAATTTAAAAAAACAAAACACAAAAAACTGTCAAAAATCATTTAACGTTTATCTGTAACCCTCTGTTACTTCTGTTTTGTTTTAACTCTGGTTTGAACCCAACAATCTATTCTTGTTATGCAGAACTTTAATTCTATCACTTTAGTTTGAGGTTTTGCTTTTTGGAAGCAAGCTCGGAAAAAGGTTTGTATTTGAAACAGATAAAATACATTCGTGTGTGTGTGTGTGTGTGAGAGAGAGAGAGAGAGAGAGAGAGAGAGGCTAAGAGATGAAGGAGGAGGGCTCCCCTTCCCTCTGGGCACAAAGATGGTGACAGATGGGTCAGTTCACAGGAACAGACTGGAAATGTCCGTCTTAGCTTGATTGAAACACCGCTTTGTGGCGGAGACGCTGACAAACATTGCTCTTAATCAATAAATGCCTTATGAAAAAAACCAATGGATTCAGGCATAACAGACAGGGGTGTTGCTGGGCTGTGGTATTGGGAAAGGGAGACAGGTGGACATTGGGGGGAGCAGGTGGGCAGAAGTTCGGAGGAGTTTGAGGGTGAGTCATCCTTTGAGCATCTGCCTTCTTTAGGAATTACAAAATGAGACACGAAAGATACAATCTGCTGAAGTGATTTGGTTCCTTTGCCATTGTCCCTGCCGTGGTCTATTTCTAAGCACGCTGAACTGTCCAATTCACTGGCATCTCATCTTATGTAAATATCCTCTTCCTTCTGTTAGCTCCGAGACATCAGAGTGTGTCTTCGTATCCCCTTCCCACAGTTGCTCCAGGTTATGTCTCTCCACCCTTGCTGCAGGGTCGGGGGGCTGTGTGTACTGAGGTTGGTGGTATCGGCAGTGAGCCAGGGGTGGGGGTGTGAGCCAGGGGTGGGGGTGTGAGCCAGGGGTGGGGGTGTGAGCCAGGGGTGGGGGTGTGAGCCAGGGGTGGGGGTGTGAGCCAGGGGTGGGGGTGTTCTTTCATGTGGAGGAGCTTCTTGTCTCTGCACAGGGTAACATATATATCTGTAATACAACATATATCTGTTATATGTTGGAGATGTGAATTTTAAAAAAAAGTGTGTGTGTGTGTGTGTGTGAGAGAGAGAGAGAGAGACAGAGACAGAGACAGAGACAGAGGACACTGTGTATCCCTGTGGAGGACTAAGGGTAACTTGGGAAATCCTCCTAGATTGTTTCTACCTCCTTCCTGCTTTGCTCTGGGATTTCCCCGGCTCCGCCCACCAGGATTGGAAGTTTGGGCCACACCTGTCTCTACCTTCTGAAATGGGAGGAAAATTTACATTCAGATGCGGGTCTCTCTCTACCTTCTCAGGTGCATCAGTCACCTGAGAGTCAAGAGCTCATGCAGCGAGGAGAGCACCACACGTGTTTGCGTGAGATCTGTTGTGTGCCCGCGGTATTTTCCTTCTCTTCCCTACGTGGATTGCTGTGATAATAACCAAGGTGCGGCGGTGGGGGCTGGGTGTATGATTCAGTGGTTGAGAGCTTGCCTAGCACCCATGAGGCCGGGAATCGGCCCCCACGACCACGCACCCAAAGATGCAATCGCAGCTATAAAGTGATCTGCTCTTGTTGGGGACACAGATGAAAATCAGGCCGGTTGTGTTTTGGTGCGGGGTGTCAGTGTAGCTGACTGTGCTGAGCTGTGTGTAACCCACTATGCAGCTGAGGATTCCTGACCCTTCTGGGTCCTAAGCACTGGGATTACAGGTCGGCGTCCCCAGGCCTAGCTTTGCTCTCGTTTTTGTTGTTCCTGTGGTGGTTTCCAGACATACACGATTGATGTTTACTGCGCTTTTCATAATTTGACTGCTTGCTTCTTTGTATACATATAAGAGAATAAGGGGTTTGCTTATTCATGCTCACGATCTCAGGCAGTAGTTGTCGATGGCAGGAGAGCGAGAGAATGGGCCACATCAAATCCAAAGTCAAGGGCTGAGAGAGGAGCTGGGACCAATGCTTTCTACTTTTTGTTACTGTTTTTACCAGTGCAACTCAGGGACTTCCTGGGCTCTGGGCTGAGGTTCCAACCGCTCAGGAGCAAGGCCGAGGGCTCTCCCTGAGCTGCAGGCTGCTGGGGAAGGAAGAAGCAACTGCTGCTTCCTCCTTCCTCTCAGTGCTCTGGATCGCAGATCTCTTTGAAGCTATGACCACTCACTCAATAGTACCCAGCTCAGACCCGAGCTGCTCTGTGGAGACATTACCAGGCCACATATCAAATATACCACAAGCACACATACCACACATATTCCACACAACACATTTACTTGCGCATACACGCACACACACCATAAATACACACACACACCAAAAATACATGTGTACCAAATACACCACAAATACACATACCACACATATGCAAGTACATGCACACACATACAACACAACACACCATACCACACCACACATACATATATACATGCACATACACAGATACACTTACACACACACACACATGCATAAATATGACCCACACACTTTCTCCCCTTTTCCTGGATTATTTTAAGACAAATTCCAGATTTCACCAAGAAATTTGTTTATTCCTAACCAGCCAAGTGCTTTTTGAATATCATTCATCCTCCAGTTTCTAATCCATCTTTTGAGTCCCACATTGTCTCAGAGGTGTGGCTATCCAGTTGCCTCTTCACTCCAGGATCCACAGGGTTTGATTGTGTTTTCTAGGTTCATTCTTTTACTTTCATTTCAGGGATTGATTATGTAAATCAGGTTATTTGTCCTTAGTCCTTTAGCCTGTCTTGTGGTTCCGGCATGGAAAGTCCTCCGGAGACTCATGCATTTGAATGTTCTCAGCTGGTGACGCAGGTGGTCAGGTCGTGAAACCCTTTGGACATGGGTCCAGCTTCAGATATGGGGTTGAAGAGACGGGTCATAGCCCAGCCCGAGTTCTCTTTGCTGAACTGCCAAATCCAGCCACATGCTTCCTCTGCCATGATGTCCCCACCAGGATGGATTGCACTCTCTTCCAAGCTGTGTCCCCAAGCAAATCCTCCCTCTGTTACATCACTCTTTTCAGGTACTTTGTTCTAACAGTGAGAAAAGTTACTAATACTCCTCTCTACGTCCTGCAGAAAGAGTCCTTTGGTGTCTCCTGCAAACTAGCATCGGATCTCTAAGCTTGATTCGATTCAGGTGAAATTTTTTTATTAATTTATTTTTTTCTAGTTTTATAAATATATGAAATACTTATCCCTGCTTCCTCCCCGTCCCTCCTATCTTCTTCCTTTCCTTCATCAATCCCTCCCACTCTTTCCCACCCTCCTGCCTGGCTGCATCTATGGACCCCAGAGTTCCCTCTGGCTTGTCTACTCTTGTGGGGTTTCAGTCCTCTGTGGCATATCAAGTTCCCCCTCCTTGTGCCACCCCACTGATAGGGACATTTTCCTTCACGCATCCAGCTCTAGTTCCCAAGGTTTCCATCTCTCTTGAGTTCCTCACTAGTCCATGGGGGTAGGTCGGTATGTTAGTCATTATGCGGGTCTGGTAAGGACAAGTCTCTCTGCAGTGAGTTCCTGGATGGAGTCAAGTAAAATTTTTAGGGAAGATAATTTGGTGCTGACTGCTTATCATCTAGCTTATCACTTTGTGAGACGCATGTACCCTGATCATCCCACTTTCAGTGATATTACGATCACTCAGTGAGTCCAAATAGTATAAATTCTTGATCATTATGACTAAATTGATCCATTCTCACACTTCTCTCCACATATGGATATTGCTAATTTTATCTCAGTGTCTTTGCATGACCATTATGAGTCCTTCAGCTTTAAACAAGTAATTCGTTGATATTCATCTTATTAGCAATTTGCCTATGATGGCTAATTTCATTGTCAACTTATCTGGATTTGGAATCACCCCGGAGACATACCTCGGGGAATATCTTTAAGGCAGTTTTCAGAGTAGTTTAATGAAGGAGACCCAATCTGAATGAGACTGGAGTCCCAGGATGAAGACAAAGGGAAATGAACGAGCATCAGCACTCATCTTCCTCTGCTTCCTCATAGAAGATACAATGTAGCCAGTCAACTTATGCTCCTGCTGCCTGCCTTCCCCGCCATGATGAACCACACCCCTTCTTAAACTGAGAACCAAATGTGCCCTCCTTCTCTTAGGTTGCTTTGGTCAGGTATTTTGTCACAACAACAGCAAGAAAGGTAACTTAACAACTGTGAATGGATAGTGCCAGTTCTCTGTACACATGTGTATACACATATGGAATTTTTCCATAGCATGTTTTCCATGTGCTTGTATTGCCCATGTCTGTTGCTGGAGGCTAAATGTAAATAATACCATGCTTACATGTTCTAATACCGAGGTCACTTTCAGGTGGACCAACGAGGAGTGGACTAGATCACTGAATGGCAGAATTCAGAATGAGTATTTGTAGTCTTGTTGATTTCAATTATGTTTTCAAGCAACTAGATCAAGTATCCATTGATAAGTAATCGCTATGTAAATAATTGGAATTCCAGTAACTGAAGTTGTTTCAAGAATCTTCGTGACTAAATAAATTTAACTATCCTACCACTGTGTTAGTCATTGCATAGCAATTTATTTCTTGATTACCAAGTGTTTGATCATTTCAATTTGATAGTTACTAAATGAATTTCTACATGACTAGCTTTTTATTTCATATCATTAATAAATGAAAATATAGCAAGATAATTACAGAAAGTTAAATGATAATGCACTCCAAAATATAAACATTCAAGATTTAAATCCCGTGGGGGGGGATTTTTACTAAGCTTGATTGTTTGGCATAGATTATGGTTGAAAAAATAAAAAGAAGTATATACAATTTTATATTTACTGGATATTTTAATTTTTAAATATATTGTTATTATCTTGGTGCTTGGGAATCAAAACCAGGACACATGCTCTACCACCAAGCTACACCCCCATACTATCACATACAATAACATTTTAAGATCTTATTTATTTCTTTCATTTGAAAATGGGAATGTTGATGCCATTAGAATAGGCCTAATCAATACACAATTGACTGCTTTTGTACCTCAGACACCCTCATAATAAGAAGACAAAGTTTTGTGAATTCTTAACTTGGATGTAACTAATACCTACATGAAGTCCGAGGTTTGATTACCATCATTTCTCTTGATCATTACTATGGCTTGATGGGAAGAGGCATCTGAGTGGGTGAGAAAGCTGACAGACAGGAGCCCTGTCACAGATGGTCACGTGACCAACAGAGAACAGAGCTAATGGTCAAGCTTGATGTTCCGTCCCATCTAGACTGACCCGCTTTTGTTCTATCTGACTTTCACCTGCAGATATTCTAAAGTCCTGTCTGCCCAAGGCACTACAGAAGCTTCTGGTCTGAGCTGCTTCTGTCTGCTTCAGGGTTTCTGGAAGTGCAAGTGTTCAAAGCTTCCTATGATCTGTTTTCAGTCTACTTGATGGACGACATGTTTGTTTGACTTCATAATTCTTGTCTCCCTCAGTCATCCTTATCAATTACTCTTTTCCTTCTTTTCTTTCTTCCTTTTCACAGGAAGGTTGATTTTATATGGCTCCCCACCAACTTCCTTATTTTATAAGAACATTTAAAAAAGTTGGAGAGGTATAAGGTACCACCAGGCTTTTATCAAATGATTCTAAGGTCCTCTAACTGGATTCTCTTTCCTGACCACTGTCCTTTTGCTGTGGTTTGTTTCTTTCTCCCTCCTGACATGCAGACAACCTGTGCTGGGACAAATTTCTTTGCTAAAGCCCATGTACTTTTGACATGAGATTCTACCTTTCTTGTTCTCCTGCTCCTGTATTTAACAAAAATACTTTAGGAAATCATCCTGATTATAGAGATCTAAGTGGAGATACATATTAGCTTTCTTATGATGTTTTCTGTCTCTTTCCGAAACTCTGCTTATTAAACCTGGGAAATAATAATCTTGTTGATTAAACCTAGGAAATAATAATCTTGTTGATTAGCATTCCATACTGAGTACACGGAAAATTCATGGTGCTTTTGAGACAATTGTCAAAGTGAATTCGGAGGAAGATCAAGAAGTTGGAATTACAGAGGCAGAAGAAAAAAGAGAAGGGCGTCTCTTCAAAACTCTGCAGTTTGAAACCATCAGAAAGATTTCAGTCATTTCATTCATCTAAAAAAAAAACAAAGTGAATTATGTTTAAATTATGATGACAAGAAAAATCAGAGAGTTGAAAGAAAAACCTTAAGAACAGTTGCTCAAATATCAGAGTGTGATTTAAAAAGAAACAACTCTTGGGAGATTTAAGAAAAACAGAACACATTAAAAAAATGTTAGGTCTTTGATTTAGTCAAAGCTTAGGAGAGAGGCTAGAGGCTTGCTGGAATGCCAGCCTGCATTTTTTTCTTCTCTGAATCTTGGGGTCTCTGCTTCTTATAACTCCTCTTGGAGTACTGTCCCTCAACAGAGAGATGAGATTTTTTTTATCCCCTGACTCAAAATTTGGGCTATTTCTTCTCTCTGCTTTCCTGTTTCAACTTCCATCTTTGCAATGACAGACTGCAGTCAATAATTGCTGTCTTTTGTAATTGTTCTGTCTCCAAATTGGCTGAGTAAGGAAGAGACACAGCTGTCCATCAAAATGGTGTAAAGTGGTTGAAACAGCCATCCCCTGAGCTGAGAAAGTTAATTGTACTATTTGAGGCTACCTCAGTAGGAAAGGCATTGGGAAGGGTCCTGGGAATCCCTGTTAGTGATTTTTTATTTTTTTATTTTTTTCTGAGCATGTCTGTTTATAACCTGGGGGAAAAGTGTAGTAGGCAGCATGTTAATTAGATTTGCAAATGAAATTAAATCGGAAAGCACCAGTGAATAAAGAGAAGCGCTATATGGGATTTCTGAGGTTAAAAAATATATGAAGGATCAGATGAAATGAGAATGAAATCAGACAGGTATAACCCCAATGCTTTGGAGGAGAAACAAAAACTACAAAAGTAAACATCAGGAAGGAAAAGTCCAGAAAACAGAGGGACCAGAGGGACAGTGAACGACAAATTAGACGTGTCTGCAATAAACCACAGAAGCTAATGTGATTTGGGGCTGTATGTGACGAAACATCACAACAGGAGGGAGAAGTGGGGTAATTGAGTACACCTGGCAAAAACACCCCTGGAATACTATGCTTAGGTCTGACTGTCTTGGGAGCAGGCAGAAGTAGAGAGAAATCAGCATAGGGAAACAGAATAATTAGCAGACAATGGCTGGTTTATGAGGGAAATGGGTGTGTGATTTGGCGGCAGGAATAGTGAGTGTAGAGTTGGGAGTGTTCCAAAGAGCTCCAAGTTGGCATGTCACAGAGATACTTGCCCATTAGTGTTTTTTTTTTTCTTTTCCAGAACTATTCACAATAGTTAAATTGTGGCCCCAACCCAGGTGTCCAACAACACAGGACCAGATAAGAAGATACACAATAGAATATTTTCCAGCCATAAAGAAAAACAAAGCTGGGTCGTTTGTAGGAAAATGGCTACAGCTGGAGTTGATCATGCCAAGTAAATTAGGTCAGTTTTGGAAAGAATGACATTGTATGATATCTCACATATGTGGTTCTTAGATTTTTACACAGGCACGTGACTGAAAAGTAGAAAAGATGTTTAAAGGGAAAAGGGGGGACTAATGGGAAGAGGGACAAGTGAGGAAAGAAAGGCAGAGGGAGGAGAGGGGGAATATGCTCGACACACCACATATACATGCGGTGTACATGAAAGCTCAAAAACCTTTAGAAATTGGTTCTCTTCTTCCACTACATCAGCTCAGGGTATTGAACTCAGGTTATCAGTTTTGCACCCAGCCACTTTATCCACTGAGCCATCTCACAGACCCCACTCTACAGGATCAAAAGTTTGGATAGGTGTACTACATGGATGGCTATAGCTGCTCCCCAAAATAGGCTATTCAATGCCAGGCTATCTCCCTGTTGGCGAGGGAGGCCCCTAATAACTGCCCTCAGGCAATTCAGATTGCTGTTGGTTTTCCACAAAAACTAGTTGGTAAGATCCTACCAATAAAGACAGCATATCTTTTGGTTGCTAGACATAGAGAAAGCAAGCTGAAACTGATCTGGAAGCTTCCTTGCTGCTGTCTAGCTTTACATAATGCTGGAAGGTGTTATGTAGGCTGATGAGGTGGAATTCTCATCAACATTCTTACTCAGCTGTGGAACTCGGATGCAACACTACTGATATGCAGCCAGGATGTGCCCACGATGCATTCGGGTGCCACTGTATAGGGTAACCACTTTCTGGTTGGATTTGAGGCCCTCTTTACAGGAGAGACTCATGCTTGGTGTTATAAACCTGACTGGCAGAGGGGTCATAGGCTTTAGTGCTGTTGTTTTGCTCAATGGACATAGTGTGCTTGTAAAATACTGTCCAGATAATTATGTTTATGTTCAAGCTACTACTGCTGTCAACTTTGGTCAGAGAAGCTTCTTCTTCCAGCAGATAGCAGTTACCACAGAAACTCATAAATGGTCAGAGTGTTGAGAATGGGTGACTATTGAATACTTAACACTAAATGAAAGAGGTATACCATCTCCTCCAAGACCAGAGGAAGATGTGGGTGGGAGAAATGTAAGAGCCAAGAAGGAGTGGAGTGATGTGGAGTGCTGTGGCTATTGTATTTTGAATTTTCAATAGCTATGATTACTTGAAGAAGACCTGCATAAAATTAGGCCCAATTATATTCCATTATGAACTAGGAAAAGCTTACAATGCGCCCTGCCCCCAAAGATCTACAGGCAGCTATGATAGCTAGGGAGAGATATTGTCTTCAGTAGTGTAGCCAATGGTAAGTTTCTTATGTTTCTATAAATAATGCCTTACACATGATGCTGAAAGTAATCCTAATTAAACTCATTGGTTCATCAAAACAAATATGAAAACAAACAAACAAACAAAATCCCACCACAGCCCCCCAGACAAAAACCATGAAAACAGAATGGATTAGTCAGGAAGAGGAAAGGTTCAGCAGGAGTGGGGCAAGAGATGGTAATGAAGGGAAATATTATCAAAATACATCGTATACATGTGTGAAAATGCCATACTACATAATGAAACTCATTGTCTTATATAATTAACATACACTGATTCAAACTTTAGAAAATAAAATGGGATTTGGAAGGGTTTAAAGGGAAAGGGATGAGGAGCTAGGATACAGGAAGGGGTGGGGGAGAAATAAGAGCACTATGGTTACAAGACACAGACAGACAAAAACCTTCTATATTATGCTTATTAAGAATATAATTAAGTGTGAACAGATATGCTCTACACAGGGGAACATAGAGAGGAAGGAAAGGGGTAACAGAATCTGCCCTGAGATGTTCCTATCAGCAACTATAGGTGACTAGCAAAATTCTCAATACCAGTTATGCTACCTCCTAAGAAGCTGTTAGAGAGATCTCAAAGGCCTCTCTAAATAGAGGCATTTGCCATTGCTCTCGGTTGCCCTCCAGAGCCTGATAACAAAAGCCTATTCCTGAAGACACCAGCACATTGATCAGAGGACATAGAACTAACCTGGAAGATTCCTCCTTGCCAGTTGGTTTTCATAGTACCAGCAGGTACTATGCAGGCTACTGAGGGAGAAAGCCACCCACAGTCTCATCCAGCTGTTGCAAACTACAATAACAACCACTCTGGGAAGGGATACAATAGCGGCATGACTGTTGTGGAGATAACCAACTGCTTTCCAGTTGGATTTAAGGCCTGCTTTTCAGCAGGGAACACATGTTTAATACTGTGATCCAGACCAAGAATCTGTGGAAAGGGAGACCATAGATCCTGGGGTGGGTGGGATGAGGGGGCAAGCAACTAAGGTTTAACCATAAGAACATGCTATATATACATATACATATATATATCAACTGCCATCTAAAAGTATACACTAGATTATGTGTGCATAATCTGTTAGACTCCTACATTACAGCATTTTTCAGCCTTCAACTGAGAAGCTTCCTTTCGCAATGAAAAGTGTGTAACACAGAGAATTGTAACTGGCCAAAGTGCAGAGAATGAGTAACAGTGGAACATCTGGTCCTAAGAAGGACATCTAAATTGTCCCACCCCCTCCATCCCCTGCTGCCAACATCTCAAGGCTCAGAGAACCTCACAGAAAAGGAATAAATAAGATTGTAAGTACCAAAGGGTAAGGAGGAGCGTTTCTAAACAGTATCTTCTGGACACATGAGTCCGTGAACCCACTGCAGCTGTGTCCACTCCCACAAGACCCACAGATGATTTGACTTGGTGACATGTCACCGAGGAAGGGACAAGATCTCAAGAGGCATCGCACATCACTGACAGACTATTGAGGGATAGCGTCAGGTGGGGAAAGGAGAGCTACTTTCCTCATTGTGTAGCCATTGATGTATCATCCACACTGCAGCAAGGGCTCAGGCACATGCCAATTCTGGCAATCCAGATGAAACTCAGTGGGTGAGCAAAAAGACATGCAAGTAGGGGGGCGGCTTGTTGGGGAGAAGAAGGTTTGCAGTGGGAAATGGAGAGGGAATAGGGTCACATAGTAAGGGGTGAAAATGATATAAACTCACTATGTTTGTGTATGACACTGTCAAAGAAAAATGAATAATAGAAAAAACATTAAAAATGCAAAAAATAAAAATCCTTTAAAGAATTTACAAGTCTTTATTACTAAAGTGAGATCAGCGTAGACATGTGCAGTGGAGTCTAAGTGGAAAAGCAGAATTTGTAAGAAGAGACACTTCCTAAGAATAAAACCTATGGCACAATAACAGCATCTTTCCAGAGGCGTGAAAGGAGGTCCATACATTGTTCTTATACTGGCTCTGACTCTTCAACACTGAGGGATGAAATGGAGCTACACGTCTCTTAGAATTTTAGCAGTGCTCCTAGAGGTTTGCATCTCTGTGAAGTTCCGCTCACAGGTGGCCACTGAAAATTCAGTTTTAGTGTTTTCCCCCTTCCAAATGTTCATCTCACATAGTTTGGCTCATCTTTCCTTCTTGATGCTCTCGATAGCTTCAAAAGGCAGTGACCAAATGCAGCCACTGACCTGTTACCATGTCTCTGTGGGGGTCTGGCCGCTGCCATTTTAGCTGAGGATTGGCTTCTGGTGACAAAGAAAAGATAAATGTAATTAAAAAGAAATCTTAGAATGATAGCTGGAGGAACAGCATTTTGTACTAGCTAATGAGGCTAATTTGTTCTTAAAATACAAGTTGCCGTGCTTCTTAAATTAAAATTCACTTCTGATGTAAATACTGAGGATATAAATATGGAGAAGGAATGCATGATGTATTTTTTTAAATTTTACAATTCAGAGTCCATTCAAACAGGAAGTGTTAGGGAAAAAAATGATTTTTTTTTCCTGGAAACTTGGGGAGATCGGTGTTTCCTGGCATTAAAGATGTGGAAGGCCTGTGATGAGCATCAGCTTTATGAGAAAGAGAAGATGGTTTCTCTTCCGCAGGTGAGCGCTGTGGCAGACAGTGTCCTGGAGATTATTTCGTACAACGTCATTCTCAATTTCTTCAGCTGGAAGATGAACGTCAGGGAGTGTGCTGCTTTGAAAGTAATTAAAAAGCTCATGGACCATTCAATATTCAGTTAAACCTGCCTGAAACGAAGAGCTTATTCCTCTCTTCCTCCCTTCACTGTGGAGGGGTCAGGAATCTCATGAAACCTTCCTACAGAAGGAGGTTTTTCCACTTCTTTTGTTTTGAATGTTGCAGAGTTGAGGCTTTGGATAAATGAAAGCAAACGATGAGAGAAACAACATGCATTAATTTTCTCAGTGCTCTTCCTCCAGTTATTTAGAATAGCAGTTTGGACCATAGCTTAGAAGAAATTGACACTCTCTTAAAGTGGAGCAATTGACACTTGATGTCCAAGCTAACACATTGTGCAGCAGGATTGTCCCAAGTCTTGCTAAATATCTAGCTCATCCAAAGGATTTATGTCACCCTTACTCTAGATTTTACTTGTTCGAATTTTGGTCTTTGATTTTTCTTTTTCTGTACATAACAGAAAACTAGCTGCAAAGACCTTATTTCAATTTAAGTTCAGATTGTGGAATAAGGAGAAAGCTGTCATTTCTAGGAAAGAATGATGGATTGTGTCTGCAATTTGGAATGTCTACAACAGACTAACTTTTCCCTTCTGATACCAATACTTCATGTTAAGGCAATTAAAACCGTTACTCAAAGAAGCTGAAATTGCTCTTCCCTGATCATTTTTGTTTTTCTAAGAGAACATATGAAAGTGGCCACAATTTTACAAAAATAGGAGCACTAGAACCAAAAATCTTTTCTACCCTTTCAATCTAGCTTTTGGCAAAGTGTCTTCAAAACTGGTTTCCAGAGTAGAACGCGGTAGCCTCTGTCTCCAATCCCAGAGCTCAAGAGGTAGAGACAAGAAGGCTGCAAGTCTGAGACCAGCTTGTGCTAAAGGTGAGGCCCCACCCTCAAAAAAGATAAGATGGGGAGGGGGTTTTGAAAAGATGGTTCAGTGGTTAGAGTCTTTGTTGTGGAAGCAAAAGGACCTGAATTCAAATTCCAGGTCCCATGTAAAAATGTCAGGTCGATATGGTGGCAAGCTGTAAACCCTAGAGCAAATGAATAAGGCGAAAGAACAAACCAAGATGATACCCAATGTCACCCTTGGGACTCCACAGGCATACAACACAAGTGCCCTCTTCTATACACAACACATGTACACCCACCCACATGCAACCCACATCCACAAAAAATAAGATGAAATAATAATGAGACAAGAGAAATTCTTCTCTATGTATGTCTTATTTCTTTTCTCTAGCATAGTTGGAAATACTTGGTGTAGTTAGTTGGTATTTAAAATTATAAGAAGTATTTTCCCTAAGAGGAGACAGACATATTAGTTGACACCAAATACAGAGTCCTTATGATCTTTTCTATACCTGCCTGGTATAATAGTGTCCACATTAACCTCTGAGGCTCTTCCACTGACCAAATGACATGTTTTCTCTGGCTTACTTCATATCATGTTCTTTTCTGCCTCGGTTTCTGCGTGCACTCTCCCTTCTGTCATCTATCTTCTAACTTGAATGCTAGATCTTTTTCTTTCTTTAAGTGTTGGCTTGAATATCAGCACTGGCAAGAAAGTACTGGAGCTTGGACTGCAGCTTGCTTTGCATGTGAAAGCTGTGCTCAATCCATAGTACTGAGAGACAGAGAGAGAGAGAAAGAGAAACCGGAAGTGCTTCAAGACTGAAGACCAGCTTCCAGTGACATGCCTGTCCGGCAAGGCTCCGCCTCCTTAAAGGTCCTCAACCTTTCCAAACAGCTCCACCAACCGGGAGTAAGAGCCTGTGGGGGACGTTCTGCAGTCAAATGACAACTGTGGCAAAGAGTCACCTTCAGAACCACTGTGGGCAGAGTGAACGAGACCTATGCATGTTTGTGGCTCACAGAAAGCTGTCATTCAGTGTGAGCTTTTGCTCCCCCAAGCCAGACCAAATCCTTACCTAGAGGTAACTGAAATTATCCTTAAGATCCATCCCCCCCAACCCCAGGTGCTAGGAGTTGAACCTAGGACCTTGCACATACATGCATGCTAGGCAAATGTTTTACTACAGAGCTACACCCCAGGCATGTTTGAGAGCTTTGCATTTCGGCTGGGTGTGATTGTATGCCTCTAATCCCAGCTAGTGGGGAAGCCGAGACGGAAAGATCACTTTAGCCCAGGAGGTCAAGATAAGCCTAAGTGGCTTGGCAGATCCAATCTCAAGAGACAAAATGTAAAAAGTGTAGAAAAGGAGGAGCTGGGGATGTAGTTCAATGTATGCTAATGTGTGCCTCTGCATTCAACCCCTAGACCATAGAAACAATCACAGCAGAACATAAAACCCACCTTGTATGATGCCCCAGTAAGACAGGGAACTCATAGGCTTATCAATTTACATGGTTGGTATACACAGAAACAGATGAAACTAAGCAGAGTTCTGATTTTGTCACTGAAATTCATGTCAGATTACTTTTCTACATTTCATTTTTATTTGATTGATTATATTTTATGAGGGAAAGAAAAATGGGGCTACCTCCAAGCCATGGCATGAGGACAGCTTCCAGAAGTCAGTCTTGCCCTTTCACTCCGTGGACCCCAAGGATTGAACTCAAACTCCCTTCATGGCATCTTGCTGGCCCAGATTATTTTCCTATCAATATCATCACTGATGATTCAGATCCATTCAGATCCAGGCTAAACAATATACTCCTTTGATGAAGGGCGGCAGCAAGAGAATTAAGGCTATTAAACGGGATGTTACCCCTTCCAGAGCCCAACATTTGTTTCTCTAAGTACAGTGAGCTGCAGAGATAGCACATAATGTACCAATAATGAAAATAACTGTGCGAACAGCACGGAAGTGAGTCGGGGCTCCTTCCACGCACACAGATGGGTTTTATGTGCAGGAGCCCAGTGGAATACAAATGAACTTCTGCATCTGACGCATGCACTGAGAGGCTGAGCGACTGGCCACACCCTGGGAGGACATGGGACAGTTTCCTTCCCTCCCTTTCTGCACAGGAGTCCCTCCACGCAAGGCAGAGCTGATTGTAGTAGATGTCAAGTTCGGTGGGGGCAAGCCCTTGGTGATTGGCAGCCCTCAGCATGGATAGCGTCTGCTTGTCTACAAACTCTCCCTGTTCCTCCAGCATCCTTATTCAGGGCATGATTTGTTGGAAGCAGGTGCGGGTTCACTTTTTTTTTTTTTGTAAATGTCAGCTGCTTAATGTTTGCCTTGGAGAGAGAAGGGCGACAGACAGGGATCCTGTTTTTGCTGAACCCAAGGCCTTTCCACACAGCAGGCTGGAAGGTCAGAGTATCAAGGACTAGACTTGTCTCGGCCTGGCCTCTCTCCTCTCCCTTGTCAGTTAGGGACCACTCAGCATCCGCAGACATTCTCCAGATGTCCTCCCACCATCTGGCTGATGTAGACTCTGGGGAGCTCCCGGGCTCCCGGTAGATACAGAGAGACAGGAAGCCCCAGGCTTCCAAGTGGTGCCTGGGGTCTAGGGAGCGCACTAATGGGCTAATCGAGCATCGCTGTCAGGCTGTTTGCCACGCTGCCTCCTCCTCTGCACATCCTCTCTCTGCAGACCTTTGCTTTCTGAAAGCTCACTCAGTCAAGTGTCCCGGGCGGTCAGCTGGAGCAGTTGGGAATCGCCGCAACCCGTCCAGGCGCTGTCCAAGGTATCAAAGCTGGTTTCTGCCGGTTGCTACTTAACTATTAATACCAGAGAGCATGCTCCATTGCGCTTCTGAAATCTCTATCTTACACATAGAAAGGTCTAGCAGGGGGCAGAATTAAGAGATAGAACAGGCTTTGCAATGCAAAGTATCCGGGAGGCCAAGCAAGGAGGGTCACGTGCTCAAGGCCCGCCTGCCAAGGTCCCACAGAGAGTGAGTCCAAGGCCGACTTGAGACTTGATCTTCACTTGTGAAGTAACCTAAGCAAGAAATTTCAGCAATAAAGTTGAAAATTTGCTTATTTTTTTATTTATTTGTATGTACACACACACACACACACACACACACACACATACTCATAGTGCATGTGTGGAGGTGAGAAGTCTACTTACAGGAGTTAGTTCTCTCCTTCTCCCACTTGGGTCCCTCAGGTGGAACGTGGGTCTTCAGGCTTGTGGCAGGTTCCTGTTTCTGTTCAGCCATTTCACTGGTTAAGTTTTTATTTATTTATTTATTTATTTATGTATTTATTTATTTATTTATTTATTTATTCGATTGTGTGTGTGTGTGTGTGTGTGTGTGTGTGTGTGTGTGTGTGTGTAGAACCACGAGCGAATTCGGCTCCTTGTTTACTCTGCCCCGGGATTCACAGGCTCCGCCTTACCAGGACCAGAAACGCAGGCCGCCCCCGCTTCCACCCAGCCTCTATACGTGGGGTCTAGGATCCGAACTCAGGACCTTCTGCTTGTAAGGTGGAGGCTTAACCCCTGAGCCACCCTCCAGCCCCAGTGGCTAAGTTTTTTAAAGGCAAAATTCAACTTAGTATGTGTGGCAAACATAAATACAGTTATGGAGATATTGACAGATATTAAGCACCTTTTTCAGTTTTTCACTTTCTTTGTTTTGGATATCAAAGGGACTGGGTCCTATTTCATGAAACATACAAAACTCTGTTGTTTATAATATACTTTCTCTGCCTATCTCTCCTCTTTCCCCCTCTCTCTTCTCTCTTCTCCTTTCTCTCTTCCTTCTTTCCCCTTTTCCTTTTCCCCCTCTTTTTCCAGAGTCTCTCTGTAGCCCACAGTGCCTCATGATCTGCCTTCTTTAGGCTCTGGAGGACTGGGATCCCCAGACCTGACTAGATTTTGACACTGTTGATCTCCCTGTTTTTAGACATTTGAAACGTTTTTTCATTGGTATGTATATTCATTGTAAGGAAAAAAATTTAAAAACACATCCAGTATTATTCTTTTTGAGGGAGAGTTTTATACAAATACTCTATTTTTAAGACCGCTGTACTTAATCGCAGTCTTGATTAAACTAAACCAAGCACTCTTAGTTTTTGTCTTTGTGCTAAATAGATGTACAAAATTTGTCACAAAATTTTACTCATTTTAAGGGCAGTGTATTGTGGTATAATATGTAAATCTTGTACTGACAATAAGAATGAGTCGATGGCTATATCGCCCTGGACTGTGCCTCGTCTGAGCAGAGACATTCAGAAGGGGAAGAACAGAAGAGAATCACATGCTGTCACTAAGGGTCACTGGCCTTGTGTTCAAAGAAGATGGTGTGGGCTGGGTCCAAGGAAGGACCCAAGCAAAGCTGTATCCATGCTACCCCCACAGCTCATAGGGGGGTCCATCTCTAGGTCAGAATTTATGCAAAATATTTGTCCTTGTATTTGTGGCTGCTCAGATGCAAATTAATGGGCTATAGAGCAATAATTCTCACGACTTGTAGAGATTCAGAATCAAACATTTTGTATTGAACAAGTTAAGAACTTGAGCATCATTTCATAACCTCACATCTTTCATTATTAAGATATGGAATACAAAAACCTTCACCGGTGGGTGTCTCAGACAGCACCTTGTTACATATCACTGCTGCAACCAAATTTTTCTATGAAGGTAATCTTGATAACCACAGATGTGACCTGCTTTTGCGTGTGTGTGTGCGTGTGTGTGTGCCTTGACATGTACCTCACTAAAGCAGAGACAGGCACACAGCACCACAGCTGGCTTAAGAATCGCTCTTGAAGCAGATTTGGACAGCAGAGGTGATAATTGGACTCAGTTTTAGTTCTGGGCATGATTTAATACCCGCTCTCCTGTGTCCTTGGACTTACTTTTCTGTTTCCTAGCTAAGCTTGTTTCCTTATATGTTTTAGCCATGGCACCCCCATCCTCATATTACTTTCCCTCTACAAAACCCCCCACATGATATTTGCATCAAGAGAAGAGATTTTTGTTTCCAAAGAGGTTTGTTCGGTTTTAATTTTTGTTTTTCTTTTTGTTTTTATAAACAAATAGCTCTTCCCTTTTATTTCTGCTTGAGCCATTCTCTCTGGGGAAAGCAGTTTTTTGCTTGGCAAAAATGATGTGTAACATTGGCGGAAACGAAAGGCCATTTTCGTTGCAAAGAAACTGCTTTTTGCTTCTGCCAAAAATAAAGAAAAAAGCAAAACATAGGAGATAAAAACGCAAATATTTCCCCATTTGCAAACTCTGTGAAACATGATTTTCACTCATAGTGAGAAGGTTTTTTTTCCCCATTGCTTTTCCCACTGTTAAAAAGTATGGTCCCTGTGGTAGAAGTGATGAGCTTCACCTGTCACCTCGTTACGTTAAATGAACATTGTGAATATTGTCTTTATTGTGTGTGTGTAAGAGAGCACTTGAGTGTGTGTGTGCCTGTGGAGGCTTGTCATGGTTTGAAGTGTGAGTTGTCCCCCCCTCAGACTCATGTGTCTGACTGAACCTTTAGTTGACTGGGAAGGTCATGACACCTTTAAGAGGTGGAGTCTTACCGAAGAGTAAGGTAGTCACAAGGGTTGGGTCTTGTGGTGGAGTAACCCCAGCTGCTTCCAGGAGAAGCCAGCTCTTCACTTGGCAGTGTTGCAGCTCCCAGTCTCCTTGACAGTCATGACTTAGGTCGCCTCCAGCTTCTGCCAGCCAGCCAGGCCTTTTCTGCCGCCGTGGACTGTATCGCCCCTCTGGAACCATAAGCTGAGTAAATCTCCCGTAAGTTGCTTGACTTTGAGTGGTGTGTCACACACAGCAACAGAGAAGAGTAACCAGTACAAGGCCCAAGGGTGACTTTGGGAATCATCCTGGACTGCTCTACCTCCTTATTGCTTCGCTCTGGGGTTTCCCAGGCTCTGCCTTCCAGAGCTGGAATTACAGGCCGCTGCCATGCCCCCGGGCTTTTTATGTGCGATCTGAGGGTTTAAACTCAGGTCCCTTTGCTCGTAAGGCAAGGGCTTTAACCCCTGAGCCATCTCCCCAGCCCACGGATATTGTGTATAAACATGCTGAATGTGGTGTTGGAGACAGGGCCTGTACGCATGAGTAGGAAGAGTGAATCCGTAAAGGAAAACGGGGCTGAGCCACGTTGGACTCCTGACACTGGGAGCTAAAGGTTAGAAGGTGCTGCAGTCGCCTGTGTGGTTGCTGATAAAGGACCATCAAACGGCTTAAGGGAACAAGGATTTATTCTCTCATGATTCCTGGTTACAGTTCTCAGTCCAGCTAGATGGGAGAGCTCACACCAACACCAGGGCCGAGGGAACTGGCCGCACCATCACTGCATAACAGTTGAGAGATGGACGATCCTTACTTGCCAGACAGCATGTCTGGCCAAGTGAACAGAAGGATGGCTCCTTCCTCAAACAGCGTTCAGTATTTTATTCACCTGTTCAGGGCCTAGTCCCACCCACCATGGGCTGGGCCTTCCCCATCAGCTAGACAATCTACTAATTCTGCACAAATATGCCCGGAGCTCAAACCCTCAATTGTTAAGTTGACACCTGTGCCCAACTATGACAGAAGGGGAAGGAGTTGGGCAATCAATTTGGATTCTATGTAAATTTTGGATTCCATTATAGATTCTACATAGATTTTTGGAGTCCACATAGTAGCTGAATGTGTAAAGATTTACAAAATGGCCCCAAGAGAATTAAAGGGTGAGATTAATACTAGGTGAAGAAAGAATATTCAAATGGCCTCACTAAAAACAGACTCCTAGTCCCAAGTGCACAATCAAGTGACTGTTCAACTTCTGGCCTCCTGGGGTCTCAGATTTCACTTGTGGAAAAGAGAAGTTTCAATGCAATGGCACTTTCAGGTCTAAGCATGCAATGGCCACACTGGAAACAGCCCAGAATCTCTGGGGATCTTGGCTCATGGATCCTTCACTTCTAAAATAGCCTGCAAAAGTCAAAGAGCTGTGTTATTCTTTAATGACTTATGAAAGTGTTTGCTTGATGAACTGGGAATTTTTCTGTGTGTGGCATCCCTTGCTATCAATATACTTTCTGTCATACCTATGCAGAAACTTTCTTTTTGCAGTAGTCTGAAGACTTCTCAATTCCCCAGTGGAATAATGAACATCTATTTGCCATTTTTTTACATTATAATATTTAAGAAATTAATCCAGATGTGGCTCATTCAAAGCAATGTATTACTTCAGGGAATAAACTTGTGATTGCAGAGTCATATTTTGAAAACGATTTTGTTTTAAAGCAATTTGATGATGAATATTTCATCAGGTAAGGAAATACTTCATCCAACAAAGATATCTACTCAAATAAATTTATTCTGTTATAAAATCTACTTTCATGGAAGTCACTTTGTTCTTGACCCTCTTTCTTTATACCCAGACTTTTTGTTTGTTGTTTCCCATAGAATCTCTCTCTCTGTCTCTTTGCATTCATGTATGTGCAGATACATGTATGTATGTGTGTGCATGTATGTAGAGGCCAGAAGGTGGCCTCTGTTGTCATTTTCTGGGAGCTGTCCATTGTACATATTCATTCATTCATTCATTTAGAGACAGGATATTCTCATTGGCCTGAGGCTTAGATCAAGCTAGTCTGACCTGGCTCGTGAGATTCAGGAGTCTGCCTGTCTCTACCTCCCCAGGGGTGAGATTATAAGTGCTTGCCACTGCACCTAACATTTTTATGTGGGTTCTGGGGGTCTACCTCAGGCAAGCAGCTTACCAGCTGAGCTCTCTCTCCAGTCCCAGAGCTGCTTTCGATTTAATGAAACCATGAAACAGACCCCTTAGAGGCACATTCATTCTATAGGCATTTCTCAATGGTTTATTAATTACAGACAAGGTGCCAGTCACTTTGCATACGTTCCCCTTTGTCCACATGGTAAGCTCAGGAAGGAGTTGCTAAGAAGCAATGCTGTGGCTCATGTTCGACTGGGTCCCCTCTTCTGACAGGCTCATCTCATTGTTTCCAAACCTCCAGCACATTCTGTGAGACTGATGTTGCTGCTGCTGATAATGATGATGCCATTAGAGCAGAAACCAGGTCCTTGAGCTTATTAACAGCTACTCTACCCTAGGTTCTCGGCCCTGTTAAAGTGATCTCTTTTCCCTTCTGTAAGCCCTAAGAATGGTCTCTCTGGCGTTGAGGATAATTCCCATTTCAGTATAACTATCTCATTGCATGCTTTCTACCCCCTTAGATCTTGTCCACCATGGGTACATTGGATACAACTTTCCAGTCCAACAATTCTGGAAAATTATTTCTTCAAGTATTTTTCTCCCTGTTACTTTTGTCTCTTGCTTGAGAACTTCTAGTATGTTGACAGTGGGAATTTTTTAAAAATGTATTTTATTTTATTTATTTACTCTGTGTGTGTGTGTGTGTGTGTGTGTGTGTGTGTGTGTGTCAGAGGGCACTGTGTGTCTCTGAGGAGGACTAAGGGTGACTTCGGGAATTATCCTGGATTGCTTCTATCTCCTTTTTGCTTCCCTCTGGGACCTTCCAGGCTCTGCCTGCCACAGCCAGAAGTGCAGGCTGCTGCCATTTCTGTCTGGTGTTTTAACATGGGACCTAGGGGCAGAACTCAGGACCTTCTGCTTACAAGGCAGAGTCCTAAACCCTGAGCCATTTCTCCAGCCCAACTGGTAATTTTGCTCCTGCCTTATGCTCTCTTTTCTGATACTTTCATTGAGAGTTCCTTGACTTGAACTTCCAGGTCACTAATTCTTTCTTCAACTGAATCTGTTCTGATATTTAACTACCCAGTGAATCTTTTCCTTGAGAATCCTTAATTTTTGTATATGGAATTCCTAATAGTCTTATCTTCATCAACACTTCTCCCTCTTCAAGGTTATTAATTACATGCATTAAAAAAATCTTGTGCTGTTCACCTTCCCCAAACACACACATGTATATTGTGTATGCTGGGGATTAAGCCCAGAGCTTGTGCATTCCAGTTAAGTGCTTTACCGCTGAACTATACCCCCAGCCTTTACCCATTACTTTTGCTTTTTCTGGCATTTGTTGAAGAATTGGGGCACGTTAGGGGAAGACAACAGAAGAGTCATGCATAATGACACTTGTGAATGGAGATGCACAATGAAACACAATATTTTGAATGCTAAATTAAAAGTTAATTGAAAACCTTTTAAAAAGGAAAATAGCATGGAAATTTATTCTCTCTGATAGAGGTGCTCAGATGGACAGGAAGCTAAAGCTAGAGGACCCCAAAAGCTAACATGGGGGCTGAGGACATAGCTCAGTGGCAAAAAGACCTGAGTTCAGATTCCCAGATCCCATATGAAGATGTCTGGTGGTTGTGGTAATTTCCAGGTGGAGCCTGGGAATCCCCAGAGCAAGTTGCCTAGCCACACTGGGCCTAATGGAGTGCTGGGATTAATTAGGTACCTGGGTTCACAACAATAAAGTGGAAGAGCAGGAGGATAATTCCCAATATTACCCTTGGACCTCCCAAGGCACACACACTCAAGTGCATCCGTGTATACACACACACACACACACACACACTTCTCCCATGAACACATACATGAAAGAAAAAAGTTGTTAACATGGTGGGGTGTGGTCTACAGTGGAAAACAACCAGAGCCTATGGATTTTTTCCTCTCCTAGTTTGTTTTCTTTCCTTCATGCTGTGGGGACAGAGCACAGTGCCCAGAAACCTGGGGCCAAGGGGTAGCGAGACCATCTCTAGTGCAGCAGTACAAAGCATAGTGGAGGTGCACGGGCCAGGAGGTGCACGGGCATCTTCTCCCTCTATTCATGTTTGATGCCTTCCTGGGAGATTCCCTGAGGAACAGATAATGCCCAAACTAGAAAAACAAAAACAGAAATGGGTAAGCAAGAGTTGGCACCTCCGAGACAACCACACACCCTCATCTAATCTAGCCTGGAAAAGACAAGGAAAGCTTTCTTCTTTCCTCCTCCTAAAGCAAAGCCTGGGAGGCAATGTAGCTTACGGTCCCAACAGAACAAAGATGAGCTCATGGGACAAGACAATAAAGCAGAAGGGCTGAGAGTGTGGCTCAGGGATAGAGCACTTGCCCAGCATGCACAGAGCCCTGGGTTCAATTTCCACCACCAAAAGAGAAAGTGAATAAGGAGACGCGTAAAAATGTAAAAACGTTTGCAATCGATAGCCCCAAAGAGGGAGAGGGGTCTCTGAAGACAAGACTATTAGAAACTAAAAAAAAATATACAAAAGTAACATTTTTCAAGGACAGGATTCACAGAGTAGATTAAACATCCAACCTGAAGCAAGTGAAGAGAGTGTTGGTGATGTGAAAACTCAGGCCAAGGAGCTCTCAATGAAAACACCAAGAAAGGAAAGAATGAAGTCCTGCAGATGAAAAGCAGAACTGAACTTCTCGTTGTCTGTATTCTAGGACTTTCTAAACAAGAGACAGAAGTAAGAAGGAGAGAAATACTTGAAGAAACAATTTTCCAGAATTGGAGAAAGACAGAATATTTTCTATGGTAAGACTATATCCAATGTATGCAAGGCTGGACAAAGTCAAAGGGGTAGAAAACATACAAAGAATGAGATAGTTATACTGAAATATAAGAACTCAAAGAGAGAGAACATTCTTAAAGCTTATAGAAAAAAAAAAAACAGCAGATCACCTTAATAGGGGCAAGGACCAGAAAGGAAGGAATGGCTCAATGGCAGACTCTTGGCATAACAAAAAAATGTAAAGTTCTGGTTCTACCTGGAAGGGGGAGGAGGAAGAGAGGGGGAGGGGGAGGAGGAGGAAGAGAAGGAAGAGGGAAGAGGGGAGGAGGGAGGGAGAAGAGAGGGAAGGGGGAGGAGGGGGAAGAGAAAATTAGAAAGGAGAGAGATATCTCCGAGAGAAAGAGAAAAAGAAAGATAAAAAGAAAGCATCCAGCCCGCACCGGAAGAAAGAA
Source organism: Typhlomys cinereus (assembly GCA_023101885.1). Taxonomy (NCBI): domain Eukaryota; kingdom Metazoa; phylum Chordata; class Mammalia; order Rodentia; family Platacanthomyidae; genus Typhlomys; species Typhlomys cinereus. The sequence goes on along the minus strand of JALPQD010000112.1, from coordinate 5,010,491 downwards.
AGAAGAAGAAGAAGCAGCAAGAAAGAAAGAAAGAAAAGAAAGAAAGAAAGAAAGAAAGAAAAACAGGAAAAAACAAGAATCACACAGGTAGCAGAATTGCTGTGGTCATTATTATTATCAGAGTCATAGTGAGAAAAACTTTCGTAGCTGACTTTTCACTTGGATATGAGTATAGAATGAAGATATTAAACAAGCTGAGTAGAGGAAAGTTTGTGCCACAGTTTTATACCTATTTGAAAGAATTCCTCAAAAAGGGAAACTAATCCAGATAAAAAGCAACATGATAATGGGAAATAAAAAGTATGGGTACATAGTACTATTTGATGAGCCTTGAAACCGCCATGCTAAATGAAAGAAGACATCACAAAGGCCTCTGACTGTATAATTTCATTAACATGAAATGGCTTAAATAGGGACATTTATAGATCTGGCAAGAGCATGGGCCAGGGGTGGAAGATGGATGGGCAGCGAGTAGTTATGGGAGAAGAGTAAGAAAACATTCTGGAGTTAGAAAGTGGGGATGGTTGCGTGACTCTGTGGCTGTACTAAGATACACTGATTATATGCTTGGAAAGTATCTTATGGGCCAGTGAGATAGATGGCTCAGTGGGTGAGGCGCCTGCTCACAAACCTGGAGACCTCAGTTCGATCCCCAGAAGCCCACATGGTAGACGGAGAGAACTGAATTTCAAAAGTTGTCCTCTGGCCTCCACCATAGCATCTTCTCTCTCGCACACTTGTTCTCTCTCTCTCTCTCTCTCTCTCTCTCTCTCTCTTTCTCTCTCTCTGTTTTCTCTTACATACAATATTTTTAAAAATTTAAAGACTCTTACACATACACACCTCGTTATGTAGCTCAGGTTACTCTCAAACACGTGATCCTCCACTTGAGTGCTGGGATTGCAAGGTACACACCATCATACCCAGTTAAAATGCATTTTTTTAGGGCTAGAGAGATGGCTCAAGGGTTAAAACTCTGCTTTGGAAGCAGAAAGTCCTAAGTTTGGAACCCAGGTTACATATAAAAAATACCAGGCAGAGATCATAGTGGCCTGCACTTCCTGCTCTGGTGGGTGGACCTTGGGAAATCCCAGAGGGAAGCAAGAAGGAGATAGAAGCAATCCAGGATGATTCCTGAGTCACCTTTGGTCCTCCACACACACACACACACACACACACACACACACACACACACACACACCACATACACACACATACAGAGTAAATAAATAAAGTAAATAAGCAGTAGGAGCAGTTTGAGGATATAAGGGTGACAAATAGGATCAAATGATATACAGTATGAAAATTCAAAGCCGAAATTCATTATTTTGTATAAGTACATGCTAATAATAAACAAAAGAAATGCAAAGTAGGAAAAGTAAGCAGCTTAAAATGAATATACAAACAAGCACCATCTCAACCCTTGAACAGGATAACTCCTGTGCACGCGCGGGGAGTGTGACTCAGCAGTAACTCCTGTGCATGCACAGAGAGTGTAACTCACCAATAATTCCTGTGCACGCGTGGGGAGTGTGACTCAGCAGCAGAGGACTTGCTCAGGCCTTGGCAAGGTCTCCTTCCTTTCCCCAGTAGTCTTCCTTCTGTTTATATATCGTATGTCCCTCTTCTTTTCCTTCCTTCCTTCCCTTAAGATCTACTCCTCTTCTCTCATAGCACTCTTTGTACATTTATATCACGCACTTTGCAATCTAGATTCATTATATAAGAGAAATACCTAGTTATCTTTCAGAGTCTGATTTATTTTAACAAAGTGGTCTCCTGTTCCATCTATTTTCCTACAAATGTCATGATTTAATTTTTGTTCTTTATGACTGAACAAAATTCCATTGTATATGTGCACCATGTCTCTGTTATCCATTCATCTGCTGACGGGCATCCCGGCTCTTTCCGCTCCCTGGCTGTTGGGAGTAGCGCAGCGTTACACATGGATGCAGTCATCTTGCAGGATGCCGACGTAGGTCCCTTCAGACACACCCAGGAATCATAGAGCTGGGTTATGTAGTAATTTTTTTTTCTTTTCTTTCTTTTTTTTTTTGAGGAACTTCCATACTGACTTCGATGCTCATTTTCTGTTTTTCATTTGTCTTTCCAAATGAGAATGAAATCTCTATTTGACTGAAGCCATTGCTATTCTGATATTTGATTGGTATGGCATTCAGAGTGAGAGATGTAAGCCGTGAGATTTGCATGTACCTCAAAAGCTTTGCTGTACAAAATGAGACTGCTTCAAAATACAATCAATGATCTGATGAATATTTCATCTTGAAGAAGCTCAGACTCTGAGCCCAACGAAGAAGCCTTCTTCTTCTCAGACAGGATTCTGAGTGGTGTTTGACTCTGATTCCAAATATAGAAAGTGGAAGGCTGTCTATTCAATCACAAGCTCTGATTTCAAAAGCCACCCATTAAATTTGGCATGGTGGCATTGCCTATAATCCCAGTACTTAGGAGGTTGAGGCAGAAGGATTGCTATGAGTTCAAGTCCACCCTGGACTACATAGTGAGTTTTCAATCTGAACTACAGAGTGAGACTCTCTGTCCCACATAAACAAGCAAACATATAAGCAAAGACAACTCATTGATGTACAACTTATAGAAAGTATGTGTTTTGATGGGGAAGATTAAGTCTGAATCATGAATTTATTTTAAAAGTATTTATTCTGTGCCAGAATACATCATAATATAAGGCACTCTTTTATGTAAGTGATAGTTAAACTTTAAAGTGTAAGCCGATCATATTTCATGATGTTGAGAATTCGGTCAAGAAAGAATCCTACGATATTCTTGTTCTATTAAAATCTCTGAATCTATAATAAATTTTGGACGATGTTAGCTGTGAAGCTGTAGTTCAGCAGTACTTTGATGATTCTAGAATACCACTTCAGAGAGAGGGCTATTTCTTCAGGCTATTCAGATTAATGGTATAAAAGCAGGTGACATCGCGCCCGCAGACACAGGGAGCCAAGAGCAGAGAAACAACAAAAGTTGCTCCTAGCAAACAGCTGGGCAGGTGCCATGTCCCACTTACAGTACAAAAGGTTATCTGAAGAGTCAGTTCAAATGCAGATTCTGGAATCCTTTCCAAGAAGTGGTGTCTCTGGGGTTAGGGGCCCAGACATGTGAGAAACTCAAGGCCTTCGCTACTATGTGGGTCTCCACAGAAGATGGGGACCCATGTAGAAGACAAAATAGGAGGGCCCAAGAACAAGAGCGGAAATAAATTCAGAAGACAGTCAAGATTGTAAAACCTGAGAAACAAGATTACATATCAAATGACTATACCTGAGAGACAGTTGAAAACTCCCAGTGGTCACAGAAGTGTGTCTTTGTGGGACGTGATCCACTGATTCCTCTATGTAGCATGTCAGAGAACATGGGCTCTCTCATTCCTTCGGCGGAGTGGATAGCTGATCTCGGTGATGGATCATTTTATTCTACTATCTAGAAATTGAGAAAGTTACACTGAAAGTCAAGATAAGGGCTTTCCCTCATGTTGGACTAAGAGGTAAGGAAGGGCTCAATCTATGTGTGAGGTCAGGTGACTGCTATTGTATGACTTTTCCCTGGGGAGACAAAGAATATCTACTGGCCCCAGGTAGGGCACTGGGGACGAGCCAATGAAAGAATTCCACCCAAGTCTGACTTCCTGGCCCAGTGGTTTTCCTGAGGCTACGCACAGGAGTATGGGCGGGAAGTTACTTATGGGATGTGAGTAACTTCAGAGCAGCTCCATTGTTGTAAAAGCGCATCTCAGCCCAGGTGGCCAGTCACAAAAGCTGCACCTCTGTGCTTCTGCACAACTTGCAGGTGGCTTGGCCTGCCGGAGAGTCTCCCCTTCTGCTACTGCTTATATAACCTTAGGGAGGAGCCATGTAGACCTTGCGGGTTGCAGGAGCTTCCTGAGCTTTGCAAGTTTTGCTGTTAACTTCCTGAGTTTTATGAGCTTCCCCTCTCCCTCCAGGAGGGAATATTTCAATGTGGCAGAAAAGTGCTAAATCAACATGAAGACTGTCATGAGATTATACGGAGAACAACTGTGGTGAATCATGGTGGGGCTTTGAAATGCCATTTCTTGGACAAAACTGGATGCCTGCATCAGCAGCTCGCATATAGATTAGCCTCCTATCATCACAGCTACCTTATTAGGTATTGTGACTAAGTACAGAAAAGGAAACAAAGGGTAGAGGGTAGGGTGGGGGCCAGAAATCTCACTGTAACTGACCTTCCAGATGATTCCTAGGAAAACAAAATCTCAGAGAGAACAGTCCTCGGGTGTCTCTAACTTATGACCCTTTGTAAAAAAAAAACCTTGGAATGTTCTCCCCCTTTGGATAATGTTAAAAAAATAATAATAATAAATGAAGAGTTCCCAGCCAGGCTTACTCACGGGATAATAAATCTTGTGTGAGGTGAGGATGCGTAAACTCTGAGAGAAAAGACAGATATTCCTGGTGATTCCTAGCAATGGAAGCAGTGGTTATTTTCGAGAAGTGATTAGGTCACAAGGGTTCTGACTTCAGGAGTTGGTGACTCCGCTCATGAGCTCATAATCCGATGGCATTATCGGGAGGTGTCATGGCTTGAATGTAAGCTGCAACTTGAGCTGATGTTGATGTTGGGAAGGTCATGACAACTTTAGGGGGTGGAGCCTGGCTGGAGGAAGGCATGTCCCAGGGGGCGGGTCTTGAGGTTGACTAGCCCCTCCCTGCTTCTTTCTGCCAGCAATCTGCTCTGGGAGTCTGCTGTTTACATCCCTGGCCTCTATCATGTCTGTGGTGACTAGAATACACATTATCACTAGATAGGTCCATGCACCTCCCTACAGGTCTGTTTTTGAACTAATACACTCCCGAGGATTCTCAAGAGCAACATGATTGACACTTAGTAATCAGTAACTAATCCTTTGGGAGATGGAGAGGCTGTCTCAGTACCCTCGCGACATCCCTGACCCTTACTGTCCAGGTGCTGGTTGTGTCCTCCTCTGCACATTTATATTGCCACATGTCTGCCGAAAACACACATCTTATTCTAAAACCTTTAAAGCAGAAAGGTTTTAAAGCAGCTCTCCCTGCCTCCCATCTGGTTGTCAGACATATGGTTCTTACACTAACCAACAACAGCAAATCTTTGCATTTAGTCACCAACTAGAAACCTACTCAAGAATTAATGAATACCAGAACCTCCAGGATTCACTATGCACATCTGAGAGTCGAGAGAGGCAAGCTAGTCACATCCTTACATTCTCGTGCACATAGTTTCCAAGACCTCAAAAACATTTGGTGAGTTTGGTAAAATTCATGGTTTGGCTCCATTTCTAGAGATTGTGATTCAGTAGTTTTTGGGGTGGAGCCCAGAAAACTATATACTTTTTCAATAAGCCCTTCCAGGTATCCAGGGGCTACATTTTGAAAAAGTATATTTATTTCTCCACTATTTCTGTTCAAAATTAGAAATCAAAAACTAGAAATCAAAAAAGAAAGGCTCTCTTGCAATCTGATAATGTGAACTCCTTAAACTTTATTCTATTTCAAGATGTTTTTGACTGTTACAGGTCATTCGTAGTTCCATTTCGGCCTGTTTCTTTAAGTATTATTTTTAAAAAATGTTTTATTTGAGAGAGACAGGAAAGAGAAAAAGAGAAACAGGAGAGAGAAGGAGAGAAAGACATGAGAGAAAATAGAGACAGAAAAGAGAGAAACACAGAAAGAGAGAGACCACAATGGTACGCATGGAGGCCAGAGGACAGTTAACTTTTGGAAGTTGATTTTCACCTTCCATCCATCATATGGGCTCTGGGGATCAAATTCAGGTCACCAGGTTGGCGTGCAGGATCCTTTATCCACTGAACCATCTCAATCAATTTCTAAGACACCATCTCACTGTCTAGCCACTGTCTGTTGCACAAACTGGTTTTAACACACTGCATAGAGCTCAATAGGTTTTAAAAGCTGTTTATCACTGGGCAGGTAAAGTGGTGCAAACCTATGATACCAAAACCTTAGAGACTGAGTCAGGAGAATTATGAATTCTAGCCTGGACTACATAATGAGAACCTGTCTGCAAGGAAAAAAAAAAGGCTTATCATCTGTCTCCTCCTATATGTAGACTTCACGAGAGCAGAGCATTATCTGTTGCTTCCTTCTTTTGTGTACTAATATCATGGCTCCTTGAATAAGTCCTTTCATATGACAGATGTCCAGTAAATATTTTTGAATGAATTCTTAAAATGTTAATAAATGAATGTGAAGGTGTAGTTGGGTGGTAGAATGTATATTTTAGCATATTTGAGGTCCTGGGTCCAATTCCAGCATGTGCATGTACACGCATGTCTGCACACACACACACACATATACACACATGAAAGCATAGAAATATATGTTTTTTGTGTGTTTGTACAGATAGACATGATATAATTGAATACTTAAGTCTAGTTTGAATATTTTACTTAGCTTCCTTCTCCTCCTTTGCTTTTTCTTCAACAGGATCTCAGTATAAAGCTCTACTTGACCTTAAACTTAATTATCTTCTCACCTCAACTTCCTAAGTAATGAGACTATAGGTATGCAAGACCAAATCCAGCCTTACCTTTGTTTTTTTTGTTGTTGTTGTTTTTTACTAATCAATGTATTCTGTTAGTCAGAACTGCTGGGCAGTTAGCACTGTTTCTAACAATTTAGAGAATAACTCATGGAGCACCAATGGCTAGGTCTGGCTCCAAGGTGTCCATATTGCTCATGCACTTTCTTAACTTGCAGGCCTGTTGTTAAAGTTGACAGACATACAGTGATTTGATCCACTTAATGCAATATAGAGCAGAGATTTTTGCCAAAGAGTGAAGAAGATTCCTTTAATCTTCGATATCAAGATTCAAATGTTTTTGTCTCCTAAGATTCACTATGGCTCCCCTCTCTTATCTACATTATTTCTGAATCATGCTTAGACACACCGTAGCTTGAAGGATGGGCTGGGTCAGGAGTTCATTGGTGGTGAAAGAAATCACAACTCAAATGCAGCTGGGGCAAGGATTCAGGGATCTTTCGGAGAGGGCGGATATCAGCCTTTAGCTGGTCTCAAAGAAAAATCTCACACTTCCTGGAGGTCGGCTTAGTGCTGGGGAGACTCTCTGTCAGCAGGAGAGACAGAGAAAAAGGAGAAAGAAGAGGTGCAGGAGGGAGAGACAGGCCCAAGTTGATACCATCAAATGACAGTGTCCAGATGGAAATGGCTGCTCACTTGGAGCGAGGGGTGGGAGATTTATAGTTGGAGTGCAGGGAGAAGGGATTTTGGGTTTGTGGGGGGTCTCTGGTTTTGAGGTCTGGTTCCAGATCTATCATCAAGTATGTCCCGTAGGAAGAGACTCCCGCTGCCAACAGTTCCAGTGGACCAAGGAACGAATTCCTGCTGGCTCTAGGCGGTCCGAGCTGGAGAATCAGAAGGTCTTGCTGCAGTGTGGCGTGTGGCATCGCAGCCTGGGACTCATGTTTGCCCTTAGAAGACAGGACACAGCAACCAGGAAGACCGAGAGGAGAGAATTTTGAGCTCCTGACTGTGTTTGCCAGAATGTTTTGGGGTCCCCTCTGGGGTCTATATGTGTCTGGGTTCTTGTGTTCAGCAGTTGAAGCTTGAAACCGGAAGACGAGTAGAGGATTAAGGCAGAGTTTATTGGAGGAGAGAACAGAACTCACAGATGTGAATCCATGAGGGGCAGGGGAGCCCTGGAGAACTTGTAGACTCCAAGAATGGAATCCCTAAAGGGCAAGGAAGCCGGAACTGACAGACTCCAGAGGTAAAGTACCATGAGGGGCAAGGGAGCCAAAGATGGCTGCCAGGGTCAAGGTTATTTAGAGTATGGCAGACCAGGAAAGCAACTTTTCCTCATAGGTTAGCAAACCTGATTGGAGCTTTTGGTCCTCTACCTCTCATTGTTCTGTTCGTATCGGGACCTAGCCCAGATAATCTTGTGGCGGGCTTTAAGGTAGAGTTTATCTGTAATGGAGAGCTCATCTCCATATCTTTTTAGAAACTGAGGGTTGGGGCCAGGTGGCAATTTTATCTCAGTGGAAGCTCAGAGTCTGTTCCTCCAGCCTAATAGGGTGCAATCCCACCCCTGGGGATGATCTTCGAAGACCTTCAAAGACCCGTCCCAGGACGGCTGCTCGAAAACTGCTTAATGAGGGTGCACACAGGGCAGGAAAAGAGTTTATCCACTCCAGCACTAACAAGGGTGAGGCAAAAGCCTTCCAAAAGACATGTGAAGATCCTGAACCTGCCCCATGCTGCGCGTGACTCGCTACTGGACTGAGACCTGTTCAACCAAAGCCTGGGGAAGTTCTTGGCTGGACACCTGAAAATGAAAGGAAAATTATATCCCAGGGTATAAGAGTCCGCACCTGCAGACCCAGCTACTGGGGAAGCTGAGGGGGATCTGGGTGTTAGAAACTAGCCTCAACACCATCTTTAAAGCAAGCAAACAAAAAGTACTTCCTGCTTTAAAAGCTTCCTTTGAAACAAAGACCTAGAGCTGTATCTCTAGAATTGCAATTCTTCATGCTACTGGAATTTTTAGGGCAAAAGTCCAGACTCTGGGCATACCAACAGACTAGACTTGGCCAGTCATTCCAGCTCATAATTAGAGGCCAGCCGTAGGGGAAGGCAGAGAGAGCAAGGAGATTTCATCAATGTGACCACATTGGGAAGTACAGATAAAGTTGTTCAGTGAGATTGGCCTTGCATGCGATCTGAACTGAGCTTTAGGTTTCAACAGAGGAAGAATTTGGGTAGAGGTGAATGGGTCTGATGATTGAAAGGTTCCGGTCATGCTGGGTTTCGGCTGATCATGATCTCAGTCCTGGTTTCGCAAGGTGACCCAGAGAAATCCTGTTGCTTGAGGGGACAGTCTAGTTCCCAGGATTGTTTTTGCTGGTGGTCAGGTGAAGTTTGGTGATGACTTCATGACAGGGTGACCCATCTGTAGGGCTTTCTTCAGGTTTACATCTGTGGCTGGAGACCGAAAGGTGCCTTCTGGTGTTCTGGAGCAGAGATTGTAGGGCTGAGGGTTTTCGGCCAGTCTTACCCTCAGCCTGTTTGAAGGGCAGTGGATAGGTTAGGTATCACTGGGGTTTAGACAGATGCAAAATGAAGGCAGGAATAGCAGGGTTTTGCCTGCGCTTTTAGTTACTTTGAGACCCAAGTGAGGAGTCTATACTTTTCAACAAAAGCAATTGCTGTACTATGACCCCTAAATAAAGTCTCTTTTTTCTTATGTAGTTTCTAAGTTTGTATGGGCCCACACATGTCAGTCCCACCTTGCTGCTTAGCCTCAGAATTCATGTATGTGCACATCTGCGTGTGTGTGTGCGCGCGTGTGTGTGCGCGCGTGTGTGCGCGTGCCCATATCTATGGAGACCAGGACTCAACTTCAGATGTTGTTCCTCAGGAGCTGCTGATCTTGATTTTTAAGACGGGCTCTGTCACTAGCACACGACACTCACTGATTAGGATAGAATGCCCACCAGTGAACCCCGGGGATCCTCCCATCTCGACCTCCTGAGTACCAGGTGCCAGGAATTGAACTCACGTCCTTAGGGTCGTGTGACAAGTACTTTACTAACTGAGCCATCTCTCTAATGCCAGACTTTTGCTTTTATGATGCTCTTCTATTCATCTCCTTATCCTGTGTGATATTATGAAATAATGTGAAAAAAAAAATACATTTGGTCTTCAGCCTAAGGCAGGATTAGAGCAGCCATGCTGGGAAGGTCTCTTAAGGCAGGATTAGAGCAGCCATGCTGGGAAGGTCTCCGAAGGTCTTGGAAAGTCATCCCCCCACTGCTGGGATTACCCTGAAGGAACACAACTGAAACCAACTTCTCCCAACTCTTTGCTTATGAAAGGATATGGAGATTAGCTCTCCTTTACAGATAGGCCCCATCTTGAGGTGGGCACAGATCAAGTGGGCTGGACCCCAATGCAAGCTAACCAGGAGGAAAGACCTTCTTTCCCCCAGGCTTACCTAAGTGTAGGAATAGTCCACACCCTGGCGGCCATCTTTGGCGCCTGCCCCTCATGGTACTCAGAGTGCTATGAGTCCGTTTCCAGCTCCTTGCCCCTCATGGATTCCATGCCCGGAGTCCATGAGTGTTCTAGGGCGCCTGCCTCTCGTGGCACTCCACGTCTGGAGTCCATGACTTCCGGCCTTTCTCTCCTCTAATAAACTCTGCCTTAATCCTCTACACGTGTTCTGGTTTCAGTCTTCGGCTGGGAACACAAGAAGCCTGCAACTTTGGGATGGTCGTTCCCATAACATTTGGCACCCCAGATGGGACATTTGGCGAGCAGAGGGAAGACACTCCCTGCCACAAGCCCAGTGCCTAGCACTGAGCTCCTAAAACCCCTGGGGTTTCCTGAGTGATAGAAGTAAGAAGAATGTCTCTGGCTGTTCATGATAAATGTCTTTGAACACTCTTGAGCTCATGCTGATGACTGAACTCAAGTTGTCAGACTTAACAGCAAGACTTGCCTTTACCTGCTGAGCAGTGTGCCCAGCCATGTTTCCGGCCCTGGGATTTTGCACCTTTAACCTAAGACGTTGACACTAGAAAATTAATACCACGAAGCATTTAGCTGCAGAACACTGTGGAGAAGTGGGTGGTGTGGGGAACCCCTCCTCACTGTTCTGGAGTATCAGCAGTGACGTGTGTGTGTGTGTGTGTGTGTGTGTGTGTGTACACTTTGGGGCTCTGGAGGAAGACAGTGTAACTACATTACCCTTGTCCTGGGAGCACAGTTTCAAACGTGGCCACCAACACTTGCGCTGCTAGGGTAGAAGTCTGCAGATGCCCAACTGGTGTCAGAGAATCACCTCCCCCCCCCACACACACACATGCGCGTCCCTATGTCAGCGCAAGAGCAAGAAGGAGGCTGCAGATTTGAGGAGAGCTCCACCCTGCTCTCTGGAAGCCCAGCGTGGGCACGCACCTCTCCAGGGCCATAACAGAGACTGTTGTCTTGGTGGCCCAGCCTTCCATTATTGTTAGATAGCTGTGGCTGAACAAAGGACAAACGAAAACTTTCTCTGGTTGACATTGAAAAAATTAGTGGCATGTCATTATGGTAATTCATTAAAGAATTCTCATTCATCAAAACAATTCATTTTTGTTTGAAGAGGCTGAATAAGCAGGTTCTTGCTGGTTCCGCTCTCAGCTTCTCTGGCCACATGCGGATCCAGTTCATTTGCGTTAATTTTTATTCTTAAATTTTAAGAGCTTCAGAGACCTGTGTGGAATATTTTGAATCAAATTGTATTGTTTTACTTAGATAAATCCGTAGCTCATCTCTCTCCCTCTTTATCTCGCTCTCTCTTTCTCTCTTTTTATATATATAAAATGATTCTAGCCCCCAGGACTTGTATTTAATCTTTTTTTTTGAGACAGGAAAACAGACACCAAATAGGTTCTTCCTTTTTCTCCCCCCCCCCCCAGAAATGGAAATAAATCGAATTGATTTGAATTCATTGCGGCACTGTGCATGGAGTAAAGATCTCGGGATAATTTAAAAATACTTTCCTAATGGGAGGCATTGCTGTTCCAGAGTTACTTAAAATCTTGAGCCTTGATGAAAGTTTTAAAATGTGCCATTTACAAAAGCCTTCATAGTAAAGCACATGTAGTCTGAGTTTGCATTAGCTCTATTTAAGCACCAGAGAAATATGACGTTGGACCACCCTGTTATTCCCACATGTCTACATTGGGTCCTTCATTGACTAGGTCTTATCTTTGGGGAGACTGTTCTCCCTTCTTCAATCTTCCGGCTTTCTCTCCTGTGACTCCCTGTCCCCTCTATTCTCTTAACACCTCTCTCAATAAACGACATTTGTCTTCTCTCTATGCAAGGCAGAGACTGGAAACTCAAAATGCTGGCTGAAGTCAGGTGGGTATTTTAATTGAGCCAGCAGACTAGGAGCACTGCCAAGCAAGCAGGGGGTGAAAGGGGCGCACCACGGCACTGGAGACTGGAGAGGCATGAGGGAGAAGGTCACCCCCATTTACCACCAGCTGAGTCTCCAGGAAAGATTTCAGAACCAGAATCACCAGATTGCGCTCACACTTCCAAAAGAAGCCAGTCTCTAGAAGACCCCAATCTTAGAAACTGCAGTATTGAGAGATTTTTTTTTAAGATCATCTCTCTCTGGTGCCTTTCAATATCCCATAGTCATTAGAAATTCTTTCTCTTAAAAAACATTTGTGTTTGTGGGACTGAAGAGGTGGCTCAGGGGTTAAGCCTCTGCCTTGCAGGCAGAAGGTCCTGAGTTTGGATCCTAGATCCCACATATAGACGCCAGGCCCTGATAGGGCGGAGCCTGTGAATCCCAGGACAGAGTAAACAAGGAGGAAGTGGAGGCAGTCCATGGTGGTTCCCGAATTCGCCCATGATTCTACGCATACATGCACACATGCACAATTGAATAAATAAACTTAAAAAAAGGAAAGCCATTCAAAAAAACACAAAACATTTGTGTTTGTATGTGTGATGTATATACATGCATGCATGTGCGTGTGTGTGTGTGTGTGTGTGTGTGTGTGTGTGTATACGTACATGTGTATATGTGTATGTGCATGTTTGTATGTGAGTAGGGGTGTACATGACCCTGTCTGTCCATCTTGAGAAAGGGTGGCAGGGGTGTGGGACAGGAGGGAGGGGCGATGTCTGTCAAACTGTTGTTTTCCCAGGTGTTCCTGGCTAGCTGGTCTGCAAGCTTCTGGGTATTTTCTTGTTTCCACCTCTCATCTTGCTTAGCAGCACAGGGATAAAGGTTCTGTAATGGTTACTCTTAACTATTGCTGTGAGAGAACACCCAAAGTCACACAACCTAAGGGAGATTGATTTAATTTGCAGTTCCAGAAGGGGAAGACAAGCTTTCCAGGCAGAATCGGCTGGCGGGCTGGAGACAGGTTACATATGTCACATTGATCCAAAGAGTTACTGGGAAGGAAGATTCCTCAAGTCTCTCTTCTTCTTAGTCTTCTGTTCTGTGGCTTCTTTTATCTGGTCCACTACTGGGAGGTTCCTATGGGATCTAAGGAGGTTTGATGGGATTTTAAGGCTGATCTGTGTATTATCCAGATAATCTCTCCAGGTGGTCTCAGCTGATCTTGCCAGGTGTGGTCTCAGTTGATCTTAGTTAATGCCAGGTGTGTCAAGTCAACACCCAGGATTAACTATGGGCACAACTGCATCCAGCTTTATGAAGCCTGGGGGTTTAAACTCGGGTCTTCTTACACTTGCTGGCAAGTTCTCTACCTGTTGAACCCTCTCCCAACTCTAGAAATTCTTTTATTCATTCTTTACCTAAATTTGCTTCCCTTAAAAATCTAATTTGTGCACTACCGGTTCCCATCCTTCCTCCTTCTCCTCAGCACAAGCCCTGGGGTTTTGCAAGGTCTGGAAGTTTCTCCGTGGACATTCAGTATAGGGAGCCTGATCCTTCCCAAATGATCCTTCTCTGCACTGGACCAGACGCGTCCTGGGAAAGGGAGAATGTGCTGCAAGTTTCCCTGGACCAGATGAGGCTCAAGAGGTGGTTGGAAGTCTGGAAAAGGCATCTCTGCCTGTGGATGATGGAAAAGAACAAAACAGCTGAATCCCAACCTCTGTCCCATTTGGTCGTTAGCTGCTGCGTACTTTACTGCTAACAGCACGGGAGAATCAGTACAAATTCATGCCATATCTCAAACGTGCTCATGTGTGTGCACACCTACCCACATCCACAGAGAGAGAGAGAGAGAGAGAGAGACACCCATAGCCACACCTGTGCAGATCCACATCCATGCCCCCCCACGCACATTTATACACAGACGCAGAGATGCACACGGAGAAAACTCAGATACCGCTCTGCATACAGCCCAGCTGTCGTTTCTTGGCTCGTTTTCTTCTCCTCACCTGATCTCGATGTTCATTTCTATTAGATTTTTACCTTTCAAAAAAAAAAAAAAGACAATCTGTCTGGGATTTCTGGCGTTGCTGACAGGATGAGAAGCAGTGGTGCTTCATGTTAGGCATCTAGTGCCCACTCTGCTGAGATCCCCTGGCTCCGGCAGGGTCTGCAGATGTGGCCTGGGCCCTTGCACAGGGCTGCTCCTCTTCCTCACCTCTGGAGGCCCAGTGTGGGCTCTGGATTATGCTGACACTGCTGTTCTCTTTGTTCAGGCCAAGTACCCTGCTGTCATCTCTAAGGCTCCTTTGGGGTCCTACTCCCACCCGGGTTTCTCAGCTCCCAAAGGCCTGGAGAAGCGCTGTGTAGACTGTGACCAGGCACGTGAATCTCTACTGCTCCTTCTCTTCGATGCAAAGGCAGTCAAGGGTTAGTAAAGTGCTCTGCAGCGTGGGAATGGCCTATCAATAATTAGTGTATTTGGATAATGAGGTACTGGTGTTATAATTATATCTTGGATTTAGATTGCACTTATGGATTTGTTTTCATGGCAGTAATTTGCTGAACTGTGTACTTATGTATTTTACAGCATTTTTGCAACTATGGTCTTATTTTTGTTTTTATAAGTAAATCCTGTACGTCTACCAGGAAAATGTCATCTCCACTTTTCCCAAAGCAAGCAGCATTTTTATTTGTTTAATCCTAAACTCACAGATTCGTTATGAAGCGTTTACATTTGGGAAAAATTGTGTTCCTTGTCTCTTTTTGTTTGAAACATTCATCGTGCAGCTTATAATATTCTTCTTGGATTAAGCATTTCTTCATTTGAAATAGCCCAAATAAGAGCATCCTTATATGGAAAAAACAAATGACAAGCAGTACAAATACAATCTCACTCAATTCTCTAGGCGGCACTTGAGGTGGGTGATGTACAAACTTTTTTTAAGTAAAAAAAATCATTATAGTTGTCTAATGTTGAAATAACTCCATATAAATATTTGTTAGTGGCACTTTTTGATATTTTAATGTGCTTATTTATTTGAGTGAAGGGAAGAGAAGAGAGGGGAGATAAAATGTGTATACATGTCATGGCACATGGGTGGAGGTCAGAGGACAACTTTCAGAAGTCAGTTCTCTCCTTCTACCATGTGGCTTCAAGGTATTGATCTCCGGTCACCAGTTTTGTGAGCACACGCCTCACCTACCAAGCTATCTCACTGACCCTGCTGTGTGTACTTCACAGAAAGGATTGGTTGACAGGCTGTCACCCGAAAATAACAGAAGAGCAAGAACTGGAGCCTGGGTAAATCCAGTTCCAAATCTAACCACTTTCACTGTGGGGGTCTCCAGATTTGCTTCATATCAGTGAGTAGATGAATATAAATGAACAGACAAGAATTTCAGCAACACAGGAGTGAGACCTTATTAGCACCACGGGCTAACCAACTGAACCAACTGGTCACTGCCTAAGTGTAAGACTTTAATAGGCCTGATATGTATGATGAGCATTGCTTTAAAACTTTCTCTGATTTATTCATTTTTGAGGGAAAAGATGTTTTATGATTTTTTCTACTGCTCCCTTCTGAGCTGTGTAGACCTCTTCTTTTGCTCAAATCACTTTTTGTCTTCTTTTGCCCAAATCTCTAGAAGAGGCAATGGCATGGTGTAGATTTTATAGAAGAGAGAGAGAGAGATTAGAAATTAGAAGACACCTCACTACCCTGATTTGAAAGAACATTGGATCTGAAATTGTCGAAGTACGGAGACAGGAGACAGCTTTTGCCAAGCTCCAGAGATTCACTGGAAGAAAACAAAGGAAGAAGTGGTGTGAATAACTACCAAGGAGGGTGACCTGTGGCTGTGGAGGGCCTTGTGGGGGAGCTCGTGGAGTCACAAGTTAAGGTTTTTAGAAAAGCTGATGACAGGCCCATGAGTTACTGGTGAGGCTAGTGGAGTTCTAAAGAAGACAGAATTCCTCGCCCCAGAAAATCTACTGTACTCAAATCATGGCCCTGGTTGGGCGGAAGGAGAACCTGAGACTCAGGATGAGAACATCTGGATTGGTCATTCCAGAACCCTGAAAAACAAAATTCTCACGCATTTTTTTTGAGTTTGCAGAGGTGGCCCCCTTACTCCTATATGGATGATGAATAGGCCTTGGTTTAATTGTTTGGGTCACGTATTCATTATAGCCATGGGATATGGAACTAAGACAGTCCTCTGTCTTCGCTAAAGAATTCTCTAGGACCCTGAGAGATGATGGGAATGCACAGTCAAGGTCCCTCCCAGAAGCAAGGGAAGAGTATGGAATAGAACTCCAAGGACTCCTGGGTGAAGTACTGGAGAAAGAGATCAGAAGGCGGAGAGAAGTGCGCGCTAGATCGGCTGCATTATGACGCTGTCCGTGTTTTGTGGGAGGCCTTGGAAGATGTACCAGAGGTGGAAGAGAAATTCCCACAGTGATCCAGAAGGGATTCCGGTATACTCTGAAGCATGCCAGGACATTGCCTCGGAAGCAACATGGACTGCTTGAATGCAGGGGACCTGAACGTTATTGAGAAACTCAAGACTGGCTGTTCTCTGTGGTCCCTGGCTGGCGCTGCATGACGTCACTGAACTGGATTTCTGGACCCTGCTGATGTTCACAAGGTCCTAATGAAGAGAGGCCAGATACTGGGTTCAGCTGCCAGGATCAAGGCGTGTACAAATGGCTAACGGTACTTGGCACTCTTAGGAGCAGAGTAGATGGTAACTGACAAGAACATTGCTCAATCTACGCATCAAAAGAAATCACAAATGGCTGTTTAACGGGCAGTCATCCCAATAAAAATGCCATGATCTCTTATCTAGTTTCAGTACCTGGGCCAGTTTTTCAGACTTGGCATCCACTAATGAAGAAGGAGGAGGAAAAGGAGAAGAAAAAGGAGGAGGAGGAAGAAGAGGAGGAAAAGGAGAAGGAGGAAGAGGAGGAGGACGAGGAGGAGGATGAGAAGAGGAGGAGGAGGAGGAGAAAAGAAAGAAGAATAATTTGGGCCTTTAAGAAGAAAGACCATGTGTCTCCATAACAACCATATATAACCTATCTGGCATCTCTACAAAGGGCTCTGTACCCCATTTCTTGGGTAATCATGCAGTGGGAAAACAGTCCCAAGATTGTTAGACATAGGTTCTGAGTTCATATTAATGCCTGATGGTCTGAAGCAACTTTACGTTTCTCCTCTTAGAATAGGGCATATGGAGGTCAGATAAAAAATGGAGATCCAGCCCTAGGCTGATTCACAGTAGATTTCCTGGATCCTCAACCCTACCAACTGGGCACTTACTAAGTCTGTGAATACATCCCTAATGGTCATACTTGGTATGTAGCCTTTCCCATTCCCAACAAAGAATAGTGCCAGAAGCAGTCTACTCTGACACAGAGTGGATACCACTACGCATTTACGTCTTGCCCAAGACTTATGTTAACCTCCTGCTGATGCAATAATTCAGTCCAAATTTGTGAACTGCTTGTATATTCGAGGAAGGACATTGGGTCCTTAATCTACTGAGAGCAAGTTAATGAGGTGACATGACCAACATAGAGGAAGCAATTATAGACCTTGGTAATATATGTGTTCCTTAGGGTAGAAGATAACCTGCCTGGGAATCGGGAGCCCACTCTATCCTGGGATTCTTTAGTAAAGACATGTTCGTGTATTTCACACTTCCCTTCAGTAAGAAGGAAGCACATGGTCTTGTGTGCCTCCTTGGGAATCTGGGGGGAAACAGTCCCTAACTAGGAATGCTATTCTAGCATGTTTACTAAGTGACAAATAAAGTTGTCAGCTTTGAGGAGGTCTGCAGCAAGCAGGAGCGTCGTGTACCAAGTCGAGGTGGTAATGGAAACAGCTCTTGGTTTGACCCCGTGACCAGCAGACCCTCTGTGATTAGAGATATCTGTGGTGGGAAAAGATGCCATGTGGAGTTCACAGCAAGCCAATATGAGTCAGGATGAAGACCCCTAGGGGTTCTGGAGCAAAGCCCCACCATCTGTAGCTGAGAATTATATACCGTTCGAGAGAGTAGTTCTTGGCATGCCAGTGGGCACTAGTTGAGATGAAGTGCCTAACCGAGGGACATCATGCGGCCAAACTGCTCATGGTCATCTGAAGTCTGTCCAACCGATCAAGTCACAAGGTCAGGCAGGCCTGGGAGCATCCATCCTTAGGCAGAAGTGGTACCTCCTTCGTTAGAAATAAGCAGGGTAAGAGGGCACCAAAGAGTTGCAGAAGTAGGTGGCCCAAGCCCTCAAGTCCCCAACCATCGTCCCACCAGCTCTTTCCTCAGTTCGCATCCCTCTGATCACCTGTAAGGTGATGAGAGCTCCACAGCCTCTTACTGGCCAACCAATGGGGAAAGGAAAAGGTTAGGTTTAGTTGATAAGAGTCTGGCAGGTTTGTGAATGAATACAAGCCACAGATGCAGTGATCACATGGCGGCCATTCCTAGCAGAAAGATGGGCAAAGGAAGTCCTCCTCCTCACAGGAGGAGCTGTGGACTATGGTCAACTTGTGTGTGTGTGTGTGTGTTGCTCACATGCATGTGGAGGCCAAAGTTGACATCAGGTATCTTCTTCAGTTGCTCTCCACTTTCTCAATCAAGGCAGGATCACTCAGTTAAACCCAGAGCTCATCAATCAGCTAAACTAGCTAACCAGCTTGCCCCGAGATCATCTGTCTTTGCCTACCAAGTGCTAGGATTGCAGGTGGTTGCCATGTCTGACCAGCTTTTTCATGGGCTCTGGGAATCTGAACTCTGGTTCTTGTGTTTGTAGGTTAAACATCTTTGTCCATGGAGTCATCTTCTCAACCCCTTCATTAAATATATCTGAGGGAAAGAAGGTGTCCCGTGCACAGAACGGTAACAAGAGGCTAGGCCAGAGGCCTGGAAAGAGAAAGTCTGGAATTCTCAGAGACATTAGCCAGGAGTGATATGATGACTAATATATCTCAACAGGGACAAAGACGTGGGGAGAGCACATGGTCAGAATTATTGGAATAGGTATATAGAGGTAAGAGAGAGAGAGAGATCTTTCCCATACCTTTTGCTTATTTGCTTGTGTGCATTTATTGGGATGGGCTGCAAGGCCTAATGCATGCTATGAAAGCACTCTACCACACCCTCCCTAATGTAATATTGAGTATGTACTACAAAAGACATAACCAAGCAAACAGACAAAACCATTCCCCAGCCAGTGTTAGCCAGCTTCTGTTATTGGGCAGCCAAGTGCTGGTACATTTGTTGCAGAAGCATGGTAGTTACTTCCTTAGAGATAGAGACTCTCTAGGGACTCATTCTCACGGACTAGGGCTCCTCCAAACTGACTTGGTCATTACCACTGCTCATATCCATTTTGCAAGTCAGAGGCAAATGCTGAGACCCAGAGGGAGCGCTATCCGTCAGAAAGACTATACGATCATGTTCCCACCCCAGGAGGGGAAGTGATTTACCTTGATTGGGAACGGCCTACGCTACAGGTACGGGTTTTGCTCCCCTGTGTATACTGTTACATGGAGGCCCACTGGGTGTGTGTTGTATGTGGTAACCCACAAGACATCACTTCACAGCAGAAGAATACAACAGGAGCTATCTGACCATGGGCTCTACTTTCATGCATAGCACTTAATAGACAGATGCCATCGTCAATCGCTCCCCACGTTCATTGTCAAGGCAGGGTTGTAAAAGAGGGATATAGGAACTATGTCTGAGATGATAGGCTGTTAGCATGGGACACCTACCTCTGTGACCTTAAATCAATGATCATCACATGACATAGTGTCCCAAGAGGTAGAATACATGGACTTGGGAACCAAACTGTGAGAGGGAGGCATAGTCTTGCCCTTTCAGAATCACAGAGAACTTTTCTGGGGCATTGTTGCACATTCCGACCCATCTACTCTAGCTTTTGCAAGGTTGGAGGAGTCAGTTACCAGGCAGTAGAGCAAGACTCACCTTGGCCTTCATGGTGCCGCTGCTACCAATCTCTTTCGGATCCACCTTGCTAGAAGTAATTGATTCTGAACATCAGCCGGAAGTAGGAGTGCTGTTGCTACGGAGGGTAGTGGACTACATGCCTTCCCTCCAGGCAATCTAGCTCGTTATCTGGTGATGCTCCCCTAGAAAACTGTGATGGTAGATGTGGCGACAGCTACTTGGTATCAGCTTGGCAATTGAGGGCTGGAGCTCTGAGCACATCTTTAAAGAATTAGGAGTTGTATTAAACCCTAAGCAAGTCTGCAGGAGATTGTCTAATTAATGATTAAAGTCCACAGTAGGTGGGACTAATATCCAAATAAGATAAAGGGAGCTGGTTAAGGAAGTTGGCGTTCTTTGGTATACTTGGCCAGACATGCTGGTCTGGCAAGTGAGGATTGTCCCTCTCCCAGCAGTCCTGTAGATTTGGTATGGCCAGTTCCCTTGACTCCTGGTGTTAGTATGAGTCCTCCTACCAAGCTGGAGTAATACAATCATAAAAAGGAATAAAATCCCCTTTCTCCCCTTACACTGTTTGGTCATGAATTTATCGACAACACGCAGAGTAACTGGCACAGTAAAGAACCACAGCTCGTGAGCACATCGGGGCAGACTACTTTCAGGTTGATCACACCTTAACTGGATCCCAGACATGAATCAATGAAGAGGAATTCAGTTCATAAACTCAGGCCCTCAATATGTTACACTCAGAAGTCCTCCACCCCTCCTCGTCCATGTGCTCTAGAGTCAATGAAGAGAACAAGGGTTTCTGGTCTACCTTTCTAATGCCTCAAAAAAGCAGGAACCCAGGGCTGGAGAGATGGCTCAAGGGTTAAGACTCTGTCTCCCAAGCAGAAGGTCCTGAGTTCAGATCCCAAGTCCCGTCTAAAAATGCCAGGCAGAAATGGAAGTGGCCCATACTTCTGGTCCTGGTAGGCAGAGACTGGGAAATTACAGAGCAAAACAAAAAGGAGGTAGAAGCAATCCAGGATGATTCCTGAAGTCACTCTTGGTTCTTTTTCCACAAAGACATACAGTACCCTCTGATACACACACACACACACAGAGAAATTTAACAGAGAGACAGAGAAACTAAAGCTAACTCCACAATACTTCCAGCTAAACACACAGACATGTATAACTAATTCATGTCTTTTGTAGAAGTTATTGACTTTTTTGTATTGAAACCTTACTCATACATCATGCAAAAAAAAAAAAAATCCTGAAAAGTTAAAGGACAGACGCAAATTCCAAATTCAGTAAACTCATGTCCAAATTTCATGTTCTGTGACTTTCACCAAAGACTGAATGTTGGAGAGAACAAGAGAAAGTGCATCATTTGTTTTATTTATTTATTTATTGGTTTGTTTGTTTGTTTATGTGTACATGTACATGCCACACTGTTCACGTGGAGGTCAGAAGACTACCTTATAGAATCAGTTCTCTCCTTCTACATCTACATAGGTTTCGGGGAATTGAACTCAAGTCCTCAGGCCTACTCTGCAAGTGCTTTTACCCACTGAGTCATCTCACTGACCCTAAAGGACATTTTTCCAGTTTATATGCTAGGCTCAATAGGCACAAGTATTTAAAATTCACTGCTAAATAAATAAGATTCAGGTTCAAAACTTTACTTTTCCTGGTCTATGAGTATTTCAAACTTTCATTTTTTTTTTCTGACCAACTTTTTTTTCCTCCCCAAACAGGAAGGCCCAATCATTCTAAGATCCTGCCAGATATAACAAACATCTACAGATGGGCTGGTCTGCAGCTGGAGGCTTTAACGTTGTAGTATTTATTTGAAATCTCCAAGCCAGCAGAGCAAGGCTAACGCACAGTGGGCACAATTCACAATGTTTTGGCTCTGGAGCAAATAGCGGTTGAACTTGTTTTTTTCAGCTAAAATGGAATTTATGCAGATGTGCTTTGCACTAAATTCATTAAACAATTACATCCTGGTGCAGTTTTCACATTTTTGTAAAGGATCCGCATAAGCACTAATTAGATCTAAAACAATGTTACTGGACAAATTACAGGGCCGATTGTTCTCGCCTTGCACGCTGCATCTGCTTCTCAGCGACGATGATAATTTAGGTGCGAGCCATACAAATGCGGCTTTCTGTTCCCTTCACTAGAAATATTTATTTGTAACATACTATAGATTAATTGATAATGTAATCTTTTTTTTTTTTTAAGACCCTCTCAATGTTTTCTGACAATCGTCCCCTGGTAAAATTCAATCTGCGAGGAGGTGGGAATACAGTGGTTGTAACTTCTCACAACGGCTCACTGGCATTCTGCTGAGCGGCGAGGTTTGCTATTGAAAGGCATCTTTGCATTTCATTTGGCTGCAAGTGCAAGCTGGGCTTGCTGAATTACAGCAGGGGCCTTTCAGAGCACAGCAATGATGTAAAGGCACGCAGAGTCTCCTGAACTCCCAATGGAGACCATCTTCTTCTTGGGTCCTCCCGCTGGACAGGTTGACTTGGTATTGGGAACTCCGTGTCTTGGAATGTTCTTTCTTTATGTGTCCTCTATGTTGTATAGCATGAAATGTAAAAGACATATTAACATGGAGGCATCGACTGAACTGTGCAGCAGCAGGACATTCCAACAGGGTTTCTATGGCAACTTTGATGTACCAACTTAATTCAGAGCCTGCTCCGGCTCAGAAGTCACCTCCAGGATCACTCTCCTGCTAGACGTTCCCTAGCCAGCCTGGCTGGTCCTGCAGCCGGCTCTCCATTCTGCTTTCAACCCAGAATAAATGCTTCTATCCCAGCCGGCAGCATCTTCCTCCCCGGGAAGGAGGCCAACGCTGGGAATCAGTCTGGCGGCTTGGAGGTCTAAAACCCACTTCTGATGCTGGACTTTTCAAATGGTTACTTCCATTGTTGGACGAAGCCAGGCAGGGGAGGCCAAACCCAGTGTGGGTGCCAATAGAGATTACGAAGGCAAAACTGAATGAACTCCAAATGCAATCAGTGCAAAAGTCCACGTCCAAGATAAGTGGAGATGGCCTTCTACATTCAAGATGAACTTCTGCATTCAAGAAGGCTCATTATTAAGGCCAAGCCCAGGAAGCCAGCTCATGATTGAGTCAGCCTCCAGGTTGCGCACTCTAACGGATGGCTTCCTTGCCTCTGCATGGGGCATTCCATTTCTTTTTTTTTTTTTTCTCTCTCTTCTTTGTCTAGGTAGGAGAGACTGTAACTAGAAGAGTGATAATAACCCCCTTTGCAAACTTAATTGGTAAGTCTGGAAGTGTTGTGCTAGTTAAATATAAAATTATCTCCTCCTTAAAGAAAAATGTAATTCAGCAGGGGAACATTGTGGTTTAAAGGTAAAATGTATTGTGCCTGTGGGCAAAAATAAAATAATAGGAATTTGTTTGCGTTATTTATTTGTTTGTTTCTTTTGATGCTTGGGGTCAAACCCAGGGGCTCGGATCTTATAAGCAAAAAAAAAAAAAAAAAAAAAAAAATCTGCCACTAAGTTACACACCCAAGCCTGGAGAATGATAGCTACACAATCTTTTAAACTTTGAATCTTACTTCAAAAATTTGAATCTGCTTCAGGCTCTGGAATGCTGGGACCATATCTGGTCAAAAATATTCTTTTTGGAAACTCAATAAAAAAGTGAAGATTTCCTAATTTGAACTCCAAATTGTTATGTATTCCCCTTTGGAAGGTACATTTATCTCTGCTGTATATTTTCTTATAAGGGGGATAATGGGAGCTTTATTTTTACCAGGTTGAACATGATATGAGAATTATCGCTCACATTTCCCAAAGTGGCAAAGGGAACAGATCCTACACCAAACAGTGAAATGTTAGAAAGTTACAAAAGCAACTGGAAGACAGTCATTACAACAACACTCTCCTTGCAACCGTGTTAATTGCTCCTAGGATTGATAACGAATCTATGTGACTTCTGAGGGGATAATTGAATGGAAGAATAGAGTTCTCAGTAGAACTGACTTAATTTCATGGCTACACCTCTTGGCTGAAGGCAACTCTAGGATAGGTAGTGGCCATCTTGGAGTAACTGTAGTAACTTGTGGCTCCATTTCATCCCTTTCGTTCTTTGCTGATCTTTTTCCTTCCATATAATCAGAATTTCTGGAGTCTTTTTTTTTTTTCTAGATCAACTCACTGGATTCTAGGAGTAGAGACAGATGAACCAGGGGTCCTGCCTTCATGGAATGACACTCTAGTCGGGAAAAGTCATGAGCCCTTGGCCAACAAAGTGTTCACTTGTCACAGTGGGAAAAACCAGAGGTTGCAGGTAGTTATGTAGCTATCATCATGATGAATTAACCCTACGTACTTTTTTGGATGGGACTCATGAATTTTATTAGTCAGAGCATATAATCCAATAGGATATTGCATATATACACTGACCTACTTCTGTCTATCCAAGAAAAACACTAATTAGCTGCAGCCGAGGCGCTGCAAAGTTCCTCTGCTCCCCAGAATGTCGCTCCATATGGCCCTGTAGAAATTGCCAGTATTAAAATTCCTCTTACGAGATTCGTCTTTAAGGAGCTTATCCCTTTAACCAGTTTAACTTCATATCGGCCAGATTAACTCTAAATCATCACGACTCTCCAGCACTCCCAGGAGGAATCCGCCGGTCGCCATGTTGCTTCCACACTGGCCAGAGGCCTGATTCTGTACTTGAAGTGACATCATTTGTACATCCTGGAAAGCAAGACCTCCATCAGTCAGATTTCCATCGCCACGAAAAAAATAATTAAGAAAAATAACTTGAAAGGAGAGGAGTGTTTGTGTGGATGCTTTGAAGTTTTTAGTCTATAGTTGCTTGACCTTTTCAGTAGGGAAAACCATGGTGGGAACAAGTGGTGGAAAGTTGTCCACATCAGGATGGTCAGGAAAGAGAGAGAGAGAGAGAGAGAGAGAGAGAGAGAGAGTTGGGGAAGAAGTTGGGGAAAGTCAAAGTGGTTGATTTTGACCCTATTTATAAAAATATGGTTGAATAAAATTCCAATAAATCTAATTTACTATCATATAAAAACACTTTTACCCCTAAATGATCTATCCACCTTTTTCCCATTAGGGCACTCCTTCTAGCTCTTCCACCAGTCTCCAGTAATGCAATGAACTGTGGGGGAGGGAGAAAAAGCCTTTGGCATGTGGCCTTTGGAGGATATTTCAGCTAGCTCCTTGCTGTGTGTACGAGAGACGATCTGACACTGGGGAGAAAGGATCACAGACCAGCTTTTTGCCTAGGAAGTAATAAATGTATTTTTGCTTCGTCTGAAGAGGATTATTTCATAAGGCCATGTTACGGCTTTGCAATGGAAGAGGGCAAAGATTTTGGTGGACAAGGAGCCAGAATCCATGGCAATCCAAGATGGGGATGGATATCAGACAGCTCTAGTGGCCCCACGAAATGTCAGAGAAAACTTAGAGAAAGGATGGGAGCCTTAGCGTTAGAAAAAAAATTCAGTTCTAGGCTTGTCTATTCTATCTCTATGGTATTTGTCAATCTAATGTTTAGATTGATAGCAATTTTCTATGTTTATTTATCCTATTATTTCTATGTTTATGTGTGTATGCACATACACATATGTATATCAATGTACATATGTGTTTGCTGCATTTGTGTGTATGTGTGTGCGTGTGTGCATGTGTGTAGATGGCATAGCATGCATGCATGAGGAGGAGAGGACAACTTGCAGGAGTCAATTCTCTCCTCCACCATGTAGGCTCTGGGGGTTGAATTCAGATCATCAAGCTTGGCACAAGTACTTTTATCTTCTGAGCCATTTTGTCAAGTCCAGGTTGACAACAATTTTAAGCACCTACAATGTGCTGAATACAGTGTTTGAAGGTATGGCAAGGTTCAAGAGACATGCTCCTCCCTGCTGCAAATAATGCTCACACTCAGCATTCTTCCTTATTACATCTGTACTTTTGAAAGTTTGTCTCTCAGGCACAGAACAATCTCTGACACATAGTAGGTGTTTTATGCTCATCACTGGAAACAGGCACTTGAGCAGTTCACATCAATTTAAACCAGCAGGTAAAGAAGCAATTACAGATCATACAGAACATGGGAAAAATACATCAATTTTTGGAAATTGGAACTGGTCTGAGAATTTCCTCCTTGTTGGATAGCTTGCACAGAACCAAGGGATATTGTAGAAGCTACTGGGGGAGAGAAATAATCACAGGCCTCATCAATTCACAAGATCTGCAAGTTGTGATAAAAATCACCACAGCAACAGGTGACCACCAGTGTAATAGTGATATGAGTGTCAAGGAGACAACCAACAGCTTTCCGATTGAACTCAAGACCTGCTTGTCAGAATGGAACACATTCCTGTTATTGTTAACTAGAACAAAGAACCTGAAAAAGAGAAGAAAATAGATCAACAGGGAAAAACAGCCAATGAACCTATAGGTAGGAAGATAGTACATCAAACTGCTCTGTAAATAGCTAGTATTCTACTCATAGATTTGAAGAGCATTTAGCACTCAGCCTAGAAGTCTTCTTCTGCAACACAGATAATAATCTCAACATCTTCACAGGATAGAGCCTAGGCCAGTAGAAGAACAATGAAGTGGACAACAATGGCCAGCCAAAATGCAGAATACTGGTGACCTGGCAATGCTTACCCAGAATCAGGTCATCCTAATCTTTTCCCATCTTAAGGCTTACAGAAGCTCAAAGAAGAGGGAAGGTAAGATTGTAAGAACCTAAAGATGGGAAGGTCTACCATTGGAAAAGACATTCCATTCAAGGCAGGACTGCTGCATCTAGGAACTCACTGCAGTGAGACTTGTCCTTACCAGACCTGCATAATGACTGACATACCAACATGCCCCCATAGACATCAAGGAACTCAAAAAAGATAAGAATACACATAAAGAAACCTTAAGGACTAGAGCTAGATGAGTGAAGGGAAATGCCCCTGTCAGTAGGGTGGCCCAAAGAGGAGCAATTTGGTATGCCACAGAGGCCTGAACCTTCACAAGAGTAGATGAGCTAAAGGGAACTCTGGGATTCATAGAAATGGCCAGGCAGGAGAGTGGGAGGGAATAAAATGGATTGATAAGGGGAATGGAGGAGATAAAAAGGAGGGGGAATGGAGGGAAGCAGGGAGTGGTACTCAATATGCTTGTAAAACTAAAAAAAAAAAAATTTAAAAAAGAAACAATGACAGTCCATGCCACAATCTCCCTCCCCCACCCCTGACCCTTCATCCAACCTCTTTGACTCCTTAAAGATTCAGCATATGGTAACTGGGCCAAGAAAACTGTAGCAGATTTTCAAACAGGGTAAAAACAGGTGTGAACCATGAAAACCTGAAAGGACATGGCGTTTGGAAAAAAACTACCAGCAGTGGGGTTGATGAAGCTCGGTGCTCAAGGCAGATCACCAGGTAGAGAAAACATGAGTGGTAGGTACAAATCAGGGCTCAGTCCTTCAACCTGCTTCAGGGAGCTTGGGTTTTACTCATAGATCATGAGAATTAAAAGGAAAGGCTAAAGCACTAATACAAACATACACAATATTATCTCAGCCTCTTACTGAAATCATAGTTATAAAGTAAAAAAATGTAAATTGTCGAGTTACTGCTAAGCTTAATTTGAGATGGAAAATTCCTGAGTCCCTGAAATACCACTCCAACACCCCCACCCACAACCTGCACCTGCTTGTTACTGTCTGATAATAGTGAAGGTCATGGTGCTGTCTGAAGTCAACGTGCTCTGCTGACATTTAGCAACCTTTGCATTTGTTTCTAGAAAGTCCCACTTTGCTTGCTCCACCTCTTTCCTGCTTTAGTATAAGAAAGTACAAACTGAAATACTTGGAGAGTGATCTTGGTTCCAGACCGCAGTGAATAAAGCTTCCCTCTTCCACCTTAACTGGTGTCTGAGGAATTTTTTTCCAGAGAATTCCTCCAATAGTTACTTCATACAGAACATTTACGATTTGCCACAGGCAAATCTGAGAGCTTTTATTTAACTCTTCTCACTTTATAGAGGAGAGAACACAGAGAGATAATGTCAAGTGCTGAGCTTGGATTTGAACCCATGTTTTGGTCATGGGTTCATGGGTCATGTCAAAAGGTCAAGGCCTTCTAACAATATCAGTCACTGGGGAAATGTAAATCCTAATTATAAGATACCACCTTTCCATCTCCCTACCCCCAGCTAGGGTGACTGAAATAAAATCAGATAATAACAAGTGTTGCAAAGAATGTGTGAAACTCAGAAGCTGCATATATTTCCATTAGAATGGCTCAGCTGCTTTGGCAAACAGTCTGGACACTCAATTCACAGTTACCAAGTGATCTGGTGATTCCATTTCCAGGTTACATACTACAGACTGTTTGCAGGTGAAAGGCATACGTTATATCCTAAAGTTCACTGTGCTTGAAGGTGATGTCTTTGGGAGGTTATTAGGTCTTGAGAGATCTCTGCCATCCAGCCTAACCCAACCAGCGCATCCTGGGGCTAGTGAGAGATGCTGTAGCAAAAAATAAGTGACAACTCTTGAGGAACAAAACCCAGCATGAGCTCTGGCCTTTACACACATGTGCACATCTATGCAAACCTGCACATACCACACATGGAAAGAAGGAAGAAGGAAGGAAGGAAGGAAGGAGAGAAAAGAAGAAAGGGAAATAATGAATGAAATGCAAAGAATAAGGGAAGAAAAGAAAATGAAAAAGAGAAAGAGAAAGAAAGATTGAGAGAAAGAAGGAAGGAGAGAGAAAGAAGAAAGAAAAAAGAAAAGAATGAATAAGTGAAAGAAAAAGAACAAGAAAGAAGAAAGGAAGGAAAGAAAAGAAAGAATGAGAAAGAAAGAAAGATTGAGAATGAAGAAAGGAAAACAGAAAGAAGGAAGAAAAAGAATGAATAAAGGAAAGAAAAAGAAAGGAAGGAAAAGAATGCATAAAAGAAAAAGAAAGAGCAAAGGAGGGAGGGAAGGAGCTCTTTTACAACAGAAAACTGTTAGGGCTCACTCTAGGCTGGGCCAAAACATCAGCTAGAGAGCAGGCAGAACAGGCAGGGACCTAACAAAGGCCTCTAAGGGGTGCCATGCCCCTACCTCCCGGGCATTAGCCTGACATTCAAAGCTCAAATTATAGCATATTAACCTGGTGGGGCAACGATAGCCGCCCACTCCCAGCCATGGTTGATCCAGGGAGGAATAGTTGCCAACTTCTAGGGTTTGATTCTCCTCACCTACCATGCTGCTACCCCATCCACACACCCCTCTCCTACCCGGTGACAGCAGTTCCCAGGAGAAATCTCTGCCCAGAGCTGTCACAGTACTGGGCTGCAGTGCCCCAACCCCACCCCCTGTCACCCTTTCTCTCTCCTCTTTTCTTTTCTCCACCTCTGTGTTTGCCAGAGAAGAGATTCCCAGAGCTCATGCCACCCACACTGGACATAATAGGGTCAGTAATGATGGGCACATGTCTGGACAGAAAGCGCCACATGGAATTTCAGTCACTCCAAGCAAGCTTGACCAAAGTTCCCAGTGAGTGGGATGAAGGTTCACAACGGCCTCATTTCAGTTCAAGACAAGGCCCCCACAGCTGTGGCTCATGTGCCCTCCAAAGCCCTTGCTGAAAAGTAGACCAAGGATGGAGTGTTGTGGTGGGGACAGGTGGGACCTGCGGGCGTGAGCAAATTGAGAACATTCTGTCCTCATGAATGTACTGAGCCGCTCATGAATTAATGGATCATGGGGTCATAGGTTAGCTCGAGAGAGCAGCTGTTATAGCAGCCAGCTTGCATCGTCTCTTCTTACCGTTGCAGAGTCCCACGAGCAAGAAGATTGTCATCACATGTGACTCTTTGACCTTAGACCCCAGAACTGTGATCTGATTAGCCTTTATTCTTATCCTTGACTCCATCTGTGGGATTTCCTTATATCTCCAGATATAAAATGCTGAGTGAGTTTTCTCCTCACTATCTAAACAGAACCAGGGCTGGCAAGATGGCTCAGTGGGTAAAGACCCTTGTGCACAAACCTGTTAAATTATTGATCTTCTACGTAGTGGAAGGAGAGAAGTGACTTCTGAAAATTGGCCTTTGAACTCCACACATATGCGAAGACATACACAAGTCTGCTCTCTCTCCCCCTCAAACTCAAATAATTAAATTAAATACATTGATTTTTAATGAATCTACCTTGGGAAGTCAGAGTTTTCAAATTCCATATCTCCAGGTGTGTGTCTGTACTGTCCAAAATAAGAATCGGCCATCTGTCCTAAACTGGACTTTCAGGGAAAGTTGGCTTCCACCTGTACTGTCTCTATAGCACCCGGAGCCCTGGGACATCTATAGCCAACTTTAGCATTTTTGAGGACTCCGTTAACTTTTATGGAGTTGTTCAACGTCTCTGAGAAGCCTTGCATCTGAGTTCTCCCAATAGCCAGGCTCTTAACTCTTTGTTGGTTAGAGACTTGTCTTTCCTTCATTCTGCAGTGGGAGGGTTGTAGAAGGGTGTTCCTGTTTTACTTCATAGCTACTGCAGAAATTCGCTATTGTTCTGTCAGCACTGCCATTGCTTCAAGATAGGGACAGAATAACCTTTCATGTTGTAGGTAAGACAAGGCCCAGCAGAGTTAAAGAATTTGCTAAAGGTCACACAGCTAGTTTAGTGGCAGAGGAAGTATTAAACCCAGATGTTTAACTTCTGAGTCTGGTCTAACTAACCATTGCACCTCATTCCCTTGTATACCACTAATTTATAACGGGCTAACACAGAGCACATCAGAAGAAAAGCACTTTGATTTTTAAGAATAAGAAGTGTCAACCCATCTTGTAAGCATCAAGTTCTCTCCGTGGTCACTTTTCCTCTACCCTGAAGTAAGATTCAGCGCTGTTTGAGTTCTGAAGAATTGATAATTAAGCAAGAAGCTTGTTGCTCCAACAATTACATATTTTAATAGGAGAATTTGAAATTAAGTAATGTTTATCAGGATAAACTGAACGTCTGGAATTCAGGAATAATTTACATTATAAAGAACTTCCTTACTCTTTTTCTGTGTGCATGAATAGGCTTAAAATATGGTGATGACTAATTGTTTCGCAATACTACGGCTCTTACTAGGAACATACAACATGCTGTAAAATCACAAATTAATTGTTAATGAGAATATTGCTCTTGAAGAGTTACATTGTTCGTGGGGGAAAATGATTGTTCCACAGAAAAGAACTGTGGTTTGT
This sequence comes from Typhlomys cinereus, assembly GCA_023101885.1. Classification (NCBI taxonomy): domain Eukaryota; kingdom Metazoa; phylum Chordata; class Mammalia; order Rodentia; family Platacanthomyidae; genus Typhlomys; species Typhlomys cinereus. The sequence continues at coordinate 4,979,308 of JALPQD010000112.1, read as the reverse complement.
GTGACGGAACCATTTGGATGGCTAGATAAAGCCGGCGTCTGGCCAAGGCATGAGTTGTTTGGGATCTCCCCTTTTGGCTTCAGGTAGACTTTGAGTGAGTTCATTATGCAAGGGGCTGTTGGAACAGTGGACAAAGGGGACCAGCAGGAAGAGAGTTAGAGGCCAGGGAGGGAGCAGGAGAGGAGGCCCAATAAGAACCAAGTGGGCAGGAAAAGACCATAATGAAGCCCATTTTGTTGTATGTTAACTTAAAAAAATGTGAAATTAGAGATTAAACATAAAAGTACCAGGCTGGGGAAGTAGTTCAGTCTGCAGTGTTTGTCTGCCTTGCACGAAGCCTTCTGGGTTCCCCAGCACCTCATATTCTGGGAGGAAGTATGATAACACATGCAGGGAGAAGACCAGCCCTTTCCCCTGGGAGCTGCCTTTGCCCTGGGTGAGGAGAATTACTCTGCCAAGTTCCTTCTGCCTGCCCTGTGGAGTCTGTGATTTCTTGTCTTCTCTAAAAGCCCTAAGCAAAGCAGACACTGCTTGATGGTATCTGCATAGGTTACAGTCAGACTACAGTTAAAGGGGTGGGGAGGGGCTGGGGAAATGGTTCAGGAGTTAAAGCCTCGGCCTCACAAGCAAAAGGACCCGAGTTCAGATCCCGAGATCCCACATAAAAACCTGCAATTCTAGTCCTGGAAGGCAGGGCCTGGGAAACCCCACAACAAAACAATTAAGTAGAACAATTTAGGATGATCCCCAAAATCACCCTTGGGCTTCCTCAGGTACATGTACTCAAGTGCCCGACACACACACTCTCTCTCTCTCTCTCTCTCTCTCTCTCTCTCTCTCTCTCTCTCTCTCTCACGGGTATGTAATATGGCTCAGCAGGTAAAGGTGCTTACCATGCAAACCTAGGTTCAATCCCTGGACCTCACATGAAGGTGGAAGGGGAAAACTGAATCCTGAAAGTGTTCCTCTGACTTCCACATGCACTTCACGGCATATGTGCCTGTCCTTTCACACACATATCATATACCTGCACACACATTAATTAGCTAGCTAATCAGTTAACTAGTAAAAATTCAGTAAATTCACAGCACAGCAGGCTATTTCTTACTTGAAAGGTCTGAGAAGGCCGGGAAGCCCGTGGGGACTCCATGGAGGCTGATCTCGCCCTTGACCACCTTGGTGAGGGAGAAGAGAGCTGAAGGCTGAGAAGCCACCTGGTCTCTTTGCACCTGCGAGAGTCTCGGGCCACATCTCAGTGGGCAACATGAGCCCCTTGGCTCCTTCGAGGACAAACCATGGTGAGGGACGCAGTCGCACTCTGGCGAGAATTATCCATCCAGGTGTGATGGCTTCCTCTTCACGTAACCCAAGGAATCATCCTCCAAGTGTTGGCATTATTTATTATGACTATTATTATTACTATTCATGGATCGCAGGGTGAGCATAAGATTCCAGGGATCGGCCCAAGTGTCCCCACATGTCTAGTTCCTGGCACAGCACAGGACGCATGGAAGGAGCTCAATAGAAAGGATGGGACTGTCCCATGTCCCACACCCCAACACCCCACATTCAGGAAGCCCTTCCTATTGCCATCCTGTCCCAGCATGTCACTCAAGAAGGGCATTCCTTAAATCGGAGGTTCCTTGGGACCTGCTGAGAAGAGCTACAGTCGTAGGGCTCTGGAAGAGGTTAGACCACAGGAAGCAAAGAAAGGCGCCCTTCTGTCTCAGAAGTCATGACAACCCCTGTGTGTCTTCACCCAGGCGTCTTTCCTCAGAAGCAACCACGAATTCTGTGGGTTCTGGCATCTCTGTCAAATCCTCAGCCAAAACGATCAACAAAAGGTCCTTAGGATAGAAAAACGCCCTAACTACCAACCAGCCATCCACTGGCTTTGGATTGTTTTCTCTGTCACCCGCCCAAGGGACCTGTGTCAGTCACATGCTCCGGAGACAGCGCCCTCCGCTCAAGGTGCTTTGGTCCGGCACATGTCACCTAGATAAAGCCCCGACAAACACTTTGATATTCTGGTTTGGGGCTTCTTGGAATACACCCTCATGGAGGAGTAAATCATGCTGGGATAGACCTCTAAAATTAATCTACTGCCTCCACATCTCATAGCAAAGTTGATGATCCAGATTGCTAAGGAAATGGAGACCTTAACTTAAAAACACATTGTGTTGTATGCGCTGAAAATCCTGGTCTGGGATTGACAGGATGGTGAGGAGGGACTATTGAGAGCACACTGTGTCACTGGAACACACACACACACACACACACACACACACACACAGGATGGGCTCCTTGATTTCTTCGGGGGAAATCTCTTCTTCAAGCTTCTGTTCTCTTCTCCAGGCCAGAATCGTGCAATCAAAACTTTGTGCTCACGGTTGGTCATATTTTCCTCTGTGTGCAGGCTGCCCCCTTGGGGTTTGAACATTAGTATTTGCTGATTTTTTTTTCCTGCTGTGTACATTTAAGTGCAAAGAATTTCCTTTGGATGCAGAAAGGCCCAGAGATGTGAGGGAGTTTAAGTTTTCAATAATGAGTTCAGTCAGTACAGTAAAAAGGTAATGGGCAGTTTTATGTGAGCTATTTATAAGCTCCTAAAGGGGATAAAGGCACATTCCCTTCTTGTTATTAAGATAAGGCAAATTAGACTTTGTTCATTCAAGTCTGACTTATCTATAGCAAAAGACTCAATCGGTGGCAAATCAGCATTGCAAAAATAGCAGCAGGAAAAAAATCCTATGGAAATCCCAGGTAGCTTTTATTTGTTTTCTTCCTTCCTAGAGTTTAATAGCGCACAAGTCATAACAAAGAAAGCAGAAAAACAATGATCCCGCTTCTGAGTTACTTGAGAGTTTCAAAATTGCAATCCAATATTTGTTTGACTGGTTTTTCTTTTGGAGCTGTCTTTGGTTAAGGACCAGCTGTCTTGACACTGCTGGGTTCGATCTGCTTTTCTGGGTTTTCTAAAAGAAAGAGAAAATGATCACATCTCACTGCACACCAGTCATGCATTTACTGAGCAGTGAATTAATTTCTTTAATTTCTGAATTTCCCATTTTTGTGCGGAAGGTTGGGTACCATTTTCTGTTTCATAACCAACTGGTCACTGAAATAAGTCAATTGTTCTCTTCGGTGTTCATAGGTTCACAGGAACTGGATCCAAATACTTAGGAGTTGGATGAGCTGTGTAGTAAAATGATGTACTTTAAAGATACCCAGGCTGTCCCCTCCTGTCACAAGGTGGGGACAGAGCTTTGGTCAGGTGAACTCAGCCTCTGGCAAAGATGAGAAACGTCGACTGGGTCCTTTCTGTGACGTTAGTCAGCTTTTGTTGTTGTGACAAAACGCCTGAGGTTATCAGCTTAAAAGGAGAAAAGGTTTGATTTGGCTTACTGTTTCTGAGGTTTCAGTCCTTGGGCACCGGGCTCAGTCCAAAAAGACAATCCCCCAGTGGCTGAACTTCCCCTGACTAGGCCCCATTTCCTCAAGGTCCCGCCAGGTCTTAATAGAACCACTGGGAGGGCAATGAAGACTTTAGCACATGGTCTTAGTGAAGCGTTTAAGATTCAAACCATAGCATCTTACTCTGGTGGTCAAAGACTACCAACAGTGTTCAGTGTCTCAAGCGAGGATGCATTTCATTCAACCACACAAGTGAAGTGGGTCAGACGAAGGCTTCTTCACTGTTAGCGAGTAATAGACCCAGCGGAGAGGCTTATGAAGGCAACTCCCCTGGGGACATGTCCAGCTCTTTCCCTTGGAGATCTGGACTGGATAAGTATGAGCTGAGATTCTGGAACAGTATTTCAGCAAAAGCCTCCAGATGGTTCTGATAAGCATGAACTAGTGACCTAGTAGTAACCTAGGTCCAGGGTCATGTGGAAAACAGATCAGCCTGGTTTTGGCTCCACAGCACACTGGAGAATTTATACCTCAGAGCTACAGTCAGGCAGTCAAGAAATCTTTCCTCCTTTCTTAAGTCCCAATGTTGGCAACATAACAGGTTGATTTCCTTGCAGTATGTGGGAGCAGAATAGAAACCTTAGTCTCTCTGTGGAGATGCTCCAGGTGGACTGTCTACAAGGGCTGTAGGACTCGGAGTGAGGAGGGTCCTCTCATTGCTCACTGAAGACAAGACCACCTGAGACTCTGGAGGGATCTGTTTACAGCTCTTCTTGTGGTTCCCCTGGGGAACCTAGTCATTCACGTTCATCATTCAACAGCTGCTTTTAGCCAGCTTAGCTAAAAATGGGGTGCCCATTATCCAAAGATGGTGCTCCTTTGAAACATACCCAAATAAACTGAAAATATTCAGGGCTTTACAAAAGCAACTTTTTATATACCCTAGATAAATAGGAATACTTCAGGTTTTTCCTAGTTAATGCAACATTTCAAATTCATTTTTGTACATTGACAGAACAAAACCAAAGCATTTACCTTCTGTATCAAACTAGAAAGGAGTTGAGACACACACACACACACACACACACACACACACACACACACACACACACACATAAACCTGTATATAACCTTCAAAGACAATAACAATTAACATCTTCTGGATAGTTCTGAAAATAAAAATCAATTTTTATGAAAGTTCAGAAATGTTGTCTCAGTCTGCTTTTCATTGCTGCAACAAAATGCCTGAACAAATCAACTTAGAAGAGGAGGACTTAATCTGTGATCACTGGACCTCACTGCTTTTCAGTGAGACCCACATCCTTGGGAAGGCAGGGAAGAGGAAACTGCTCACCATGGAAACTAGGAAGCCAAAGATAGAGGAGAGAGGTTGGGGTCCCTTATGCTTCCCCCCAAGTAGGTTCACCTCCTGAAAGCTTTTTTTTCAACCACTCCCAGGAACACCAGTTAGGTACTAACATGGCAACGTATGACCCTTAGAGAACATTTCAGACCTAAATATAACAAGTCATATGATAAAAATGTGACAGAATATAACTCAACTGGTGATAGGACATAAATGCACTATTAAGTTGAAATTGAATCTTGAGTTTCATTCATTGGAATGAATGGTTTGTCTTTGATAATTATCAAAAGAGCATTTGGTGGAAACAGTGATTCAGTAAAACTATGGTTGATGTTTTTGAGGACTATAGAGATACATCTATCCATCTAATCCATTCATCCATCCCTCTACTCATCAGTCTATTCTCTCTTTTTCCTTCCTTCCCCTTCTTTTTTTTCTTCCCTTCCTTTCTCTCACTTTCCCTCTCTTCCTTCTATTTTTAGAGTGTCTGACCCTGTTAAAATACTCTAACTGGTCATATTTTACATAACTATCAAAAATCTCTTAATCATAATTAGCCTCTGAAATATACAGCACTACTCCTCAATGTCCAATGATTATCTCCAGAACTATATTCCCAGATCACTACTTTAATGCATTTTCAGCAATATAAATAAAACCCTCTGGAAGCTTCCCTAAAATCTTCTACAAGTTGGAAAATGAGCCCTTGTCGTGGGAGAAGCCATAGCCAAGGAAAAAGGGCAACGCTCTCACCAGAGGGTTGGCATCAGCTGGGCATGTGGTAGAATCCATGCCCCCCTTTCACCCAGTACTATTTGGTGGAGTTCATGGAGTAATATTAATTTTTTTAATGAAAAAGAAGAAATGTTTGAGTTGTTTCAGTGTCAGGGTAACCTGGAAGACTGTCACGAGCTGGCCCCGGTGCACACATTCTCAGGAATGGACCTTCAGAACAGTGGTGCAAAGCAGGGATGGGGAAACTGCAGTGTGTGTCTCCTCGCCGAATACGAGAAAGTTGGTGTTCTGTTTCATCCTGTCTTCCAAGAGGTGTTGAATGGCACTCCAGGCTTAGACGGCTGCACCTCTTTCATGGAAGACCCTCTGCATGCAGGAGGACCCTCTGCATGCAGGAGGACCCTCTGCATGCAGGAGGACCCTCTGTATGCATTCTGTTCATTCTGTGAGGACTTGGGAAAAAGCGGCTGCACTTGCAAAGTCATCTGAATGCTTGACCTGAGCAGTCCTTAGTTCCTGAATAGTTACATGGAACAGACAGTCCCACCTGAAGCAGCTCAGAAATTATCCTTGGTTGACGGATTATCTCTTTTTCTTTTTTTTTATCTTTCCATTTTCATGTTTATGGGGTGTGTGTGCATGTCCAGGGTCAGTATTATTTGCTGATATCAAAGTATTCCCTACAAAATAATAATAATGAAAAAAAGCCCATGGGCTAACGGCTTTATTTGCTCAGTTGACGGCTGGGAATGAAAAATGGTAGAACCTTTACTAAGCAGGTCCAGTGGGAAGGAATAGGTTGTGTTGGGGGTGCACCCAACAAGGACACCCCTTGATCTAGTCCCCGCTCTGTTTGCTTCCGGGGTTCCTGCAAGTATCTCCCCCACCATACACTTCCTGCTGTGATATCCTGCCTCGCCCAAAAGCAAAAGTGCCACATGACCCTGGACTGAAAGCCAGGATCCGAAGCCAGAGTAAACCTTTGCTCCTAAGTTGGTTGTCTCAGGAATTCAGTCACAGTAACAGAAAGGTAACTGACACACTTATCCTAACTAATATGTTTGCAGGTAAATACATCTTTGTAAGAACATTACAATGTGCTTTCTAAATGTCTCTTTTGTAGTGCTGCCATATGTCTAGGGTATTATATACTCCATCTGAAGCACAACCATCTATACCATGATCGTGTAAGCACCCTTGGCTTTCAGAAGCCATGCACAAAACCTCAGCTAGAAGGACTTGTCAGTTGCAGGGGAAGAAACACCACTAAATAAGACCTCAGACAAAATACACGATTTCTTATATTCAAAGTCAATAACTAAGGTCTACTTTTATTTTAGAACACATAAAAGAATGAACAAAACTAAACTAAGATGAACATATTTCCTTTCATTTCGAGTTAAGTTGACATACTTGCTCATTTGTTTTTTAATTTTTTTATTTAATTTTTTCAACAAAATCGTAGACATCTAGGATACAATGTAATGTTTATCTCTACTATATAGTGAGCTGATTACTATAGTCAAGCTAATTAACACATCTATCTCTTCTCATAGTTACTTTCCTGTGTGTGTACGTGTGTGTGGGGTGTGTGTGTGTGTGTATGTGTGTGTATGTATGTATAAATACACTTAGGCTTACTATCTTTGTAAATTTCAAGTTTATAATGGACCACTGAGGACTGAGGTAAAATGTTCAGTTGGTAAAGTGCTTGCCACTGAGCACAGTACCTGAGTTCAAGTCCCAGCACCCACATCTAAAAGCTGGATGTGGAGTTTTCGCAATCCCAGTACAGGAGCTGACACATGAAGATCCCTGGGGCTTGCTGAGCCCCAAGCCAGTGAGAGACCAGGCCTCCAAGAAGGAGGACAGAGTGTCTGAGGATGACAACCAAGGCGGTTCTCTGGTCTCCGCAAGCATACAGAGTCATATGCACACATGGACATGTTCACGCGTGCACATAAAAAAGCACTAATGTGACACTGTGTTGTTAGCATCTCCACACTGTTTGTTAGACCTCTAGAACTCATTCATCCCCACCAAGGCGGTTTTGTGTCCTCTGACCAACAGCCCTGACATCTTCGGCCCTCACAACTGCTCTCTGGTGCTATGACACTTGACATGTCTGACTTGGTCTTGTTGCTGTGCAGGAATTTCATTTTTCAAAGGTGTTTCACCACTGTGCGCCACACAAGTGAGAAAGATTTGCAAATAAGAGGGATGAAGTGTTGTAAGGAGGAAGGGGGGATTGGGGATTAAAAGCTGAAAATATACATTCACTGTATTCATGGATACAACATTAAATAAAAATGTCTTTTTTATAAACCAACTAATATTATACTGTATGTAAATATTCTTTATGCATTTGTTGCTTTTGCAGCTTGACTATTGTGAATCGTGGTGCAATGAACACAGACACACATTTAGCTCTTGGGTGCAATGATTTCGTTTTCTCTTAGATATAGACTCAGGAGCCATCCCATAGTCATGTGACAGTTCTGTTGTTAACGTGTGTGTGTGTGTGTGTGTGTGTGTGTGTGTGTGTGTGTGTGTGTGTCTACCTGTGGAGGTGTTATCAGGAATCATCCTGAATTCCTCAGCCTCCTTGTTGCTTTGCTCTGGGGTTTCCCAGGCTCTGCCTTCCAGGGTCAGAATTGCAGGCTGCTGCCATATCTGCCTGGTGTTTTTATGTGAGATCTGGGGATCTGAACTCAGGTCCTTTAGCTTGTGAGGCAAAGGTTTTAACTGCTGAGCCATCTCCCCAGCTCTGTTTGTAACTTTTTGAAGAAACCTCCTACTGTTTTATATAATGGCCGTATCAGTTCACATAGTCAATTATAAAGTTGGGGAGTAGGCAGTTCTGGGATGGTGTTATTACTGCAGAAAGTCATTGAATGCAGAAGCCTCTTTCAGCTCAGCTGTCCGGTCTCCCTAGCGTGTGGCTGTCATCTTGGGGTCCGTTATATCAGCCCAGTCGCACCTCTGTTTCAGACAGCAAAAAGAAACCTAAAGGCATATTAACTGTCTTTTAATTGGACATGAGACATTTCCATGTATGTTAATACCTTTAGAATTTGTCCTATGGATACATCTATACGGTAAAGGCAGTTGGAAAATGTTTATTGGGACAATTGCATACTAGGGGAAATACTGAGTTTTATCACTAAAGACAAAACGAAGAATTGACATGAGGTAAATTACGAGAAATTTTTAATTAAATTAATAATTGTGTGTGTGTGTGTTGTGGGTGTTGTGACATGTGAGTGTATGAGTATGTATGTATGTATTTAAATATGGAGGCAGGAGATAACCTTCAGGAATCGTTCTTTGTTTTTCCACCCTGTTTGAAATTAAGTCTCTTCTCTGCAGCCATGTACGCCAGGTCAGTCGGCCTTCGAGCTTCTAAGATTTCTCCCGTCTCCACCCCCCACACTGGGACTATAAACACTTGTGCCACCGTATCCAGTTCTTCATAGGGATTCTAGGGATCTGAACTCAGGCCGTCAGCCTTGCACAGCAAGCACTTTACCCGCTGAGCCATCTCCTCAGGCCCAAATGTCTTGGCGGTTAAGAAAAGTCAGTTTCCACAAAATACAGGTTTAGATGTACGACTGTGTTCATACATGCATTTTCTTGTTTATATTAAAAAGAGATGAGGGCTGGGTGTGTAGCTCAAAGACAGAGGATCGGCGTAGCATGTATGAGGATGTGACTTCCATTTTGGTCTGTCAGAAACCACTGAAGCAATGCATATGGCTTAATATCATATCTTTCCTAGTCTTCACCCAGCAGAATGTCTTTATAGTCGGTGGATGAACAATTCTCCAGCGTTTGGGGCATAAAACGTAAATGCATCAGACAGCAAAGGAAGAGTGAAAACAGTTATATTTTATTCGCCACCATGCAAAGAAATAATTACACGCACACACGAATGTAAAACAACAGACCGCCGTTACCACCACGCAAGCAAGGCTGGCGCCGTGATCATTGAATGTGTGGATAGACGCTCTCTGCTCAGATCTGTTTGTGTCTTGTGTGTGTGTGTGTGTGTGTGTGTGTGTGTGTGTGTTGGTGTGAACAAAAGAACTTGCTGTGCTTCCCATATCAGTAATGCCTGCCACTGTATGGAATCATGGAAAACAACTGCTTGAGAACAGATCTGGCACGGAGGACTCTCTGTAAAGTAGACCTCTGCCATTGGCTTCCTGTGTTCTCTGCCAGGTGCCCAGTATACATACCAGATTCCCCACGAGTTCCTATAGTATTTTCTGTTCTCTCCCATGTGATTTTGTCCTTGGTTTTGAATTAGATCTAACCATCTCAGTTATTCTCCAACTACCCATTTACTGTCCGATATTGTATGAATAGAATACTTACTTCATTCTAATGAAGTAAGGCAAAGGTGTTGGGAAGGTTTTCTTTCGTGCACACTTTTGCCTTGCCACCCATCTTCCCCTGGAGGCTCCTGCCCATTTCCTCTCTGCCAGCCCAAGGCACGTGTTTACAGTCGTGTTCGTATATTCTGGGTGCTGCAAGTCGGTTCTGTTCACAAGGATGCAGGAAACTGATAAAGATATTGTTAATGGATCTATTGTTAATGGGGGGGGAGTCCTCAGAGACCAAGTGTTTGGAACATCCAAAAAACAAAGAAAGAAACAAACAAACAAACAGCCCGACTTCCGAGAAACTAATGATAACAAACTACCTGACAAGCAGGGGTCTGAATTCCCACTGACCCCATAATGAGGGCACATGATGAACATGGTCCTCCCTCAAGCCCCACTACCTTCCCTATATCTCTTCTCTGTCCCCACAATGCCAGCCGAGTAGGTGTGTTAGATGGGGGGGGTGGGGTGCAGTTGTGGTTTTCTGCCTTGTAATACCGCTCTGCTTCCAGCCACGTCCCTCTCCCGGAAAGCCTGCTGTTGCATTGGAAAGATGACCTAATAATACAAGACAACCTGTCCCCGGGGAACACTGATGGCCAGCTTGAGCCAGGCCTCCGGGCTGCACAGTGAAGAGCTGTGTCCAGTTTGCACTGTTGACACTCTCTGGCCCACCCCCTTGCCTCGCCAGGATAGACAGAAATGCCCGAGGCAAAGGTGTGGGGAAGGTTTTCTTTCGTGCACACTTTTGCCTTGCCACCCATCTTCCCCTGGAGGCTCCTGCCCATTTCCTCTCTGCCAGCCCAAGGCACGTGTTTACAGTCGTGTTCGTATATTCTGGGTGCTGCAAGTCGGTTCTGTTCACAAGGATGCAGGAAACTGATAAAGATATTGTTAATGGATCTCTTTGTGCATAAAAAGAACTCCTGTCTTTTCCTCCCACGTGCTGTCCTGAATTCCCCTCTTTTTCCTTCCTAAAGTTTTACTTTTTCTCAGAATGTCTGTGTGTACCATATGACAGTGATTTTCTGTGGTAATTGCTTTATTCTTCAATAAGAAACTACAATAGCAAACTCCTACACTACTTACTGTAAATCAGGGCTGTTCCAAGGCAAAAATTTGAAGTTGTTCTAAATGGTTTTTGACAATTAAAAAAAAAATTCCCCTTCAAAATGAATAGAATTTTTGACCAGCACCCAAAACATGTTTTAAAAATTCTTTTTTTTTTGTACCATGGTTTTCATGCATTTGAATTAACAATACAGAATCTCTGAGAAGATAAATTGTCAATTTATTTCAGCATACTCAGCTTTCCAAAGAAAAAAGTGTGTTTCATTCTGCTTTATGCAAAGTCGGGTGGAATTCAATGTCTGTGCGATTTTGAAATCTAAGTACACTTGGTCTGAAGATGCTCATGAGCAGGATGTGTGTGCAGGGAGGAAGGGGTCTGCGCCCCAAGGCTGCATGAGGCAAAGGTAACTTTCCGGGGCAGGACAGTACGGATCATGGTAGCACTGGCTTCAATTTGCTCCCTTGCAATGGCAACAACAACAAAAAAAGATGCCGCAGACAAAAACTGTCATGTCCCACCCACTCCATCTGTCCTGCGCCATGCAGCCACGGCGCCCCTCGTCCTACAAATTAATCTTTCACACATTTTTTAACAGAAAAGTGTTAATGTTATAAAAGAAAAAAAAAACAAGGCAAACAGAAAGGGCTGTGTAGAAAATAAATTGAATTTAAATTTGATGGCAGTTATGACTTTTTTTATTGACTATCAGAGCAAACAGTCACATCAGATTGGGGCTACTGGCATATAATTAAAACTACAGGGCATCCTTAATGCTCTCTGACAAATGATCACGCACATGTTTTTTTTTTTTAAATATAGCATGCACATTTTGTCCAATTTGGGCTCTTTTTCCTGTTGCTTTTGTCCTCTTTCTGAGTGGGTATTATTCATGAACCGAGTCCTTATTATCTCTTTGGCCATCTGCATACCATTGGCCATAGTACTCTGTATTGTAATTTTGAGTTAAAATAAGGACTATGGGAGATTGCAAGCCTGAGAATCATAATGACACCAAGCTTTGAGAACTCCCATGTAAAAAAAAAACATGAAGAAAAACATATGGGATGGAGGTGAGGCTTGGAGGCACATGGCATGGAGGAAGAGAAACATACGAACCCATGAGTTCATCCCGGAGAGACTAACATCTACCTGGACTGATAAAAGGCACATCTGAAAGTGATGTTTCAACAACGTGCTCAAATGTCTTTTGAGACAAAAAATCATCTGTTTGCTCACTGATACCTCTCGTCCTTGAAAAGTGGACTCGTCTCACAGTAGGGTGATGGTCCTACGTGGCAGTAGAATGTCCTTTAGTTTATCATTGATATTGGACTATTGAATATCCGTGTTGACCCAACACTAGGTCCCTTGTCTGTAGTTTAGTGAAGATAGGTTTTCTATATAAAAAGTTAGCATGAGGCTGGGGAGATGGCTCAGGGGTTAAAGCCATTGCCTCTTAAGCAAAAGGAGCTGAGTTCAGATCCCCAGATCCCATGTAAAAATGTCAGGTGGAAATGGCAGCTGCCTGCAAATCTGGCCCTGGAGGCAGTCTGGGAAACCCCAGAGCAAAGCAAAATGAGGTAGAACAATTCGGAATGATTCCTGATATCACTCTTGGGTTTCCACAGGCACACACACAGGCAAGTGCCTTGTGATACACACACACACACACACACACACACACACACACACACACACACAAAGTTAATGTTAAAATATTGTTCAAAAAATTATGGGGTCTGCAGGTGTAACTCAGTGGTAGAGCACATAATTAGCATGTACAAGGCCTTGAGTTCCATGCTCAGTATATATATATATATAGCACGTACATATATTGCATGCATATAAATGTACATACATACATATGCTTATGTACATGTATATGCATGGGTGAATGAATTAACAAAAATTTATCAAACTATTATTTCTAACTTTTTGCCCAATTTTATTTGGCTCTTTTTTCCCTCCTCTCTCCCCATTTCCGATCTTTTCTATCTGCAGTTCTGTTGATTAGGGTTAGCTAATCTTTTCTTTCTAGTTATCAGATCTTTCCTACAACCACTGGGAGGCCATCAAAGTCCATTGATTGAAAAACTGAGTGTGGATTACCAGAGAAATATCGCCTAAGGAGAGTAAATGTATGAACCACAATTATATGTATGATGGTAACACACTGTGGTCTCAATTGAAAAGACAATATTCTTTTGGTTGTTAATATTCCTTTTTTGGCTTTTGGTTGATTCCTATTGAACTAAAGAATGCACAACTAAACCTATGTTTAAGCATATAGATGTAGACACACAAACACAGTCACATACAGACATACACACAGACATACACACACATACACACCTACCTACTTAGATTTACCACCAAATCAAGATGAATTCCATCATTTTCTCATTAACTGGTGATTTAAATAACTTTCTTTCTTATATTTATCTTTGCCTCTAACTGGGCTTATGTGTGTAGATATGAACAAACTTAAATGACACACAATGTTCAAATCTGAAAAGTTCAGGCTAATCACTTTCACACTCATTTGATTTATGTAAAAATAATGAAGAAACTCAAAATTTCAAGAGAGAGAGCCACTGTACACTTGCTTACATTGGGGAAAATTTAGACTACAACATGTCTTCATTTACTTTCATAAATCAATAAACCACTATGAATTTAACTGTTAAACTTGCTTACAGAAGATATGCTGCTAATTAAAAACAATTACGAATCCATTTTTTTTACTTTTATGCTTATGATTTTAAATAATACAGTAGCCCAGAAATATTAAACTCTTTTTATCAAGTTGAATGGAATACAATTTTAAAAAGAAAATTATTTCAGAGAGAGAGAGAATAAATTTCAGAAGTCAGTTTTCTCCTTCCACCACATACGCTCCAGAGATGCAGCTTATATCACCAGGTTTGCATGCACTTGCCTTTAGCCACTGAGCCATCTTGCAAACCCTAGCATGCAATTTTAATTGTCACTTTAAGATACATGCCTGCATGAGATTTGAAGAAAGTCAAATATAATACTATCTTATGCACCTATTCTGAGCCATAGAGGTATATTGCCATTAAACTAATAATGGAATTACTGATTTGAAACCTTATTCAAAACACTTGCATAGCATATCCTAAATTCAATCCTTTCATCCCTCCACCCCCGCAAAGAGCATAGATTTTTTTCTTTAGCAAATTGTATTTCAATTTCCCTAGAAAAGCAAAACCAAAAGTATTATTCCAAAATCCAAATTCTTCTTCCAACTGCAAATTCATAGTCTTGATCATTTGCAATTGAAGGACAACATATTGCTCTCTTAAGAACAGAGAACAAAGCTATTGGGCTGGAGAGATGACTCAGGGGTTAAGCCTCTGCCTAGAAAGCAGAAGGATCTGAATTTAGGTCCCAGGCCCTATATTAAAAACACTGGATGGAGGCCCTGGAAAACCCCACAGCAAAGCAAAAAAGAAGGTAAAAGCAATCCAGAATGATTCCCAAAGTCACCCTTGGGCCTCCATAGACACACGTAGTGTCCTCTGATAACACACAGTGACACAAAACCAGGGATTTTAAAATCTTCATGTAGAGAAATGAAGGAGTAGAAATGTCATTAATATCATTAAAATGATATTAAAAGACACTGCATTTCTGTATGATGTTTGGGCTAAAATCCTCTGCCTCAGTCTTTCTTAGACTTTGTCCCCCCCCCCTAGAATAGTATGCTGTACTGAATGTCACATGGACTGAGGTCACATGTCTCTTAACCATGCCTTCCAACTGCCCGGAGTCTAACCAGGAATCCCAAGGCCGTGGAATACACAGGGCCGCTTGCTTCGCTCCCTTTCATGCCCTGGGAGTCTGAGTTGTTTGGCAACTCAGGATCGGGGAGGACTGAATCACCCATGTGCTTGGGTGAAGCGTGCTCCTTCTAGCATATTCCATAGCTGTTTTAAATGTCACAGACGCCCGAGCTCAGAAGCCCAGGGAAGAAGAAAGAATCTCAATCACATTTCTGACCAGAGCCTTCCTTATGGCCATGAGAGTTTAATTTTCATTTAAACAACAATAAATACAGGCATAAGGGTTTGAAATGAATTATGTAAGCCCTTTAGCCATAACTATTCCGTTCTGCTACCAAATGAGCTGCTGTTCTCACTTGGTTTTTATGGGCTCTGCGTAGCCTGTGTTATTATATCTGCCAAATAAAAGCCAGCAAACCATGCAAATGAAAATATAATCTTTTATGTCTCATAGTCATGGGATGCACTTAGATAGCGTTTTATGGAGTCTTCTGTAGTATCAGATATGCTGCTTTTGGGACCCTCATCGGCCCAGCAGGGTCTACACAGAGGAAACAATGTTTTCATTTATAGCCACTGACAGCATATGTCTTCAGCCGAAGCCGCACTTGGAAAGTCAGGAATAATTTCCTTCATTGTATTTTGGCTTGTCTGTCAAGTTTAAGGGAGATCGTGGACTTTTTCCCTCAAGGATAGGGGGCACTGAGAGCCTTTAAAGCAGTAAAGGCTTTTTGCTTGTTTTGTCATTGTTGTTTTTAAGCTGGACACCTGGTGCTAAGCTCAGGAAAGCCTCCTGCGTGAACCGCCCCCTTGGACGGAACTGCGGGCACAGCCACCCCATGGAGTTTTCTTATTGCTTCTGGACGTCTCAGACACTAAAGAATGACGCTTTAAGAACATAATGAACTATCTCTGCCACTCATCCGTCTTCATGTATATCTTAAGAAGTCACCTCCTTCTCTTGTGACATTCTTCTCCCAGCAAAGAAAATAACATCTCTGGAACCTCTAAGTTTTGAGAAGTAACTTGTCTGGAAATGATAAACGCATTTGACCCTTGAGAGAGAGATCCTGCTACGTGGCATAGGTTGGCCTCTGACAGCTGAACCATGTGATCCAGCTGCCTCGGCAGCTGTGGGTGGGCTCCCAGGGCTCAGGGAGACCAAGGGCTCCTTATCCTGGCAACAGCGCTACTACATCCCTCTGGGAGATTTCCCAGTTGAGGTACACTCAAGAGGATACACTGGGGGCCGTGATCATGCACGCCTCTAATGCCAGCACTGGGGGAGGCTGGGGCAGAGGACCCGTGGTAAGGTCAAGACCAGTCTGCGCTTCAGAGAGAGCTTGAAAATCACCCTGGTTCACCCAGTGAACAGTCTCAAACAAGAAAAAGAAAAGAAAGACAAAAAGAAAAGAAGAATGAAGAATGTACACTTCTCATGATGCACTGAGTTTCCAACTAGCCACGGAAAGCATGCTTTTCTCCTCTAGCTTCCAAAAAGATGCAATGTATATTGCCCCCTCCATGCATTTCCTTTTCCCTTCTCTTTCCATCCCTTCTTCTCCCCCTCTCTTTCTCTTTCTCTCTCTCTCTCTCTTCTCTCTCTTCCTTCTCCTTCTCCTCCTTTTCCTTTCCTTCTCCCCTTGTGAAAATTTGTTAAATGCTTATTATGTGTTAGGTAGTTTTACTTAAATGTTAAGAATACAGATGTTTCTACTATTAAAAAATTCTGTCAGGAGGCTGAAGAAATGGCTCAAGTGTTAAGTCTTAGCCTCGAAAGCAGATCTCTCTTGCAAAAACAAAAAATCTATCAGTAACACAAGAAAGAAAAGTAGTGAACGGACTAAGAATATAATCCAGTAATAGAACACAATTTAGTACACACTATCTCTGGGTTTGAGCCCTGGTATAAAAACAAAACAAAACAAAAACGAAAAGAGAAAAGTATCTCACTTTCTTAAAGTCGTTCAACTCCTTTCCAGTGATAACTTGTGCACTGCGAATGCGCCCCTGGGTCAAATGTTTTGCTTGAGGTCAATGTACCTAACATTGACGACTGAACAAATACATTGATTTCTAGAACACCATGAGCTACATTAACAAATACTTCATATTCCTCAATGAAATGTAAACACAGCCCCATATTTCCCCCGTAGGTCAATATGAAACTACATAATGAATGCGCTGTGAAACTCTGAACCCACCTTAAGAAAATGTAACTTATATTAAGCAGGTGTTAGCTATTGGAAAAACCAACCAAACCTAGACTAACACGTGCATGTGAGAACACTCTCGCACACTCACATGCACACACACACATGAATATACATGTATTCATGCACACATATGTGCATAGAGATGTGCACACACATAAATATGTATACACATAACACATACATGCACACATGTACACACATACACAGAGAGACACATACACATGTAAACACGTGCATGCATACAGACACACACACACCCTAATGTTGGCCCTAAATGTTTAGGAAGAAGCATTGAATGCCAGAGATAGTCTAGTCCCTTTACCTTTGGGCACAGAGCACCACTGAAAGAGAGCAGGCAATGGTTACACAAAACAGCGTTGTGGATGAGCAGAGCCTAAGAAGGAGTCTCTGCCTGCATGCCTTCGTGCGCTCCCACGCCTCCTAGGGTCGTTCCTTTACTCCAGCTGCCCTGTATTCACAGTGTGCACCCCTCTTAAGCCTTCCCTCTGCTCTGTATTGTCCCCCGTGTTGCTCTTCTTGGCCTGACCTTTGTCTCCGTCTAAACCGTCAGGTCATGCGTGTATCTTCGTTACAGTCTCTTGTCACCTGCTGCTCTGTCTTAAAGAGCTCATGTGACTGCTCACCTTTGCTCTCATCCCAAGGGCTCTGGCCTGGCTTGGCACTGTATGCTGGCTGCCCGTGAGTAGGGTGCGTTTATGTATTGGGGCCTTTGTTTTCTGAGGATGATGCCCTTTCCTGTCGCTCTGGCTGGAATTCACTGTGGAGACCAGGCTGGCCTTGAACCTGTTTCAATGGCCTCCAGCCTTTGTCTCCGCATGTATCAGTCGGTACACCTGCTTTCCCTTTGATTTTGGATCCACTGTTTCTTTTTGGCTGTGACCTGACTGGTCAAGCTCAGGGACAGCACGCTTCCAGCAGTGGTTCTCAGTGACCCGGTGCTTCTCCCGGCCGCAGTCTGCTTTCTCTGAACTCAGATCCAAGAGCCACTTTCCCTATTGTCTCTCATGAAGTCATTACTTCGGATTCAATTTAAAAGGCTTATTTTTTTTCTTTTTACTGAGTTTAATTTAGATACACATTTGCATTGTAAAATGGGTATTTTAAAAATAATCATTTTAGTCTTAAGCATAAATGTTAGTTCTTTGTAAAGGAAGTAACTTCCTGAATTGCGTGTTTGCTGAGGGCAAAAGTAGATTTCTGGAGTGAGCTTTAGCCTTCTGTCTGCTCCTGTACTGAGACTACTCAGAAATTTGCTATGTGTCAAGGCTTCCGTGTTCAATGTATAGAACATCTTTATAAGCAGAATTGAGATGCATTTATTGGATACCAATATATTGGCCTCTGAAAAAATAATTGGGTGCACAATGACATTTATGCATAATGAAGGTAAATGTAAGTGGAATGATACTATTTCTTGTATTGTTGGCCCTTAGCACACGGCAGAATTTTTTTAAGAACTGTGAAAATATCTGTCTGCATTTCACTAATGTGTTGGGAGAGTTCAGCAGGTAACTCTGGGACATATCTTGTTTCTTTCTGCCTAACCCCAGCAAGCACACCAGGAAGAGAGGCTTCCTGACGCGCCCGCTGTTGGAATGCAGACAGGTAGACTATGTTTTGGTCTTTTGATCAGGAGCCCAGCATCTGATGTAGAGAAAGTGTGTAGGTCTGTGCTCCCTGGTGACTGCCCTTCTTCTGAAAAAAAAAAAAAAAAAGACTTCCCACGCTTTTTCTAAGTTCCTGGCTTATTGCATTCCTTTAAAATCCAAGGGAAGCCACTGAGCACAATTCCAATATTAGCATTTAAATTTTTATTCTTTTGTTTTGAACGAAACAAACTTATTTCCTATGTACCTCATAGGATTCTAGGACGATCGGTATGCCTTAGAAACTTACCGTAATGGAACAAAGAAGGGAAGGGAAAGACACCATAAATTTGTATTAAATTTTTCCTTATTTGGAAAAGTCACATATTGTTACATTATTTGAAACAATTGAATCTTGGGGGGGAGCTAATGTGAAACAAATGCATAAATAAATAAATCTTTTAATGATCCAAATGAATGCAATCTCTAACACAACTGATACAAGTCTCATTTGTGAAGGTGTTGTGTGGTTTTCAAGGATGGCAGACTAACCTGTACCAAATTACCTTGTTTAGGATAGCATTTAAGTAATTTCCAACTGAAGTCCTGCCAATGGACGCCAGGCAGGTCTTTCTCGAGGCAAGGAAGGAAGCCTGCTTAAGGTCTCAAAGTTGTCTGGGGCAGACTAGGGATGCGGGTCAGGGTTGAGCTCTTGCCTAGCGTGTGCAAGGTCCTGACTCCCATTCCTATCAGAACTGGGAGGAAAAAAGTACCTGGTATTGTCTATAAAGGGAAGGTGACCACATCTACAGCACAAGGGTTAACTGTAAGAACACCACTGAATGCAGTTCAACTTTGGTATGCCTTAAAACATAATGCTTTTGATGAAGGTTAGAGAAACAAAGTAAGAAAAAGAGGCAGGGGTTGAACAGCTACTGAAATAACTCTTCCCTCATGACCTAAAGTGTCTCTCAATCCTAGGCAAGTTTAAGGTTAGCCTGTCATTGTGTTATCAAAACCCAGGTTTATAGCAGGCAATTGAAAACTGGTTACCAGGAAAGACCTGTCTGGGGACAGCAGTATCCGTTGATCCTCTTTGCCCTTAAACTTCAACAAACTGGAATTACTAGACTCCTTGGATATGCAGCCCAGGGGCCAATTGGCCAAATACCTTCAGGACCTTTCCTTCGGCTGTTTCTGAAAGCACTGTTTCTGGCTCCAGGGCTGAGAATCTGGTGGAATTTTATCTCAATGCTGGGTTTATCAAAGTTCAGAGAATTAATAAGTAGGCATACGCACCACATGCATTGGAAGATCTATAGCTCTGGGAATGATTGGATACACAGTAGGCTCTGCTGAGTTACAAGTGTACATGTGAAGGTCATGCTATAGGAAATGCACTCCCTGTTCATTACTGTGGTGTGTGCTTTAGTTCAAGCTGTGAATCTGTGGCTCCTCCTGTCCTTACAGCACATTGTCTTGTTCATGTCAAAGAACCAGGAGAGAGAAGAGGGAAGGGAGAGAAAGCTGAGCGTTTGGTACTCCATAATCCCAGCTCAGGAGTGGGATTGGGAGGCTGAGGCAAAGATCTTCAAGTCAGGTCAGCCTGGGTTGCACAGTGACATGACTCAAAAATACCAAAACAGGGCTGTCAGATGGCTCTGGGGTTAATACCTTTGCCTTGCAAGTGAAAAGGCCTGAGTTCAGATCCCAGAATCTATGTAAAAATGCCAGGTGGAAATGGCAGCAGTCCATAATTCTGGCCCTAGAAAGTGGCACCTCAGAAACCCCAGAGCAAAGCAATCAAGAGGTGGAGCAATCCAGGAAAATTCCTGATGTCACCTTTGGGCCTCTACAGGCACAACCTCAAGTGCTTTCTGGCATCTGCACACACACAAAACAAAACAAAAAACAACCACCATTATCAACAAAAAACCAACAAAAAGTTAATAGAGTACTGAGTACTTCTATGGAATGTAGAGCTTAATATAATCTTAAATAAACTTTTTTTGCCTGAGGGTGAGCTTCACTTCTAGAGATTATAAATTAAAACACAGAACCAAACTTGTAGCTATTTCCAGCTACTGCTTGAGATGCAAAAGCAGGTGGATTGTTCCAGTCAAAAAAACAAGAAAATAGAGACAACTCCCACCTCACAAATCGGATTAACTTCAGTCACATTTTGCTACATTTAGTAATGGTCAAGAAGTATCACATACAAGTTCCAATTGCACACGAAGCTATAAAGCTTTATAAATGCAGTGTTCAAAAATGAATTCCACAGATAACTTTCCAAGGTGATAATGTCATCTGTATAAAAAGCATTGCTGGTTTTCAAAGTCTTGACATGTAATTCACATTTAAAGTCCAGACATTTCATGGATGTGCTGGTCAAATCAAATTGTATTTCACCTGTCAGCATTCATTTTGTTAGGTCATTATTGGTTGAAATGTATGTTATTCAAACATTAAACCTGTGCTCTGGCAAGAAGTTTAATCACAAAATCCTTAGATTCTCTTTGTGTGTGTATATATATATATATATATATATATATATATTTTTTTTTTTTAATTTCTTAACTCCCAACAAACCTTCAGTTACTTGGAACCACACAGGAATGGCATTCCTAAAGAGAGAAAGCAACAGCATATTTTCTCTAAGCTTAGTGTATTATCTTTCTTTACTTGTTTTCCTGGTACAAAGGGGGAAGAGGGGAAAAAGAAGACCTTTAGCATTAAAACTGCAGCCACCTTCATCAGAACACTTTGTATCAGTCATGACTATTTTGTAATGCTTGTTGGATGGAAGTGGAAGGACTCCCCCCCATTTGTGGAACAGACTTAAGGCTTTTTACCTTTCAGAGTCCTGATGGCACTGATGATTTTCCAAAGAGAATTAAACGTATCATTTGCACAATAAATTTCTACGACAGTCTAAAGGATGTGAGTTAGGGACTTTGGATCAGATCGTCATGGTGATGAGGGGGTCAGACTGACTTCTTTAAATATCCAGTTAATCTGTATTTCCTGGACATACTTTTCAGCTCCCAAAATGAGTCTGTTATGACTGTTAGGTGAAAAAAAAAATTTACAACTTTGGATCTACCAGCATCTCCTGTCATCCCTGGCTGCCATTTTGCCCTAAATACCCCGGTGTTG
Source organism: Typhlomys cinereus (assembly GCA_023101885.1). NCBI lineage: Eukaryota > Metazoa > Chordata > Mammalia > Rodentia > Platacanthomyidae > Typhlomys > Typhlomys cinereus. The sequence goes on along the minus strand of JALPQD010000112.1, from coordinate 4,957,548 downwards.
AGTGAGTATGCTTTTAGTGGATGTCCTTTCTCCTGAATTTACTATTTTGACACCGTCGATTACTTTATTCAGAGATCTGTTGCTTTCCTAATTTTTGACCTTTAATCTATGAGAAGTTTCTTTTTCTGTATCCTTCCCTGAATTTTTCTAGGAAACATGGATTCTTTTATACTTTTTTTTTCTTAAAGAGGTGTGTTCCCACGATCAAGAACATTTGTACATTTCCCTAGCTTGAAACAAGTCAGATTAAATCTGGACCTCTGATTTGGAAAGATGAAGAAATCATCAGAGGTAGGTCCACAATAGATTTAAGGTAAGTCACTCTACGCAGGTTTAGGAAAGACAGGAGACCAGGACTGTTTCCAACATGGTATCAAAATGCTAGTTCAGTTCCAAGAATCCCAAGTGCTTTAGTTTTTGTTTTTGTCTTAATTTTTATTTTTGTCTTTTTCCCCCCTTTATTAGCAATTCAACACGTCTGATTTGCCCACACAATTACTTTCAACCTCTTTACTGCTTTGACCTGGAAGAAAGCGAAAGCACTTTTTTAAACGCACAGTTGAAAGGGCTTCTGGTTGGTTAGCAACAAGCTTGCCAGTCTGGGTTCACTTAGCAAACAATAAACACATTTCATTTAGACAATTACTGGTGTGTTCACTTCCTCCCTGGACAGTTTTGTTTTATTTCCCGAATCATCCCTCCCGCCCCACACACTTGTTATTCAACTTTTTGCTTGTTAATTCTTGCCTTCCATTATCTCGAGAGTCGAAAACTCCTACATCTCGTGGCTGCGGCTGTGATAACAGCTCGGTTGCAAAGAACAGTCAAAGTTCACGCGAAGACACGGAAGCTCCGACAACCACCTCCCCCCCCCCCCCGTCCTCCCCTCTCCGGTTCAAAGTTGTGGCTTGTTACGTATCAATTAAGGAATCAGGCTGAAGCGTCCGCAAAGTGCCAATTTTACTGGAATGCTCTACGCGGGCAAAGTTCTCGAAATGTCTCTACTTGGTACCGTGTGGAAGTACAGGCGGGACAGGGGGGCTCTTTGGGAGGAAAGGCAGGCGCTCTGCTCTGCCTGGAGTCTAGGGGACACAGGGCGCCCCGAAACCGCGTTTCTCGGAGCCGCACGTGCGCTCCGCACCCCGCGCGCACCTGGCGGGACCCCGCAGCGCGGAGCGTGTCCCCAGCGCGCTCTCGGGAGAGGATCGTGCGCAGGGGGAGCGGGGAGAAGGGCCCCCCCCGGAGGCCGGCCCGGAGCCGTCGCCGCCCCCTCTCGCCCCGGCTCCCCGGGGTGCCTGCGTGACTTTGGGCTGCGGAAAGTACTCATGGCCGTCGCGGTGCCCAGAGGGACGCTCGCCCCCCCTCGCCCCCCCACTGCGCCCCGCCGCCCGCCGCGCACGCCCGCGGCCTGGAAACAAGCCCCTCCCAGCGCAGCTGTCGCCGCCGCCTGCGGGCTCCTTTCACTTTCTCACGGCCAAGTCACCCAGAGGGGCGCCGCTGTCGCCACCGCCGCTGCGCCCGCGGACTCCGCCCCGCGCCCGGCCCGCCCCCTCCCCACGCGCCCGGGCCCCGCCCACCCCAACAGTCGCCCGCCGCCATTGGCTCTCGCGGGCGGCAGCCCCTGCTTGCCCCTCCCGTTGGCTGAGCCGCTCCGTCAGTCCCGCCGCCCCCCCTCCGCCCTCTCGGAACGCCGCCTCGCTATTGGAAGAGTCGGCGGCCCGGGGGCGGGCCGGGAGCCCGGGGCCGGCCGCTCTCGGTCAATCGCTGAGCGGCCGGCGCGGGGAGGGAGGGGAGGCCGGGCGGGGGAACATCTGGCCGGCGCCGCCGCGTGCGTGCGTGCTGCGTCCCCCGCCCCCTCCCGCCGGCCCGCGCCCCCTCCCGCCCCGCCCCCTCCCCCCGCCCCGGCCCGGCGGCGCTGCGCTCGCTCCCTCGCTCGCTCCCTCCTGTGTCTGGCAGGCTGCGGCCGCCGCTGGGCTGCTGCCATGGGGAGCCGTTGAGAGTGGGGCCCTCTTCGCTCCGCCGCGCGCCTCCGGCTGCCAGCGGGGGTGGGAGGGAGGGCGGGAGGGAGGGGCAGGGAGCGGGCGACGGAGCCGGGCCCGGGGGGCGGGGGGGCCGGGCGGGAGGGGGGCCCGCGGAGGAGGAAGCCCACCAAGTCCGGCGGCGGCGGCGGCGGCGGCCGGGAGGAGGCGGAGGAGGAGGCGGAGGCGGAGGACGCGGCGGCGGCGGGGACGCGGTGACTTAGGGCCGCTCCGTGTGAGTCCCGGCGCCGGCCCCTGACCCCGGCGGCCCCTCCGCTGCCCCGGCCGCCGCGGGCGGGGGGCGCCAGCTGCGCGGCGGCGGCGGCGGCCGGCGGGGCAGGGGCCGGGAGGGCGGGCGGGCCGCCCCCCGCGAGTGGAGTTAGTTTGTGCGGTTGGAGAGCTGTTGGGGCCGGCGCGGCTGCGGGCGTTCTCCCCGGCCCCCCGCCCCCCGCGTCCGGGCGCGGGGTGCGAGCCGGGGAGGGGGGGGCGGGAAACGGCCGCCGCCGCAGCTGCGGGGTCGGGCGGGGTGCGGGCTCGCCCGGCCCGGGCTCACGCTCCGCGCGTCGGCCGGCTCCGGCGCGCCGCGCTCCTCGCCGCGCCTCCCCCGGGCCGCCCGCCCGCTCGCTCGCAGCTGCGGCGCGGGGCGGACTCCCCCGGCCGGTGCAGCTGCGGCGGCGCCTCTCGGGTGCGGAGGGCGGCGGGCCGCGGGGGAGGGGGAGCCGCCGCAGCTGCAGAGCGCCCGGGACGGCCGCGGCTCCGGGGACCGGTGCAGCTGCGGCGGCGGCGGCCCGGGGGAGGGGAGGGCGCCCCGCCCGGGCGGCTGCGGTTGCCGGGAGGCCCCGGGGGGCTCGCGCGCGGCGGCGGGCGGCGGGGCAGCGGGAGCCGCCACCCTCCCGCCGCCGGCCGCCGCTCCTTCCGACTTTTCTTTTGTTGCTGCCGTGACCCGGCTCTGCGTGCTCGGCTGCTGCTGGAGGTGTTTTCCTGCCGCACCGGCTCTCCGCCCTCCGCCTCCTTCCCGGCGGTTTCCCCCTTCCTCTTTCCCCGCGCCTACCAGGCACTGAGAACTACTCAAAGATTTGCATTTCTGCCCCCCCCTCCGCGCCCCACCTTCGGCTCCCCGCCCCCACCTCCGAAAAACACCCCCCAACCTGCCCAAACCCTCCACGCACCCGCGGTAGCGAGACGTGAATTCAGGTTTGATTTGTGGAGTGGGAGTCGCCGGCCCATGGCGGTGCTTGGGGCTCATTAAACTGTCACTCACCCCCCACCCCACTGGGTAAATGGGGTGATTAATGTTGGGTATATTGGAACGGGGCGGGGGGCATTCGTGGAGAGGGGGTGTGTGGCTGGGTAAGGGGACTGTGGGCCCTGGTGCCCCTGAACCGGGCGATTGGAATCTTGTCATCAGCGCGAAGTTGGAGAAAGTTAGCTTTGTGCTTGGGGAAGCGGGGACGGGACGGAGTCAGTGGGGTTTGTTCGCCCGAACCCTCCGCCGTGAGTTTCTACGAGAACCTAGTCTAGGTCACCGCTGCGGGTTTTTAGGACAAGGGCGCTTCAGGGCCCTGAGCTCCTTTTACCCCCCACCCCCCACACACCCTCCCTAGTCTGGAAAACCGGCTGACTTAGAAGATGTCGCAGCCTTAGCCGGGCATCGCGCGGCCCAGCCTGGCTTACCTGACCTCCACTATTCCCCACACCAGACCCCCAAACTCAGCTCAAAAAGTTCCTACCCCTCCCTCGGGAAGGTTTCCTCCTGGTCACTCGGATCAAGGGAAACATAAGGTCTTGCTTCCCTCCTCCACCCCCAAGCAGAAAGATGGGAGTCGCAGGTCAGATGTTCGCTTTAGGCGGCAGCAGGGCGTATCAGTTTATTAATTTGCTTCAGTGAACTGAAGTACTTTTCAGGGGTTCAGAAAGTGCAGCTTCAGCCTCTGACGCCCAGACTTGAGGTTTTCTTTCGCCGTGACCTTATGAAATCTGTCCCCCCCATCCCCCGCGAGGTAGTTGTGCATAAGTAGCTAAGTAAGAGGGAAATAAGGTGAGCAGGCTGGAGTCAGTTTTTATTAAGTCTGCCAACATTGTGGAGATGTCTACCATTATCTCCGCAGGGGGAAAAAGTGCGGTAATAATGTGGAAATGGGACTGGAGATGTCAATTGGGTTAGTTTAAAAATATCCCTCAGGCTGCCTTTGAAAGTAGACGTTGGAGATGAATAAAGTGAATCTGGATTTCCTGAATTGCACCGTGGCTTGAGTGTGCTGTCATATGTAAGCCAGTCCACCAACTTCAGACAGAAGTGTTGCCGTTCCATAAATACAGTAGAACTCCATATGCTGAGGTTTTCAATTTCTTCTGTTAGAAAGTTTGGGGGGGAAAAGGAAGACTTTGAAGTATTTTGTTTATACTAACAGAAGAGAAAAGTTCTCCTAAGAAAAAGCTGGTGGCAGGAGTGTAGAGGAGCGAGCAGCATATGGCACTAAAGGAGCACAGCTGGAGGTAGCATTTCCATCTGAACATGATGTCAGAGCAGCTGACAGCCTGCCATCCCGCAGCCTTTTATTCTAACACACAGACAGGGAGCTAGTGTGTGCGGATCTGTGGTGGAGAAGGTATCTCCTTCCTCTCCAACATCTTCTCCACTTTGCATCTGTCTCTCTCAGTCTGCTTTTTCCACCGATGTAACAGACCTGGAGCCAGCAAGACTCAGAGGAAAGGACTTAATCAAGTTTATGTGTCCTAAAGGTAGGAGTAGTGAGAGATTAGGCTGAGCATCTTTCTGTTGTGTGTTTTATTTAATTTTTTTAAAAAAATCACATTACTTTTCTAATCCAGTTTAGGAATAATATGTGCAATTGAGTATTAAGTGATGATCTTGCTGGAGTTGAAAGGCTTGGGCATGCTTAGTTTTAATTTTTATACCTTTACTGGAGCAAGTAAATAACTTTAATACACAGAAATATTTCAAGTTTTCAGATGATAAAGGCTTTGGAATATGGCTTTTTGAGATCACTTTGGATTAAAATGCCTTTTGTTCATTGCTATTTAGATTCCTTTTGCTTGGGGAGGAAGGGGGCAGAAATAGTAAACTGTCTGGAATCCAGCGTTCAAACTTACCTGAGGAGATTACTCTGGTTTAGAAGCTGGGTTGTTGTGTAATTAATTCCACTGTGAAACTTTATTCCTCAAAACATTCAGCAGCACCGCTGAGAGAAACTTACAGCTGTAGTGCTTTTGAAACCGGAGGTTTTTCTAAGAAGAACAAAACAAACAACAACAAAAAAACTTCTGTCCCCAAGAGAATAGTTTGACTGATTTCCCCATTTCTCTTTCATATATATATATTTAAGAGAGCTTTTATTTCAGCATGACAATAATTATTCGCAGGAGTTTTTGTGTTAGCGACTAATTTAGAAGTTGTAGATGCGAGCTGCCTGAATTGGCCAGACAGCTGTAATCGCACTCCTCTGCTCTTAATCTCTTTATCTGGGCAGCAGCTGCCATATGGCCACCGTCAGCTGGATCAGATGTTTGTGAGCTTCCTTCTTCGTCCCTCTCTGTCCTCTCAGCCTCCTAATTTGATCACGGCTACCTTGTGAGCTGCCCTCCAATCTTTATTTTTAGCCCTCTCAAGGATTAGGATTGATGGTAGCTATGGGGCACTTAAAGTGATTGTATTGTAAATCGTGTGCTTGGGAAGGGATCTGGGGTGAGGATGAAAGTTTCACTTTATCTCAGCACAGCGAGGAGAAGGGGAAGGATCCGTCTCCCAGTGCACTTGGCGGATGGGTAGCTTGAGCCTGCTTCTGCCCACAGCACAGAGGAAGTCTCCTTATTTTGAGGCAGTTTAGCCAGTGCAGTTAGATTTTTACCCTTTCTTTGCCTTTCCTCTAGCTGCTTTCACCTTCTGTTGCCAGAAAACAAGGCAGAGATGCATAACTGAAAGACTTGAAGCCAATGGGAAGCCAAAATATATCAACTTGTGTTGAAACACAAAGTATTTTCTGGTGGGAGGTCAGATAGAACCAGAGGAAAAAGTTTCTTTCTGGGAAGGCTTGTTTGTTTTGTTTTGTTTTTGGTTTTGTTTTCCTCTTTTTCCTCTCTCTTGCTCTTTAATAATATTGAGCTAGTAAAACCTTTACATGTAAAAGTAGTATTTAAAAGTTTGAATTCATTTTAATATGGCGCTTGGTTAGCCTTGCAGTAGATCATAGTTGAGATGAGAGTTTTTGGAGTTAAATACAGTCCCTCAGATTGCTAATGGTGCTAAATACAGATTCTGCAAAGAAATAGAACTTTCTCCCTCGATTCATGTAAAAAACATCCTTGGATTTGTTCTTAGTAGAGATGATCTTTTCCATCTGTTGGTGCAGTTCCTTCTGATCTCGTGCATGTGCGCCATACCTGCAAATCCTACGGCACCAACATCTGTTTTTATACGCGGGCTTTTGTTGTTGTAACACTCTGACTTTAAAAGTAAGTTGTTTGCTGATTTCTGGACTAATTATGCAATTTCATTTTTTTTCCTTGATTCTGCCAAATGTGTGTATGTTCAAACTGTGCTTTCTAAGTATAGCCAGGTATGAAAAGTAATCAAATAAAAGGGACGGTTGAACAAGTTTTCTCGACTGTTGTGGAACGTGTGTGGGACTTTCCTTTGTTGTTGTGAATTGTTCCTTTTGAAGTTGAAGTTATCTTGTAGGTTCTGTGGAATGTAATTTGATGAGTAGTTAAATTTCTTCTGGAAGAGGTCTGAACTCTGGTTCTCTCAGTTAAGAGACTAGCTGGAGGCTTTGAAAACTTGACCAGAAGTTCAGGGAGGGTGAGGAAGGTTGGCAAGAGCACTTTTCTCTTCTTTCATTTAGGTCTCAAGTGTGATTTGGTAGTCCTTGGGTTGTGAGCCTGATTAAAATTCAGAGACGTGTACCTCGGCCGCCTGGGCGGAATTTTTCTTTCTTTCTTTCTTTCTTTTTTTTTTTTTTTGAAGTGGGGACTGGGGCACTGAACCGCTCCCGAGCAGGGTCTAACAGAAACTCCTCTCTCCTCAGGTTATGAAGACAGTATGGAGTTTCCAGACCACAGTAGACATTTGCTGCAGTGTCTGAGCGAGCAGAGACACCAGGGCTTTCTTTGTGACTGCACTGTTCTGGTGGGAGATGCCCAGTTCCGCGCGCACCGAGCTGTACTGGCTTCGTGCAGCATGTATTTCCACCTCTTTTACAAGGACCAGCTGGACAAAAGAGACATTGTTCATCTGAACAGCGACATTGTTACAGCCCCCGCTTTCGCTCTCCTGCTTGAATTCATGTATGAAGGGAAACTCCAGTTCAAAGACTTGCCCATTGAAGACGTGCTAGCAGCTGCCAGTTATCTCCACATGTATGACATTGTCAAAGTCTGCAAAAAGAAGCTGAAAGAGAAAGCCAGCACGGAGGCCGACAGCACCAAAAAGGAAGAGGACGCCTCAAGTTGCTCGGACAAAGTCGAGAGCCTCTCGGATGGCAGCAGCCACATGGCAGGCGACCTGCCCAGTGACGAAGATGAAGGCGAAGATGAGAAACTGAACATCCTGCCCAGCAAAAGGGACTTGGCGACCGAGCCTGGGAACATGTGGATGCGATTGCCCTCGGACTCAGCAGGCATTCCCCAGGCTGGCGGGGAGGCCGAGCCCCACGCCACGGCAGCTGGAAAAACAGTAGCCAGTCCCTGCAGCTCCACTGAGTCTTTGTCGCAGAGGTCTGTCACCTCCGTGAGGGATTCGGCAGATGTTGACTGTGTGCTGGACCTGTCTGTCAAGTCCAGCCTTTCAGGAGTTGAAAATCTGAACAGCTCTTATTTCTCTTCACAGGACGTGCTGAGAAGCAGCCTGGTGCAGGTGAAGGTGGAGAAAGAGGCGTCCTGTGAGGAGAGTGATGTTGGCACTAATGACTATGACATGGAGCATAGCACTGTGAAAGAGAGTGTGAGCGCCAGCAGGGTACAGTATGAGCCAGCCCACCTGGCTCCGCTGAGGGAGGACTCAGTCTTGAGGGAGCTGGACCGGGAGGACAAGCCCAGCGATGATGAGATGATGACTCCGGAGAGCGAGCGCGGGCCGGTGGAAGGGGGCATGGAGAGCAGCCTGCTCCCCTACGTCTCCAACATCCTCAGCCCCGCGGGCCAGATCTTCATGTGCCCCCTGTGCAACAAAGTCTTCCCGAGCCCCCACATCCTCCAGATCCACCTGAGCACCCACTTCCGCGAGCAGGATGGCATCCGCAGCAAGCCCGCCGCAGACGTCAACGTGCCCACGTGCTCGCTGTGTGGGAAGACTTTCTCCTGCATGTACACGCTCAAGCGCCACGAGAGGACTCACTCCGGGGAGAAGCCCTACACGTGCACCCAGTGCGGCAAGAGCTTCCAGTACTCGCACAACCTGAGCCGCCACGCCGTGGTGCACACCCGCGAGAAGCCGCACGCCTGCAAGTGGTGCGAGCGCAGGTTCACGCAGTCTGGAGACCTGTACAGACACATCCGCAAGTTCCACTGTGAGTTGGTGAACTCCTTGTCCGTCAAAAGCGAAGCACTGAGCTTGCCCACTGTCAGAGACTGGACCTTAGAAGATAGCTCTCAAGAACTTTGGAAATAATTTTATATATATATAAATAATATATATACATATATATACATAGATCTCTATATAGTTGTGGTACGGTCTAAAAGCAGTCTTGTTTCCTGGAACTAAAAAGTTGGGATCTTAACTTGTTTTTTGCACTTTAGAGTAATAGCATGAGAATCTCACTAATTTAGCATTCTGATGTAGAGAGTAGAGAGGTGTCTGTCCTTGGAGGGTAGGCCCGGGAGCTGGTAGGAACCTTCCCCAAGCTCGTGCGTCACAGTGCTTTCCCACGGCCTCATTCTGTACACACCGCGTTGTCTTGAACCCCACATTGTCTGTTTGATTTGCTTTTGTTAAAGTAGAAATTCCCTCCAGTTTTATTAGCCTCTTTCTATGTCTCAAATTGCATGAATTTTTTCTGGCTGTTGGAAACCTGAATGCTTTTAGACCCAAATGGAAAATTTCTGAAATGCTGGATTATCTATTTTTAAACAAGCAGTTGACTTAAAACTTTCTGTGGCAACTTCTGGTTTTCTGACGGTTCCCAGTGAGAGAAATTCTGAAAGTACACTGGGATCACTGGGATCCTGTCTTTGTGAAGGTTTGCTTGAGATGAAAAGGATATTGCAGCTTCAGCAGTGTTGAACTGTGTGTTTAAAAATGTGAATTACTGTTCTTGTATACTGTAATTGATTACATGGGCTGGGGGGGTGTCAAAGAACTTGACAGGTTGTGTTGATGCTCTTAGTTGAGTCTTGAAAAGTAAATATTAACGCTACAGAAATGCATGAGTTTCAATATATTTTTTGTCTTTGTTTGCATTGTATAACTTTAACGAGTGAGTTTAAAATTATTTAATTTCCTTAGAAAAATAGCACCACTTGGGAAAAAAAACTGGTGTTACGAAGAACGTAAATGCACTGTTTTTATTTTTATTTTATATAATTTAAATTGACTTTCCCACTGTCTTTAAGTTGAAACTGTTAAGCTGAATAAAAACTTAAGCTGCAAATTGATAACTTCGCTATGTAACAAGGAACATATAAATGTTTACAAACGGCTTAAAGATTTGCATGTGCAGTGTGCGTTTCTAACAAGCTTCTGATTGCACAGAAGCCATGCCAGCTCAAAGTTTAGGTGCACACATTTACCCAGTTGAGCATTTTTTAGAATAACTACTGCACAAATTGACAATAGGTCATTTTCTCTCTTTCTGTCTCTCTCTCTCTCTCTCTCTCACTCCCCTGTTCTATTTCTCCCTTATTTCCTTCCCCTCCCTCCCCCCTCCCACTCATGAAAAGATTCTATGGACTGAAAAAGCCCCAGGCTGAAAGGACTGGACTGCCTTGATTGACATGGGGAAGGGTTAGTAGACTATGTGTCGCAGCGGAGGCTGCAGCCCGCCGCGTGGTTCGAGTGGCCAGCGCACGGGGCAGAAGCATTTTGCACAGTGTTCGTTTTCCTGTCTTGCACTTACAAATAAGGTCTATGGGAGTAGCATGGAAAACCTTTGCTGTTTTTCCCTTTTTTTTTTTTTAATGCTTTTGTTTAAAATTTGATCGCCTTAACTACTGTAAACATAGCCTATTTTTGTGCTTAAGATACTGAATGGAAAACTCCATTGTGTGTTGCTGGACTGTTTTGGAAATATTTGGTCAAATGTGTGTTAATTTGGCTGTAATGGCATTTAAAGCAAACAAACAACAACAAAAAAAGCTGTGAAAATGGCCTTGGAGCATTATCTTTAGTTACTTGAAGAGTTTCTAGTTTTTTTTTTTAAAATACAGTTTATGTTAAGATAATTTTTATTAATTTAGAGAAGACAATCAATGTCTGTGAGAAAACGGACTTTTTTGGATTTTCTTTTTGTGGTCATTGTGAGTGATTGCTTTTTCCTTAGTTTCACATTCATTCTTTGTTCTAAAACTTAGACTGACATCTAGCTTTGACAATCATAGTATGTTTTATTTTCCTGAGGGGGGAATAACTTATAATGCTGTTTAGTTTTGTACTATTGGTGTGTTGGTGAATTTTTAAACTGTGTGCTAACTGCAATAAATTATATGAACCGAGAATTTCTCTGTGTGTGTGTGCGTGTGTGTGTGCATGTGTGTGTGTGTTTGTATTATCACGTAGGTACATTTCTAAGTATGTATAGTATGTGGCATCTTTAATTTTACTACCAGTTTTATTCAGAGTTTCAAATTATTAGAATGCCTTAGGGTCACCCAAAAGGCAAGGAGCAAACAATTCTAATCATCTAAGATACTGAACACACATTGGGAAATGTGACCCACTTCTACAGTGTAGATCACAACAGTTGAGGTAGTTCCCTGGGAACTAGTGAATCCTTAAATCTTCGAAGGCCAGTGTCTGTTTTTCATGACAAGACATAGGACTATTAATCTATGTACAATGCAGGTCACTTTCATGCATAATCTTATCCTAAGTTGATTGGTCAAATCTATTCTCCCGTGTTCTGGTTTAAGTGGAAAATTGAAGGAGACCGGATGTCTTAATTTGGAATCCTGCTTAGCCAGTGAGTGGAAGTCCAGGCAATTGAATTAGCAGGGACTTGATTGTTCAGTGTTCCTATCTACACTTTTGGTTGGGAAAACTCGAGATTTTAGTATTTAATTCTCAAGTTTTGATTTAAACCATGTTTAAGTAATGTACCAGTCAAAGAACCCGGTTCCCTACTCTGGGTAATTGAAGCCATCCCAGCTTTCTACCTGTGTTTGTGTAGGTCTGGTTGATGCTTCCTGACCTAGGAGTTGGTGGACACACTCAAGTGTGGGGAGCCTTGGAGAATACCGGTGGTCCTAGATTGCAGGCAACACCAGCCCCTGAGGATTCGCAAATCCTGGAATCTTAACCGCCTGTGGAAATAATTTCACATTGCTACTATCAGAAATACAGGTTTACACCAAAAGGCCTGGGCTAGGGTTAATATTCTATAGGACATATGGAGCTTTGAATGTGTATATATAAGCTGAGGTGATTTGGATAGAAATCCACAGATTTTATCAGCACAATTGAAAGGAAAGAAAAATGAAAGGGGGAAAACCCCACAGTATCAGGTACATATAGCTCACAGTTGATTTTTACCAAACATTTCACATGAAGGGGGACATGTACATTTGTTTCCCCCCTCCTTTTTTTGTAAGACACTTTATTTTCTCGTAAGTTACTAGTCAAAGCTTCGAAAAAACGTGAGTTCATTGTGCCATTTCATCCTCCTGACTGACTAGCTGTAAATGAGCGTTACCTTAGCAAACTTAGCTGGATGTACTCTTTAAAACAGCAAGTTTGACATGGGATCTGGAAGTAACTTCTTAAAATATTGTAGAGCTGTTGATTGCATGAAATACCACATTGGCTAAGGGAGCTACGGCAGTCCGTTGTCTCTGTCTGCTGCAGAGGAAAGAAAATGAATTTGTCATGGAATAATGTCAGGAATCTTTGAAATTGGTCCCTCCTTTGACATCTGGCTGATCCCTAAGTGCATGCTAAAAATATGGTTTCACTTACTTTTGAAAACATCTGTTCCTTTCAGATAATCAATTATGCCCTAGTTTGCTGTGAGTCCAGCATAGTTTGCTAGGGGTACCCCGGGGAATACCCAAGGAATATAAAATGCTGAGGATGCTGGTTTGGGTATCCTTCCTAGATGATTATACTACCAGATTAATGAGTGACTCCAGAGCAGCTTTTTTTTCACAGAATTTTCATATATATATAAATTGGGAAGTCTAGGATAACGTGAGCATTATCCTAAAATAATAGTTGACATTAAATGTATGAAAACGTTCATTCTCCCCCCCCAAGTAGCTTTGAACTAAGAAATAGTTCCTAAGAAGAAACTGCTTTAAAACTCTTGAATTGTCAAGTTTTATAGACTCATTATATACTATATATATATATATATATATATAAAAGTTAAGAAAACTACAATTTTTAATCAAAAAAAATTAAGATCTTAAGATCTCAAAACGTTCTACAATGTGTGACTGTTTTATTCCTACCTTGCTATAAAGGTTGTTTGATTTCTAACATAATGAGGAACTTGTACAAACCTCTCAGTAGGAGAGCCAGATAATTTAAACTTTTACTTGTAGATACTATTACAATTATTGACTGCAATGTTTGAAGTTACTGATAAGGTATAGTAGAGCAAGTAAGTGTGATTTTGAAATTCAGGACCAGAGAGAGCCCTCTCGCCATCCTTTTTATCAAGGTTTTCTGCCATTAAAGTGCTGTAGATGCTGTCATCCTTAAAAATAAAGCTATAGTTTTTTTTTTGTTTTGTTTTGTTTTTAAAGCAAGTGGCTTTTAGGAACTCTACTTTGGCTTGAGTCCAAGGTTATTACACTGGCAGGATTCTGTCCTACCTTTTGCCTATAGAATCTCTGATCCTTTGGTTTAAGATGAAGAGCGAGCAAGTGTGGAACTTACTTGTTTTCCAGTCAACTTTGTTGCACTGAGAAGGAAACATGTTTGTAGCCTCCCCCTCAAGTTTTCTTAATTTTGTAAGAGAAGAGCAAAGCTAGTTATGTATTATTGATGGCCCTTGAGTTGTATTAGAAATGTCACTTCATTGTAAGAGTCACTTCAGAAATCATACTGTCGGTATTTTTGCCAACCAATCCCTTACCATTCTTTCCAACTGACTTCTATGTTTTCTTGAGGAGGAAGCTGAACCAGCATGCAACACATTAAAGAGAGAAGGGTGAGATCGCAGAAATGAACCAGCAAATCATTAGTAGCTTGAACAGGTTTTTTATTTTTAATCCAAACACCTTCTAATGTATCTGCTTATAATAAAGAAATGGTTGAGTTCTTTAGATAATCCAGACACATAAAACAGTAATTCCCCTTACAGAACATTTGAACCCTTGAATAAATTACCTTTTTTTTCCTTTAAGGTACCTAATTTCCTTTTATAGTTCTATTTTAAAATTTACTCATTCACAGTTCATCACAATTTTGAGGATTTTTTTGGTAAGTAGGATGTTGTTCTTTGGCTGACGTGGAGCTCTAGAAATATTTTTGCAAAACTAGAAATTGCCTGGAATCTATGGTCCCTCAGCCCTTATCCCTACATAAGGTGTCTAACTTCGGGGAGTGAGTTCACATAAAGCTCGAGACATGCCCTAGGAAGCCCTCTCTAGTTATTTGGCAGGACAAGTGTGAAAACCCTTTTGGCTTTAAGATGTACATTCAGCGAGGAGCAGTTTCAGAGCGGCTGTGTGACACTCAGAGAACCCAGTCACGGAAACAGCATCGCTCAGCTCGTTACGATCTCTAGAGTGAATCACTGAATCAAGCTAAGGATCCATACGGATGCTTCATAGGATTCCATAGGAAGTTTTGAAAGATCATTGTCCTAAGTATTTGGATTGATAAAAGAGCATATTCACCGTTGATAGGAGGTGAAGAATGAAGGAATATATTTGAGTATTGATAAACATGTATATAAGATGAATTAGACCTGTTTTTTTTTTTAAATACATGATGCTTATAGGGTAGTATTGAACCTGAAGGGCGAACATAGCCATATTTACATGCCGGGCTAGCCCAGAGCTAATTTTAACAGATAACCAAGCTTGAAAGAATGTATCAATCGAGAACTCATTTATAAATGCAGTTGAATTGAAATAAAATTGAATTGAAATAAAAGGATATGCTGATTTCATTCTGAAAGTCAGGCTCAATACAGTTCATTCTCTCTTAGAGAGGAGTGGAAGGGACCCTACCATGCTGTATGTCTTAAGCTGCGAAGCCGTCCCTGAGCCCAGTAGAATTGTGTGGATTTCTTAAAACTTGTTTTTGAAAGAGTTGAAATATCCACACACCTCTTCGGAGGGCTTCCCCTTCAGACTGTGTCACTTGCGTGAGTGGTTTGGTGATATCAAAAAGCCAACTGCATGTTTATTACATAGCAGTAACTATATAGGGAGGGCTGCACAGACACTTTCTTGGAAAAGCAGAATAATTGAAATCGTAAAGGAAAATATGCCTCTCTGAAGCTGGAGCTACCATAGGAGTTAGTGCCATCTATTTACATTTAATGAGGAAAAAAAAGCCTCCATTTTTTTTTCCTCACTTGCCACAGGGTCTCTGTCACTCAAAACCCTCATCAAAGAGAAGGAATAGGAGCAGCTACCTGGCTTCGAGAAGACTTGTGCTGAATTCTGTGGCCCAAGACGGGAGAGTCAGAGTAGGTCCGGGTGCTCCATGCACAATCAGCTCACGATCTCTTCAGACCCCCCCAGATTCTTTGAGGAAATCTGCCCCCCAAAACAAATGTCTAATACACAGATGTCCCTTTAGATTCTCATGATTGTTGCAACTCCAATTAAAATCCCTACTTTATAGTATGCTCTCTCTGTGTCTTCTTATTTACCATTTGAGGGTAAATTGTATGCATCGAATGATTTCCAGGGCACAACTGAGTTTTCCAGCCAAGTTGTTTTTGTATCTTTCTACCATTTTGAAAAAAAAAAATCAGGAAACAAATTTGAAACGAGAACTCTATTTCCGATGGGCCTATCTACCGCCCGGGGTAGGAGCGAGCTATGTACACTTTCAGAGGAAGACCTGAATGTGCGCATGAAGGAGTGAGGACGATAAACAACACGGAACTGGATGCGATGTTTCAGTGAAAGGCAATTTTTTTTAAAAAAAAAAAAAAATTGGGGCTATGTTGGGGTACAAAGAACTTTTGCTTTTCATAGTGAGTGTGAAGTCTAGAAAAATGTGGTGCTGTCTCACATTCTATTTATATGTTATTTTACTTGAGGGATGCCTCAGAGCGATACTAGAGTCACGTCTGTGCCATGCAGGAAGGAGGCGGAGTTTGTCGCCATTTATTCAGTTTTCTGTATAAAGGTGCTTATGTTGCAGCAAAAAAATAATACTTTAGTCAAAATATGACAGGCAATCTGTAGGCTTGACCGGGATGGAAGGGTTTTAAATGATTGAAGTGTTTCTGTCTAAAAGTCAGTCAAATAACACCCTCAAAGAAGGAGGCTATCAATCCTATTATTTTTATTTACTGATACATGTACTTTTTAAAAATAACATAACAGCAAAGCCTCAGAAACAAGCACAAGTCCAAAGTTTACATCCGTATCCCGAATTTCAGCATTTGCATTCTGCACAGGCTGTCCTTGAAATGAGAAATTAATTTTGTTATTCAAATGATGAAAAGCCAAGGGCTAGAAGGACCAATGAGCAGACCCGGGTGTGCAGCTGAGAGACCACCCTCTCGGGTGACTGCGCTGCCCAGAGGAAATCTGGAATCGCAAACCCTTGGAGCAGAAAGGCACACTGCTTGCGTCTGGGTGGGCCATGAGGAAGGCCCAGGCAAGGGGCGGGGAGAAGGAGCTTCAGACTCTGCAAACATCTCACACATTCCCCTGAACGTGAGTGACTCTCATTTTAGAGACGCACCAAGGGCAACTTGCTTGCTCTGGTGCCTCTTGGATCAAGTCTGAGTCTCAAATCACTATTCTGGTTTTGCAGGACATCAATCCTGCATCGCCATGTTTTTACCCCATACATAACGCTGACCACCGTCTGCTGCGAATACTTGTGGTCCCACTGAGGGTGGAACGTCACTTTTTCTTCTCCTCCACTTCGACCCTGTGGATTCCTCAGTCGGAATATCCAGCAGGCCCTCCTTGCTAGTGTCAGACTGGTTTGGGCTCCTCCCTCCTCTTCATCAAGAGCTGAAAACTGGCAAGATTCTCCAGACTCACACGGTCCCCGGCCACAAAAGGGTTGCTTGGGTTTCCAGAGCGTGTTATTTGTTCAGCCACAATGAGGGGGCACCGCTCTGTGCCAACGGGTGGATCCGCAGGCGGTTAGTGTGCCGCTGGGCAGGAGGACACAGGGCACCGTGGCTAGACACTCAGGAGTCACACCCCCACTCCCCCCACCCTGCTGCCCAAATGGGGGGCTCGAATGTGCTTCCACTGACCCTCAGAATGTGTTGCTTGTCAGCCTCATCTACTAGAAAGAAGGCTTAGAGGAAAGTTGAGGAGTAGGAGGAACCCACCCTTCATTTCTTCATTTCTCAGGCCAGGGGACAACAACCGCAATATTTCTTCCCCAGATAACATGAACATTTCCTCAGAGGAAGAATGCCATGGATATTTGAGGAGAAAACACTATTATAAAATAATAACTATTACATTGTATTCTATAATATACAATTACATATATTATTATAACATATATAGCTATTATATTGTATCATGTATTGTTATGCCAAGATGAAAGTTTCTGGATCACTAAACCTTTCTACCCACACATTTTTTTCAATGCATATTTGTTATGATTTAAATTCACCAAGCACTGATGGTTTCAACATTTTTTTTTTTCAGTTTTAGGCATGTCCTGAAGAAAAGCAATTTCAACTAGCAATGTGAATATTTAAGTGTCATTATAATGGAAAGATTCCACCTTCCTCAGGTGTACCCTGAGACCCCTTGGAGCCTGGGTGAAGACACTCGCATCTTTAGATTCACAGGGAGAAGATACTCTGTTACACCTACATCAAATACGGTTTTTTTTTTTTGTTTTTTTTTTCCTTTTAAGGCTGAAGCAACCAAGACCGAATGCTTTGACCATTTTTCATTCAGGTATTTGTTAAGTATAAAAGAAGTATGGTGAATGCTCAGAATAAGAGCGATCAAGTAGGACCCCCCACATGGTGGCACGTGCCAGGTGGAACTTAACTCGGCGTCATGGGCATGTCTCACATGTTGCCTCGGCCACGTTGTGGTTGTGGTACACACACACACACACACACACACACACACACACACACGGGCCTGGCGGGGAGGAAGACACATCTGGTTAAAGTGCAAACAGTGATGGAATGCTGCTGTGGGCACTGCGCTTCCCCAGATACTTGGAGTAAATCTTTTGTGGACCAAAGTTAAGGATCAACATTTTCTTCTAACAGGGCCAACCCCTCCCGCCCTCCCTCCCCGCCTCCCTCCTCCCCACAGCGTGTCCACTGCCCTCTTCGATGCCACTGCACAAAAGAATCTGGGCCACAGTCTTCTGTTTTTCTTTCCAGTCTTTCTATCCCTCTGTTATCATGATACAAATCTTCCTTTTTTTTTTTTTTAAATCGCATTCTTTTCATCAGTTTGATTTTTAAAGGCAGTGGCTTTAACAATACATGTTTGATAAAACCAGTTCATTTAACAGTTTGGTTTAAAAAAAAAGACCCCAACAAACAAGTATCCCTCCCCAACACACACACACACACACACACACACACACACACACACACACACACACACACACCAAAAAAACTCTCTGCTGGACTCCATAGACAAGAGTCCAAAGGACATTAGCTGCTCTGCTGCACACATTGGAAGGAAGGGAGAGTTTGCTGCGGGCTCCGTCCCCCGGATAAGCCTGGCAATTTTGTACAAGGTTTTAGAGGATTTTGTTTAAATCATGTTTCTCATGAGCTCACGGAGGGCCGGGTGGGGCGTCTTGTCCCCTTTTTCTGACCCGATTCCTCCCCCACACACACCCCGCTGACCTGCAGAGGGGGCACCTGTGGTCCTTGCCTGGCTCACCTACGGGAATCAAGGTGGTGGGGGCCATCTCCGGGCCTGTTTTCATGCCAGGGATGAATCATGCAGTAGGCAGAGCGGAAGGACTCTCTTCGTTGACAGCTTTCCATCTGGACTTTGGATACGGCCGACGGTTCACGTAGAGCATCGGTATAGCTGGCCAGGGGCTATTCGTGGCTTCGAGTTTTCGTCTCTGCAAGGGACCAAGACAGTGTGAAGCCTCAGTATGAGACTCCCCAAGATTTCATTTGCAAAGCTCAAGGGAGGAAGCATTGCCCTCTCCCAGCCCCAGCGAGCTCCAGGTACCCAGCTTTGTGAATGTGTATGACTCCTGCTTTGACAAGTGGTTATTTCATAGTCAATAGGATCATTTATAGCCTCATTCAGATAATCCGACCAGAGTACAAGTGAATAAATACATCAAAAGCTCAGGTGGCTAGGCGCTAACCCCTTTGAATTTAATAATGAAAATAAACAGAGCTATTGAGATGGATTTCAATGTTGTCATGTATAAATGCAAAAAGCCCTATCCAGGGTGGTGTTCCGTGATTCATATAGGAATATGATGGATGGGCGATGCATTTTTCCACAGTTATTTAGGAAAAAAAAAGAGATTATCTTAGTCATGAGGTAGAGTTATGTGACGCATTGTACCATCCAGGTTGAGTCTGGGCCAGTACAGATTTTTTCTTTCTTTCTTTCTTCTTTTTTTTTTTTTTGTGAAAGATTACTTCTTGGCAAACTAGATATGCAAACGCCAGAATACAGTAAAACCACATTTAATTGGACCTACTTGCCAACTTCTTGAACACATCTTGGATTATCCTGCTGGAGGCTGCTTCTGTGGAAAGCCGGGGGAGGAGGAAATGGCATATTGACAGGGCCTTAGATAATTCTTTCTTCACTTGAAGTACAATTATGCAATGAGCCAAGTTTGGAAGTATTTTACTATGTTTAATAATTATTATTAAAGATATTGTAAAACATATGCATTTGTTAAGTGGAATGTAATTTTAGTAAAAAAAAAAATCATGTCATCGATTTTACTCTGGATTTATTTTCCTATTTTGCGTTTGATTTGACAGCCTTCCAATTTGAGTCTAGCCCAAAGCACGTACTCTAATACATATCATACTTGATATTAAAGTGAGAAGATGGGTAATTTATAGAACATGGGTGAGAACAGTTCTCTTCTCTGGGCCAGCCTGTCTGGAACCCCCCACCTCTGTTCAGGTAGTGGTGGGTACAGAAACTGTACATAGAATATACGTGAAACTCGGAATGGAGAAATTCTTCACATGCTGTCCCAGACTGAAGCGCTAACACCTGTATTTCCCAGGGCATGTCTGTGATTCCAAAGAAGATGGGGCAGGGAGGAGGATAACTGCCTCCTTGTGTGTGTGTGTGTGTGTGTGTGTGTGTGTGTGTGTGTGTGTGTGTAAAGGGATCTGTGGGATGCTCTGACAAGCCAAATGTTGCTCAGGCGCACCTTGGCTTCAGGTGATATGAAATCATCCTGCCACCCCTCCTCACCTGGGCAGCTGGCATCCGTCTGTCGCACATGCTGAGCTTAAACACATTTCTATTATCTTCCTAGTGTCTTTTCAAGGAGGGAGAAAGAAAATGCACCCCTTCTCCTAAAACTGCACTTCTTGAAACTGAACGAAGCTGCCGTCTCTAACGATTAGCAAGACATCCTGGTTGTTGGTGCTGAACTCCAGCTGCGCTGTGAAAAGCCCCATGAGTTTCTCAATACCACTCAAGCAGCTGAGCAACTGGGACCCTCGAATCCAAGGGTGGTGGCTGCATATCCCTGCTTTGCCACAACCAGTGATCAGTGTGTGTGTGTGTGTGTGTGTGTGTGTGTTGGGGGGGGAGCTGGCAGGTGGTCGGAGCACAGCCTTTCCTGGGCAAGCAGGCATTCTCTGCATTGCTTTCTTAGGTGTCCTTTGAATTACCCCCTGGGGATTGTGGAAGCCTCCTGCGGCTCTGCCCCATGCGGGGTGGAGGGGAACTTTGGCCAGGTGAGGCCCTATGTGCGAAGTGGACACAAGGACATCTGGACCGCACCCCCGAATGCAGAACTCCTGCTGCAAACTGAGGACCCTGCGGCTCAGGCACCGAGCGCCTGCAACTTCCTCACTGGAGAACATAAGAGGGCAGCACCCTCGATTTCTTGAACTTCCACAGCCTCACTGCAGGTCACACGGTCCAGGAGCGGTGGGGCTCAGAGAGAGGGAGAGAGAGAGTCAGCCAGGGGAAGGGGACAGACTTGGAAACATTTGGAAAGCACTTCTCTCTAAAAGCCTGGAACCAGGGAGTGTGTGTGTGTGTGGGGGGGGGGGTAACCAGCAGTCTGCCCCCCCTGTCCCGGCTGACTGAGCTGTGCTGTCTCCAACAAGTGACTTAATCTTTTCATCTTGAAAATAAACCTCTGGAGCCAGATGACGCTGAGGTTCTTTCCAGCTTTAAATTCTTGGGCATCTTTTACCTGCTTATCTGGGAAAAAAAAATGCTGATTGAACTTGAACAAGGAAATGTCTTCCAATTAGAGTGGAAATGGCGACTGGTCTATCGCTGGGCTTCTAAGGGTTCTGTGATCAAAGGCGCGCTCACTGGGAGAAGGGAGGGCAGAGGAGAACTGAGGAGCTGTGTGGCCGGCCTGAGGGATGGCGGGGTCCACACCTGCATCCATGTGCGAAGCATATGCCACCTCATTTATGGGCTCGTCCAGTCGGGTTGGGGTCGATTTTTTGACAGGCGAAAACTTAGAGATTGTAAATAAATATGAGGCAAGAGCTTCCCTACTTCCATGCTTCGCTTTGTTTACACTGATTATCCACTTGTAGGAAAGCGGCTGGAGACAAAAGGCAGCCATGTGATGGTGATTAAAGTAAAGAGAGAGGAGAGTTGGTCCAGCTTAGCGGACTTTCCTGTTGGTTCTGCACAGGGATTTGGGGGGGGGGGGTGTCACACTTTCTTCCTAGAACTTGGTTTGGACAGCTCCCAGCCACTTCCATTACAGGAGCTTTCTCATGAAAGCCTAAATCTGGTACTCACACCGCTTCCAGGAGAACTGAAAGATGCTACCCCATGTACGTGGTTCCCAGGGGTTCTGAGCAGCCATACAAGCCTAGAGGTAAAGCCAGAGTTAGTTAAGTAAGTCACCCAAAGAGATGCCAAATCTGTGTGTGCACGCGCGTGTGCGTGTATAAATGCATTTTATGTGCGACTGTGTGCATGTTACATACATTGTGTGTGTATGTGTGTGTATGCGTGTATGTGCATGAATCCATTTTGTGTGTGGCTGTGTGAGTATACATGCATTGTGGTATGTGTGTGTGTAGGGAAGTTGTGTGTCATTCCTCAGGAATCATCCACTTTATGTTTTGAGACACAGTCTCTTAGCAAGCCCTAGGGATTCACTGCCCTCGGTCTCCCCAACATTGCAGTTACAAGCACACACCACCCGACAGGATTTTTTTTTAATGAGTGTTCTGGAGACTGAACTCAGGTCCTCGTGCTTATGAGACTGAGTTGACCATATTCTTCATGAGGACTCTCAAGATGTCCCACTAACCCAGTCAATCCCTTATTTCTAGCGTGTTCTTAATGCATTCCAGGTGGAAGAAAATTCTTCCAGAACCCTCTGTGCAGAACCAGTCCAGGAGGTTGACTGCAGACTAATTTGTACAGGAGTCTAACTCAAATATTTTCACTTCTATTTTTCCATTATGAAGTCACAAAGTAAAATGGTTGAGGAAATCGAGATTAGCATGTAAGCAAGACCAAAATAGGCTCTCATATTAGCTAAAACTCTTTCAGTTGCAAGGAAGAGAAATCCAACTTAAATTAGTTGAAGCCAAAAAAGAATTTTTATCATAAGGCTACTTGGACTCAGTGGGATCCAAAAGAGGAATATGGCGGGGGCTGGGGAGCAGCTAGACCGAGCAGCTCGAAGGCTGGCTGGATCGGCTCTCCTTGCCTCTGCTTCTCTCTCTGCTGATTGGCACTTTCCATTCCTCAGTCCACATGGTGGAACAGGGCTGCCAACTGCTTCTGCACTTCATGTCTTCATTTTCAGACACCCAGAGGGAGGACTGACTTCTTTCTGTCAGTTGCAGGGCCCAAATCCTAGGGCAAAGCTCTGATTGGCCGACTCGGATCAGGTGCCCACCTCTCCACCAATGACCAGTGCCAAGGGTGAGTCCCATTGTGCCAACAGGCAGACTCCTGCGGTGCCATATGCATGCTGAGAAGACTGCGTGTTTAGGGGGCCAGGGAGTGGGTTGGGGCGGAGGGGGGGAGGAGACACGACAGAGTTCCCAGAAACGAGGCCAGGGCCGAGCGAGCTGACAAACAATAGGGGCCCATCGTGTTCCTGGACTGAATTTCAAGGGAAACTGACAAGATATTTATTCGGAAGTGAGAGTAATATGTTCTCCCTTGTGGGCTAACAGCAGTTAATTTCTAACCCATGGTCAAGTGTTAAGTGGAATCATGTATGTTTGTTAAAATACTGTGAAAAAATTAATTCCCATGTCAACTCCCTCCCTTGTCATTTGAGAATCTTGGAGTAGGTCCAGGTGTATATTTTTTTTTCCCCTGATGTCCTTACCTGACTTATCCTGTGGAAGCCATGGGACTCCAGGAAGGGAGAAACCTTCTCAGTTACAGAATACAGAATACTCAGTATCCATGAGCTCCGTGGGGTGGGGTGGGATGGGGGCAGTAGATTGGCACACATGGAAAACTGGGGTGAAGAAGGCTTGTCTTCCTTTCTGCTTGTTTGGGACCTAGAAAAGAGACTTTGCGTCAGCAACGAGAACTGCACGGGTGCTGGTAGGATCGCATGTTCTCCACCTGGGGAAGGAACCCAGAGCCGTAGGTGCGCTGACATCCGGGGTCCCCATTCTGAATGTCCAGTGACTGTCGCAGGGCGCTGTTAACTAGGAAGCTGCCTGGCTTGCATGCAGACCCTCTCGTGTGCTCCCTGAGCATCCTGGTCATGCACTCGTCTCGGGGAAGGACCAACAAAGCCCCAAGGAGACCTGCGCTCTGGAGCGCAGGAAAGAGAGTCTCACGGAAAAAAGAGAAAGAGAGTCTTTCTACAGCTGAGTCAGTCCTTTAGGTGTTTGGGGACAACGATGAACAAGAAGCTCCCGATTTGTGGGGTGGGGGCTCTCGGGGTCAAGGTGGGGGTGCACCTGCTCAGAGCATCACCACGCACCCCCACATGGCGGCTTCTTCACTGAAGCAGATGTCTCAGCAGCTCTTTGAATGTGATCGGGTTGCTGAGGGCTTCCGAGCAGTGGAAGCGTTGCTCTGTGAAGGGATCCGCCGTTCCAGCTGAAGACGGACAGTCAGGCATGGACCAAGGTGGCCGCGTCCCAGCTGGTGACCCCTGAAGGAAGAGAACACCCTCTCAATGTCCGTGTCTAACTATTGAAGGAAGAGTTACGGAGGCTTCCCCGAGACATCGCCACCACAGGCTAATCACAGCAGCCTGGGACAGGTGGTACCATCCTGGGGCGAAGCTTCCACCAGAGGTAGAAGTAGAGCTTAGGAAGAGCCAAGAGACAAACCTACAGGAAGTCAAGGATGGCAAGAGTCTGCACTTGTGTGTTCCTGGCTACGGAAGGGTCTCTCTGTCTCTCTCTCTCTCTTCTCCTCTCTGTGTGCCTGCGGAGGCCCAAAGGTGACGTCAGGAGTCATCCTGGATTGTTCTACCTCCTTATTGCTTTGCTCCGGGGTTTCCCAATCTCTGCCTTCCAGGGCCAGAATTACAGGTTGCTGCACGTCCACCAGGCATTTCTATGTGGGACCTGGAATCTGAACTCAGGTTCTTCTTGCTTGCGAGGCAAAGGCTTCAATCCCTGAGCCGTTACTTCCAGCCCCTACGTAAGGAAAACTTCGAGCTGGGTATGGCAGAAGAGGAAAAGACGCATTGGAATTGAACGCAAGGGTTTCTTCTGGCTGTGCCTGCTTGTGTTCGCTTCTTTTGAAGACAGTGTCTTCAGCGCTGGGACTTGCAGGCGTGTGCACCACGCTTGGTTTATGCAGTGTGATGCTTGGGGATAGAACCCAGGGCCTCAGGCATGCCAGGCGAGTCCCTGCTGCCATGACCCTTAGTCTAATATCCCCGATCATAAGGCCTCACGAGTGTCTTGAAAGGTCAAAAGCAAAGAGGCACCTACGTAGGCACAGCCGGTTGAGTGGGGCGCGAGCCGGTGGGGTCAGCGGTCAGCGGGGGCAGGAGAATGTGCGGCTTCACAGATGGGGTATGTCGTGGCACCAGGAGATCCAGTTCTGTCCTGCCAGCCTGGCTGGGTGCTTTGGGGGAGCAGGTGTCAGTGCCCCAGAGTTGCCAGAACAGACGTCCACACGCACAGTGACTTTAAACATGGAGCTCTGAAGCACAAACATCCACAATGAAGGTGCTGGCAGGGCCCTGATGTCTCCAGAGGTTCCGTGGGGGGCCCTCTCTTGCCTCCACAGCCTCACCCTCTGGTGGAACCTCACATTTCTGTGGCTACATGTGTCCCATCCTCCTCTTCCCCTTTATCCAACCTCCTGCCTGATTGGGTCTCTCCTCGTCTCTTGTCATCGGACTTAATACCTATTGGATAACCCAGAATGATCTATGTCAGCACCCTAGTACTGATCACGTCTGTAAAGACCCCTTTTCCAAACAGGGTCACGTCCTTGGGGTCTGAGGTATCTTTTAGGAAGCCATCATCTAACCACCCCATGGAGGGGTGAATAGCAAGTGTCTTCTGGGTAGATGGGCAGGGCCAGACCCTAGGGTTTCAGAGGCTCATTTTGGAGCAGGAACAGGCCAATTCCAGGAACTTTCCAGAAGGAATGCTGCTCATCTGGGGAAGTGGACTATCAGGTGTTAGTAGGATGGTCGGGCTGTCAGGAGACCACTACTAAGATCCAGGGGCAGAGGGCGGGGCCGGCTAAGTTTGCCTCTGAGTGAGGGGCCGACAAAATTGTTCGCATCCTGGGTCTACTTGACCAACAGGACTTAGGGTAGTGGGCAGTAGGGTGTCGGTGGGGTAGAGGCAGAGGTGTCACTGTGCATATGTAGTGTGTGCCATTCTGATCTGTATCGACACGCTATTTTCCCCCAGGAGACAGACCCAAGAGATGGGAAGAATGTTGATTGTGGTGTTAGCAAGATATGGATTCAAATCTCAGCAATTCTTCTTCCTAGATTCTTAATGTTGCTGGTGTTTCTTATTCCCCGAGTCTCGGTTTCCTCCTCCAGAGAATGGAGCTGCTAATACTGACTCCACAGGGTTCTTCAGAGTTCAGTGATGACATCACATAGGGTCCATACGGGTGTCTGGATCTGCCAGCACTTAGGGAGCCAGATGTGCAGGCTCCCCCTCCTTCCTCTCGCTTGACCTGCTCCCTTTCTGGCGGGGACTTCCTCCTGCCTCAGCTGTGCCGGCCCCTCACTTCCGCTTCCCACTCCACCTGCAGGCTCTGTCTCCCGGGACCTGCCTGGGGCGCTGGCCTGGAACCTTCTTCAGCCTGTGCCTCTCCCTCGGTGCTTCACAAATGCAACCAGCTGTAAGATGGGGGGGGGGTGTCTGAGAGCCCAAACCTGGAGGGCTTGCTTAGTTCTACCTCAGTGGCACGGCACCCTCCTTTCCTCCTGGGTATACACATTGTTTACGCCACAAGCATTCCAGGGGCGGAGTGATGTCAAGCCCAGAACCACGCAAGCTGACTGTGGCTTTTCCACCTGGCCCAACTCACTCATTCCATCCTGCAACCCAGGGATTGCCTTAAGCTGGTTTAAAGGGCTGATACTCTTGCTTTACATTGCAGAGGTGAGGCTGGTGTGGGGGGGGCAGTGAGGGGGGGTAGACAGGAGAAGCAGTGAGTTCTAGCCCCTGCCAGGGATGAGGGGTCTAGGAAACACCAGCAGAAGCATAAGAGGTGGTCTTCTCTCCCCAGGGAAACACGGTAAGTGCTCAGGCACACTTTGGTCCTCATCCAAGCTTTCTTCTTGCTCCTCCCCCTGAGCACTGTGAGACCAGGGAGCGAGTGGACAAGACTAACACAAGTCACACTTGTGTTTTGAGGGTGTGAGCCAGTGGCTCCCAGGGCCTAGAATACCCAGCATGCAATGGACAGGCCCGCAGTACTATGGAAGCGGGGTGGCATTGTGTGTATGTGTGTGGGGGGGGAGGTACTTGGCTTACTCTGAAGTAGTGGGCAGGGCTCTGCTTACCCCCTCCCGGCTGTCTTGGCATGTGATTCCACCGAGGACACTTATGCAAATGTCAAGTATTCTCAGGCGAGATTCGAATTCAGAAATCCCTTCTCTGAGGAATGTAAGCCAGGGCCTTTGAGAGGATGATCCAACCCACCAGCTCAGAGACGCCGCTGTGGAGGGGAAGGAAGACATGATATAGGATGAACTTTGGAAGGCAGCCTCTTGCAGGCAGACATGTAGCTTCCTCAATGGGGAAGGGGTTTCATTCACAGGGAAGAGGTGGATTCACTCAATGGGAGAGAGGGATAACATCAGTGTGTGTGTGTATGCAGGGGCGAGTTATCTCCCGGTATTGCACAAGGCATCAGAATCTGGTCAAGTAAAGGAAATTCTCCCTGTCTGGAGCCAAAGCAGGCACATGGGACCGGTGCCTGACTCAACAGCACAACAGCCGACGCTCAGCAGCCTCTTTGGTCGTCAATCTGCGTTCCTGCTTCTCTCTCTAGCCTCGGTGTGAGTGTGCGAGTGTGTGTGAGTGTGTGTGTGTAAGTGTGGGTGGGGGTGAGTGTGTGTGTGTGTGAATGTGAGTGTGTGGGAGGGGGCTGCACCCATTTTACAGACTTGGAAATGGAGGTTCAGAGAGGGATTTCCCCAGAGCAGGGTCCCAACCTAACTAATGTCACATCTGCCTGGAGAATATGCTCAAATCCAGAAAAAGGCGAGGGTGTTGCAAAAGCAATTGTCTCTTTATCAGAAGGACTGCCCCTTTAACTCCCTTCAAGTTCAATTGATTCCCAAAGTTTATGATATAGTTTTTAATATAAATTTGTTATTTGCATGTGTGTATGTGTGTGTTTATACTACTGTATATATGTACATGTATGCATGACCGTAGAGGTCAGAGGTCAACCTCAGGTGTCTTCTGCTAGCCTCCCCATTTTACTATTTAAAATAGGGTCTCTTAGTGAACCTGGGTTCCATGTTTTGGGTAGACTGTCCAGCCAGCCCCAGGGATCCCCGGTCTCTGCTCACTCCCACCCGACCCCTGGGGGTTACAGACCCATAGGTCATGGCCCAGTTCTTCACACGGCTGCTGAGGACTCTGATTCAGGTTCTCGCACTTGCACAGTGAGGCAGTTAGCTGCAGGTGTCGACCTGACAAAGGAGAAAGAGCCTTTAGACCCTCTGGGAAAGAGCTGTTTAGTCAAGGCATGGTCTGAGGAAGCCTGCAGGAGATTACCTGATTAGCACAGAAAGACACTCTCCCGCCCACCTACACTCCTCCCCAGCGGGGGGGGGGGGGGGGGGCGGGACCATTCCCTGCCCAGGGGGATAAGACAGAGAACTGGTTGCCTATGGCAGATTGGCGATGAGAAAGTATGCCTCTCTCAGCGCTCTCCACGGACATGGCGTGGCCAGTCCCTCAGGTTCTCACGCTGGTGTGAGCTTTCCCGCCAGGATGGACTACAACCAGAGCTGTGAGCATCAATAAGCCCCCTTGTTCCCTTAAATTGCTTGGGTCTTGTATTTCTCTCGGCAATGGTAATATGAGGCTAGGATAAGCTCCCCCACCCGTCCTCCCAGCCCTGTGCTATGGGCTGCAGTCAGCCTACTGTGTCCTCCCAGCCCTGTGCTATGGGCTGCAGTCAGCCTACTGTGCTCCAGGACCTCATGACTGCTCCAGCACACAGAGACGTGGTTCCCTCAAAGCATTTCCTGCCACCTGCTGCTACTTAGTATAGTACAAGAAATGGCTCCGCCCCAAATCACCTGTGGTTCTGAAGGAAATACTAGAATAGCCTTCTCCTGCACTATGGAGAAACCTGCAGAATAATTCTCATTCTCTCTCTCTCTCTCTCTCTCTCTCTCTCTCTCTCTCTCTCGTGTGTGCGCGCGTGTGTGTCTGTGTCTGTGTGGATTCAAGAGAGACCTCAGGAATCATCCTGGATTGTTCTACCTCCTTATTGCTTTGTTGGAGTTTCCCAGGCTCAACCTTCCAGGATCAAAATTGCAGGCCACGGTCACACAAATTTACCCAGCATTTTTACCAGGGAGCTGGGAATTTGAACTCAGGTTCTTTTGCTTGAGACAAAGACTTTAACTTCTGAACCACCATCTCCCCAGAGTAATTATTTCCTACCTATGCCTGAGGCCTGCCTAGATTTCCCTAGAGACAGGCCTGTGATCCCGGTATGCTGAGCCGAGGTGGTCTCCTCATTGCCTTGGGACAGGCCCCGTGCAGCTCAGGCCTAAGTGTCTGGGGCTCATGGAGCAGCCTGATCCTGCAGGCCAGCAGCCCTCTTCCTTGGAGATTTCCTGAATGTGGGGCTCTAGGTATTTGCCACGATCTTGTCTTTCCTGAAGAGCTTCCTTCCACAGGTCCCCAGGGGACAGTCTGGGAGGGCCAGACAGTGGAGACAAGCGTCCTCCAGGCCGGCTCTCAGCCCCCCGGGGAGGGCACTGGCAGACCCGAGCTGTCACTACAGAGGTCCCCCCCCATCCTCTCCAACCAATCCCTTCTCCCTCCCCCCCTTAGAGTTGAGGGGGAGGTGAGACCCGGCTTGGCTCCGCGCCTGGCACACAGCGATCCTCCAGAAAGTGCCAGTTATTACTACTGCTACTGTCGGTATTATTCTCACAACTTCCACACCTTCTGCACCGCCCACGGGCTGCTTCCTGCCAACACGGGCACCCGGAGGGAAGGGAGTGAGGGAGAAGGTAGGAAGACCAGGATGGGCGCCCCAGACGGCTGAGGTCAGGTGTCTGCTGGCCACCCGGTGTGCTGTTGCTTCCAGGTGTGTGTGCTGAGGTCAGGCGCCCCTCCGGTGACTCTGGACATCTGGGTCCTTCCCAGCACCCCACCCCCAGTTCCCTCTGCGTGACTGTTGTCCCCACACACCCCACGCTCGCTGTGGGAACACGTTGCCCACCGCTGCCTGCTGAGATTCCCCCGAGCCAAGCAGTCCTCGACAGTAAGTGACTCTCTGTCCCACGCCAGCCTCGGGAAGCGGCGCTTCCCGCGGACCCCGATGCGCCAAGAAGCAGGGCTCTAAGGGAGGGCGGTTTGCCCAGGTCACCAGGACGCGACCAGGCAGAGCCCAGGCTCTGCGCTCCGCGGGCTTGTTCAGGACGCCTGCTGCCCACGACGGGCACCAGGGGTCCCGGGGCCCCCGCACTCCTCCAGCAGGGGTGAGGGTGCTTTTCCTTCTCATTCATAGATCGCTGGCTTTCGAGGTACTTTCCAAAGAGCCTGATTACTCACGAAACTGAAACTAGTGTGAGGGAGGCTGTGGGTCATCTTATTCTTTGTGGGACCGGGGAAGGACTCCTCCTGTGCCATCCTTACTTTCTTTTTCTTTTTCCCTTTCTGCTCCCTTCTCTTCCTCCCTTTCCTTCTCCTCTTCCTCTCCCCCTCTTCTCTCTCTCCTTAATCTTCCTCCTCTTCTTCCTCTCCCTTCTTCCTTATCCTTCACCCTTCCTCCCCTCCTCCTCTTCTTCTGTTTCTCTTCCTCCTCTTCTCCTTCCCCTTCCTTTTTTTAAAATTTTTTTATTATTATTATTATTTATTCAACTGTATGCATGCGCGTGTGTATGTGCATGCGCGTCTGTGTGTGTGTGTGTGTGTCCGTGTATGTGTAGAACCACGGACGAATTCGCGAACCACCATGGACGCCTCCACCTCCTTCTGCCCCGGGATTCACAGGCTCCGCCCTACCAGGACCAGAAGCGCAGGCCGCCCCCGCTTCCGCCTGGCGTCTATACGTGGGATCTGGGATCCGAACTCAGGACCTTCCGCCTGCAAGGCGGAGGCTTAACCCCTGAGCCACCTCTCCAGCCCCCCTTTTTTTTTTTTTTTTGAGACAGAGTGTCTTGCTGCATCACCCAGGCTGGCCTCCGACTCATGGGCATTCCACCCCCGTCTCCAACTGCCAGGATTACAGCTTTTGTCCCAGTTTCCAGGAAACGAACCCAAGCTCTAGAAATGATGGATCAACTCTGAGGTGCTGCGAGGCTCAGACCCAGCTGCAGGTGACTCCCAAGGTGTCTGCTGGCCACCCGGTGTGCTGTTGCTTCCAAGTGTGTGTGCGGGGGTGGCCTGCGCTTCCGGTCCTGGTAGGGCGGAGCCTGTGAATCCCGGGGCAGAGTAAACAAGGAGGAGGTGGAGGCGTCCATGGTGGTTCCCCAGTTCACCCGTGGTTCTAACACACATGTGCACTCAATTGAATAAATAATTTTAAAAAAATTCCAAGTGTGTGTGTGGGGGGAACCATCTTTGGTGCACAGGAAATGTTCACTATGAGAAATATCAAAATAGGTCACTCTGTGGCGAGCAGGGCTTGGGGTGGGTAAAGACAGAGTGACTGCTAAAGAAGCAGAGCTTTCTTTTGGAGAAAGGTGAAAACCACTTCCAGCCTCCTTCCCGCCCTCTCTCTCCCTCCCATCGCCACTCCTTTGGTTTTTAAAACAGGGAACTCACAACCACCTGGTGCTGAGCAGAACAGGACCAGTGACAGGCTGGAACCAGGAAGGATGGGACATGAGGGGATGAGGGAAGACGCTGCAAGGAGGGATCCGAGGCTGGGAGGGAAGCTGGTTCTGAGACAGGAGACACCCCTCTTTCCCCGTCTTAAGAGAAGGAGAGGGGCAGGTGCGGATGAGCCTGGAGTTCGGGGTGAGGATTAAGGGGACCCTGCCTGCTCATTCTCTCCAGCCTCACCATGATGAGCGCCCGTGCCAAGGGCTATACACACTCCCTCTGCCACGCTTCTGAGCAGCCGCGTGCCCTGCAAGCCTCTGTATCAAAGGCTTGCTTCACCAACCCGATGCTGTCGGGATGTGATGGGACCTCACCCCGGACGTGTGTCCTGGAAGGACTGTGTGAAGCTTCACTCTTTCCTCTTTGCTTCGTGGCTGTTGACTTTGCCAAGCACTCCCACCGTGATGCGGTGCCTGACCACAAGCCCCAAAACGAAGCCTCCAAACCTGTGAGCCAAAATAACACCCCTCCCCCCACAAGCTGGTAGTCTCAGGTATTCTGTCACAGTGAGAGAAGGAAGACAGACTCCCCCTGCATGCTGACCTTTCCGCATGTCACTGCTTGGGGTGGGGGTGGGGTCCTCTCTCGTGTGTCCCGTATTCCATGTTTAAACTCAGAGCCGTATCCAGGGCAGGTGGGTACCAAAGGCACATGATTTGGGACAGCCTGTTTGAGAAAAAGAATGGTAGCATACATAATTGGTTGGGCACACTTGACCAAAAAAAAAAAAAAAACACACACCAGGGATGTGAACGCACTCCTGCTGCCCTGGCCTGGGATCTTGGTAAGGATCCCTATTGGCCAGGAGCTCTGAAGGTGAAACGTTGAAAGATTCAGGCTAAATCCTCCTCAAGTGTCAAAATCCTCTGTACACCTCCCCCTTGATCAGCAGCCGTAAACAAAATGAACCAGAGGAGCAAACCTCACTGCGAACAAACCAAGACTTTCCTTCCGTGAGGCAGACTCGTGCCCCACTTTAGAGGCTCGTTTGTCTCATTACTAACATCAACGTCTGGCCAGGCACTGTCAGGATCTAGGCCCGTTATTCGAGAATGAAATAAAAGCCTGCACAAATAGGCAAAAAGTGGCGAGGAAACTTTATTGAAAGAGGAGAGGAGGCAGGAGGGCAGACAGTCACATGATTGAAGATGCCGAAGGGTCCCAGGTCAACCACTGCCAGAATCTCGTTTTGTGGGGGTCCAAGGAGAGGAGGGGCGGGGTCTCTATTTTGATTGATAGATTGGGTCATCTATTCATGTTCCCAACAGCACATACTCCCTCCACAATGAATCTGATTTTTAATCACATGCATGCCCAATTATACATAGGCATATGTGATTGTACATCGTGGACACAGGCCGAGTGTGACTAAAGAGGCTCTAAATTTGATGGTTACTAGGGGAGGAGAAAGTACTCCATTGAAAGTAACTTTCAATTGAGAGAAAGGTGTTCATATGACCCAATGCAGGTGTGTGTGTTTGGGGGGTCTAGGGTGGGTGGGTACATGCATGGGAAGGACCTCTGAATGTATTATGAAAAGGAGCAGGTCAGCACAACCCAAGTCAGTGGGAGGTCCCAGGTGGCTGAGCTATCTCCTAAGTTTGCCTGCTGCAGTTCTGCTGGACTCCAGATGCCTTACATGGAGCTCATTGGTTTTGAGTCCTTTGCAAAGTCAGTCTGTGTTAAGTGTGTTGAAGGACTCGGTGGGTGAATGAATGTTGGTCGACCAGTCACTCTCTGAGAACTCCTCATAAATGAGTCTTCCAGTTGGGGCCGTCAGTCCTTGGTCCTTCTCTGGTCCGATCACAAAAGGACAAGAAGGACTGGCTGCAAATAACATGCATCTGGCCGAGGACACGGCAAGTGGGACACTGGACTGAAGACAGGTGGATACCAGCCTGCAGGGATCAGTTGGGGCGGGAATTTTAAGACGAAGCAATGGGGGTAGGTACTGGACCAACTATGGTAAATCAGCATGCCCCCAAACTACTCAAAAAGCCGTCAAATCCAATGGAGGAAGACAAGCCTGATGCATATGTCGTATGGTACAGACACACTACTCACTCCATTAGCTTGAATACCTGCTGCTTGGTGCGCTTTCATTCCCAGAGCTACCTTCCCAGGGAAAGTACGTCCTGTTTACTCTTCAAAGGACTGTTGCAAAGACTAAATAAGTATATTGCATAAGGTTTGTTACATAAACCTTAAATGTCACCTCAATATTATTCTTATTCTTATGGCCCTCTTGGACACATTCCTCTTCCTCCCCTCCTGGGATGCTCTCTTCTGCACCCCCTTACTTCTTAGAGATTCTGTGCTCCGCCAATTTGCCTGGAGCATCATTGTGTCTCAAACACATGTATGCTCCTTGGCTCTAGTGTCCACGTGACCAAGGTTATCTATATCATGTGGTACATCTGCCTGTTTCTCAGATCCTGGGTATATGGGTCCGCTTTCTGCCACTGTGACAGAATGCCAGTGGTAATCAGCTTGGAAAGAAAAAGGGTTTCTTTGGGCTCATAATTTTTGGGAGGTGTAGGCCATTATCAGTTCCTCTTGGGGCCCTATGACAGCGAGTCAGCACATCAAGGCTTAAAGCGTGGGAGAGGAAGAGGAGGAGGAAAAGGGAAAAAAAAGAACGTGCCACACTCCCCCCCCCCCTCCTGCCTGGTCCCACCTTTTAAACAGTCCCCAACTCTGCGGAACAAACCATGAACATGTTGGCCTTTTAGAGACGTTCTAGAGTCAAGCAATAGCGTGGAGACAGTTGGGAGCTTGGAAAAGAACACCTGACTCTCATCCCTGTTCTGAGAACAGATCCCGGGACAGCCAGAGCTGGGGAAACATGCCAGGCAGAGCCCCCGAGCCGTGAGGAAATGGTTTCATTTTCTCCATATTCTTCCAGATGTGGCCGTCCGCAAGGAGACGGCGCCAGCCTTTAGTCTTCCCAGTTAGTCTCTGAATCTTGAAAAAAAGTGACCTGCAACAAGAGGATTTGTTTTGATGCAACTTTTAATTTAATTTTATTATTTATTTATTTATCTGAGAGAGGAGGAGGCGCACACAGGCACGCCAGGGCACGCAGGTGGAGGTCGAAGGACAGCTTTCAGAAGTCACTTCTCTCCTTCCACCACCTGAGTTTCCAGGGACCAAATTTAGGTCACCACTTTTTCAAGCAGACACTTGACCCATTGAACTATCTTGTCAACCCTTGAGGTCACTTCTAAAGCCCCTCAAATATCATAGGATAAGGGAAGCAACTTTGGGCAATAGAAAAAAGCTCCAGCTGAATTTCCTGGGATGTGGGTTTTGATCCAGGGAACCCCACCTAAAGTAAGTGGCTCTTGGAGTCTTGGTTTTTCTCTTGGGTGATGAATGCTCTGCCCGCTTGAAAGGGATGTGGTTGAGATGAGCAGGCTGAGGCCGGTACCTACCAAACTCTGTGTCCTGACGCTGCCTTCTCTCATGTTCACCTCTTTAGACAGGGACCCTTGGGAGACACAAAAGGTGACCACTAATAAGCATTGGTTTAGGGGCCTCAAAAGAAAGGGCTTGGCAAGATGCAAAGCTTTGGCTGCCTCTGGGGGCAGAGGACATGGTGGCTGATGGGAAGACGATGTAATGGCAGCACAAAGGATGCTGGGAGGGAGAATGACGGCTTCTTACACACACACACACACACACACACACACACACACACACATGCATGCAGCCATACACTTATACTCACATGCACATGCTCAGACACACATACTCATGTGCATACACACATATATACATACATGCAGACATACACACATGTGCATACACAGAAACATGCATGCACTTGTGTGTGCACAGACATCAGTTCCTACACATGTGCACACAGACATATGTACACAGACACGTGCATAAACACACACACAAACACACAGACGCACAAGCACACACATGCAGGCACGTGCACACATATACAGACTCACAATGCACACATATGTGCACATACACATGCACACACAAACACATGCATAAGCAGGCACACTCATGCGTATGTGCACGCGCACAGGGAGGGGAGATGTGCACGGCCTTTGCCCCTGTGTGTCTCCTTTCCTCCTCCAGGGAAGCCAGGTTCTGGGAACCACCCTCTGCTCTGTGCCCAGGTCACAGGAACTGGCACGAGGACTGTTCCCTCTGCTCAGAGGCTCCCTCAACACTCTGTCCTTGTCACTGACGAGCCGCGCCCCTCAGACCCTCCAACCCTCACCTACTTCTTCCTTTCCACCTGTCAATCTATGACACGGTGTCCGTTGCCTCCTCTTCCTCGCTGCGTCACTGCTGGACGCTACTGAGTCGCTGCTTGCTCGGTCCAGTGGGTGCTTCCCGAGCGCCTCTTCCTCCTCTCCCTCATGACATCCCAGTGGATCCCGAGGCGTGTCCATGGCAACACAGCCTCCAGGTTTTTTTCTCCTTCCTCCTCAGTCTTTGCTATGGGGGGGAATCGCGCTCCCCAAGGATAGAGCCAAGTCCTAACTCCCGCCGAATGGGGCCTTAACAGAGTCTGTGCAGATGCAACCCAGTCAGCACGCGAGGCCGGGCTCTGGTGGGTCCCACCGGGACGGCTGGCGCCTTTGTGAGAAGAGGGAAATCTGACATTCGTGGTGTGAAGGGATGACAGGTGGTGGTCAGAGTATGGAACCCATGAGACAAGCAATGTCGAGGATGACTAAGACCCGAACCCAGACAGAGGCAGGGACGGGTTTCCAGAGCTTCTGGGCAAGTCACTCCTGCTACACCTCAGTTGCAGACTCCTAGTCTTTGTGACTGTAGAGAGGACATTTCTGCTGTGTTAAGTCACCCAGCCTGTGGCAGTTTGTTACAGAAACCCTGGGAAAACAGTATCGTTTCCTTCTAGGCTCTGATGCTAGATGTAGATTTTCACACACATGTGTGTCAGACAGTTTTTCCTCACTTGACCTAATAACCTTTTTTTTTTTTTAAATTTTAATGTGTATACGTGTGTGGGAGATTCATGCATTTGTCAATGGGAGGGAGGCCAGAGGAGGAGGTTGGATATCCTGCCTTACTCCTTTGAGACAGGGCCTTAATATTTTCAGTAGACATTTCCAGGACCATTTCACAGACAGGAAAACTGTAAGAGAGGGACCAAGAAAAGGTCAAGATCAGAACCGGAATGAGTTTGTTTAACTCCAAGACTCAGCCTGCTAAGTATTACTCTTTCTGTTTGTCGAAAGCCTTCGTGTTTTTCAGTTTAAAGCAGTGTCGTTTATTCTACCATTTTAATTTTTGAACCAGGGTGGCATGCTCTCCCTTCTTCTTTGTTTTCTCCCACCCACCATCCTTGGGGACCCCGAGTTCCTATTAACACTTCACAATCAAGCCTCCATTCCAGCTGCACAGCCAATTTGAGTTGTAGTCAACCGCCTTGAACTTGGTCATCACTTGACCAGGCAGCGAAATCAACGGCCATCACTGAGCTCCAGGGAGCACGAAATTCAACTCCACAGGAGCTCCTGAAAACCCACTAGGGTTCTCTTCCCACCTGGGGGTTTCAGGGCGTGTGCGAAGGAATCCCTGGATCAAAACCAAGAGTCTCCAGCCAAACACGGTCTTCTAAATAACCATTGTTGACTCAGAGTTGGATAATTAATCAACTCCACAAACATTTAGTTAGTGCTTGCAGTATTCCAGGCTACTCACAATGGGCAGACTCCGGCGAACAAGATTACCTGCTGTCCAGATGTTCAGCTAACCAGAGAATTAATGATTTGACAACGTGTTGTGTGTGCTGGTGGAACCGTGCCCAAAGGACACATAGGAGGGCTAGAGAGATGGCTCGGGGGTCAGGCTTTTGTCTGGCAGGCAAAAGGACTTAAGTTCAGATCCCTGGGTCCTACATTAAAAGGCCAGGCAGAAATGGCAGCAGCCTGCACTTCTGGGCCTGAAAGGTGGAGCCTGGGAAACTCCAGTATGGAGTCAGGGCAATCTAGGATGATTTCTGATGTCCCTCTTGGGCCTCCACAGGCACACACACTCAACTCCCCTCACACACACACACACACACACTGCATAGGAAGGCCAACGAGGTGGCTATGGTGGCACACACTATAATCCCATCACTTGGGAGGAAGGGCAGGAGGACTGAAGTTCAAGGTCATCCTCAGCTGCGTAGCAAGTTCTAGAACAATCTAGGCTACAGGAGACCCTGTCTCAAGCAGACTCCCCTTATCTCCCCTTTCAAAAGGCAATGTCCTCAAGTTGAGAAGTGAGAGTTGAAGGGGAGAACAGAAACAGCTGTTACACAGCCTTGTAATTCAGTTCAAGGACAAGCAACATTGTGCTTTCAGAACAATATGATCCGGTAGTAAAGTCTGTAGACTGAGGATAGCATTTGCTATCTTTGACTTTTTAGCGATGGGCTTTTTGGAAAACACCACTTCTCTAAGCCTTAGTTTGCCACTTATCCAAACAGACTACTAAGAGAATCTGCCCCTATAAGATTTCGCAGGGTAACTGTCCCATTCGTGCTAGGTGGCTGCTGGCGGTGAGGCTATAGCGGTAATGGCAGCAACCTTCTCCACAGCATTCTGCATTCTTGCATCCAGTTGACAGGTGTTTGCTAAGTGTCTGCCACATGTCAGACCTGCGGGGAACGCAGATGACAGGTACTTACCAAGTCTCCTCAGAGGCTTCAGTTCCACACACGGATCACCAGCTTCCCCTCCTGTTCAGACCCAAATAGGCGCCCGGGCCCGGGATGCGAGATTGCATCTGCCTGTGAGAAACATGCTTTACCATTGCACATCAACACACGATGTCCTTTCTCCTCCTGGACTACCTGAATGGTGAGAGAGAGCGAGAGGAAGAGAGAATGCAGAGATCGACAGATTATTGAGGCAGGCAGAGTCTCTCTTATTGAAGCTGAAGTTCATAGATTTCACTGGGCTGTCTGGCCAATGAGCTCCTGTCTCCCTTCCCTTAGTGCTAGACGACAGATGCACACAGCTTTTATGTAGGTTCTGGGGATCTGAACTCAGGTTCTCAGGCTTGTGCAGCTGGCAACTTATCCACTAAGCCATCACCCCAGCCCCCATTCGAATCCTTCTCCACCTTTCATCCTAGGTCTCAGTTTTGGTGCCAGACACAACCCTTTCTATTCTAAGCTCTGCCTTGTATTTCGAACTTGTGACAATTTAGGGTCGCTCTAGGCAAACATTTAAAAAAATATGTATTAACTTTATGTGTTTTAAAATTATACTAACCATGAACGCGTGTGTTTTCATCATCCGTTACCTACCCCAACCCACAGCCTTCCCAGCCTTCCATTCTCCCATCCTGCCTGCTTCCCTCCCTCTCCTGAGTCTCCCTACACGTGCAAGCACTGGATTACTTCTAGGATACCTGCACTGGGTAGTGCTTGGGCACCTGGCAGGATGCAAACGGCCCACCAGTGAGTGGGGAGACTGTAGAATATAGATGCTGCTCCTCTCTTTTGTCCAGCACCAGTCCTATATATCCCATGCAGGCCCATGCACGCCCATGCAGGCCCATGCAGGCCCATGCACTTCCTCAGGGTAGCGTCATGTCTCATGGTCTCTTCTCTGTTCCTTCAGGCAAACTTACCTATTTATCAATAATCTATCTATCTATCTATCTATCTATCTATCTATCTATCTATCTATCATCTATCTATCTATCATCTATCTAATCTATAATCTATCTATTGTATGTGTATCTGTGTATCAGAGGGCACTATGTGTGCCTAAGGAGGCCCAGGGGTGACTTGGGGATCACCCTGGATTTCTTTACCTCCTCTTTGCTCTGGAGTTTCCCGGGCTCTGCCTTCCAGGATCAGAAGTATAAGCTGCCGTCATTTCCTCCTGGCATTTTTACATGAGATCTGGGATCTGAACTCAGGACCCTCTGCTTGCAAGGCAGAGCCTTAAACCCCTGAGTCATCCCTCTAGCCCCAGGGAAACATTTTTTAAATTTTTAATTAATTTATTTTATGTGTGTGTATGGGGGGGGCACTGTATGTTCCTAGTGGAGGACCAAGGGTGACTTTGGGAATCATCCTGGAATGCTTCTACCTCCTTCTCGCTTCGCTTTGGGATTTCCCAGGCTCCGCCCACGGGAGACCAGAAGTGCAGGCCGACCCCCCCACACACACACATACACCCAGGCCAGCATTTTATCTACTTATCTGGAAAGACAGAGCCTGGCCCCAAATTCATCCTGAGAGGCTGGCCAAAGAAGCTGGAGATGAAAAAGAAAACCTCTGGGGAAGGAGTGGGAAGGTGCTGCTGGGGCCCCAGAAAAGCCAGCCTGGCCCCCACGGTGCCACCCAGGTGCCATCTGATCCTTACAACCTCCTGACCGACCTCCCGTGTCTCACACAGCTAGCTGCCTCTGACGCTGAATTGACAATCGTCCGAAAACCCGCTCATTCACTTATTGATTACAGCAGGCACAGCTCAGTCCCAGGAAACCAGACACTAATTTTTTAATAAACCTCGTCTCCAGGGATAATTCACCAAATCCAGGAGGAAAAATACCTAGCCAGTCTAATTTATCATCACAAATCTAAAGATGCTCAAAGGCTGTTTGTTTCCTTGGAGGAACAAAGGTGGCATGATTGATGAATTAATGACAGCCATTTTTAAGGTGGCTCCAATTTTAAAGTTATAGGTTGGCCTGAGCCTCCTTAAGTCACGCATACCTTGAGATGGGATATATGGTGCTCTAGCATTGGTCTACCTGGCTTCACTCCATGGGTCCTTCATTTCCTAGCCACCTGGGACAACCCTCTCTGGGTCTTGAGGTCTTCACAGGGACAATAGACTATTTTTTGAAGGCCCTGCCATATAATAAAATTTACTACTTACTGAGTGCAGCAATCTTGGGTAAATCCCTAGTGCATCATAAAGTGGATTATATTTATCATTTAATTTGTGTAAAACCCAGTGGAACCATCTTTATTACTTGTGTTCCACAGACAAGAAGACCAAGGAATCAGGATTTTTCATAATTTAATCAAAGTTCTCAATAAGCAGTAGAGTAAAATTTTGAGTCCAGCTATTTGGCTTCTTTTCATTGGTGCTGGTTTGGAAGATTCTGAAAACTTTGGGAGGCAGAGTTTAGCTGGGAGAAATGGCTGGCTGGGTGTATCTTCTTCCTGGCCCCTGGTCTCTCCCCTCTCCTCTTTCCCTTCCTCTCTCTTCATCTCAGCTTCCTCCCCTCCCTCCCTCCTCTCTTACCTTCCTCATCTCTCCTCCCCCCCACTCTTTCTCCCTCTCTCTGTCCCACTCCTTCTTTTCCATCATGAGATGGACAATCTCCACCCCCACACATTCCTTCACCATGATATTCTGCCTAGCAACCCTAGACTGAACCTTCCAAAACTATAAGCCAAATAAGTCTTTCCCCCTCAAGTCCTATCTATCAGGTGTTTGGTTCAGCAACAAGAGGGGTCTACAATTAACTTCTAAGCCCATGCCGAACCAGAAGACCATTTTGCTTCATAGGGCCTCCTAACATGCTAATACTGGTGCTCAGTAGTCATACATGCAGCCCATCGCAGGAGTCATCAGCAGACAAGTGCTTCATTCAGCCATGCACTTATTAAAGTTAAAGCGACTGGCTTGAAAGAATAGATGAGTGTGTATGTGTGTACGTTTGTGTATATGTGCATTTATATATGTGTTGTGTGTGTCCAGTGTGTGTTTATGTATGTGGTATGTGTGTATTATATATGCAGTGTGTGTTATATATGTGTTGTATGTTGCAGTGTATGTTTATGTATGTGATGTGTGTATTACGCGTGCAGTGTGTTTATATATGTGTTGTGTGTGTGCAGTGTATGTTTATGTAGGTAGTGTGTGTTTAAATATGTGGTATGTGTGTACAGTATATGTTTATATAAACAGCATGTATGTGGTGTGTGCATGCAATGTATGTTTATACGTGAGGTATGTGTGTAGTGTGTGTGCAGTGTGTTTATATATGTGGGGGGTATGTGTGCAATGTAAGTTTATGTATGTGGTATGTACTGAGTGTTTATATATGTGGTGTGTGTGTATTATGTATGCTTATGTATATGGTATGTATGTAGTGCATGCATGCAGTGTATGCTTATACATGTGGTGTGTGTATGCACAGTGTATGTTTATGCATGTGATATGTATGTAGTTCATGTGCTTATATGTATGGTAGGTGCATATGTATATGTGGGGAGGGTTTATGTATGTGGTATGTGAGATGAGTGCGTGGGGGATGTTTATATATGTGGTGTGTGGTGAGTGTTTATGTATGTGGTGTGTGTATGTGTGGGGTATGTACCTATATATGTGGTATATTCGGTATATGTGTGTGTATGTGATATGTGTGTATGGATGTGGTGTGTTTATGGATGTGGTATGTTTGTATGTAGTGTATGCATATATGGGGTATATGTGAGTAAATGAGTGCAGTACATGTGTGTGTGCATGTGTGTGGTGTGTGTGGTTGTATGTGTGTATGTGTCCATGTCACAGTGTGTTTATTTGAGACAGTGAAGTTGGAGGGGAGATGGGGGCCCCAAAAGATTGAGACTTGCCATCACCACAAGCACCCCGAGGGCTAATGACACCTCTAGTTGAAACACTATCAGTAACAAGCATCGATGTATTTCCGCCAGGCTCAACTGCACTTGAACAACCCTGGTCTCAGAAGTCAGGCCTGGACGGATGTTTGGGGTACACCGGCAGGTAACAGAGAGAGTCGGAACAGTTGGTGAGTTAATATCTGAAATGCAATTCGGATGAAGTCACGGCGAGACTCTGCCAATTTTCAGTTGCTCCCAGCATCTCAAACACCACGTGCCAAACCCTTGCATCTACCCGCTCACCACACACCTCTGCCTTGGGTCACTGCCTTCTCTCTCCCAGTTCGAGTCATCCTTCTCTCATCCTCCCTGAGCCCCCAACCCAGCT
Source organism: Typhlomys cinereus (assembly GCA_023101885.1). Lineage (NCBI taxonomy): Eukaryota > Metazoa > Chordata > Mammalia > Rodentia > Platacanthomyidae > Typhlomys > Typhlomys cinereus. Next base: position 4,915,596 of record JALPQD010000112.1, on the reverse strand, counting down.
TTCCTGACCCCGCCCCAGGTGCCCGCTCCTCCTTCCTCCCGGCAGTCCTCCTCGCCGGCCCCTCCACCTGTTCCTGCCTCTTTCTGACCGTCTCTGCTTGTCACTGCTTTCATTTTCCTGACTGCAGTTCTAAGCACCCCGGGTTCCTGCTGGGCACTGCCCGGTGAATCTCTATTGCCTGCTGGCACACGTGCTCCTTTATCTTCAGCTCACAGAGCTTTTATCATGACTCCACTGATCTTGCCTCCTACTTCTCTTCTTCCCTCCCATGTTGAACTCCATACTGCACATTCTAACCCATGATGTTCTTTACAGGTCTGTGCACAAGACTTACTTTTCCCTCCCCCAGAATCACATCTATTATTATTTACTAGTCAAACACCCAAGAAAACATGCCACCAAGGGCTCTGATGATCCATTCCTTCTCAGAAGACATGTCATCTAAAATATACTCATTGGGGGCTAGAGAGGTAGCTTAGGGGTTAAACCTCTGCCTTGCAGGCGGAAGGTCCTGAGTTTGGATCCTAGACTCCATGTGTAGACGCTGGGCAGAAGTGGGGGCGGCCTGTGTTTCTGGTCCTGGTAGGGCGGAGCCTGTGAATTTCCGGGCAGAGTAAACAAAGAGGTGGAGGCGTCCATGGTGGTTCCCGAATTCGCCCGTGGTTCTACACACACATACACACACACACACACACACACACACACACACACACACACACATACACACACGCACACATGCACAATTGAATAAATAAAATATACTCATTGGCCGTCAAGGCATGTCAATGGCTTCTTCACCACTTGCGAGCTTTTACATCTACTTTGTCGACAGTTGTGTATCAGCGTCAAACACTCTCAGGGACAAGCTTGTCTTGCAAGGTCTTGTCTATTTACCAGTTGGTGCTGACCACTGCTGAAGAAGGCACCTTTTGAAGAGTTCTTTTCTTAAGTTTTTAAATATTTAGAGCGTGTGTGTGTGTGTGTGTGTGTGTGTGTGTGTGTGTGAGAGAGAGAGAGAGAGTACTGTGTGTCCCTGTGGAGGATCAAGGGTGACTTTGGGAATCATCCTGGATTGTTCTACCCCCTTTTTTGCTTCCCTGTGGGATTTTCCAGGCTCTGCCCACCAGGGTCCAAAGTGCAGCCCACCATTGGTTCTGCCTGGGGTTTTTACGTGGGACCCGGGATCCGACCTCAGGACCTTCTGCTTGCGAGGCAGAATCTTAACCCTTGAGCCATCTCTCCGGCTCCTCCCCTCTTTTGAAGAGTCTTGCCTGGCTGTGGACATTCTACTGGGAAGGAGAGGCCACGAGCGTGAAGGGGATGGTGGGAAGTGTCGGAGGGGAGAAGCCCTGTGTGGGCGGCAGATGTCTGTCCCTTCATCCCCTTTAGATACACTGATTATTCCTCAGACGCCATGCTTGGTAGAGTGACCGAGTCAAATGATGCTCTTCCCAAAGGGGATCGCGATGACTCTTGGTGGACCCTGTTGGATTCTATCAATATTGAGCAGATGTATTGCATTTAGAAAAATACGCTCAGCTGCCACTCACCTAAGAGGGACAGAATGGGCTTTGCCATGGTGCTGTGGACAGCTAAGGTAAACACTCTGATCCTTCCTGCATTCTGCTGGCTCTGGGCTCCCAGCCTAGACTCAGCCTAGACCAGTGGCGTTAATCATGTGAGCACTTTCTTATTCAAGAAGTCTGTCCTTCCTCTGTTGAATGGCATGTTTCCTTCTCACCAGGCTCTTTCTAGATAACCTCTCACAAAGGCTTCATTTCAGAGGGACTCGGTCAACTCTCTCTTGTTTCTAGACGCTCCCTTAGAATACAGACCTCTCTGTTGGCTAAACACCCTTCAAAGACTCGAGCATATCCTTCTCTTTAACAGATGTCAAGCCTCGATCTTTAAGCTTTGTCGCAGGGCAGGAAGAACTGGGAGAGAGTATTGGGCGTCCAACTTTTTGGTTTTGTCAAGGAACAAGGATGTGAACACCGCCGGCTCTGGAGGCTGAGCAGCCTTTTATGTGGCCAAAGCAAGGCAAGAGGCCAGCAACGTCACAGGAAATGAATAGAGAGATCTCAGAACCACTTATTTATGCGTCTTCACGAACTCACTTCCAACGATGCAGACAATGCTTCATGAGCCAACATGTCGACAGCGCTCAACTAGGGAAAACCGGCGACGGGAAAATGAGAAAACAAATAAAACCAGGTTCTATTTAACGTTGTTCAAAAGGAGCTTCGGGTAACTCAAGTAGAAGCTCTGCTCCCGTGGGTGAGTATGAACACTGAATTAAGTGAGCACTGTTTTCCTCCATATGGGAAATACCGGGTTAGATCTATATTATTCTTTTAGCATTACATACTAATAATATAATGAATTTACGATATTTCAACCCCTTAACCCCCAATCCCATCCCCGCTCCTCTGCCCTTTACAGCCCTTCTTCTCCCTAGCCAGGCTCTTTCCTATTTTCAATGTACCCTTGTTGTTAATGTGTTTGTGTGACAGGCACATTGTGCGCGTACAGTTGGTTCACTCATCTTGAGCGCGTGGCTAACAGCCCTGCAACCTGTTAACTGGATTTGGTCAAAGGAGAAGAGCGTCGTCTCTACGAGGCGCACGACAGCCGTGTGTCTCGTAGGCAACAGAAGCCAGCGCTGTCACTGTCAGCCTCACAGGCGCCGAGAAAAAGATATGTGAAACCACGGCATTAAGCAGACCAGTGGAAAGACTCTGCTTACAGCGAGAGCGGGAACGCTAAGCCGGAGTGTCAGAGCACGCGTGTCTGTCCCCTTGGCCCCCCCCCAGAAGCACACGTGTTCGTGGGCGATGCGATCATTTATTTCTTTATTATTTATTTATTTTTTGCCACACTGTAGTCTATGGCAGAAAACACAGCAAGCATCGATTCTGGGTCTGTAAAAATTCCCAACCCCGGGGCAAATCTATACTTATGGAATGTGTGAACAATGAGGGGAAATTATGCTTTTTTTAAAAAAAAACATAAAAGCAGATTCTCAACAAACCGCAAGGTTTATAACACAAAACTGAAGCCACGTAGGGACACCAGTGACAACGCCAGTGACAGCACCAGTGACAGCGCCAGTGACAATGTGGGGATCTTTACTAGAAACAGCACGCAAAGGAAAATAGCAGAACATGAATCCAGGTGTGTGTGGGGGAGGGGAGTGTTCCTGTGTCGTAGAGGACTTCCTTCCTCCTTCCCTCCTTCCTTCCTTCCTCCTTCCTTCTTCCTTCCTTCCTCCTTCCTTCCTCCTTCCTCCTTCCTTCCTTCCTCTTCCTTCCTTCCTCCTCCTTCCTTCTCCTTCCTTCCTCCTTCCTCCTTCCTTCCTCTTCCTTCCTTCTCCTTCCTTCCTTCCTTCCCCCTTCCTCCTTCCTTCCTTCCTTCCTTCCTTCCTCCTTCCTCCTTCCTTCCTCCTCGTTCCTTCCTCCTTCCTTCCTTCCTTCCTTCCTCCTCCTCTCTCCTTCCCTCCCCACCTCCCTCCCTCCGTCCTTCCTTCCTTCCTTCCCTCCTTCCTTCCTCCCTCCTTCCTTCCTTCCTTCCTTCCTTCCTTCCTTCCTCCTCCTCCTCCTCCCTCCTTCCTTCCTTCCTCCCTCCTTCCTTCCTTCCTTCCCTCCTTCCCTCCTTCCTTCCTTCCTTCCTTCCTCCTTCCTTCCTTCGTTCCTTCCCTCCTTCCTTCCTTCCTTCCTCCTTCCTTCCTCCTTCCCTCCTTCCTTCCTTCCTTCCTTCCTTCCCTCCTCCCTCTCTTCCCTTCCCTCCCTCCCTCCTTCCTTCCTTCCTCCTTCCCTCCTTCCTTCCTTCCTTCCCTCCTTCCTTCCTTCCTTCCTTCCTTCCTCCTTCCTTCCGCTCCTTCCTTCCTTCCTTCTTTCCCTCCTTCCTTCCTTCCTCCTTCCTTCCTTCTCCTTCCTCCTTCCTTCCTCGTCCTTCCTTCCTTCCTTCCTTCCCTCTCCCTGCTTCCTCCTCCCTCCTCCCTCCCTCCCTCCTTCCTTCCTTCCTTCTTCCTCCCTCCCTCCCTCTTCCTTCCTCCTTCTTTTCTTCCTCCTTCCTTCCTCCCTTCCTTCCTTCCTCTTTCCTCCCTTCCTCCCTTCTTCCTTCCTCCTTCTTCTTCCTCCTTCCTTCCCTCCTTCCTTTCCTTCCTTCCTCTCTTCCTTCTTCCTTCCTCCTCCCTCCCTCCTTCTTCCTCCTGCCTCCCTCCTCCCTCCCTCCCTCCTTCCTTCCTCCTTCCTCTTCCTCCCTCCTCCCTTCTTCCCTCTTCTTCCTTCCTCCTTCTTTCTTCCTCCTTCCTTCCTTCCCTTCCTTCCTTCCTTTTTCCTTCCTTCCTTCCTCCCTTCTCCTCCTTCCCTCCTTCCTCCCTCCCTTCCTTCCTTCCCTTCTTCCTTCCCTCCTTCCTTCCCTCCCTCCTTCCTTCATTCCTTCCTCCCTCTCTCTCTCCCTCCCTCCCTCCCTCCTTCTTCCTTCCTTCCTTATCTGTGCATATCACAGGGTGCTGTGTGTCCCTGTGGAAGACCAAGAATAACTTTGGGAATCACCTTGGATTGTTTCTACCTTCTTTTTTGCTTTCCCCTGGGTTTTCCCAGGCTCTGCCTACCAAGGCCAGAAGTGTAGGATGCCGCCCTTTCTGCGTGGAACCTGGGATCCGAACTCAGGACCTTTGTTTGTGAGGCAGAAACTTAACCCTTGAGCCATCTCTCTAGTCCTGGTGTTAGGGGACTTTTGAACAGCTCCTAAGTCCCCAGAGTTGGACCTGACCCTAACACTTAGATTAGGGTGACCTAGTGAAGATTTGGAACCGAATCCAGATTGGTTTTACACAGGTTGCAGCTCTCCAGTGGGGCCTTTAAAGGGCTTGAAAAAGTAGCTCCAGGCTGGCGACGTGGCTCCGTGAATGAAAGCGCCTGAACGCAAACGTGGTGACCAGAGTTCACATCCTGCTAAGCCCACACGCTGGAAGGAGAGAACCAGCTTCCAAGAGTTGTTCTCTGACCTCCACATGCACACTGAGGCATGCACCTACCTCTCTCTCCTCCTCTCCCCTCCTCTCCATCTCAAATATATGTACATATATTTTAAAGTACTTCACGTGAATGACTGAACATTACTGATTCACACAATACTCATTACAGTCTGGACCCCAGATTACAGAAAGTGTGTCATACTTACTAGCAGTCAGCCTGCATGGTTGCTGATAAATCACCCTCAGATGGTTTAAGGGAACAAGGGGTTTATTTTCTTATGATAGTCTGGTTACTGTTCGTAGTCCAGTTTGATGGGAGAGCACGCACCGACACCAGGGCCGAGGGACCTGGCCACACCATCTCTGTGGAATGGTTGAGAGAAGGACAATCCTTACTTGCCAGACCAGCACATCTGGCCAAGTGTACACAAGGATGCCAACTTCCTCAACTGGCTGGCTGTATTTCATTCCAGGGCCTAATCCCACCCACCATGGGCTGGGCCTTTCCCATCCATCAGGTAAGCAATCTCCTGCTTTGGGCTTAACTCAACCATTAATTCTCTACAAATGTGCCCAGAGCTCAAACCCTCAACTATCAAGTTGACACCTGTGCCTAACTATGACACTTACGGACCTGACCACATGCCAGGCAGCAGGTAGAAGCTTCACGTGCATTCTCATTTAAACATGACACCAGCTCTGTGCAAGATAAAGCTATTAGCTCCCCATTCTCTGTCTCTGTCTCTTTCTCGCTTTCTCTCTCTTTCTCTCTTTCTCTCCCCGCTCTTTTTGTCTCTCCCGCTAGAGGTGTGTGTGCGCTCAAAGATGGCAAGAGTGTCTTCTCCATTTCTCTTCATCTTATACTCTGAGGTAGATCTCTCACTGAGCACAGAACTTACCACTTTGGCTAGCTCAGCTAGGCAACTTGCTCTGGGAATTCCTGTCTCTGCCTCCTGGGTTCTGGGGTTACAGACAGACCACCACCCCACCCGGCTTTTACCAGGGTTCTGGGGACCCAAACTCCAGTCTTCATCTTTATGCAGCAAGATCTTTACCGGCTGACCTGTCACCCCAGGTCCTATCACCCCCATTTTATAGTTGAGATACAGAGGCTGTTAGATTCAACAACTTGCCCAAGTTTTCACAGAGTGCTGTCTCTAACCCCACACCCTCATTAAACTCCTTTTGAACTACAGTTCCCTATTTAGTGTGAAATCTGCACTATCCAACCAATCCAGGGATTCAGTCCTAGAAATCTCACTACTGATGGGGCCAGATGTGTGTGAGCGTACACACACACACACACACACACACACACACACACACACATACGTCACATAGGTGTCTGTATCCCTAACCCGCTCCTCTGTCTTGCTGGAGGATGTCACAGGTACGTTCTAGACTCATCAGGGACCTCATGCTTGGTCAGCTCCACACAGCTCCACTTGTGTGAACGCGCAGGTTCTCACAACAGTCTCAGGAATTCCTCCCTGGAATTTTATCCATGGGAAACCCACTGTGAAGGAAAATGAGTGGCAGGTCCAGAAGGGGCAGGCAAGTGATGAGCAAAGGCCGGGACTGGAACCCAGACCTTCTAAGTCTTTCCAGCCAGCCAGACCCCTCAGTGACTGCCTAGGACCATTTGGCGGAGAAGCCGGCAGCCTTTTCTTATCCACCATTTCACTTTCTGTGGTTTCAGCCAACCACAATCCAAAAATATTAAATGGGAAGTTCCAGAAATAAACAACTCATGAACTCTAAATGGCACACGTCCCTGAGTGGTGTGGTGGAATTTCTCTGTGGGAATTGTCCTTTGGCCCAGAGTGTCTGCACGGGGCATACCGGCCCCCTGGTTCCTTAGGGGCCATCTTGGGCATCACATCTCTGGTAACATGGTCCTTAAGCAATCCTGTTGTGGTTTGGGTAGCTTACTGCTGGGTCCCAGAACCAGTGTCAGTCAGCTTACGTCATCTCTTCACAACCACCGTATGACATCACAGAACAAAGCATGAACATGTTCAAGAGGGCATTGGGGGTGTGTGAATGAGGACAATCACACTAGTTTAGTATAGCATTCGTCTCGTTCTACTTGTTCTGTTTTATGAGAAGCCAATCTCTTACTGTGAAAACTTACAAAGCAAACCTTTCCGTAAACTGAGATCCATGAACAGTGGACCCATTAGTGCTATCTGCCTTTCACTTCAGGCATCCACTGAGGGGTCTTAGAACTTATTCCCAGGGATGGGGAGATGGTTCAAGGATGAAAGCCCTTGTCTCACAAGCAAAAGGACCTGAGTTCAGACCCCCACATCTCATCTAAAAATGCTGGACAGATATGCAGCAGCCTTCAATAATTCTGGCCGGGGAAGGTAGAACCTGAGAAACCTTAGAACAAAGCATAAAGGAGACAGAGCAATCCAGGATGATTCCTGAAGTCTCCCCGGGCCTCCACAGGGATGCGCACTCAAAAGCCCTCTTGTATGCATGCATGCCCACAGACACATGCACACCTACCTACAAGCAAACATGCACACATGCATGTATAGGAAACTTATTCCCCATGAATAAAGAGGGAACTTTCACAGTTTTATGCATGTGAGTATGTGTTTGTATGTGTGTGTGTGTGTGTGCGCGCGCGCGCGTATGAAAGAGATAGACAGACAGAGACAGAGAGAATGGTATATGGTATGTATGTACGTATGTGGAATGGAAGCCAGAGGAAAATGGCAGGCATCCTGTTCTATCATTGTCTGCCTTACTCCCTTGAGACAAGGTCTCTAATTGACCCTAACCTGAAGCTATGGTGGCAGCCATGAAGTTCCAACCACCCTCCCGTCTCTGTTCCCCCTCTATCCCACTACCCCTCAGCACTAGGATTATATGGCCACACCCCACTTTTTACTGGGGACTTGAACTTATACCCTCATGTTGGAACAGCAAATATTCCTCCCTGCCAGGCCACCTCCCCGAACCCAGCGTTTGCAGTTGAAAACACAGATACACGCCCACAGTCTTTCTCCACGCAAAGACTCACGCTGACACAGCCTCCATGTTTGGGTTTGGATAACAAGTACGTTCTCCTTTCAAGTCTGGTTCTTTAACGGCAAGTCGGGCACACGGAGGGCTTGGCAGTGTGATTAATACTCAGGACAGCAGACACGACGAGAATCAGCTGGCGGGGCAGGCACAATTTGTAGGCGATTCAACACGAGGGGTTTTTCTAGCTCTTCAGAACAGGTTAATTAAGCAAAGTTGCTGGAGGGGCTCCCTTGGTGTGGGGGAAGGGAGAACAGAGCAGCGTTTGAAAGCTTGGACACCGCCTGGCATCCTTACCCGGCACGCGAAGGCTCTTTGGATCTGAAAAGTGGAGCCATCGCTTGCCTCTGCAGCCCTGGCTCTGGCCGCCTCCCGTGGTTTCCTGGGCCCCCTGTCCTGCAGCAGACGTGAGGGGCCGCAGGGCTCTTTCTCCTTCCAAGGAAAGGAGGGGGCCTGGGCCTTCCTGGTCCGTGGGAGTGGCTCTGTGGAGGAGGGAGGGACAAGAAAGGCAGCCTGGCTCTTCCAGGATTCATGGTCAGTGTCTGCTTGGGCTATTTGCTACTGCAACAAAAAGCAGAGGTGAAGGGAAGCAACCCAAATGATAAAGAAAAAAAACACAAAACCCATTCTGGGGATGGCAGCAGAAATGTGCTTTCTCTCTACAGTCCAAGTCCCAGTGTGAGTCCCCATTGGAACAAGGGTTGCTGGATGGGGCACCATGAGGTCACTTTCTCAGTGAGATGTGCACACACACACACACACACACACACACACACGTGCAAGCACATATGTGCACACACATACATGAACATACATACATGCACATGTACACATGCACGCACACACGCACACACACACACAGAGGAGTCCACCACCCACTGTGCCGGGTGGGAGGTAGTGCCCATACGCCCATAGCAAATAGCGCCTTTCATGTGAAGGAGAGGTTCTGAGTTTCAAAAGTAAGCCACGGGAGACCCGGGAAGATTATCAACAGGGCAAGTAAAAATTCAGCAATTTTATTCTGTGAAGTAAGGAAATAATTCTTAACCGCCCTTCTGTCTCATCAAGCAATTTTGCGGTAGACTCGGTCTTTGGAAAGTTTTCTGTACGGTTTCCCATCTGCTGTGATCACCGCTGTTAATCAAGCCGCCTGCCGGCATCCCATGGCCGACTGTGATGTCTGTCAAGTCGTCAATGTTAAGCAGGGTCAGCTCCGAGGAAGAAGGATGGAGGGCAAGCACTCAGATGGACTGCTGCCTTCTGTCACGTGAGCAGACTGAGCTGTCAAACTCCCGTGTTCCGAAAGGAACATAAAACAAAATCTCCAGGCACCCCTGTTTGCTAAGATTCCCCCGCTGAGCTTCCCCATCTGAGCTGGTGTGCTGAACTCACACCTTCACGGCTCTCACCCACGCGTGTTTAGATTGCGTATCTCTAATGCTGGGGTCCCGCCAGAAGAATCCCTAGTCACTGGCTTTTTTGTGCCCACCCATGCTCCATCCTCAGGAACCCCGGGATGTCTGTGAAACTGACTTATTTGTAGCAGCTGCCCCAGCCCTCTCTTCCAAGTTTCCTCTTTAACTTTTACATTAATCTTGGAACGTGATTTAAGGCTAAGCAATGTTTTTTAAATGATTTGAAGATCTCATGCACTGGCTAATTGGCTGCATGTGGAGTTATTTTAAAGCATTAGAACCCCAGAGCACAAAGGCAGAGGAAAAAAAAAAAAAAAAAAAAACAGAAGGTGGTGACGGATTTCCAGTTCACCAGGAGAACAATGACAGCATTTTGCAAATAGGACTTTAAGCCTCAGTGCATTACAGTTGGTCAGATCAGAAGTATCAACGTGGATCGGGGAGATGGCCCAGGGGTTAAAGTCTTTGCCTCAAAAGCAAAAGGACCTGAGTTCGGATCCTCAGATCCCATGTGGAAATGGCAGTGGCCTGTAATTCTGGCCTTGGAAGATAGAGCCTGGGAAACCCCAGAGCGAAGTAATAAGGAAGTAGAGTAATCCAGGATGATTCCTGATGCCACCCTTGGGTTTGCACACACACACACACACACACACACACACACAAAAGAAAGAAACATCACTGAAATAGTGAGCCTTATCCTGTCTACGATCCTCAATTGCTCAAGTCCCCTTTCCTCCCACTCTGCCTCACCCTGTCTCCTCCTATATTACAGGCAGAAGCAGACGACCCCAAAGGTCTGCACAGCCACAGGTGATCTGAGAGAGGAGTGTGTATTTCCTTTCTCCCCATTCACACATGATGGGACTGAGGTTTGTTGATCGGTTGTGAGGGTCACTGTGCCGTGGCTTTTCTTCGATACCCACGGCAATCCTACAAATGAGTCACCCATACTGACTCCCCCTATGCAGGTGAATTTTAAGCAACCTGCTCAAAGGACAGAGAACCCAGATCTGAACCAAGTCGTCTAAGTGATCCTAGACTCCAAGCTCTGTCCTTCAACGATGCCTTCGGCTAGGGAGAGGGAGTTTCTAGCAATGACTGATAACCGAAGCTCGTGAGATTTGGAGGTCAGAAGAATGCCTTCCTCTTGAAGGAAGTGACCATTATGTCCAGCTACCTGGTTGACCACTACTTGTCCTGAAATTCAAGTTCCCAATGATGACCATCAACACTGGATTCAGATTGATCGACGTTCTTCACTGTTTCCTTCTGAGCGCTTTCTGTATTGTCCCTGGAATCTCAAGGGTCTGTCGGGGTATCGGAATCACCCTGCCCTGTGGAATTTCCCTACGATTCCGCCAGCCCCTTAAGTCTTGGTTTCCATCTTGGTTCCTTTCATAGATGTTTGATATGTCTTAGTCTATCCTTGCTTTTCCTTGAACTTAAAAAAATTCCTCTCTCTCTCTCTCTCTCTCTCTCTCTCTCTCTCTCTCTCTCTCTCTCTCTCTCTCCACAGTAAGCCAGGACTCACTCCTAAAAGGGCAACATGGTCTATTGTCTGTTTTTTTGAGTTAGCTCAACTTCAGTATTTGAACTTTCCTCTCATTTTGCATTTCTGCTTTGGCTCTGTGTACCTGCTCCTTTCCTTTGTTCTGTCGTTTGTTCTCTGTCCTCCAGGACAGAGGAGGCTGGGCTCGCTGAGCTGCGGACTCAGCACAGCAGTGGGGTGAGGAGGAAGCATGCACAGAACACTGCTGATCGGTTAGGAAAAGCTTCATTCATTCTTCAGGGGACTGTGGAAGTGAAGGCTGCTCACCTCTCTTTCAATGTCTGATTGGAGGAAGACCTCCATCTTCCCATGGCTCTATGTTTCCTTATTTTAGGCAGCGAATCAAGCAGCATGCCTGTGTGTGTGTGTGTGTGTGTGTGTGTGTGTGTGTGTGTGTGTGTTGGAGGTTGCTCCTGGCACGACTGTCCTGGGAAGAGTACGACCTTCTTTCTATACCAGCTCAAGAGGATGCGGGCATCAATCTGAAAAGGATATAGGCAAAGTCTACTGCCCCACCCAGTGAGAGCACGTCACTATCCAAATCTTTTCCTTTTTCCATGAACTGTGAAATCCTCAACACACGAAAAACAGTTGAAAGTCTGGCAAATGCAGTATTTTTGCATCCTGATATTTTAAGTCCCTTTCCTCTTCCTTCTTCCTCCTCCTCTTCTTTTTCCTCCTCCTCCTCCTCTTCTTTTTCCTCCTCCTCCTCCTCTTCTTCTTCTTCTTTTCTTCATCCTTTTTCTGACGCTTGGGATTGAACAAAGGCCTTGTACATTCTAAGCACAACCGCTACCATCCAGCTTCATCTCCAGGTTCAATGAAATTTCTTTTATCTGGGGTTTACTTTTGTGGTCTACAGTTTCAAATTTGAATGTTAAATGTAACTAATTCCTGGCAGATGATGAAAAAAAATTTTTTAAAGCACAATCAAATTAAAGCAGAATTTCTTTTGGTGAAAAACTATTTTTAGTGAAATGCATAGGATTAAAAAAAAAAAAAAAACCTCAACCCAGTGCTAACAATATGCTGAATCTGGATGTGAAAGCGGTTTGTTAAATAAGATCTATGACACATGTTGTATTAATATCATTTCAGACATGACCTGGCTTACTGGTCTGAGAGAGCTTAACCTTGTGTAAGTGAGTACAATGCGTAGAAAGCCATCGCACTTTTTTGTAGGCACTCTGGCAAAAGATTTTTAAACTATTCAAAATGTTAAGATAGATGCCTATAGCCATTGTGTTTCGGTTGCATAAAATAGGATGCACGGGTCACTCTGTAAAGGACAGAGGCAAGGGGATGGAGAATCTGAAATACCCAGGGTTAGAAAACATTGAAAGATCCACAGCAAGCCTCTGTCTTCCCTGGTGGGGAGCAGCACAGAGGGTTCAAGCCCCGCCCTAGAGCCTTCTTGCTAGTCCAGCCCCTTGCCCCTTGCTATCCTCCCTCCCTCCGGGTTCAAGCTGTCCTCCTGCTCAGCGAAGTTGGGTCCCCAGGTCTGTGCCACACTGGTTTCTCAGCAGCTCCAATTTCCAAGTCAATTCTAAGTCCCTGTAATGGACCACCGGCCCACGCGCATCCAGATAACGTGGTGTGGGAATTCACGGGCCTGACTGCACACTTAGGGAGGGCGAGGCTTAGGAAGGTCCCCGGTGAGAGCTCGACCCCCACAGGACAGTGTTTCATCCAACGAAGTCCGGCCGCTCATTATATAAATGGTCCTCAAGCTCCCCCTTCCCCCTTTTCCACAGAAGAGAATTATGAGCGAGAAAATGCAACCCACTGCGTAGCAAATCCTCACTGCAAATCTAACGGTTGGCGTTCCTGACTTGATTGATTACCCTGACACCCTGGCCGCTCCCTGGCAGTAGCAGCCTTACCCCTGCCCAGGACCGCAGAGCCAGACCCACCATCCATTAGCTGCTCTTCTCAACAGCTGTTTCTTGCTCGCGCCCCACGCAATGGGAGCCGTGGGTTTTGGTTTCTTGTTTTGTTTTTTTTTTTTCAGCCTTAAAAAAATGTTTACATAGTTTTCGTGATTTCCTTTTGAGATCTATTGGCATGATCGTTCTTCCTCTTTCCCCCCCCCTCCCGTGCTTACTACCTCCAAGACCACCGATGGCAGCGTCTGGCCGTCTCAGGGACACCGTCTTGGTGAACTGGACAGGTGGAGCTGTGTCACTTCCGTCAGGGGACAGGCACAGCGCCTTGCGTCTCGCCGTGGTGCCCTTTACCACCAATGTCTCGCTGGAGCCTGGATGGAAGGAGAGGGCCACAGAGCTTCTCTCGCATGCGTCCAGCCCCCGGAACCCTGCAGGGAACATCAGGCTGCCGCCTTCCTTCCCCTCCAGGTCCCTCCGCCGAGGGAACCAAGGCGTCACTGGAAGGAACAGCGCAGCTCCCCGGCCTGTGCAGACCAGATGCCCCCCACAGATGCGTCAGAGCCACCAGCCAGAGAACGGAGCTGAAGTGGAAAGTTCTTCTCTACGGAGTGAAGGCAATCGATTCTCCCCAGCCTACAGCTAGACCTTCGCCACCATATCTGTATAAAGTTCTTTGAATTAAAGAAAAAAAATATTCTGGGCTGGAGAGACGGCTCTGGTGGTTAAAGTCTTTGCCTTGTAAGCAACAGAACCTGAGTTCATTCAGATTCCCAGATCCCGTGTAAAAATGCCCAACAGATAGGATGGCAGCTTTCAATTCCGACCCCAAAAGGCAGAGCCTGGGTAAACTCAGAGCAAAGCATTGAGGAGGTAGGGCAAGCCATGATGATTCCTAATGTCACCCTTGGGTCTCTGAGGCACACAGATGTCCTCTTCTACACCTACACAAACACACACACACACACACACACACACACACACACACACACACAAAATATTTTTTTAAAATCCCCACTTCACTCAAAGCACATCTAACCAATTATGACAACCCGTTCTCTGTCTGGTAGATTTTGGAGGCAAGAAGTGAGCTTACTTGCCGTGATGCATGTGGTAAGCAGGAGGAAGTGAACCAGAAGCCAAATGGAAACACGACCTGCCCCAGATACACAGGAGGCTGAGATGGGAGAATTACTTGAGCACAGGAATTCAAGGTCAGTTTGGGCAACACAGAGAAGTCTGATTCCAAACTAAATCAATAGATATGAATGAATGAATGAATAAACGAACGAATGAACGAACGAACGAACGAACAAATGAATGAATGGGAGAAAATTACCTGGGAGCCAATATCTTCTGATTCATCAGCTTCCATCATATCTATGGAGCCCCCTTAGCAGCGACTAGGAAGCATACAGCATCCTAGAAGCTCCACGTTCTTAAAAATGTTCCTGCAGATTCTGGGTATAGAATCGTTTCAGTTGTTTGCTACCAGATGTGATGGGTGAGATGTTTTCTCCATTTACTTATGGCCTAATTGTCGCATTTGCAATCCAGACTTTGGGAAGCAATGTTGAATTCATCCTTGCTAAAAAGGCAAGCAGGGCAACCCTTGTATCACAATATACCTAAAAGATGTAGCTCTGGGATTATGAACTGTTTTGTCTTTGGATAAAAGCAGTCAGAAATCGAATCCTAACCATCCTCGTTGACAAACTGTATAGCTGTCTAAAGATTTAAAGCAATACAGATTGTCTGAGCCAATAAGTTGATTTGGTGAGAGCAAAATGCTAATGAGTCTTTGATCCGTGCAGAGGCCGGTGAGCTAGAAGCACGGCCTGGGCTCGCACCCCTCACCCCGACAGCTGTCTCGCAAATGCTTGCCATTGGTGACAAGGGGGGACCGGGCAAAGTAGGAGTGAAAGCGCATCAGCACAAACCCATCATCTCCAAATGCAATGCTCAGGCACCGGGCCTCGGCGTGGCAAGCAGAGACACACGCGTCGCAAGAAAGAAGCCTTCTTGCAGGAAGCACTGGTGTTGACTTGTAAAGGAGATTTTTTTATTTCTTTTTGTATCAACTAGTAGCTGCTTTGCAGTTCCGGGGTGTTAGAGATAGTCTGTCTGTATAAACATGTGCGGCGTGTATGGCATGTGTGTGGTGTGTGTGGCATGCTGGGGGTGGGGAGAGTTAACATCAAGTCGGGGGGGGGGTCCTGGGGCTGCTGGTGCTGATGAGGGATGTCACGCAGCAGCTGGGGGGCGGGGGGCTGACCTAACCGCAGCAGCTGGACAGACGCGTAGGTCAGGCAGTGTCTGTGGTCCCTGGACAGTAGAGTCCATCCCAACCCTGCTCCCCACAGTGACACCAGGGGCAGCTCTCGACAGAAACCCCTGCCTCCCAAAGTACTCAGGGCTGCATCTGTTTTTAAAATATTTTATTTATGAGAAAGAGAGGAGAGAGAGAGAGAGAGAGAACCCACATGCCACAGCACATGGGTGAGGTCAGAGACAAGGTTCCGTTCCACCCGTCCTCCAAGTGGGCTTCCAGGGATTGAACTCAGGTCTCTAGGTTTAAGATAAGATGCCTTTACCTACACAGTTATCTCATCAGCCCGGGACTGAATCTTAATTCCATGTCTCTAAGGACAGAGTCACCTTTCTCCAGCATGTGGTCCTCGTCAAAGTGGGCTGTGATGGAGGAGAAAGAACCCACATTCCAACTGTACTGGGAAGGAGAAAATTGGAAAGAAGTTGTCTTGGCTGGCTCCTTTCTTTTTCTCGTGAGAATGTATTTTTACAGTCACCAGAGTTTGCCTACAGTGTGCCAGGCACTGAGGGCGAGGGGACAATACAGGCCTGCAAGGGGGTCCTGCCACAGCGCTATGTGCACTGCATGGAAGGTGCCACTACCTGCCCTTCCTCACTTTTTTCTCCCTCCCTCCCTCCCTCTCTCCTTCTTTCCTTCCTTCCTTTCTTCCTTCCTTCCTTCTTTCCTCCCTCCCCCCTCTCTCCCTCCTTCCTTCCTTCCTTTCATCCTCTCCTTCCCCTCCTTCTCTCCTCCCCTCCTTCTCGCCCTCCTCCCTTCCTTCCTCTTCCTCCTTCTTTCCTTCCCTTCCTTCCTTCTTTCTCTCCTTCCTTCCTTCCTTCCTTCCTTCCTTCCTTCTCTATCCTTCCTTCTCTTCCTTTTGCTTCTTCTCTCCTTTCTTTGCTTTCCTTCTTCTTCTTCTTTCTTACTGTCTTTTCTTTCTTCTTCTTTCTTTCCTTTTCTTTCTTTCTTTCTTTCTTTCTTTCTTTCTTTCTTTCTTTCTTTCTTTTTTCTTTCTTCCTGCTCTTTTTTATAGCTATTCACATTCATTTAAACTGTTTTTTTCTCTGCTTGTTTGCAGACAGGGTCTCATGTAGCCCAAGCTGGCCTTGAACTGTGTAAATGAGGATAACTTTGAACTCCTAATCCTAAATTCCTTTACTTTCTGAGTACAGGGACTGTAGACACAAGCCACTGTGCTCAGTTTACACAGGGCTGGGGATAGAACCCAGGGTCTCAGGCCTGCAAGGCAAGCCCTCCACCAACTGAGCCACATCTCTAGCCCCCTTACCCATACTTGTTCCGCTGACTACTGAAAAACATAAAAGCTAACCAACAACCACTAACTAAAAAACTACCACAAGAAAAGTTAACAAAAGACAATATATACATACATATATATATATACATATATACATGCCTATATACATATACACACACATGTATTTCCTGTCTAGGAGTTAAGTTTGCCTTTTTTTCCCCTTCAAATTGCTGATATTGAAATGGATGAAATTGACAGGCACAGACCCAGGAAAACCACAGAAGACATTAGAAAGTTCCTTTTCCAGGTTCCAGGTTCGTGTGTAAAGGTCTTGAACCTAAACCGGGTCAGTTGCACATTTATGTCCATTTTCCAACAAGCTGAGCTCCAAACACTGGTTTTGGAAGTGTGTCGTGGAGCATTTGGAATCTCTGGCACACAAAGTTATGAGGAGGAGCCATAAGGCTAGGTTTCCCACAGTTTCCCTTGGAAATACTTCCTTCCACCCATCACAAGTAGCCTCTTGACTGTCAGCTCCCAGCTCATGTTGTTCCAGACAAGCAGGCTCACTGTTCCTTGATCTCACTGGGCAGCTCCCAGCTCAGATCTCTGTACTGGGTTCTCTTCAGCGTGGGACCCTGATCGATGTCAGAGGGACCTTTTCCAGATACGGTCCATCACATAAGCACCTCTTTTCCTCTATAGCCTTTTCCCTCCCTCATTATTGGTCTCACTCCCTCCTTTACAGGAGATATCGCTCTATTTCATTCACTGCTTACTCTCAGCACTGTGAGAGAATGTGCCCACTAAGTAATCATTGAGTAGAACATTCCAGCGTGAAAACGTATCTCAAGCCACCGGAGCCTGGGAGCCCACCGGCGTGGCCATGTGGGAGGCAGGCTTGCTCATCCTGCCGCAAAGGCTGTTGTTGGGGTACACAGACGAGGACCACTTGGAGGACGGGTGGAACGGAACATTGTCTCTGACCTCACCCATGTGCTGTGGCAGGACCTCACCCATGTGCACTGCAGGACATGGGGTTGTGTCTACCACGTTGCCGCATCACATTAGCTGTTCTTCGAGGTTACTCGGTGCTCCTAACATCCACGTAAGGATGCAGACAGGATGGAGCTCTGCCTGTGGCCATCACCGACAGTGAGACGTGGGCCGAACGATGCTCCAACTCCAGGGCATCCACCTCTTCTGCCTGCAGGTTTTGGGGTTTAAACCAGCAATTCTCTGAGGAGCTCTCTGCCGCCTATGTTCTTGTGTACACATACCTGTGTGTACAGAGGGATTTGCATGGGTATCTGCTGGGCTTGGGTCTTCCTCTTGTGCCCCAGGGGGGGGGGTCCTCTGTGAAGACAGAGGCATTATGTCACCTATTGACTCCATGAGGTTCTCCCATAGCTGGTGACGATTGATTCTCCAAGGAGTATGGGAAGGCACAGGTTAGAGAATAGGGAGGGGGGCCTTACCATCCGCATCACCTGATCACAAATATTCCCCTTTAATCTCCTCCTCCCACGCTGTGCCCCAGCCCTCCACAGAAAGACCTGCCCACCCTATCCCCTGGAATTGCTTTCACTAGCCACCCAAGCTACTAGCCAATGTGAAGTACGTTAATTTTTTGGTGCCTGAGCAGACATCAAAATTCCTAAGGTTCATTTAAACTTTTCTTTTCTTTGTATGTCAGGCAGACTTTCCCTTATAAATCCTGAAGTCACCTTTGAAATTTTAGACAAGGGCAGATGTCATTGAATGTGACTGGCAAGCATTCCACACGCCATTTGCTGTGTGTGGTCGTTGTTTTTCCTTTTGCTTTCTTTCTTTTTTTTTTCCTCTCCCCTCTTTTTTTTTTTTTTAAATCACCATCTCACTATAAAACCAATTAAAACAAACTTTGCAAAGACTCTCATTTTCCTGGCTGCGATATTCCAACCTCTGACTTTTTTCTGAAGCACGAGATAAGACTTTCTGATTAACTGGGGGTGGGATGTCTATTCAATCTGTTCGTTTTATACATTATGGCTACAGAGTTTTAATTTTTTCTGAATTTAATAAATACAATACATACTATCAATGTGTGAAATTGAAAAAAAAACCCACCCATATTTCCATAGTTTGACATACCAAAAAATGTACTCACACACTTTTGAAATCCACTGTCAAATCATTTCACATCTGTACCTAAAGCAAACAGACATAATGCTAACAGCTTGTTCGAATTCAGAAATGCCACCCGCTAATCAGCCCACCTGTGGCGTTCTCAGTCCATCTTGCAAGCTGCATAGCCGGCTGCCAAGATGCTTGACAAGAAAATGTATATTAAATTATTGAATAAGATTGGAAATATTGTACAGTGTGGGCTAAAGAGAATGCACGGCATGTGGCCAATGCACGCGCCCGTACCTTTCCATTCTAATGTCTGCACGGAGGTGACCTAGCTTCGTCTCTTCCTGCACACACCCTTTGCCATGAATTAAGAAGCCTCTTGCTTAGTCCCTGGATGCCAGCTGAACGGCGACGAGGTTTTCATTGTTTCTCTCTGTGTTTTGTGATGTGCGGCCAGGCGCCGGGTAAAACAGAAAGCCGCGGAAAATGCAGAAAATGAGTTCTGAACGGAGTTTGATGGAAACACCCCCCATCTGCATAAACTAAAAACAATCTCATCCTGCAGTTTAGCCCGTACAACAGCAAAAGGCTTTTCGCCATTCCTGACCACCTTGCAAAATCACAGTGGTCACATCAACCCAGCCATTTGAGATATTATTTAGAATCCTAGAAGAATGGCCTTCCCATCCTTCCTAGGGGAAAAAATAATAAAATGAAAATGTGAAATTTGATATCTCAGAGCAGAACAGGCTAGAAGATTCTGGAGCAATTCATGAGTGTCTCTCTGCCCACACCCGGAAGCTTGTGACATTGGGCCTTGTAAGTGGGGCAGAGCGCAACTCCATGACATGTCTACAAATGATTCGTTTCACTTCTATAGAATAAAAATATGTTTTCCAGGATGATCTTTCTCGGGGGGGAGGAGCAGGTCTGTGAGTAAGAAATGTTAGTTTAGCATCTGTTCTTTTAAGGCTATTTGCTCTGGGAAGGCAGTGTGTTTTGCCATAAATTTAGGCCATTAATTTGTATCTGTTCTTTGTTTATTTAAGAAACAGGACAAAAGGGCAGCTGCTGGAACATTTGGCTGTGCCGAGGGGTAGTGGGCTCGACATGCTGGGATTCTGCACATGACCAGCTTGAGTTTGTATCCACAGCTACAGGACAGAACTTTATGGAAACACTTTGCCAAGCCATGTGGCGCTCGGCTTTCCCCTGCATCAATACCCTTTTAATTACCTGATCCTCAGGGGGAGAAAAGTTTGAGAAAGTATCTATACAAGAGTTGGGAACCTGTGCGGTGTTGGATTTTTCTCTTTTCTTGAAAAATAGAAATCACTGTGATGAAATGTTCTGGCAATTACACTACGGAAGGTGGATGTAAATTCTGCAGCTAGCCTGTGAAGGTAACATTGTGACCTGTATAATTTGATATTTGTAAACGGAAGCACAGCGATACGCAGCAAATTGATTGCTAACAACATGTAATGCTCTGAAATTGGCCATTAAGTGCAGAATCGCTAGAAAGGCATTATTGTTATTAAGAAGCATTACAGAGGTTTTATTTATGATCATAAACCTAATGGACTTGGTAAATTAGGTGCATTTAAAAAGGTCATTTGCTGCTTGTTGATACTGGATTCTAAGCACTTTAATTCAAACCATGGCTGGGTTTTCAAGGATGGTCCACATTTAAACTACTTTGAGTGAACAACATGGAAGCATCCTGTTTGGGTTTAAAAAATGATATAATAATTCAAAAATATGTAATATAATAATTCAAAAACATAGAAGAATATAACCACGATGTGATAAGAAACTGTATAAAGTTTCTATGTGAAACTACAGCTCAGAACCAAAAATAAATCAAGTAGGAATCATCCTGGGTGAGTTTTACCCGATAAAGAAAAATACAGTCCAGAATCCTATTGCTTGTGGATAAAATGTAATGCCCTTCTCTCTCAATTTTTTTTCCTAGAAAAATTCCTCATTGTAAGAGTGTGTGATTGATCACTCTAAAAATCTCAGAAGTTTTTTTGTGTTGAACTGGGGGCTCTCACCACACAAAGCACTAGTGGTAGTGATGAGTCCTGTTGAAGGAATATAACAGATACTGGAAACCTGAACACTCAGCTAGATGTGCATTTATATTTTTTTCATGTGGATGGAAGTGCTTTCTTTTTGAAAATGGTCTTCTCCAAGTAATCATAACTTCATGACTGAAAATTTGGTTAGAATCCAGGATTGCTCTTCCAGGATAAAATCACATACTCCAGGCTCATCTGCAGAATCTTCTGGAAGCCCATGGCACATGCAGGGGTGTTTGCGGTGTCGTTGTCTGCACAGACCCTGAGCAGTCTCCATTCAGAGACCAGGATGTAAGACCCACCCTTTAGCAGACCTGTCTCTTATTTCCTGGTACCTTGCCTTGGGATTCGCCGCCGGGGGTCCATGCAGACCCCTGAAGTCTTGCTCTCAGAATATCTGTTCGCTTGGTTCGGGGAAGAATGTGTGCTTCTGCCATCACGTTGCTTTGAGCTCAGGTGGGAGAGAGAGAAATTCTAGAAGTGTCAAACTGTATTATTCCCGGAAAAAGTTGAAAATATTCTTTTCGACGTGAGTGAGAAAAGGAAGAGAAATGAAATCAGTCAGATGGGAGATCAGATCAGATTTCCTGAGCTCCTGTAGAGGAAGAAAGCTTGGCACGGCTTCCTGAACACACATCAGTCACTCGGTGCTACATGTGTCCTATATTAAACCCATTAGTGAACATTTGGAACAACCAGGCCGAATCTCTCCAGCACCTACCACAGGTAAAGAATGCTGCTGTAACATCCGTTGCTGGCTAGAAGATAAATAATTTTTAAAATCCTATCGAGGACTTTGCTGTACTAAGAATCTCTAGACTTTGGTTAAAAAGTAAAGAAGAAAACCCAAGATTATTCCAAAGTGAAGTGAGTAGGATGTGGTAGCTGTCTTAGTTACCGGGGGAGATGAGGCAAGGGGGATCACTTAAACCCGGGAGCTGGGTCTAGCTCAGCAACATAGCAAGACATTGCCTTCACAAATGACTAAATATTGAATAGATTACTCCTTAATTTTTTCAAAAAAAAAAGAAAGCCCGATGGATTCTTAGACTGTATCTGCCTTGAGGAAACTGACTCCTTCAACACTGCCCTCTCCCTTCCAAAGTGAACTTTAAATGAGCACACACACGGAAGATGCTGGAAATCTAACCCCCAGCCCATCCAAAAGGCACCGATCAGTTCTTTACAGGTCTCTCCGTGACTGTCAAGAAATGCATGTGAAGTGTGGGTTACCCCAACTTCTCTTGTCTTCACTGCCTTACTTTGAATGTCTATTCCAGCATCTCCCCCCACCCCATGCTCCATTTTTCTTGGGGCTTTTTCTCCTTAATCCAGCGCACGTGCCCTCCATATGATCGTCCTCCCCAGGGTGACAGTGGCCTTTGGGAGGTGTCTAGGTGTTAGCGCAGTGATTATTCACTGTGATCTCCAAGCACGAAAGCCCTCCTCTCTCAGTAAAGACTCCGTCCCTGGAGAGCAGCTTGGCAGCAAGTCCCTCAAAGTGGAATAAAAATGCATCACAAAAGAAAAAAAAACCCACGTGACATCTCTCAGGAGATTTTTGGTGCAGGTTTTACTTCTGTCAAGAGAAGAGGCCACATGGCAGTGGAAACAGCGCTGAGCTGGACCCAAGATACAGCCCTTCCTGCTGATCAAGAGAGGGGGGGTCGCTTGCAAGTCACTTGCACCTGTTGGGGCCTCCCTCCCCAGCATGAAAGCAAAAGGTGGGCCCGACTGGAAGATGGGATCCCAAGTCTTTGAAAAGAGCCTTTTTGCCCACGTTAGAGCTCAGTGCTAGAGAGGCAGGGAAGCCAGGTTCTACCCTCTTGGTATCTCTGCTTGGATTCACAGTAGTTTTGCTCCTTGAGTCAGTATTTCTCTAGGAAGAAGACCCAATGGCAGTATATATATATATATATATATATATATGAGTATATATACAGTTGCTCTCAAGAGAATGCTTTTGAAAATCTGAAACCAACCTTCTTCCTTTAAAAAAACCCTAATTTATCAGGGGGCAGGCAGGTATGTGTGTGTGTGTGTGTGTGTGTATGTGTGTGTGTGTGTAGACCAGGGGACAACTTTTGGAAGCCATTTCTTTCCTTTTGCCATGTGGGATTTTGGGGACTGAACTCAGGTTTGTGTGCAGGCGCCTTTACCCACTGAGCCATCTTGAACGTCCGTCAACTTTCCTCCTTTCAACGCATTGAAAAGCAATGGAGGGGCTGGAGAGACGCCTCAGGCTAAGCTTCTGCCTATAAAGCTGGAGGACCCGAGTTAGGATTCCAGGTCCTACGTAAAAAAAAACACCCAGTGGAAATGGCGGTGGCTGGTACTTTTGTCCCTGGAGATTGGGGACTAGGGAATTCCAGAATGAAGCCAGAAGGAAGTGGAGCCATTCAGGATGATTCCAATGATTCCTAAAATTATCCTTGGGCCTCCACAAGCACATGAAGTGCCCTCTGATGGACAGACAGACAGACACACACACACACACACACACACACACACACACACATACACACACGCATGCGCGTATGCACATGTACCCAAATGAATGAATGAATAAATAAATAATAAAAAGAAAAACAGTGGAAAAGAGATGATCAGCCTGGACATTCTGTGTCATTCTGTCATTCTATGTCTACTTGATTGACATATGGTACTAAAACTAGTTCTGAGAAATCGAATTTTGAAGGGAACGGTTCTTTCTGATTCTATAACTATAGTTAGATCAACACACAATTCTTGCTTTCTATTTATCTAGCCACACACGTATGTACATATATATTAGAGTATTTCAAAAATGAAATCAGGAGCTCAGTGAGCAAGGTGCCAGTTTGCACATCCGAAGATCTGAGTTCAATTTCCAGAAGGAGAGAACTGACTTCTGAGAGTCGCCCCTGACCTCTACCTGTGCACACACAGCATTCGCACATCCCTCTGTCTCTGTCTTTCTCCTCCACTCGCAAACAAATGAATAAAAATAAAATCAGGAAACCTTCTTGTTTCATATCAATGAATAAACAAATGACACTTAGTATGTACAGATTTTTGTCGCTGGGGTGCATTTTGAATAGGCTTGAGAAATGGCAGAGGATCTAGAATTGAAGGAGGAGCGGTACTGTGTGGTATCTGCATAGACAGCAGCAAAGGAGACTCAGAGAGGTGAGGGTGAGGAGTGGCTGAGATTCGTGGCTGGTGGCTCTTGACACATTTGCGCACCCCTGAGTGAGATCCACAGGTGACGATGGAAGTTGGATTGTGCAGACACTTCAACGGCACAGGGAGTCTCGGCGCTTGGAACATTGTGCCTCAGTTACATGTCGGGACCTGAAGAGTCCTCTAATAATGTCCTGTGCTCCTTAGCGTCTTGAAAGGTAAAAGCATAATTTGGGAAGTGTGTTCTTTGCCTCCCACTCAGCACAGCCCCAGCCCCTGTGAGGCCCTGAGAGACCACCTGTGAGGAGACCACCTGAGACTTCGCCTTAGGCGTCTGTCAATCAGCCCACATCCCAGAGCTCACCCTCCTGTGGGGCAACTCAGAGTCAGGCTGCTTGCCGTACATCAGGCCCACCTCCCGGCTGGGTACCATCCCACCAGCAGCCTTGCCCTGGGCCAGGCCGGCACCCTCGCAAGACGAGGCTCCCGCGTCCCCTCCCACTGCTCCATTTGTTCAGCATCGTTCTCGCCTCACCCTTCTCTGGATGACCTGAAGAAAACGTTCATATTCATCGGGAAGTAAAGCATTTGCAGAGCACCGGCCTTCATTTAGGAATGTCCTTGCGGATGGGCCATCTTGATTCATTCCCACCTCTGTAAGGACTCACGTACTGTTCATGTACTAATCGTGCTTATGTGATTAGGGAAAGATTCGGGTAGCAAAAACGATCCGGCTTCATGAGAACAAGTATCAACTCTCACCTTCAGCTATCACATGGTTTTGAAGATACGTTAAAAAAAAAAAAAAAAAAAAAGAAAGGTCGAGTTTCTGGACCATCCATGGTAATTCCCCAAACTGATCACAAGCCCACAGTCTAAATCGATGAATCTAATAATCAAGCAGAAAAACTACTGAACTGATATGAGCTCGTTTATTGAGGGCTTGCTGCGTTCAGGTGAGGAGCTAACTGTGGCCTGTGGATCGTGTCACCGAATAGTCTCAACACATTCTTTTCTTTTCAAATAGGGTGCAAAGTGTGGACTGACCTGGAACTCAGGGTTCTCCTGTTTTTGCTTCCAGAGTGCCAGGATTACAGATTCACACCACTATGCCTAGCTTTCTCATCAAATTTCTGTGGAAGGGGTTACAAGTTCCACTTTAGGAGGCAACTTGCTCCTGATCATGTGGCTAACAAGGTCACCGTAGAAGAAGGGACCCAACACCTAACACAGCGCTTACTGTGTTACCACAGGAAACATGGCAATGCAGTGTAGTTTACCATGGCAGATGTGACACCCATCATCCACAACAGGAGCGTTCCTGCAAGACAGTAGGAGAAGAGGAAGTGACGTTAGAAGAGAGGGCCGGGACTTCCTGGTTCTGTTCTCCAGGGGCACAATGTCCTGACCCAGAGGACAGTGATGTGACCTGATCCAGAGTGGGGATCTTGTCAGGAATATGAAAAATATACATGTATTTCTCAGGGAGAGAACTGGAGACCCAGGGATGTTTCTTCAAGGAAAAATGACAAGATCCATTACGTGGCAGCCTTGCAAACACAGGATCGACTTTCCATCAATAGAAGTGCGGGGGGATCCACAGGAAATTTTGGATCCACAGGAAATGTCTGAGACCCTTTTCCTCTGGATGCTATAATTATCATAGTGCAAGGAACTGCCTCTCCCTCCTCCCCTCCTCCCATTACGTTCTCATAGGAAGGAATCATTTGAGACATGCCTGTAGAACCTCTGTGAGTCCGAAGTGAATGAAATGCCATTATCGTCCATTTTGAGATTACAGTTTAGAAATGAGTCCATAAGAGGGAGGGCATGAGCCAAGCAAGAGAATTTTTTATGGGCTTTGTGTGTGTGTGTGTGTGTGTGTGTGTGTGTGTGTGTGTGTGTGTGCATAAATATGTGTGTGGGTATGTACACATCATGGTGCATGTGTGGAGGTAGAATACAACCTTGGGTATCTATCTTTGCCTTTCCACCTTTATTTTTTCGTGTGTGTGTGTGTGTGTGTGTGTGTGTGTGTGTGTGTGTGTGTGTGTGTATGTGTGTGTGCATGTGCATGCGTGTGGGGGGGGGTGCTTGTGTGTATGTGTGTGTATGCCTGTAGAGGCCCAAAGGTGACTTCTTCAGGAATCATCCTGGATTGCTCTATCTCCTTTTTGCTTTACTCTGGGGTTTCCCAGGCTCCGCCTTCCTGGACCAGAATTCTGGCCACCATCACTACCATATCCACCTGGCACTTTTTATGTGGGATCTGGGATGCGAACTCAGATTCTTCTGCTTGTGAGGCAGAGGCTTAATTCCTAAGCCATCTCTCCAGCCCTCCTTTGCACCTTTTTGAGACAGGGTCTCTTCTGTACTATGTAATCCAGACTGGCTGACCTCTGAGCTTCTTTTGTCTCCACCTCTCTTTCTTCTTGGCGCACAAGGTTGCAGACACTTGCATCTCTCTTCCAGCTTTTACAAGAGTTCTAGGGATCACCTGGGCTAACAGGTCTTGCACAATAAGCACTTTGCCTTCTGAACCGTCTCTCTATCTCTCCGGGTTTCATATTTATTAACTGAACATAGTTAAAATCAGTTTCTTTCCTATTCTCAAGGTACAAGACTATTGTGTAAAACCATTTTTTTAAAAAAAAAAAAACCCACCTTTTATAATTGTATCTAGAGGGGAGTTAATTTTTTTAATCATTCATGTATTCTTGAATTTGTAACCCACTTCATTCTGAATGCTAAAAAATTTAGTTTTTTTAAAGTAAGGATCCTTTTTAATTTTTGAGTCTTAAAGTAGTTAACTATTAATCAAAGGAAAAACCTCTCTACACATACAGCAGTTACATTAAAAATTCAAGATTGACTTTAGTTAGTGAGTCATTGTCTGGGTTCTTCAGGGGAGAGATGGGGGTTTGGGGAGATCACATTTGATAAGTTAGGTTAAAATAGGGTTTATGTAATGATCTGTGGGAAGTGAGAATTTTGATAGAAATTGGAACTCCAATCTGTAGGTTTTTTTTTACTTTTTATGATTTGTTAAGGCTCTGATGGTTTACTGTTACCAGATGCATCATTATTTTGACATTATTTTGTGGAACAGCCTGGGAAAGTCTTATGCATTGAAAATTACTTACTAGTAGGTCTAGCTTGAAAAACCAGTTTACTGGAAAAGATGATCAGTATCTTTTTCTTTCCTTTACCTTTGATCACAAGAAACACTATTCTGCGTATCATGGAGTATTGTCCCCCCTCCACCCTTTTTGTTTAAAGAGTTGAATGACAAGGGCCATTTTCCAACAGCCCAAGCAGACTTCAACACTTTAAGAGAACTGCACATGAGCCATGGATCTACATGAAATTTTTCAATCCAGACGATAAATTCAATAATCAGGGTGTGGCTCAGTGTAAAAGCCCTTGTCTACCCTGAACAAAGCCCGAGATTTAATCCCCAATATTAAATAATGAATAAATAACAAATTACCACCAAGCGCAAATATTTAAACAAATAGATGTAATGGCAGGTTAAGAGTGCTTGCTTTAGTTCTACTATTCAGCCTTTCCCCTTGTTCCAGGACTGCCTTTCAAGGTTCTGGTCTGGGCAAACCTCTACTAGCGTTGTCTTTGCTGATTTAATCTTTCAGTTTGCAGCCCAAGACTGATTATCCAGCTTTTTAGACAGCAGTACATTTTTTTCTCTGTTTAACACATCGCAGAGAACTGAGTGTCAGGTTTCTATCTCATATGCTCCACCATTCTGTGTTCTGGTGGGATGCCGGCCGAGCTAGTATAATTCCAGACAAACAGTCGTCTTTCCAAGTTTTCTAAAACAAATGCTTATAATTCATAGGGATTAGAAATGCAAATATTGAAGTGCCTCACAGGCGCACATGGTTACCTTTTTGAAATTTCAAAAGCGTGTTGAATGAAGCTGACCCGACCTGTCTCAGAGTTACATCGCACATTCTGGATCATATGAGACTAAGAGGAATGATTCTTCTCAGAAGGAGAATGGAGGAAGAGAAGATTACTTGTCACATCGTCTGTGTCTAGTTTGGAAAGATGAGTCCGAAACTCTGAGAGCCGGGCACGCTCTTTCACATATCCATTCGCTATTGAAAGACGAAGCGACGTTTAGGTGGGCATAAGCATCGCTCTGTCAGTTGCTAAAGTCCCCACGGTTGGTGCCAATTGTGTTTGCCCAAATGTCTTCAAAATCTGCTTAACTAAAAATGTCAAACACTCGTCTGGTTTCTGAAGTTGCTGGAGGCATCTGAGGTGATCACAAGTCAGGACCACAATACACAGCACAACGTCAGGTGCCATGAGCACGTGTTTGACCCGGCAGTAGATGGATGGATCCAGTTTGGCTCACGCGGTGGTGGGGTGCTCCTTCTTACTCCCCAATTTCTCACTATCAGCTGGCCTCCAAGGCTTGACCCAAACTTTGTCTGCCTGTAGCTTCTGCTCAGCACTCCTTTCTCTACTCTGAAAGTGGTCTCTTCTCCTTACTATAGGACAAGCCTCTGAGTATGTTTTTAATTGTTGACAATTTCACGCATGCATTAATGCATTCCGATTAGTCTGAGTCTCCCCCTTTCTTATCTCTGTCCTACCAACTGCCCCCCCTACTTTCTACAAGTCTATTTCCCATGTTTATGTCTTTAAAAATATTTACTTATTTGACAGAGAAAAGGGATAGAGAGAGAGACAAAGAGAGAGAGAGAGAGAGAGAGAGAGAGAGCGAGATCACTAGCATGTTATGTGTCATACTACATAGGAGGCAGTCAGAGGACAACTTTACTATGTGGGCTTCCCGAGAGCAACTCAGGTTGCCAGGTTACAAGAGGGTACTTTAACCCACCAAGCCATCTTGCTGATCCATGTTCATGGTTTGATCTGTCTATCTATCTATCTATCTATCTATCTATCTATCTATCTATCTATCTATCTATCTTCTATCTTCTATCTGTCTAATCAGGTGACAATTCTCAAGCTTTCCTCTAGGCCTCTCCCAGAATAGTGTTTTCCAATTCTGTTACCATTGTTTGTAAGACGGGCTTGGTTAAAGGTGCAGACGCTTCTGGATGAATGTTCAGGAAGTTTGCATTTGGGTCTCACCTTTGCTGCTTAGAGCAATATGATCTTCTGCATAGAAACGGCATGCCGACACGTATCTGCTTTGCTGGAAGTATTGTCTTGGTGAATCAAGCCCTTTAAAAACACCAGGTGTTATAGACACATATGTTAGTATTGCAACACTAAGACACAGTTTCTCGCCAATCTGTCAATCTAGAACCCTTCTGCTGGCTGCTTCTGCAGGTGGTCCCAGTGTCCCTCCAACTGTCACCCATTATTGTCCTTGTGGATAGCACAATAGAAATAAAAGGAAGGGGTCACTCAGTGACGAGGTAATACGTCTGCTGGGTGTGACACCCCACCTATAATTCCTTCCTTGGAAAATGGAGACTGGGATTCCCCAGACCCATCTGGGAAGCCAGACTAACCCCATCGGTGACTCGTGGCTTGATTAGAGACTTGTCTCAAAAAAATGAATGAGGTAGAAGAACAATTGAGGATGATTTCCCCATATTAATCTTGGGTCCACAGGCAGTGTAACTATGTGCATGTGAACCACGTGACTACATACATATGAACATGCATATACACACACAAGTATACACACCTACGCAAGAAAATGGAAAAGGAAACAAAGAAAGGAGGGAGACGTGAATTTTCATCGTAAACTTTAGCACGTTCATTCGTATCAAAGCTCGGAATTAAATGCGTTAAGCAGGAGTTCATTGGTGGGTGAGTCAAGACACCGTAGATATCGCAAGTCATCAAATCATGTCACCAACGTCACTAGACTTGTGTTCTTTCCCCTGTGTTCTATTTCCCACAAATTCTAATAGTTGCGTAGCTGGTACGCTGTGTTTCTAGGACAGGAGCAAGAGCCAGCAACAATACTTTCTCCTGGTAAAGCACGAGGCCAAGTCATAGGAAAGTCACCGCACGCAGCCCAGGGCTGTAGGTGTTCATTCGAATTCTGATTCACAGTCAGTTCTAGGCATCCTGTACTCGTGCGGCAGGTGGGAGGGGGGCCTCGACTCAAGATCTGCGCCAAGCCTGACATGATCTCACATCATTCACACCCTGTTTCTGTATAATAAGTCATTTGCAACTTCCACGTGGAATAGACATCAGGGTTACAAATTTTTCATTCTCTTCGCATCTTGCTGTCTCTCCTTATGCGGATAGAGACATTCGTCCATCTGCCTTTCCATACCTCTCTTATTCTCATTTCCTCTCTTCCGTTTCCTTTCTTCTTTTCTCATCTTTCAATTTTCATCAGAGAATTAACTGTAAAGCACTCAGGCCAGCAGGATAGCTCGCCAGGTTAAGACACTTGCTACGGGGGTCTGACAACCTGAACCAAACGCCCAGAACTCGGGCCCAGGTGGAAGGAGAAAGAAAAAATGTCCTCTGACCTGTACATTTGTACCATGATATGAACTCCCCTGTCACACACAATCATGGCAGTTCTGCCATGTGAAAAATAAATAAATAAAAGCATGTAGGGCTGGGGCCATGGCTCAGGGGTTAACCTTTGTCTCACAAGCAGAAGAATCTGAGTTCAGATCCTGATCCTATGAAAAAATAGCCAGGGAAATGGAAACAGCCTGCATTTCTGCCCCTGAAAGGCAGAGCCTGGGAAACCCCAGAGCAAAACAATAAGGAGGTAGAGAAATCCAGGATAATTCCTGAAGTCACCCTGGGTCTCCACAGACATACTCAGTGCCCCCCCACCACCACACACCTACACATACAAAACACAAAAGCACGTAAAGTCCTTCAAAGAGTACTTCCCACAACGAAGTACTAAAAATATTAACTGTTATTCATTTGACATATACCAACCCAGAATTTCCTATACAGCAACATGCTGGGTATGTTATTGACCAAAAGCTAAAAAGCAAAAACAAAAACAAATCATTCTGTGGAATTTGCAATGCGTGAGGTGGAGAAAATCCTTAGGAAGATCAGTAGCACTCCGAAGAAGTGACACTAAAACTACAGTCTGAAGAATAAAGAACCATGTGATAAATGAAGTTCTTTTTTTAACCAATAGAATCTTGAGGTTGCATTTGTCACTTCCTCTAGATCCTGACACATAGGCTTGTATTAAATATATCATATATGCTACATTATATATGTGCAGATATAGCTATTTATTCACATTTATCTGTTTAGCTAAACACATACACAGTAGTTCCTCACTCAGCTTCATTTTTGTCTGTTGATAGAACGTGCTAGGCCATTTTAAATACAAAAGCCATTCTCCCTCTTAGAGAAAATCTACTGCCTCTTCCACCCATGTGACTATAGACTAGCTCTTCTTGGCTCCTTGAGTTGCTTTCTAAATGCATCTCAGCAGCCGCCGTCCTCACCCTCTGGGCTATCACAAGCTCATCCTGAAGCTCAGACATTGTCCCCTGCAAGAGAAAGCTGGACACGCTGCAAGGGACCAGGTCTGAGTCCCTGGAACCTGTGCACACTACATGATGTGAGCTTGCAAATGGAGCGGGCTTAAGGCTCTCGAGAGGTGGAGGTCCCTAGTGGGCCCTAAATTTAGTCACTTGCGTCCTTATAAGAAGAAGGCAGAAGGTCTGACATAAACAGAAGAGGAAGAGAGGCAGTGGTATGGACCTCCCCCCGTAAGGCGGGTTGGGTGACCTCAAAAGAAGAAAATGGGTGGCAGGTAAAGAACGGACCCCCCAGAGCCTGAGGAAGAAGGGAACAGCTGTTGACACCTTGGTTTCTGCACAGGAAGACTGAGCCCGAGTTTCTGTCCTCAGAACTGTGAACAATCACATCTGGGTGGTTTCAAGTCTCTAAACCTGAGGCTATTTATTACAGCAGCCCCAGGTGAATAATACACCCTCTTGCTTTTTCTTCTTATTTCCAGAGCTACTTTACAATCTTCTAAGGTTGGATGTCCAGCCTTCCAGCTTTTTTCTTCATAGCTACATGTTATTTACATTTCTGTAAAACTCATTTCATATGTTTTCCTGGAGCTTCCAGGATTGTCAAACTGCTCTCCCCACTTTACTCCAATTTCTTCAAACTTTGTCATTGAGAGGTCAGGAAATATAAGACATTGTTTGAACATACGGATAATGATTTTTAAATGCTTTGTTTCTGGGTCTTTCAAATATCGATGATCTAAGAATGCTTACCTGCTACTTTTTAAATGGAAGTTTTTTTTTTTTTTTTTTTTAGTAAACATAAACGTTTGGTCTAGAACCTCTCTTGACACCAAGTGCATCTGGGGAGAGACCTTGAGGAAAGGGGATAGGGCCAACTGGAACCCAGGAGGAGCTCCCTCTGTACCCCAACATGTTAGGTGGCCCCAAGGGTGCCCACCTAAATGTGCCTTCCATGCAGGATGAATTTAATGTATGTTTTTAATAAGTCTACTGTACTTGGTAGTTGACCAAGTCCTGACAGCAGCAACCTATCATGATTACTTTTATTTTTGCCCTGCTTGGGGAAAAAATATGCCAGCTTCCCATCTCAGTAACAAAAGTTTCTGACAAAGGAGATAAACTAAGGGGGAGGAAAGGTTCAGCTTACGGGTTTTTTGCTTGGGGCTGCAGCCGCACAGGACATCAGGAGGGAGCCATGAGGAAGGCCTGTTCTGCCAGGCCAGAAGCACAGAGAGAGGCAGCGAGAGGCGGTCTCCTCCTTGTCCCCATGGTGGACACACTCCCAAATGACCTACTGACTTTCCAGTAGACCCCCACCTCCTACCGTGCTGGAGATCAAACCTTCAGCACATAGGCCTGGCAGCACATATTGTGGGCTGGCAAATTGGCTCAGCAGGTAAAACACTTGCCTGCAAACTGGCAAACAGTCTAATCTCTGAAAGCCCACAAGGTAGGAGAGAAGTGACTTCTGAGAGCTGTCCTCTGCCCTCTGCCCCCATAATTTGGCATACATGTATTCTCTCTCTCTCTCTCTCCTTCCATCCTCCTATCAAATAAATATTTTTAAAAGATCCACTGTAGCAAAGAAGACACTTCTTATTGACCTAGTTAGTGCTCAAGACAATCAAATGTTTGAGAAATTATTGTGTCTTGGAAGAGCCTGGGACAAGCCATGTATAATGTATGTGCTTCTTCTGCTTAGCAGTTCCACACACCATCTATCCAGAAAGGCATTCCCACACCAGAATAATTCACTGCCACCAAATTTGCTTAACTTTTTGCCCTCGGTGTCTTAGGGCTGTTTATCTACCTTTGGATGAGCGAGAGGATTTGTATGGGAAAGAAGGGGTAAGTAACTGGAGAGAAGAGCGAGGAGGAGGGGAGGGCAGAAGAGCAGTAGGTAGAACCTCAGCTCCAGCGGGGACTGGACACCACGAACTTGCCCAGGCCAGAGCTGAACCATGACAGCACAGACCCAGAGGACGGGTGACAGCGGACAGGAGTTTTAGACTGGTGCGGAGACAGAGGTCAAGGGTAGGCTAAGCATCACGTCTCCAAGGGTCTTTGGTGAGGAGCAGAGGGGAGGAGGCCACAGAGAGGGGGTCAGGGGAGGGAGGGAAGCACCGGCGCTGTGCAAAGCCTCAGTGCCTGAACACTGAGGAATCAGGAAGATACGCATGTGCACCCACACATTTAATCCTTATCATGGCAAATTACACAGTTTTAGTTACTCTTCTGTGCTATGATAAAATACTCTGACCTGAACACCTTAAGGGAGAATGTGTCTTGGTTTTACGGTACCAGAGGGACCGGCAGTGTAGCAGCCGGGAGGGGAGACATAGAAGCCGCAGTAGACAACTCTCTAAAATAGATAAAGTATTTAAAATAATAATGAAGACCTCGGGAACCGTGCATGTTGTAGCTGTGGCTTTAGTTTAAATCAGAAGCTTGTCTTTTGATAGGGGCAAGAACAGTAAGAAAAAAGAGTATTCGAATGCAAGATTTTTTAAAATCACAACTAAAAAATTTGATAATGTCACAATGTTAAAGAAAGGCACAATTAGTATTCTGATTTTTTTTTTTCCTTTTCTCCCTCGGGCTCCACCTCAGCCTGGGAGTGGGAGGAAGAGACCGTGGAGCAGCAGGGTAACCGGAGAGATGTAGATAAGAGAATGAAAATTCACACAATTCTGTTGCGCAGATGGGCTTGGCTGGAACAGAAGGTCTAGGCGAGGGGAATGTGGAGACATAAGGATAGTTGGATGTGGGGGCTCATGCCTCTAACCCCAGCATGGGGAAGGCAAGGCAGGGGAATGGAAAGTTCCAGGCCAGACTGGGGTACACAACAAAGCCCCATCTAAAAAAAGTAAAAGAATAAGAAAAAATAATCTTGCCCTTTAAAAATGATCATTTTAGTTTCATTCTTTTGTTTTGGGGTTTTCAAGACATAGTTTCATATGGTAGCCCAGGGTGGCCTGGAGCTTACTACGTACCCCAGACTGCCTTGAACGTGTGGCAATCCTCCTGCCTCCGTCTCTCGACTGCTAGGGGTACAGATGTGGACCACCATACCAGCCAGTTCTTGTTGCCACTCGTATTTCTGGGGCCAGGCCCACTCTTTCCTTATCGGATTTGAAGACAGCACCTGACCTCTGGGCTTCACGGGTTAAGTGACCAGAGATCCAGAGGGCATCCAGCCTCCTCTACCTCCGCTCAGCCCAGCTGTGCCGCAGTCACATGGTGACTGGCCCCCCCAGGCCCGCATCAGACTCTGGGGTCAGTCCCCTCAAAGCGTCTGCGTTATTCTGACTCGAGGGTAGGGCCAGTGCGAGCCAAGGCCTGTGCTCAGCTTGGCAGCATAGGATGTGGGTGTTTTATCCTGGCGGTGGTTAAAATGCAGTGGACAGGAGAGTAGCAAATGCTGACGTGGCCCGTCGGGTGCTGAGCATCGCGACAGCTGCATCGACGCGGGCAGAGCCGGAGCTCCACAGGCTCCGCGCACCTCCACGGGCTCCGTCCCTCATCCCTCCCCAGAGGCTCGTGGTGACAGTGCTCCTTCTTCCTGCCCCGCCCTCACACCGCTCAGACACGTGTCACAGCCCCGGGGGACGCATCTCCTGGCCACCGTGCACTGACTCGGGCCGATCCTCCACCTTCCACAGCATGAAGTACTGGCTAAGTTGGCAGCAGGCACAGCTGGCTGGCTGCCCGGCTGGCTCTTATGGTCACCACCCGTAACTCCAGCCCTAGTGAGGATGAGGCAGGAGGATTATGATTTGGAAGTTGACTTTGGGTTGGTGTCAAAAAAAACCAAAGCAAAAAGACCAGGCAGAGACCCCAAGAGGCTGGAAGGTCAAGCAAGGAAAAGAGACAAGAAAAGTGTTCCATGACGTCTCAGGACGGATGGCAACAGGAAGCTATCCACGGGGAAGCCAGTTAGGATGGACAGAAACCACCAAAGTGTCCCCCA
This sequence comes from Typhlomys cinereus, assembly GCA_023101885.1. Taxonomy (NCBI): domain Eukaryota; kingdom Metazoa; phylum Chordata; class Mammalia; order Rodentia; family Platacanthomyidae; genus Typhlomys; species Typhlomys cinereus. The sequence goes on along the minus strand of JALPQD010000112.1, from coordinate 4,880,336 downwards.
AGGAGCAGCTTCAGTCCTGTGCAAAGAAACCTGGGACCCCAAAACGCCGTGGTGACCAGAACGGTAGACCCCAATCAGCCAATGTGAGAATTCAGGAGAAAGGGGAAACAATAAAAAGATGACAGCTGCCAGGCTTCTGGGTGGATAGCAGTGTGAACTGTCTGGCCTGGAACCCTTTGCAGCAAGGACCCCAGAGCACTGAAGGAGAAGGGGGGACAGCTGTGCCGGCAAAGATGGGGGGGGGTTGCCTTATGTGTACATGGGAGACTGGTTCCTGGTGGAAGCAAAGGGCACAAGAAGGGGGCAGGGGGTCAAAAATAAGGGAGGAAAGGTCAAGAGCATGGCAGGAGCGTGGCAAGGCTTTTGCTGAGGGCAAGGGCGCCCTAGGAAATGTGCTGTACCCGTCCCCCTCCTCCTTCTCTCCCACAGAACACCAGCTGAACCTTCCAATCACAAGGACACACCGATGTTGCAGTTTGCCTGCGTGTCACTGATAAATGAGAGCTTAGGGAAACAATGGGCTTCTATTCTCTCTCGGTTCTTGGTTACAGTTCCTAGTCCAGCTTGGTAGGAGAGCTCATACCAACGCCGGGGACCACCGGGCTGGCCGCACTATATCCACAGGGAATGCCAAGAAAGGGGCAAACCTCACTTGCTAGACTGCAAACGACCACGTAGGCTGCAGAACGCCAACTTCCTGAACCAGTGCCCTCCGTCTTCACCACCTGCCCAAGGAAGGGTCTCACGCCCGCGGACTGGGTTTTTCTCTCCCACGTAAATCAGACACCCTCCTGCAGGGTTGTTCAGGGCTGGCCTTGACTACTAATTCTTCACAATTGTGGCCAGAGCCGAGCCTTCAGCCGTCAGGCTGATACCTGCATCTCTAACTAGCACAGCTGGAGAAGGCACCACCTTCCATCCAAACTGTCCCAGAATGTGGCCGTGGCTCCTCTAGCCTGGCCCATCAAGGACACCCCTGGATTCCGGCAAAGAGGCATCCAGGAGCCGTCCAAAGACCACAGTGTGGCATGGCGTTGCTCTGAAGGAAAAGAAGAAGAAAAAAAGTCCCCAGAGGGAGGGTGATGAATGGTGTCAAATGTAAAGGAAGGTCTAGGAGAAGCTCAGCCTGAGGAAGCTGAGGACAGTGGGAAGAATGTTTGTAGTCAATTCAAAACAACGAATTTGTCTAGTGGTAAATAAATAAACAGCTGTGTGTGTGTGTGTGTGTGTGTGTGTGTGTGTGTGTGTGTATGTGTGTGTGTGCGCGCGTGTGTGCGTGCGTGTTTACGTGGGAAGGTGAACATTCATCTACACCTGCACGTGGAGGCCAAAAGTCACCCTCAAGTTTTGCCCTCCTCAGAAGCTACCCACCTTGCTGTGTGAGACAGGGTCTGCCACTGAGACCTGGGGCTCTCTGAATCAACTGGGACTGACTGGCTAGTGAACCCCAGGGGGGTCCTGTCTCTGCCCCCCCAGTGCTGAGACTGTGAGCACACCACACCCAGCTTTGTACTCGGTATACAAAGAACAAATTCTGGTCCTCGTGTGTCTACAGCAAGAACTTCACTGGTGGAGCCGTCTCCCCAGCCCCATGAATAGTAGTTTTGATGGCTAAACTGTAGTCGACCCGTCCATACCAGGCTCTTCACCTTTTAACACGTCTGAGCTCTGGCCTTGCCCGTCTTTGCATTTATCACACTGAGTGGAGCCTGGAACTCACACGAGGGTTTGGTAACTCCGATATATGATCTTTCGTTCTGTTCAGTCTCGTTTTGCAGTCGGACATTAACTTGGCATATGGTCTTTGGAATAATCCTAGCTGTCCATTTCCAGTGAATTCTGTTGGCCGTGCTGCATCGCAGCAGATAAGAAGTGTGTGTCTACAGAATGTGCTCTTGTGAATTTCCTGAATCTGGTGGGGGTTTGGGGGGACTGGGTCGCTCCTTTCGTTGGAGACACCATATTCTCCCCAGATTGCAAAGCTCCAGAGTAGCATCTCTGAGCACTAGCCACCTCCCTGAAGGGTTCTTAGCTCCTCTCGGAAGTCGGCGTCACCCACAGAGCTCTTTTTCTCTCTCTCTCACAACGTTTGACATGATCTGCCCTTTTATGAATGCCTTGAGACTCGCGCAAAGCTAGCGGGGAGCGAGCAGATGCTTCATCCGATTCCAAATAGAAGGAAATCTGTTGTCTCAAATAATCCCTAAATTCAGACACTTTCAGACAGCTATTACCAAGAGACCACATTCTAAGAGCAGATGTGTTATTAAGGCTGCGAAATGTTATGAGGACTTCGTGATCTGACAAATGATTTCAATCTATCCAACATTCCAACATTTCATCTTTTAATAAATTAGAGATTAAAATATCTGTCTCGGGGAGACAAGTTGTGTAACGTAGCTGAAAACTGGAGTCTCTCTCTCTCTCATTTTTATGCAAAACCCTCCCTCATAATGTCTACTCCTTTGACTAAAGCAATTATGATACATTTTAATCTCTATATTCAAATCCAATGGCTCCTTCAACCAAATATAAAATACAAACATACCCAGCCTTAGTTTGCTCCGCTGAGATATGCTGAATCATTCAGTATGTCTCTAAGTTTACCTTTACGGGAGTATTGTATTTACAGCATTTTCAATAAGGCTATTGCTAGAAAATTCTGTTGATCTCCTTTTCTTGTTCAAATGTGGTTATCTGTTACAAGTACTAAACCACCTTCCAGGTGAAGTTCTTGCATTCTTGGATAACAGACTCTTCTCTGGTTGAGTGAATACCTTTATCGGCTCTGTCGAAAATTACAAAGTATCCTTCATAATGAGGAAGTACACACTCCAACTCTTGCTGACAGCTTGTGACTCTGGGGTTGTATTTCGATCTCCTTAGATTTCTTTATTCTGTCATTGACCAGTACAACAAATCCAGAGCTCCCAGTGAACTTCAATCATTGTTACACAAAAAATAGGAAAGACACCCAAATTCTCGTCAGCTGAACTGCCTGCCCCCTGCAATATATGCATCTTGGGATTTATACACAATCCTACCTAAAGAAGACAATAAAATGTTTCTGACCATTTTTCTTTAATCGTCTGGAATTGGTCTCCTGGCTCAATGTTCATAGCTGCTTCTTGGGATGAAATGTTGGGAGCAGAAGTACATTATCTTCTAATAGTTTCTTATGACTGGTAATGATTTTATCCTTGACCTTGAGAAAAAGAACTTGGCAGCTTGAATTTGAGAACAAATCATGTTTACATTATTATTCAAAAAGTGTGCTAAGTTGCCAAAAATCCTAAACGTGGAAATGAAGTACAAGAAAAAGAACGGAGCAGGGGCCAGAGAGATGGCTCAGGTGGGGCGGTGCTTTCCGGGCAAGCACCCGGGCTCCAGCCCGGAACCCGGGCAGAAAGCCAGGCATGGCGGCCTACACTTGTAAGTCCGGTGCTGGGGAGACGGAGTCAGGTGGATCTCTGAGGCTCACTGTCAATCAGACTAGTCTAACCATCAATTCTCAAAAGAACTGAGATGGACCTCAACTGAGAAACATTCGAGGTTGACCTGTGGCCTCTACACATACATGCATACACACATGCATACACACACATGTATACACAAACACACACACACACACACACACACACACACACACAAAGTGGCATAGTTGGGCCAAAGTATACTCTATTCTTCACAGATGTACAGTCTTAAGGCCTGCATCAGAGAGCCTATTACTTACAATGAGTCTACTACTTGCAGAGAGTCTGCTACTTACAGAGAGTCTACTACTTGTCTACTACTTGCAGAGTCTGCTACTTACAGAGAGTCTACTACTTGCAGAGCCTACTACTTGCAGAGCCTCGACTTGCAGAGCCTACGACTTGCAGAGCCTACTGTGTCACAGAGAGACTCTGCTGCAGGGAGCTGACTTACAGTCTCCTATGGCTGGGGCTGTGCTCAGTATTAATATATTTCACCTGGCATAAATGAGGCCCGGAGTTCATTCCCGACACTGAAAAACAGGTATGTTCCTTCTAGCCACAACACTACGGATCCCCCCTCCTCTTCCTCTTCTGCCTCCTATTCGTAGTGTGAGTGTGTGTGTGTGCGTATGTGTATGTGTGCGTGTGGGTTTTTTTTCTCCTCCACAGTCCAGGCTGGCCCGCAACTTGCTGTATAACCCAGAATGAGCTGAAACTTTCAATCCTCCTGTTTCAGCCTCCTAAGTGCTGGGGTCTCAGGTATTTCAAGTTTTCTGGATCTTGTCACCCCAAATGTGCTCACTTATACATCCACTGGACACTGCTTTAGCTCCTCTCTATGTGCAACATGAAATAAATATGCCTGGAATGTCTGCAGAAAGCAAGTGTTCAAAACAGGCATAAAATGGTCATCATTATATCTAATTGGAGAAAAAACATTCAGCATATAGAACTGTGTATAAAGAGTCAAAAAGATTAAAGCTAGTGGCAACATGGCCACATCCACAGCATTGTGGTTTGGGGCCCATCTCTAAGACCCCGGATGTGCCAGCTCTGTTAAACAGCCATGCCTATGTAACCGCCTCTTACATGTGCTCGGCATGCCAAGCACGCTAAGAACACCAAGATAAATCCAACACAGAATCTGACTTTATTTAACTTCCGGTAGTTATGAGATATGACTCACATGGAGTGAGGGCACAGGAAAGAAGGCAGAGATAAGATCAGGAGGGGAAGGCCAGGTCCTACCAAAGTCCAAGGCAACAGGTGGCTGTTAGTATCCGGGGTTTTCAGGAAGGGAACTTCAAGGAGCTTCGTGGGTGCACAGGATTTGGAGGCCCTGAAGCAAGCAGATTTGACCCCAGGTAGACAGAGCAAAAAGGAAATACAACACTGGGACGGAACGAAGTACAAGAGTTGACCTGGACTTCAAGAACTTTGGAAGGCTCCGGTTCGGGTCATGTTTTGCAGTCGCGTGCTTGCTGGCTGCTTTTCCTGAGCTTTGCTTGTTTTGAGACAGGGTCTTGGGAGCCCAGGCTAACCTTCAACTTCCCATGTAGCTGAGGCTGGCCTCCTCTTACCTCTGCCTCCCAAGAATTATGGGGTTACAGACAGGCACTACCACACCCAGCAGGAACTGTACCCTTGATCTTGTTTCTAGGCTCAAGTCATTCAAGAAAAGAAGCTAAAGGCATTGGGGGAGGGGTGGGCAAAGGGAGGCATATGGTCCATGGAAAGAGGAGAGACGTGTTTCAAAAGGGAGAGGGAGGCCAAGCCAGGGCGGAATGCAGGCTGCTGCGGCTGTCCTTACCTAATGGATGGAGTTCTCTGTAACAGGTTGGCATCTGTTGAGTCAAAGAAGCCAGGGGATGGGGAACGGCAGGACTGATGAAGATTCAGAAGCCTGGATGCTACAGATGGGAAAGGGCCAGTCATGACCAGGTAGGAGAACTGTAGAGCAGGTAAAATGGAAATCACGTACTTAATCTGGAGCCAGACAGGGCAGAAACTTCTTCTAAAACTCAAGGAGGCAAAGATGCAGGGGGTGGAGATGCTAAGAAAGAGGAAGTTGGCTGCAGGGCCCAAGGAGATGGGGGGGAGTGGTAAAAATACAGTGAGGAGAAAAAGGATGAACCAGATGCTGGATTTCAGCAAGGCTCTACACTGGGCGGATGCGGTCTCCATCTCCTAGGAATCTAATTATGTCTGGCTCAATTAAAAATGGCAAATATGTCCACTTTCACTGACTTTTTAAAAGTGAAGATTAAAAAATAATAGGCAGTATGCAAATAAGCCCCAACTATGTAAATGCTTTTTAGTGCAATTAACACTTGGGAAATCGTCTAGCTCAGGGAAGGCAAAGTAAATGTAAACTAATAACTCATTATTAGTCCATGCTTGATGGAGACTACTTGGAGTGCCAGGTTGAAAATTCTGACGAGCAATGTGAAACATTTTGGCTGCAATCAGTTTGATTCCACTGGTAAAGTCACAATAGAGGAAGGTAGGTCTACATACCACATAGTCACCTTTAGAGAATATTTCTCAGATACGTCACCAAAGTAGTATGTAATCTTGTGCAAACCAATTGGTTGTTACAGATTGGTCATCCCCAATCTGAAAAGCCCATTTGCTTCAAAATCTGAAACCCTGAGCCCCAACATGACATCACAAATGGGAGTATCACACTGTGACACTTTGCTTCATGTACAAAATTATTTAAGACATTGTATGAAATCACCTTCCGGCCATGAATTTCATGGTTAGACTTGGAGCCCATGCTTAAGATATCTCATTACACTATTATGTATTGTTTTAATAACCCTTGTTACAATAATATACCCTGACCAAAGCACCCTAAGCAAGAAATAGTTTGCTATTGTGACTTATAGTTCCAGAAGGGGTAGACAGCGTCTAGCATATCAGAGAAGGCATGGTGTTGAGCTTATTGTGAATCTATCCTTAGGGAAGAGAGAGAGAGAGAGAGAACAGGAAGCAAAGCAAATCATAAGATCTGTGCCCAGTGACCTACTTCCTCCAGCAAGGCTTCATCCCTTAAAGATTCCACAACCTTCCAAAACAGAACCACCAGCTGGAGATCAAGTGTTCAAAACATATGACCCGATGTGGGACATTTCACATTCAAACTGCAACATGTATTGTGTAATTATGCTAAAATCTGAAAAAAATCTCAAACTCCAGGAGCATTTTGGATAAGGGATATTCAACCCGTAGCTCACTTAGCAATGAACTGTAATATTTAGCTATGCTTTTTTTTTTAATGTGTGTGTGGGGGTTGTAAAGCCTTTAGAATCTCTCTCTCAATATCCCAGACTGACATCAAACTCACATTCTCTTATCTCATCCTCCTCAGTGCTGAGATTACAGATCTGAGCCACCAGCCTGGAAGCTGACGCACCTTTACAAATTATAATAATATAAACAACATCTTTTGTCAACTCAGCCCTTTTCTTTTACCTGAGCCAAATCAGTAGTGAAAGTGAACTATGTCCACAGAAACATGTTTCTAATACTTTTTAACTGCTGGACCCTTAAAAAATATTTTAAAAAATTTCCACACTAAAATGGACTAAACAAAAACAAAAACAAAAAAACATGGGAAAAGAGGAAAGAGAGGAAGACAGTGGTTAAAAAAGAAGAAACTGATGTTTACTGAGGCCAGGCAAGGGTATTCTCACCTATTTCTCAAGACCATCTTGAAAGATGGGGCGCTCAGCAAAGATAGAGGCGGTGGGAAGTCACTCAAAGGCAAACAGCCGTCAGGGGCAAAGATAGAGGCAAACCAGGATCTCTCTCAAACCCATATTCTTTTCCTTACCTCTGCAAGAATCAGCACATGAATAACTTTGCTAAATTAAAAACTGCTGTGGAAATGCTGTCAGTTGTACATCTCAGGCAGAGACGGCATTGTGATCATAATGCTGGGCTTATACATCTCGATTCATTGCTTCTAACCTCTTATCAGTAGGATGAGCGGTTTAAAAAAATCATTAGCCAACTCACCGTTGTTATACCTGTGATACATCAGCCGATGAAAAGTTCAGTTCGCAGCTTCAAAAGCTGCCGTCAGTGGCTTGCCGAGTCCGTGACTGGTCAACCTCTGGTGGGTATGTGGTGAGGACGTGGCGCAAACACATGGCAAAGCTGACTGTCCACTTCATGGCCAGTCACGAAGTGGAGACAGAAGAGAGAGACACGGGAGCCCCCTCTCTACCCCCAAAGAGATCTCCAGTGATTTAAAGACATCCGACGAGGCTCCGCCTCCTAAAGTTCCACCATCTCCCAACAGAGCCAAAGTGGAGACCAGGCTACAGCGCAGCAGACTCGGCAGAGGGATTTTTGACGCACTCTTCTATGTTTGCTACAAAGCCAGATTAGAGGGCTGGGGATGAAGCTCAATGGTAGAACATGCGCCAGACCCTGAGTTCAACCCCCACCATTTCAAACACAGGAAGGAAGACAAAACTGTGCCCATGAGCATTATCAGCTAGTGTCAAAACTCAAATAACTAGAGTTGAGTGACCCTGCTGTCCACACTCAGTCAGTTCGTTTGTTCCTCTCATGCTACGGGTCTATATTTTGCCTCTTAACATCTTGATTTCAATGAGATATCAACCGGGGACAGTTCTGGGCCATAGAGCCAATTTAACCTTGCTGAAATAAAGACAAAAATAACTAATAAACTGATCCTCTGAAATTCCAAAGGCAATACCAGCTTGTCACCTGCAGAGGGTGTTTCTGGAGTCCACGTGTCAATCATTTCTCTCAAGCCGCAAAAGCAAATCTAACATATTAAGTGTTTCATTGAAGGCACCAATTATGTCTAGAGTTTTGCAACGAGATTATTTTAACGTGTATCTTGAAAAGCTGGTGGTCCAAATTTTCCCATAGACTTACACTTGATGAGAATCTGTCTCTTTATATTTAGCTGCAGGCCACCTAACAAGTTCTTAGGCGAAACACATTATTTTGCTAGCTGAGGAAGAATAAATACTGTATTTGGAAAGTTCCAGCGTTCTTCTTTAAAATATCGCTGTTTCCATAGCAATAACATAATGTACTAAAGAGTAGAATAGTGTTTCTTTAGAAATCACGTGTACGGATGCCTGTTCCCATGAAGGGCTTCCAAGCATCTCACCTGCTCATGGTCCAAAAATGGAACAACAATAGTAATTGAATCAATCATCATCTTATGAAATGAAGCTCGGCCAGTGTTTATCTGCCTGCTTAGACAATCTTCTGCATTGCAGCGTTGTAATAACACCTTCCCGGGCTCTGTGACCGTAGAGGGCAAACAATAGAGCTCTATTCATCCATTAAGTCAACAATTTATCACACGCCCTTGCTGGGACTCAATGACAGCGCAGAAGTGGTATCTGATGAGATAACGTAGTCTCTCGAAACACCTGGGAACCTGCATGGATAAGGTCTTCTTGGTGGCATTAGCGATGCTTTAATTGCTTTGCAAGAACAGGCCTTCAGGGAGCACCATTAACTAGGCGGGGAGAGAAACTGGAGTAAGAGGACTGGTAAGTGACAATGGTGGACAGGTGGGCCGGGTGACTCCCAGGATGCTTTGGCAGGGATTGTGATAGAGAAGCCAGGAAGAGACTCCCTCTGTTAAGAGCAACAAGGGCTCTTTGAAGTCAAGACAATTAAGGAATCACATACAAATATAAAGACTGGGAGGAGATGGAGAGTGAGTGTCATGTGGAAGAATGCTTCTCAAAAAAAAAAAAAAAAAAGGAGTTGTCTCTTTTGGAAGTTTACAATGAACTTTAAACCTTCAAATGGCTAGATGTGCACACACACACCCTGACTTGAAAGTAAAGGTAAGATTGCATAAAAGGATGAATGCACCAATGAAAGGGTGACAGAAGGGAGGGTAGAGGTCTATGAGGGAAAGTGCCTAGCATACAAATATGCACACAGGAAAGCTTTTTTAAAAAAAAGAAGTGAAAATAGGACTGGGGAGATGGTCCAGGGATGTCATGGTTTGAAATGTGTCCCCCACAGTCTCATGTGTTTGGCAAGGTCATGGCACCTTGAGAGGCGGAGTCTTACCGGAGGAAGGCAGTCACAAGGGGTGGGCCTTGAGGTGGATTAGTCCCACCCTATCTCCAGAAGTCTGCCTTTGCAGCAAGCAGTCTGCAGCTCTCAGCCTCCAAGATGTCTGCAGTGACGTAGCCTCCTCCAGCTTTGGCCAACCAGCCATGCCGCCTCCACTTCGAAAAACGTGTTTTTCCCTCTGGAACCGTAAGCTGAATAAATCTCCCTTTCTTCTTTAAGTTGCTTGACTTTGGGTGCTCTCTCACAGCAACAGTTAAGAGTAACTGCTCCAAGGGACCAAAGCCTTTGCCTCACAAGCAGAAGGACCCGAATTCAGATCCCCAGATCTCACCTAAAAATGCTGGGTGGATATGGTAGCAGTCGCAGTTCGGGCCCTGGAAGGTAGCGCCTAGGAAACCATAACAAAGCAATACGGAGGTGGAGCAATCCAGGATGATACCCCGTGTTCCTCCGCAGGCACACACATGTGAGTGCCCTCCATCACACACGTGCACATGTGCCTGCGATCCACATCCACATATGATGAAAATGATTTTGAAGTTTGAATGGAGGTTCCCTGAAGGAACTGCTCTCAGAAGCGGTAAGATTTTCAATGAAAATCCCAGTGCTAAAGGTGAGTGGCTATGAGACGTTGCTGTGGGAGGCTCCTGAAGCCCCCTTCCTGGACAATATGGTCTATTGCCAGCACAGTTAGTTGCCCACCAAAAACAGAGAGTGAAACCCTGTTGCAGAAGATATATGCTATGGTTTCAGGCTACAGAGAAATCACATTCGAAGGGGCTCTGGAAGCCCGCCTCCTCGTTTGGCCCTGGAGTTGGTGCGGGCTGCTTTCCTGCTTGGACACTGCTGAACTACAGCTCGGCGTCCCCAGAGCTGATGCCCAAAGTCGCCTTAGGGGCGAGGAAGGGGGGGGCGGGAGTCATTGGAAAGGTCACTTCTCTGCTTAACTAATGGCCGTCTGGCATCTGGCAAGGGGGGACGCAGGTCACAAATGTCTCCAGGCTGGGCCCCGTCACTATTCAGACCGAGGACAGTGAAAGGCGCAGACTGTCCCCACCCCCTCCCCGAGGCCACACATCTTTGTCTCCCACACAAGGCTCCACTTGTACTTTCTAGAACAAAACCTTGAGACCTTTCAAGTCGTGAGCAGCCCGCGTCTCTCTGCCCACCTGCGAGGTCCTTTTGTGCAGCCTCCTGGTGCCCTGGTCACAGGCAAGCAGCGGCGTCCAGCGTGACAGGCTGGACCCACCGTCCACATGGCGCTGGAGACCCTCTTCCCAAGCTGCCCTGGGAGCAGGAGGAGCTTGGTGGGGGCAGATGTGGGTTCACAGGGTCAGAAAGGTCCCGGCAGCAGCCACTGTGTCCTCAGGCTCTGAGAAGCCAACCGGCCACCCCAGATGCCCCACCAGAGTCTGGTAACAACCCAGCCGGCATCAGGTCGTGGACAGAGCACAGAAACATAAGCGCTGATTTTTCAAGCGAGGCATTTCAAAGATTTACTCTTGTGTCCCCCGGGGCCAGAGGCCTCAGAAGTGAGCGAATGCTTACTGCTCGCTTTATCATGGGTGGTGTTTTAGATTGCCCACCACTCCGTTTCTTTTTTTTTTTTTTTTAAACCACCCTGATTCTACCCAGATGTTCTTTCTTCCATGCAAGGGCGTCATTTTCTTGCCAGAAACGGAATGATTGATCAGTCTCCTTTAAGCCATTTCATCCTATCCGCTCCCATCTGAAAGAACAAAAATTGCATTAATATTAATATTTCTATTGTCTCCCAGGAGAGAGAAGTGCCCCTTAACCCACTCCCAATTACTGCCAACACCACGGGGCTGTGAAGTTGGAGGAAGCTACTGAGGCAAGGGCTGCTGTTGTTTTATTAGCAACAGCTGGTGACAGCCCCCCCCCATGCTTGTCAGACCCAGCTTCCTGGATGGCAAAGGGTGAGACAGGAACATAGAGGATTCAGTTTTGCATGCAGAAAAGGGGACTTATGCTAAAGAAGGTGCTGGCAACTTTCAGAAATGGTTGAAGAAAACTTAGAGAGAAAAGAGAGAGAGAGAGAGAGAGAGAGAGAGAGAGAGAGAGAGAGAAAGCTTATTTGCTCGCCATCTTGTGTAGGTAACGTTTGAACAATTAGACTTACACATGGAGTAACTAGAACCACCTGTAGGGTTGGAAAAAAATAGTCCATCTTTCCTTCTCATTTGTCCGGGATACTTTACTAGCAAGAAAAATGTGGGCAGCACATGTCTCACATTTATCCTCGTTGTGATTGCAAGCATGTTCATGATCAAGGGCGGGGTGTGCAGACATGTTGTGGGGGGGTTTCCTTCTGTGTGGGAAAGAGTGGACCATCAAAAGAAATTCTGTGTCGTTTACTCGGTGGAGAAATAAATCTTCCTTTACTCACTTCGATCCTGACTCCTATCTAAGAAGCCCAAGTGGTTGCTATCGCCTCTCAGGTCATATTTGGAATTCAGGTGGCATTCTTAGGTGAATCGAATTCACAGGCAGAAACTCATGGTCATTTCCTTAGACACACATACCTATTTTATTTACTTCTCCTCTTCCTGTGATTAAAATGGGATGAATCTTATGAAAGTGTTGAATTAATGAATATAGACTGTCATCAGAGTTTTGCAACATCCCAATTTTATTAAATACTGATCACATGTCATGGATGAAAGAAAACACCAATTTCAGGATGGGTACAACTTAATGGTAGAGTGCTTGTCTCATGGGTATGAGACCCTAGGTTCAATCCCCAGGATTTCCAAGAAAGAAAACAGTAAAGGAAGGAGAAAAGGGGAGGAAGGAAGAATGGAAGGAAGGGAGGAAAGGAAAGAAAGATTTGGATAAGAAAATGATTATTTTATTTAATGCATTAATGTATTAATCTATTTAGAAAAATGAGCAGGATTAAGAAATTCATCACTTAATCAAACCCATAATGACCATTGGGAAGGAAATGGTTAACAAAATCCAAAATGTGGTCCCATGATGTGTCCCTGCCTTGTGGGACAAGAGTCTAAAATAATGTCAAATGGACAGAAGTCTTGGCTGCCTTCTCAATTTTTTTTCATGTGTGACAAATTTAAGACATATTATTTCTTCCCTATGGATCAGATAAATAAATAAAACTTCCTAAATATAGCAGTAACTCGGGGGCTGGAGAGGTGGCTCAGGGGTTAAGCCTCTGCCTTGCAAGCAGAAGGTCCTGAGTTCGGATCCTAGACACACACACCCCCCCCCCCGTATAGATGCCAGGCAGAAGCGGGGGGTGGGGGGGGCCCTGGTAGGGCGGAGCCTGTGAATCCCAGGGCCGAGTAAACAAGGAGGAGGTGGAGGCATCCACGGTGGTTCCCGAATTCGTCCGTGGTTCTACAAACACACACATACATGCACACACACACATACACACACAATTGAATAAATAAAAAAATTTTAAAAATATATAGCAGTAACTCTTATAGGACTCATGCTCGATACCTCCACGGAATCTAAAAATAGCCTGGGGCCGTTAGATGAGCTGCCTCCTTGGTCGTGTACCTCTGTCATCAGGAAAGGAAGTCAGTGACTCTGTGGTGGCTGCCGTGAGTCCACACAAGAGATGAGTAGGAATAGTCTTCTTGTAAGTGACCAAACACTATTTTCAAGAGGAAACCTGTGTTATGTCCTAAAAGATCATTATTAGCACTTTGTGGCCCCGGGGATTAAACCCAGGACCTATTCAAGGGCTCCACCACTGAGCTACATTCCAGCCCTAACAGCATGCAGAAAAGAGAACTTATGCTAAAGAAGGTGCGGGCAACATTCAGAAATGATTGAAGAAAACTTTGGGGAGGGAAAGCATATTTGCTCGCTCTCTTGCTCAGGTCTCCAGGCCGTCATGGTAGACAAAACAAGACATCTATCTGTCTGCATCCTAAGAGCCCATGAGCACATGACCTTTTGTGCAATAGAGACAAAGGTCTCAAGATGGGGGACTTCCAAGGTGGCCCCATGGAATCACGAGAATCCTTAGAATGAACGAGGGAGCAGAGAAGCGCATGAAGGAGGCGGGACAATAGAGGGCGTGGTGGAATGAGAGGTCACCATTCAAGCCCCTGCTTTTGAAAATGAGGGAAGAGGGTATAAGGAATGTGGGTGGCCTCCACAAAGGATAGCCCACTGAGGCCTGCATCAGGCTCCAATTTTTCCCAAGACTAAGATAAGCAAAGCAAGAAAAGCGTTGTTGTATTCAGCCTCTAAGGTTTGGTGACACGTGACAGCAGCCATTGGGACAGGGCCACCCAAGATTCCTATCACTTCTGGTCTGAGGATCCTATTTGGAATTAGAGACACCAAGTGCTCTAAGATGCTAAGCGGGACAGAGAAGAATATGACTGTGAAAGGCTTAGCATTTCAGAGAACTCTGTGATTCAAGTGAAAGGTTGAGGCAGGTAGTTGATGAATTGGAGACCAGCCTTGGCTGTATAACAAAATCTTGTCTCACACGAAATAAAGCAAACTGAAAAAGACAAGTCTACTATCCTGCTTTTGGGGTCATTACTAGCATTTGATTTCTTTAGAATGTAAAGGACAACACACTGTCATGCTAATGGCTCACCCAGAGATCATATACAACCTGAACTTTAACGTTGCCATCCTTGGTTGATGTGTTTGTCTCACAGTAAACTAAACAACATCATGAATGCTATTTAAGAGGCATCCTTTAAATCTGTGGGAGCAAACCTTTCCTGTTGGGTACTTTTTCCTTTGTCAGAGAAGCTGGAAGTGGAAGGGACTTAGCAGTTCATAAATTAATGATCTGATGCTAATGCAGATGTCCCTGCTAGTTAATAAAAGAAAGCAAGGCTTGGCTCAGTCTAAGTCCCCTTCGGTCTGAGAGAACGAGAAAAAAAGATCATTTACCTCACTCACATCTAGACAAAACTTGTTTGTGTTTTACACAAAAGACTGGACTTGTGAAATCCTGACCCTAAATCTTAATCTCACTGATTCTTTTGAAACAGACAGTAGCCCTGAGGGTCAGGCAGAATTAGGCAACCTCATAGCAGACATTAGATTCCACAGATGCTAAGTCACGAAACAGAGTCCCCACGTGTGGCCAGTCACGCAGCCACCTCGTGTCTCTCCCCAATTCCTTTGGCGGTCACTCTGATTTCCTTGGAGTGGATTCTGATTCAGCGTTGATAACGATCAACCTCAAAAAGGATGCGCCTCTCCAACGGGGACTTATGGTTTCTGAGTACACTTAGAAGTAGAGGTTAGTTAGTGTGGCTGAGCGATGGCTCAGTTGGTAAAGTTTTGGTGACACAAGCAAGAAGGCCCAGTTTGCGCCTCAGCACCCCAGAGCTGGGGAGGTAAAGGCAAGAAGAGCCCCTCTGGAGGCTCCCTGACCAGGCAGCCTAACCTTTACTTAGCAAGCTTCCGGCCAGTGAAAGACTGTCTCAAAAGATAAGGCAGACAGCTTCTAATGACGCCAGCACTAGTTTCCACATACATTTACACACATCTGCATGTGAGCTCCCAAGCACATGGGAATGCATGTCTAAATACACATGTGCACGCACGCACGCGCGCGCGCACACACACACACACACACACACACACAGGAGGCAAGTAAAGATCAACATATATGAATGTACGCTGAATGAAGTACTACTGAGATAGATATGTACTGATTGCCGCTCCTTTTTGTAGATAGGAAAACATGGGGACATTATTATAAGGACATTATCCATTTGGATGTTGACTACCACGGAAGGAATTGTTCCCCTTTAAAGACTTTGATTAGGTTTAGCCCTTTTCACTTCAAACCAGAGAAATGGTTTTCTTTCAGAAGTGGAATGTTTACATGACCGATTAGTCTCCACTTCTTCTTTCAGAGGGGCAAAGCCCATGAGCATGATGATTGGGCCTTAAATGGAAAGACCAATACCATTATAATAGACAAATGTTGTGTCACTAAGTTAAGCAGCCAACGGGTTCTTTGTGATTGTTTAAATCTGGAACCTTCCAAAGTACCTTTGGGTCAATGCAGATGACGAAAGAACATCATCATCTTCTTGGTTTCCCTGATGAGAGTCTCTGAAAGTAGATGGACGACTCAAGACGGACATTGATGATACTGGCAGATGCTCAGCAGCCGAGGACCTGTGGTTTCCAAAGAATTGGTTAGGCCAAACACTATGGAACACAATGCTATGTTGCATTGATTTATTTGCCCAACAAGCAAAACTAGGTACATCAAAACCAAGTATAGCATGGACTTTGTGTGTCAACGAGTATTGAGGTTTCATGTTCAAGCCAGACTTTGGAATGGTAAACTTGATTATGATTTCAGAGGTATCAACAGCCTTTGAGATTTCCAAAAGGAATTTACAAACTAGGAATTCTCTGATAGTATCAGTGTGCATCTAATGGACAGAAACCAAAGACTAGATGCATTGGAAGATGTCAATAGCTATCATTAAGGAAGTGGTTACTTAGCTAATCTCTCTATGGTCTTCACCCAGTGAATGAAAACATTAGTGATTTGTGAGTAGATGACATTAGTTGATAGAGATACTATTTTAATACGCCTTCTCTGATCCAAACTACAAATCTTTTTGACACTTTTCCAAGACATGTGGCTTCAAAATTGTGTGTGGATTCTTTTCCTCAGGAAAATTATAAGCAGCTTTTTGAGATGTACAAAAACAAAGATTTTATGTTGAAGCAAAGCTGCATTTTGGTAATGTTCCAGCTAGAAATAGCTACCTTGCCTGACAAACAGAAAGAATGAGCAGTTTTGTTGGATTTGTGCTTTCACTGGGAGAATCAAGACCACACAAGACCACTGTGGCTTTGTATCTCACGACATTCACGCAAGCAGAGATAAAGACAAATCATGACTAAATATAGGCCTATGTAATGAGTAGCGATGTCAAGACTGGTTTCCTTTCATTATTGTCTATCGGAATGCATCTCTTGCTACGTCACTAGTGATGCCTGTCTTTGCTTCACCTGACCACGTAAAATAATATCCCTTGCCAGACTGCACTTGTTTGAAGTGAAATGAAGCCATAATTACACACCTGACCTTTGTCTTCATTTCTTTTCAGTGGCTATGACAAAATATCCTGACAAAAGTCATTTGAGGAAGACAGGGATGTACCTTGGCTCACAGTCAAGGGTACATTCCATAGTGTATGTGGGGGGAGTGGGGGATCAAGGCAGCAGGAGCCCAAAGTGGCTCATCACACTACATCCACAGTCAGGAAACAGAGAGGAATGAACACTATGTGAGCTCTCAGCCAGTTTTCTTCAGTTTGTGCAGACAAGGACCCCCTGCCCCCAGGGAATGGTCCCTATCCTCAAATGTCTTCCCACACCAAATAATTAAGATGATATCTCACTAGCATTCTCAGACAATTCCTTACAGGTGTGCCTGGGGCTTGTCTCTGGATCCTATCAAGTTAACAATGAACACTGACATCACAATATCAAATGCCATTTTTATTTTTTATCTTCATTTTGCGCGCGCGTGTGTGCGTGTGTGTGTGTGTGTGTGTGTGTGTGTGTGTGTGTGTGTGTTAGGTATGCTGTACACATGTGGGTGAAGGTACACTTGTGTGCATATGGAAGCAGAGGTCGAGGTCAAGTATCTTTCTCAATCGCTGTCCACTTTAATGTTTGAAACAAGGTCTCTAGCTGAACGTGAAACTCATAACGTAAAACTTCTTCATAACAGTTTGGCTGGCTGGTCAGTGAGTTCCGGGGTTCCTCCTGTCTTGTCTCCCTAGTACTGAGGTTATGGTCATACACCCTGGTGCCTGACTTTCATACAGGTGCTGGGACTATGGCTTACAGATCTTCTTCTCTTTGTAGATCTGCCAGAGGACACTGAGCTCACCCAGAGGCATTCCCCAGCCAGACTCCAGCTCTGCCTTGCTCGCGCAAGCGTCATGCAGATCCTTCTCGATGAGGACAAATCCACCCCGTCTCCTTATGTGTGACCTCATCCTCATGCTTGCTCTTCGGATCCTCTTCCAGACTCTTGCCAAGCTCCACCTCCAGTTTCAGCTCCCCCTGGACCAGGGATTCCAGCTGCAGCCACGGGCTACTGATAACAGCTTTTAAAGCTGTTCATGTTTGCTCCAAGTGTCTTGTTCTGCTGCTCCAAGAACCATGGCTCGTAGGTGAAAGGGGTCTCAAGCGTCCATCATCCTGCATGGCCCGGATGCTGGAGTCTAACTCCAGTTTCAGGGAACACGGCTGGCTCTGGCCCCGTTCCCCACACCAACCCTGCTATGAATATTGCCCAGGCTCCCCTGGAAGCTGCTGATGTGACCACCTAGAGAAGCTGGGGTCGCTGTCGAAAGCACCAGGTTCACGCCTGCAGGAGCCGAAAGCTCTTGGGCCGGAGATAAACAAACACCTGCAGACCGTCTGAGTGTCTGACGTTCCTCTTGAGGCTGGAGGGAAGGTAGCAAGCTGAGGACACAGGTTTTAGAATTAGCCAACTTGCTGCTACTAAAGAGCTGGAGACCACTTTACAGGGTAAAATATGCGTTGCTAGATTCGAATGAGTCACTGTTCCACTGTAATTCCTGCACGAAGCAACATAGTGCAACCAAGTATCTGGACCTACAGACTATACCGACGGTGATCACGTTATAAACAAATATCTCTGGAGGCTCAGACTGAACCCATCAGTCCGTATTGCTTCTTGTCCTTAATTCTATGCCCCCGAGCCTGGAAAACAAGAATTAGACTTTCCTTTAGCTATCAAAAACACAACTAGGTACAGTAAGAGCTCTGTGGTGGACTCATCCAAGACGATCGCCTTGGGTTCACTCTACATTCAGGCGGAAATACACTGAGCATCTATCACGCGTCGACCTCCGTGCTAAGTGAAGAATCCACGCTCGGGCTGTATTTAAACGCACTGAGGTCGCCTCAGTTTGAAGAGTCCGTTGTGTCCCTGCGTCCTCCGTGTCCTGCACGGAACCCACCAAACAAAAGCTGTTCCAATGTGAGAGATGATGGACATGGGCAAGCGTGTAGATGTGTCCATCAGATTTCCGTCACCGTGACAAAATACCCAAGATAAGCAACTTCAAAGGAGAGGTTCGTTTTATCTCACAGTTTTATCTCATATGCATACACACACACAGAAGGATGTGAGAGCAGGAGGGAGACTGCTAGGGAAGAAGAAAATTTGTAGTGGGAAAAAGGAGGGGGCTGGGGTTGGATGTCAAGGAGTGAAAGTAGCACAAATTTATTGTATAAATCCATAAAAAATGTAAATAAATTTTTAAAAGATCCCAGCCATACTGACAGGCACACGCATGCATGCGTGCTTACATATCATAAGACTTCCTAATCTCCACATAGTTTCCTCACAGCACTAAGCGACCTATGATAATAATGTGGCTTCTGAGAGCTACGTTCAGGAGATGACAAGATGGAACATCCAGTTATCCACACAACTCTGCTGCTGCATCCTTTGTTTGGAAAATGTGCATATTTAACTCATCAATTCATTCGCTTACTTGACAACTGTTTACTGAGAGCCTGTCTTGTGCCAAGAATTGTTCTGAGTTCTAGGAATGAGTGGGCACCACGGCTTCACAGGCCCCCATCCATCTCGGCCCAGCTTCAACTTCACTCTTTCTAGAAAGCAGACCACACCCTGGGGTGGGATTCCACTGAACCAAGTTCTGCATTCCCTATGGGTGTTGAAATAAAATTGTGTTGATGCACAGCCTATAGAAAGCATGCATAAAGCCCGGTGGGGTGCCACATGTCTGTAATCCCTTGGGAAGATCGGGAGCTCAAGGTCATTCTTGGCTATGTATTGAGCTTAAGACCACCCTGGGTAGGCTACAAGAGATCCTGTCTTGAAAATTTTTTAATTGTGCATAAATTGATATTGTTACATATTCTCATGCAATCACCACCTATCAATAAGGCAAATACTAACAACCCAAAATTCACTAGCCCTCATCTCCAAATAAGAGTAATTTTTAGTTCCAACTTCTGAGGCCATAGTTTGGCTATTTCCATACTTTATGTAAATGGAATCAGACTGCTTTTATCCTCACATATTTATCACATAATTGCCTGGATTGCTGTCTTTTTTTTTTAATGGTTTAGTGTTTTCAATGGTGAAAATGCAAGTTTTTTAATGTACCTTCCTGATAGAGAAAAGCTGATGCTGGACGCAGACTTGGAACAAAACACATCAAACCGGACATGCCGGGGCTTATTCAAGTGGCCCCAGTCAGTGGGGTATAGACTTAAACATTCCCATGAGCTTGACCAAAGCAACGATCCCGCTTCACCATTCCCAGACAGCCTCTATGTGGATGTAAAATTTTTCCGTGTCAATTTATCAATACCAAAGTTAACCAGAGTTCTGAAAATGAATGTGTAAGAGAATAAATGAAAAGCGTTTCCCCATCCTAATTATATTAATTAGGACAATTAATTCTAATTAAAAATAATAAATATATAACCGATGGAAGTATATAATAAATAATATAATCATGATAAATTATTAATCTGTAATAAACAAAAATAATAAGCAAATTAATGACTGCAAACTGAAAGTGACTTGCTGCCAGTCTCTTGGGGTTATCTGAAAGTGATTGCTGGGCCTCACGGGTTCTTCCTGGTGTCTTTATTGATTGCTAAGTGGAGTGTCACGGAGTCCAATCAGGGACTATATGCCAGGTAGTTTATCTTCCTCTCCACCCTAGGTAGTATTCAGCCGCTGTAACCATCTCAAAAGTGTCTTGAAACCTGTGACCAAATTACGTTTCTTTTTTGTTTGTTTGTTGACAGATCACTACTATTTTTTTTTTTGAATTTTCACAGAAGATAACTTTATTTCATACATGCAGTTGTATCTACATATATACAGAGCCATTTAACGCTGGCATGTCTGGGTAAAAGTAATGTGACTGTGAAGTCAATAATACAGAAAGAGTATCATAAGAACTGATTATACTTTTCCGCCCGCTCCCCCCTCTCCCCCCAGATCACTACTATTAACTCTTGCTAAAAGGCAGGCACGTGGTATACTACGCTCTTGGGAATATTTTTCTCTCTCGCCTACCTTTACTTTCAGTCTTGTTATAAGCTTTCTCTGTCCCCAGCACGCTGGCTGGCATTGACCTTGCCGGTACATGCAGTACCTCAGAGAATGGGTTGTTGGGGGACACAAGGCAAGCGATTCTTGAGAGGCAGCTTGCTGATGGACTCATTCTGGGAAACAGTGACCCAGCAAATGGCCCTGTGGATGTCCAGCTCCAAATAGCCACACACACACATCTGCTAAGTCACGGCACTGCAAGCTGCTGAAAGAACACAGAGAGAGTTTGGAGGTGGAGGCCGGGCGAAGGCTACCGGGAAGCCAGCAGACGCGTGCGGCCAGAGGCGAGCAGTTACGGGTTGTAAACAGAACTTCAGATCGCTGAGCCTGGGAGTCGCGTCCAAGGTTCTCTGTTCGCTGCTGCTAGCGTATTTTTGTTGTTGCCAACTTGATGCCAGACCCAGAACCAAGACGTGCACCCCCCCATTCTGCATCATTTACCCCTCTGCTGGCTCTCTATGAACGACCCCTTTGAAACCCTGTGACAGGCAAAGCACTGAGACAATTACTTGAAGATTCATAAAGTTATTTCTGCCCCTCCCTCTGGCTTTTCCTAAGCACCAATGCTCTTTTCCGACCATTCACAGGGAGCCGGATTATAAGAATGCTAGTGAGTAAACACGCCGCCGAGGCCCAGCTCACCTCCACCAGATGGTTCATGCGTCCTTGCTTCTACCTGGTTCAGGTTGCACTTTTCCTGTTTTACCAACTGCGTGAACGGGAGCAGGAGGGAGGGTAGAGAGCCACTGGGGCAGATTTGGAAACACCGAGGCTTCTGATTTGCTTCTTGCAAAGGTGACCGTTAGGACTTTGCATACACTGCCAAAGAGTGGCCTGCCCATCTTACTTGGTTGCCATGGCAGCAGCCAACAGGCTCTCCATTTACAGACAAGGACTTAGGGCAGTTTAAACAAAGACAATGGAAAAGTATGTTTTCTTGACCCTTGGCAGGAAATCCTGCCCAATGCACACAAGAATGCAGCATTTCCTGATCTGCTGGTAACTCAGGTCTGCTGACCAGGGGGACTCGAGGAGATTTAGGAAAATTACCCATGTTCCTCTCGAATAAGACAACCGCAAGGCTGGGGAGCTGGCTCAACGGGTAAAGTTCTTGTTGTACAAGCATGAGGGCTCAAGTTCAAATCCCCAGTACCCATGTAGAAGCTAGGCCCACTGCCAAGTGTTTGTCACCCCAGTACTGGAGAGGATCAAGACAAGCAGATTCCAGTCAGCTTAGCTCTAGGTTCAGTGAGAATCCCTGACTCAAAAATATTAACATGAGAGGGAAGATACCCAACATCGACCTCTGACCTCCACATATACACGCACATGCACGTGCACGCCCACACAAACATGGACATCTACACATGCACATACAACCACAACCTGGTATAGGAAGGTCCTGATAAACACACGGCAAGACCACGGCATACGCTTGTTGCATGTGTGGGTCAAAGTAAACTAGGAGAAAAGAAAAGGCACACTTGTAATCGAGGGCCCATTTTCTTTGCTGGGTTTTCAGTCTCTTACCAAGTATCCACCCACTAAGAACCACACGGCAAGATGCTAGATGGAAAGAGAAAAGTGTGCGCATCTCATGACATCAGGATCAAGTGATCAATGTCGGCGTCTTAAAAGCTATGGCCTCCTCAGCAGGAGAGGGGGAGTTCAAGCTGTGGGTCTCTCCCATGGACCTGGGACAGGCGATGCACAGCTGTTCTCCCTGCTGGTGGGTCCCTTGGGGAGGGTGACACTCGGAGCAGGAAGGGTGTCTTCGAACAAAAATAATGAGAGAAACATCTGGCTCCCTGCTACTCTCTTCTCCAGGAGAATGACACTTAGAATTCCTATTTTAGACTTGTAAGTGCTCCCCTGGAAAAAAAAAATTCTTTTGGTGCAAACCGTGTCTCCCTCTTTCTGAATCTGCTGATTTTTTTTTCCATTACTCGTATTTTAAGATAGTTCAAAAGCGAAGAAGACAACTGTAACAAAACATTCATGTGCCTCTGACTCCGTGGGCTTAGCAAAAGGAGGCAAAGAGAACAGTCTATTGGGGTGCTACGAGGGAGCAGAGAAGTCTTCTGTGGGTGCAGTGGTTTCAACCAAGGCCTCCTGAAGACTAAGACACACTTGACCATGAGCCCCACCCCAGCCCTCAAACCTCTATTATTTTTTAACGGAGTTTAAGAGAGGTGTTTTTTTTTTTTTTAAATGTCTACATCTAAAACATTGTAAAGGTTTGAAAAATCAGTCAGTGTATGAATGGGGTAGTGTTAGGCATGGCAAAATCGTATGATCAAAGGATGACCTCTATAGGAACGACTCCATCCGTTTCTCCATTGGTTTCAGCTTCAAATATTAAATATTATTGTTCTTTGTCTATTTATCTCCATCTCTCTTTGTCTTCTTCTCTCTGTGTTACAAACCCATGCGCATCCGCATACACACGTATTCTCTCTTTCTCACTCCCTCGCACCCTCCCCCAACCCATATCGACTAGGCCTCACTTCATTTCAACAGGGATTTCAGATAACGTCCCTGAAATTAAGTCCACGGCTTGTGGACTAGTGTCAGGAAGGCCGCGGGTGAGAGTACATGCTTCCTGCTTCCCCCTGAACAATTCAGAAGAACATATACATGAAGTGACACCACGACTTTATTTTGGCTCACCCAAGAACCATTTTATAGCCTAACCAAAGAAGCCAGAACCCAGAACCAAAGTAGTTTGGTGCCCCTTTTGCAAATGAGGAAACAGAGGCCGTGTGGAAGACTTAGGCATGGCCAAGGAGACAGCCAGACTCTCATTCCTGGCCTGTCTTTTTTTTTTTTTTTTTTTTTTCCCTCCCCAGGGCTTTTCAGATCTATCTCCTCCTTGAAGTGGCTCAAGGCCTTTTCTGACAGCATTCTGTTCTGTCATTAGGAAGGCAACAGCCCCAGAAGCGATGTGTTTCTGTGGGTATTTTAGTCTTCTCAGACTTGCAGAGTCTGGCGTGACACCGTGGGCACGCGTGGATGGCAGAGCGCGGCATCGTCACGAAGTGTTTGGACATCTCAGCACATCTCTGTCGCCTGCCCTCCTGTGCTATTTGCAAATTAAAATGCTTCTGAATAGTTCCTTAACCTTTAAAAGTTCATTTACAGGTAACAAATGAATTGGACCAAAGGTTTTCTAAAAAATAACCAGGAAGAATAGACCTGTGTGAATCTAAATTTATTCTGAAAAAGATTTTGGTTAGTTTTATCAGTGGATTCTTCATCTACCCACCCATCCATTCATCTATCTACCCATTCATTCCCTGGTTCAATCACTCATCTATCAACCCATCCATCCATCCATCCCTTCATCCATCCAATTAGCCACCCATTCACTCACCCATCCACCCATTTACCTCTCCACTCACCCATCCACCCTTCCGTCTACCCATCCACTGAACATATTTCTCCCTCTCTTCTCTCTTTCCCTCCCTCTTTCCTTCCCTTTCTTCCTTAAGTATCTGAATTGATCAGTATGCATTAGTTAGGAGACTAAGTGCCCTATCATTTTCTTCAAAATTTTCTACCTTTATATAATGGACATAAAAGTAACTTTTAGTTCAGGAAATCAGAAATAATTGTCTATTAATTAACGTTACATTAAAACTATTAGTGAAGACTTCCACCTTCTACCCAGCCTAATTTTTATATTTTAATCAATTGATTTTCAATGTTTATTTCTTCTTTTAATTTTGGCCCACAATCTAGTTCTCTGAGTGCATGTTGTTCCTCAAATTTATGTTAAGGAAATGACTTGACAGGAAGGCAAAAATAAAATTTCAAATTTGAATTTAAAATATTTTTTAAAACTTAACCCAGTTTAAGTCATTAAAGATTACTACAGTCTAGTTATAAAATACTGCAAGAAGTGCTACTTTTTGAATACGTAGACTGCCACCATGGTATAGCAAAAGGTAAATAACCCTGGAAAAGTTGATTCTGACCTCCACTGTGGAAATACTTGACATGAACGAAGTCATTCTTAAAGTAGTCCACTAAAAGACCCATGCATAGATCAAAAAAAAAAAGAAAAAGAAAGAAAGGAAGGAAGGAAGGAAGGAAGGACGGAAGGAAGGAAGGAAGGAAGGAAGGAAGGAAGGAAGGAAGGAAGGAAGGAAAAAGAAAGAAAGAAAGAAAGAAAGAAAGAAAGAAAGAAAGAAAGAAAGAAAGAAAGAAAGAAAGAAAGAAAGAAAGAAAGAAAGAAAGAGGTCAATTGTAATAGTTTGAAGAGCAAATGCTTTGGCACTGTTCCTATGGAAAGGTGGACTGATACCCTTCCTTTTGAATGTGGGTTTCCCTAACTGACTAACTTCTACCAAAACAATTAGATAAACACTGAGCATGGTGGATCCCAGTACTTGGAAGACTGACACAGGAGACCTCTGGCCTGGGTTCCCGTAGTCTGGCTATAGGCTCTGAACAAGAGCTGTGGACTTGAGACCCACCACGTTCCCAAACTCTTTTTTTTTTAATTTTTTTTATTATTATTATTTATTCAACTGTGCGCATGTGTGTGTGTTCGCGCGCGCATGTGTGTGTGTGTGTGTGTGTGTGTGTGTGTGTGTGTGGTATGTGTGTGTGTGTGTAGAACCACGGACGAATTCGCGAACCACCATGGACGCCTCCACCTCCTTCTGCCCCAGAGATTCACAGGCTCCGCCCTACCAGGGCCAGAAGCGCAGGCCGCCCCCGCTTCTCCCTGGCGTTTATACGTGGGATCTGGGATCCGAACTCAGGACCTTCCGCCTGCAAGGCAGAGGCTTAACCCCTGAGCCACCTCTCCAGCCCCCCCAAACTCTTGACAGAACGATTGCAGGTAGTGTCTTCTGTACAAATTAACAGAGCCTTGTGCATCGGTAAGCTTCCTGTTCCTGTTTAAAAATAAGTGCCTGAGATGGTCAACTTATAAAGAGAGAAGGTTCATTTTGGCTCAGGATCTCAGAGGTTTTGGTTCATGATTGAGCACCCTCATGGCTCTGGGTCTATAGCGTAGTAATACGGCAGAGATGGCATGGGAGAACAAGGCTGCTTACTTCATGGCAGCCAGAAAGCAGAGAGAGAGGCAGACAGAACAGGGTCCCATGTTCTTGGAGCCCATGCTCAGTGGCTTAAACCCTCCCACACCAAGACCACTTCCTAAAACATTCTAGCACTTTCCAGCAGCACCAAGTTTAGGACCAAGACTTTCTAACACACAGGACCTTGGGGGACGTTCGAGACCCAAACTAAACACTCTGCTTAAGGGATAGACGCTATTGCAGAATTCACTCTTATAGGCTAATACTTTAAAAATAAACATTTAAAAGAGTTGACTCTATAGGGCTGCTATTATAAAGTCTCCCACATAAGACAGACTGCCACCTGACATCCTTCTAACAGCTTAATTGTGACATTTCTTGGGTGCTTTAAGCACATAGATTGTCCTATAAGTCATAACTTCTACTTGAAGCAAATTGCCCTCATCAGTTCCTATGAAAATAAAGATGTGCATTTCAGCAGAGAGCCATTAAAGAGACTGACAACATTAAAAACCTGCGAAGCAACACCTGATTGGACGTCTTTTGGAAGGCACGGCGGAATTGCTTTAGCAGGTGCCTGGAGGACACTGTAGTGTCCTTGAAGGAAACTCAGGGTACAAGTTTCATGCTTTGGTTTGCGGGAGATTGGCGGGGCTAGCTCTAGACTTGACCCAATGCACGCGTGTTCCCTATCCTGAATAGGAGACCCCATAGCTTTGAGTCTCACTCTCTAGCCGGCTTCTCTGAGAGGCCAGCTGAGGAGACAAGCCGACTCACTTTCCCACCCGAGAGGAAAGCTCATTTGTGGGGCCGATGCTCATGGGGGTGATGGTCACAAAGCGTGTAGTGGGTCTTCAAAGGGTCTTCACTCAAGGGGTGCTATGTCTCTCAAATGCCTCCTCAGAATCAGGAAAGGAAGCCCTCACTTAGAAATCCCAAAAGGTGGTACGCCCACATGCCTGCCTTCTTTCCTTCTAAGCATCTCTGGAGGGAAAGACATGATCCAGGGGAGGTAATGGGGGCTGCAGTTTTGGGGCCCTCTTCTGACTCCTCTGGCATATGTTTTTTTCCAGGCTTCGTCTCCAAACCCTCACTCCGGGTCCCTGTCCTAATCTTGCTGTCTGGTGGATTTATTTCTTCTTTTTTTATTCAGGTTGGAGAGAGAGGGAGACACGGAATCTTGCGCTAACCAGCGAACTAGACAAGTGTTCTCTCACTAACTAGACCTGGAGCCCTGGCCTATTTGAAAAGGGATTCCTGACATTATTTCTGGTTCTGAGATTCAGAATTATAATGTTATCATAAAGAAGAATCAGGCAAGAGTTGGGAATGGGAGGAAACAAACGGCTGAGCACAGAACTTGGATTCAAACCAGCCTGGGTCGGCACCCAAACTTAGCCTGGCTCAGCATCCCGAGAGGCCAGCCTGCTCTACAGGCTAGCCCCACTGGGTTACCCCAAGTTTACCATCGACTAAGTTGAAAAGCAACCCAGAAAACGCAACCAACCACCATACACACAAAAAACATAGTTTCACAGCACTTCAGCAAACATAACCAGAGCCTGAAAACACTCTTGTGCAAATCCTAGGATTCTGCCACTAACATTTAAAAGGTGGTTATTGGTGTGTTTTCAAAACATAACCTGAAATGATCCATAAAGGAAACCTCTTCGGACATGCAAGACAAAGAGGTCTCCTTCGATGAGAGGCTTGAACTGTTTCCCTTTAAGAGTGTCCCGCATCCTGTCTCCCCAGCTCCCACATTAGCAGGTGCTGAAGGTGGCTGGAGAAAATGAACAGAGACAAGAATTACACTGTGTCTCCTGAAAGCAGAAAAGTTAATTACAACACAAGCCACCGAAGAGGCCTAAGATGACTGGTCCCTGTTTTAACACCAAATGCTGGGATAGAGAACCATTTGAGATAGGGTCTACACTGCTAATTAAATTGACAGCAGTGCTCCGCCATCAACAGCTACCGCCCCCCTACCACACACACAACATCCTGCCAAGTGAATAATCTTCTCGTTAATTCAATTAAGCTGTTCCGAAATTGGTGCCTTGTGAGAAGCAGACTGGTTTCTTCTCTAGAAAGCTTCTTGACTAGGATTAGAGACACTCTTTATTCTGATTCAGGTGAGGGCTTTAGCCAAAGGTCTAGTCTCTCATCTCTTAGCATGTAATCGCAGCATTTGCTACCTGAACACACATTTGCAAATTGTTCTTTGGTGCTATTGCTGCTGTTCATTAGGCATCTGTAGCTCACCACAGACTAAAATGCAATTTTTGTCTATATTAAGTGCAGATGCAAGCACATGTGAAAGAATTAGCTTAAATGTGTAATAACACTATCAAAAAATCTAGCCTTATCAATGCAGACAGAAACCACTGAATACACAGTGTCCAGTTAGCTAAGTAAAGTCAGTGCATGGCTTCTATATCAATATCCTCAAGCCCGTGCCCTCAGAGAAGAGAGGGAATGAATGAATGCAGAGGCCTGACCTGTACTGTGTATCTTAGGTTCAACTACATGAAGAGGGAGAATCACGGTTTATATACATACCCTGAACATTGCTAAGGGGAGCAGGGAGGGCAGTTTCAGAAGCTTGTAGTAGGAATTAAAATAATGTCCCATCCATTAGCAAAGGTCAAGAAGGTCTGTAGAGAAAAGCTATTCCATTTTTAGTAATTGCTTCCATGCTTTGCCTTGGCTGTGTGAGTTCAGGCACACTTCCTTAAAACTTGTACCTCTATACCGTTTATTTGTAAAACACAAGTAACAATTGCATCTATGCATTGAAATTAAGACGCTAAAACAAGCCAATGTATTTAAAAAATAACTTAGAGCAGTATCTGACACAAAGTGGATTCATGTGGGGAGATAGTTCAGTTCATAGAGTACTCGCCTTACAAGCAGGGGGACCTAAGTTTGATCCATGGAACCCACATGGGGGGGGATGCCATGCTTAGTGTTGCGCTTGTAATCCCAGCGTTTGGGAGGAGGAGACAGGCAGATCCCTGGGACAGAAAGATTTTCTGTGTGTTAGTCACACACATGTACCAACCTGAAAGCTGAAGGCTGAGCTCTGTGCACATCTGGAAAAATTGTTGGTTAAGCCCCAAGCCACCCTGCAGGAGAGCATCTAATCAGTGTGGGGAGATCCTGCCCATAGTGGGGGGACCGTCCTCTGGGCAGGTGGACAAGACAGGGAGCTGGTTTGGTACTTTGGCAGACTTTGGCAGACTTGCAGTCTAGCAAGTGAGGTTTGCCCCTATCTGGGCTCTTCCTGTGGATATGGGAAGGCCGGTTCCCTCAGGTCCCGTGGTTGGTGTGAACTCTCCTGCCACACTGAATTATGTACTATAATAGACAATTGTAAGCAAGAATAGACCCCCGTTCCCCTAAGCTGTCTGGTCATGAATTTATGAATTTATGGGCAACACACACACACACACACACACACACACACACACACACACACACACCATTCCACATACACATACACACATACAATTGGTTTTGTTTGGTGATAAAATAATTCCCAGAGTAAGCAAGAAGAAATCAATAATCTTAAAACTAAGGCTGAAATCTCCTGAACACATGTACAGGCTTTTGAAATGTGGCTCATTTTGATCCCAACCATGTGGATTTAGAATGGGAACTACTGACTCTTAGTCCTCATTGGAGAAAACGGAGACTGGAAGCCATCGATGGTGGACAGTACTTCCTACCGCTTCAATGATGTCATGATTTGTGGAAGCCCCTTCTGTGGTTATGATGTCAGTCTCCGACCTTTGACCTATAGCTAAAGTGGAAGGCCTACGTGGTTTGATGTAACAGTAGAGACTAAAGAACAATGTTCATCTGAAAGCGAAACAACTTTGAACTTTGACTTTACTGAGAATAAATATTCTTGGAGGTTTTTGACATAAGATGATTTCAGGGAGGCTGTGGATATTACCTACGCATTTCTCTTCAGCCTAGAATGACGGGAAATCATGTCCTCAGACATTTCCTGGAGTTCCCCACAAAATAGAATTCTTTTTCCCATCATCCTCTCTTCTCTGTAAGCTCGAGGATGTCAAACCACCCCGACAGTCCAGGAATAGACTGTTAATGCTCACCGCAGACTTTCTCAGCTTCAGCAAGTATTTATTGAGTGTCTCCCAAAACCTGGGCAGCAGGACTTACGAACATCATCGATACCATAAACACAGTCATTGACTGTGGCGTTTAAATTTAGGCAATATTTCTTAAGAATTATACACCGGCCACAGAGCTCAGGGCCTAGCACACATCAATCGCCTCCCTTTGAAAGGCCTGGGAAGTAGCCGTTCAGAGAGGGACCCAGACAGGTGCCCATGACTCCAGGTGACGCGGTGGGCATAGCAGGAACTGTTAACAGCCTTGTTAGGCCGTTACTATGTGGAGGGACGTGCATGTACGCTCGTGGGCTTGAGGACGTGATAGGGGCCCATAGTCACCCTTGTTTGACTGATGAGGAAACAAAACACCTGAGGTGTGTGTGACCCCAGCTCTGTCTGACCTGGAGTCCTGTGGTGTCCCCGAGGCACACAACCCTTCTTCCCCAGAAGATCTTCATTTTCCATGGCCTCCCTTTTGGGTTCCTTGTTCTGTTGTTTTAAGATTGGATCTCACCGTGTAGCCTAGGCTGGCCTTGAACTTGCTACACACCCAGGCTGACCTCAGACACACGGTCTTCCTGATTCAGTCTCCCAAATGCTGAGATCAGAACAGTCGACCAAAATCCTTTCTTCGATTTCATTCACTCCTTTGTTATGATTTCCCTCCACTCCTGGCTTCCCACAGCAACTGCCACGGGGACCTTGGCTGGCCAGAGATGACCACGCGATGGAGTATGAGGTAAGGGTCTGTCTAGGTTATGAAGAAAACGTGCCAAAGCCCTGGATGGACTTGTCTTGGGAAGGTTTCTTCTAAGGAGGCAGAATTCTGAGGGTGTCCATCCATCAGCTCCACGGCAGCGAGCTACTAATGCTTCCCAGCTGTCTGGGGCCTCCCCTCTTCCAGATGCCGACACCGATGCAGGGTGGATTCCAGAGGGGCTCTCCTCTGGTCACGCGCAGCGCAGCGGGGATTCAGGGCTGCAGGCTTTGACTTTCCAGAGGCTCGCTTGGCCCGTCCATCTGTCGGGCACACGGGCACGCAGGGAGGGTTAGCTGGCTCTTCTGACTCAGTGGGAAGCATCCCTCTCCTGCCCGTGGCCCACCGCGCTGAGGTCACGGTGCACGGGGCTTGCAGGGTGCGGCGCACAGCAGAAGCGTGCGGGCGAAGGGGGCGCACGCCAGGGGTGACTTCAAGATCAAGGCAGACACAGCCCGCTGCGCGGGTGCTCTGCTCTGGCTGACCTCGCCCGGCACCCCACCAAGCCACTGCACCCACGGGAGAGGGAGAGCGAGAGCCCACGGGCAGGGATCCAGCCTGGTACATCGACTACCTCCCCGCCAGGCCTGCTCCCCACCCTCGGCTGTAGGAATGGAGCGGCGCCCACTTGCTGGAGGCCAGTGCTTTGACATTTCAAAACCCAACTCCTCTTCAGTATGACTAAACCAAGATATATATAAGCGAGAGTGAACCAAGTGCCGTATCTTTGGAAAGCCCACACTTGTGAGAGAATGGCAGAAAGCCCCCCACTTCTCCTTCAGCAGAGGATTCTGGGAAACCAGGCCACATCACCCATTCTGCGCTTTCCCGGCTGTTCTGACTGCTTTCCACAAGGCAAGTGAATGTGGTTCTGGACTTTGATTCGCATCTTGGCCCAGGGAGCATTTCTTTTACGTGGAATCTTGCAGAACTCTGGCACGGGGTAGGTACCTTCAGTGGTCAAGCATCCTCGTTCCTTAGAGACGGCTTCCACGAGGAGGCTTTGAACTTGAGGATGACTAGATCCAAACAAACACCACCCTGAAGAAGTCCAGGGTCTTCATGCACCCCAATACCATCTGGAGACTTTCTTTCTATTGTTTATGGATGCTTTCAAATACTAGGATTTCAATAACAGATGCAATTGATTTCAGATTCCATAGTGCTCTTGATAATGAGATGGCTCGGTGTGTAAAAACACCTACTGCAAACCTGGTGTCCTGAGTTCGATTCCCTGAAACCCCAGAAGGAAAGAACCAAAAAAAAAAAAAATTCTAAAAGTTGTAAATGTATGTAAAATGTAAAACATACATTCTCTCTCTCTCTCTCTCTCTCTCTCTCTCTCACATACACACAAATAAAACAACATTTTTTTAAAAGTGTGAATGTGTTTTTATGGAATTATCCATTGATTTACATACATATATTTAATTTTAAGAATTCTAAGTTCCTCCCATTGTCTTGCGTGGAAATAATAGAACCATGTCAACTCAAACAAGACTGGCTACTTTAGAAGGCCGGGGGCTATTGCCGGAATGGATGCCGCCTGGATACATATCTCCTGAATCATAAAACTGTCAAAATACAAACCATGACATTAGCATGATAATCAATAATCATTCAAAAATAATTGTGATTAAAATTAGAATGCTTCCCCTCCCTCACTGTGGTTTCCCACTTTTATTACATCTACCTTTGAATGTGCTCTTATCACAAGACTCTAGTTTAACAGCTTTTTGTCTCTGGCCAGGGGGTGACACACAATGCCCACCAGGATGGAGTGAGGGCATTGCAGGAGCAGCAAAACTGCAAAAGAAAATCAACAAACCACAATCCCGAACTTCAGAGACTCTATATCAACTACCTAGAACTAGGCTAGACTAATCTCTCCCCATCCTGAAGCTCAGGACATTTGCGGAAGAGGGGGCGGTAAGATTGTAAGAGCAAAAGGATGGGAGGAGCAATGATTTGCAAGATTCTCCACACTAGTTAGGGCCGAAGCAATCATAATTGGACTTTGCATGCCCTGCGCAATGTCCAACACACTATTGACCTCACAAAGTCTAGCATTTGCTAAAGGCACCAAGATCCTTGGAGGCAAGGGATTGGCAGCCACAGTAGTGTTCCTATACTTAAGGGGAACACGGGAAAGGGTTCAGGGAAAGGCCACTGGGTCCTTGTACGTCATCGGAGAGGAGGGCCCAGAGGAAAATCAGACATGCACAAGAAAGGACTCTCTGGGAATTGGGGAGGGAGGCACTGGGGGATGGGGAGGCAGGGGGGAGGGGAGGGGAAGCAGGGAATTGGGGGTGAGGAGAAGGGAGGGAGGGAACTGGTGTACCTATTAAGTTTGTATGAGCTGAAATAATAATAAAAAAGTATAAAAAAATCAGAATGCTTTTCTAAAGACCATCTAGTAACTATCACAGTTTTAAATACCACCATAAAATCATGAACTGGCTATGAACTTGGAAAACAGTATTCACCCTCAAGCTAAGAGTCAGACGTCTCTAACAAGATAAATGTGTATGCAATTTTTAATTCAACGTATTACAAATACATCAATAAACGAGAAAAGTTTCCTATGTAAGTCTTAGAACCAGAATTCCTCAATAATAATAAAATTTTTTTTTCTGAGACAGTGACTCCTTATATAGCCCATGCTGACCTTGAGCTCATGATCCTTTTCAACAATTCAAAATACTTACTATGCTAAGCATGTGATCAAGGTTTAATTAAGCATTAGAGTTAAATTACTCATAGGTGTTATATGCAATAACATTCAAAATGTTTCAAACAGCATTCCTTTCAGGCATTTGGTGGCATAATTAACAGTAGAATCTTTTTCTTTGTATTCTTTTGAGGCCTGCACACAATGTTCTGAGAAATACCTGGGATCTCAGATCTGCAGTGTTTCGTTCTCTAATCTGCCTTCTCCTGTTTATAGCTTTTGAAATAGATGTGCTTGTTTGAATTCTAGAAGACTCTGTGCCTTTCTGTATAAGGCAAAGTAAAACCAAGGAGAATACCAAGTATTCGATTTTGAGATAGTGTCTTTGTTTAAAATTGTTTCATATATAATAATCCTTACCTATTTGAAACTGAACACACGTGCACATGTGCACACACACCACTAGAATGATTCCCATTTTACAAATGAGAAAACTAAGACTTTATGGGTTAAGTGAATTGTTTGAGATCACTCAATATGTATGTACATTTCTGCATGTGTACTTGGATGAGTATGGTATGTGTATAAATATGTGCATATGAATATATATGTTTATATGTGTACACATATATGTGTGAATGTATCTTTGTATATGTGGGTATATGTATGTGTGTGTGTATATATATATATATATATAGTGAGTGTGGATGTCTATGTGTGTGTGTATCTGTGTGCAGCTGCATGTATGTGTATAAATGTGGCACTGTGATCACATGTTTAAAAACATCCAGAGCACCATTAAAAGGAAGAAACTGGATTCCTGTCTCAGCAGGTTCTTAAGTAGTTAAGTCAACCGGTCATTCCTATGGCATTCACGCCTCTGCCCATGCATTTGTTCAACAGATACCTCTGAGACTCTGGCATGAGCTAGGTGCATGTATCAGGGGTGTATCAGCAATCAGAACAGACATGGCCTCAGTTCTCCAAGAGTGGGGGAAACAGATGCTGTCCAAGTAATGAGATGACTAGTTCTTGAATTACAAACTGGGTGCATTATTCAAAATAAGAAATCTAGAGAGTACACGGTTCACATGCATCTGAGGAAGAGGAAGTCCCCTGAGGAGGGATCTAGGCCGAAGGAGACGACCTTCAAGTGCAGTGTGAACACACGCCTGGCTCTTAAATGTTCCGAACAAGATGACAGCTTTGCCCTCCCACCCAGCCCTAACTCAGCTGTCACTCAGAAACTTCTGTTCTCCCTTTAGCAGCACCAACATGGATTGTCTACCTACAGATCCTCCCTTAAAAATTCAGAGCTCGACTGCTTTTGAAGTTTCCTGAAGACATCAGATTTCTTTTCAATGCCAGTCTGCCTGTCATCATTGGTCCCCTTCATTTGTGGCTTGACTTTTGAAGGCCAATTGCATTTCTTAGTAGGATTCTTGGCAATCATTGTTAGCATGTACTATGTAAACCATGGATTTGACCAAATGGTTTCCACTCTGCTTTTGCTAGCCTCTGTTTACCCATGAGGCTGCCTTATGGCTCCTCCTGGGAAACATGTCTGCTTTAGTGTGGATCACAGACACCATTAGCCGTGGGCTTCTGGTGCACAGAGTCAGGCAAGCCAGAACTCAAGAAATGTTCAAACCCAGCAAAGACATTATTCATGGCTCTCAAGAGTCAAAGAAAGACAAGTCCAAAGAAGCCCGTGGGAGGAGTAAGTTACATCTTGGTGGGACTGCAGATTTCAGAGGGAGCACAGAAAATGAAGACATAATAGGATTTAGGTGTTGGGGCCAATCCCTTTATTAAGTTCTGGTGTACCCTGACAATAAACGGACCCCATTGAGTCTCATTGTGGTTACGCTAAAAAGTCCCAGGCATAGCTCTCGGTCTCAAAGAAACAATTGCAACAATAAAAATCATTTCATTAATGGGCAAGGTTTAAATTTTTTCTTAGTCTTAAATTTGGGATGTATAACATTAAGTATTTGAACCATAAAAATAAATCAAACTAAATACTAAGATTTTATACTAAATTTGGGGATTGTGTGAATATTTTTGCTATATCAAATATTTGAAATAGTAGGAAGACAAGTGCATTTCAGAGAATTAATAACAAAAAATCAATCCAATTTCACTGTCTGATTTAAATGTGAACTAAATTCACTTTTGATTTAAGGATGTAGATTGAAAATTATAAGAAAATAGCACTAGGATAATTAACAATACAGACACTTCAAGGAGCTTAACAGTCTTTGCATGTAAGCAGTTTCCTTTTGATTAGATTTAAGAGAGCTATGTGGATGCTTGGGCAAGTTTTCTCTATCAGAGACAATTGACACATTTAAAGAAGAAAGTGAATACAGTAATTTTATAAATGTACTTTAAAATATTTAAGGTAATTTAATTCAGAAGTGAAAGATTTCTTTAAAATGGTTGTAAAAATCTGCATGACTTATAAATAGAATAACAAGATTTGTGGGTTAAACATAAAAGCTTGAAGGAAAAAGTAAGTTTTTGATTTTATGGTGTTTTAATTTTGATAGATCAAGCATTAATTTTTAAGACCTCCAAGACCCCTCAAGAGTCAGAAAAACTCACATTCAGAGCTGCACTTCTCAGTGACCTGCTAGTCTATGAGTGCCGTGGGAGGTAAAAGGTCAAGTCTCATCAAAATGATATCTGTTTTAATTAAAATAGCTTTTCTACCAAGATATTACATATTATATATATTTATTATATATAATATATAAATATATATTTATATTATATATAAAATAATCTATCCACCAAGTTTCACCTCTTTCTTCTACTGGGTGACCTGTTTTATTCTTCACTTACATACCTCAGGTTGAGTATTAAGCTAATACCACTTTTTCTTATTTTATTCAGGCAGGCCGTAAGATACATGCAATCTGGAAGCTAGTTTGTTTTAAACGCCTGATCCAGGGCCAGAGACATGGCTCAGCAGATGAAGGCGCTTGCCCTGTGCAAACCTCACAGCCTGAGTTCAATGCCCAAAGCTCATGTGAAAAGCTAGATGCTGTGGCGTGTGTCCACAATACCAGCGTCCAGCGCAAGACGGGAAGAGAGCAGGAGAGGGGCGCGGAATCGCATGATCAGCCAGCCTGGAGTGCGCAGAGCAGCAGGAATGAGAGAGCCCCTCCTTCAGCACGGTGGAGGAGAGGAACTGACTCCTAGAGTCGTCCTCTGACGAACCCGTGCGTCACGACACACGTGCATCACGACATGCGCGCACACACAGCAAAACAGTAAGTTTTAAAACATGATCCAGATATTTGTGGGAAGTATCGTTTTGTTTTTGTTTTGCATGCACATACACACATGCATGCTTGTGTGTGTGTGTGTGTGCGCGCGCGCGCACCGGAGGGCACTTCCATTCGTGTGCCTATGGAGGCCCAAGAGTGACATCAGGAATCATCCTGAATTGCTCTTCCACCTGATTGCTTTGCTCTGGGGTTTCTCTCTCTCTGCCTTCCAGGGCCAGATTTACAGGCCACTATCATATCCATCTGTCATTTTTTATATGAGATGTGGGGATCCAAACTCAGATTTTTTTGCTTTCAAGGCAAAGACTTCTAGCCCCTAAGCCATCTCCCCAGCCCATTGTTTTCACCATACGCACAATTTGCCCTTGAGGCAAACTTCTGAGAATCAGGTATGCCTTGAAGTCTATCATAGAGATGAATACCGTGGGCTTCATTCCCACCTTCTTTGTAAGTTTGTCATTCTGCACTGGAACGGCCAAACAAACACAACTTATTTTCAAGTCCTCTTAATGAAGCACCCACAGAGTCTGTGGTTTGCACAAATCATCCAGAGTAACCACTGAGGGGAATGGCTCAGCTTGAAATACCTTTCCTTGCTAGCACGTGGGCCTGAGTTTGATCTACAGAACCCATGTCAAAAAAAAAAAAAAAAAAAAACAGGCATGGTGGCACACATTTGCCATTCTGGTGCTGGGAAAGGCAGAGACAGATCCCCGGGGCTCTCTGCTCTGTCAGTGGAGTCTAGCCAGCGAGTTTCAGGCCAGTAGGAGGTCCTCTTTTAACAAAAGGTGGATAGCATTGAGGACTGATACCCAAGGGTTCACTGAGGCCTCCACACACACTTGCACATATGTGTATATGCACATGAACATAAACACACAAGATAATTGTCAGGCAAGTCAATCAACAACAAAACTGTTGATCAGAAAGAAAACTGCTAATGGAGGCAAGACTGTACTTAAAGACCAAGGTCAGGGGGCAGTTTGCAGTTCAGTCGAACAGTTGCTTAGCAAGCATGAGGCCCTATATTTGAATATCAGCACCACGGAGCTGAAATAAAATAATAAAATAATCAGTCTCAGACCTTATCAGACCACCCAAGGTCAGTAGGAAGATGGCGGGGTCACCGTATTCCCTGGGAAACATTGACCTTAGAATGTCAATTTGGGTTCACTTCTATATGAGTGGCACTTTTAAGGGGTTCATATCCAAGCTTCCTGGCACCCAATCAACCCCTACCTTTATGATGTTTCTGATTAGTCGCTTTCTGGCCTCGCAGACACAAAACCAAACAGTGTCGAACCAGCCCATGTGGGCATCAGACTTGTGACTTTGGCCTCAAACAACTGGGAGAAGGATAATGGCCAGCACTGGACAGGGGACACAGTTGGTGGTGGCCAGCAGGGCAGGGAGTGGCTTGCGTGAGGGCACAGAGCCCATGCTGGGCTTTGAGGTCAGGATGCACACGCGGAGGGGGGGTGAGGGAGGGAGCAGCTGCTCTGCACCGGCGCAAGTGGGACAGCTGGGCTGAAGAGCCACCTCAAAGGCTCACTGTGCCCAACTTCAAACACACGGCCTCGCCGCGGACAGCTGAGGCACAGCAGCAGCAGCGGCCGCAGCAGCAGCAGGCCGCAGAGCCCTGAGCAGCCTTGGCACGGAGCGTGGAATGACTCCATTGTGCAGAGTCACGTGGAGACTGCTCAGGCAGCTGCACTCGCCAGCCAGCCCAAAGGTACCTTTATGTGCGAGGGGCCTGAACGGGGGATCTAGTCACACATATGTTTTCTCAGCTCAGTCGTGGGGAGTGACAGCTCTGAGAGGCCACCAGGTTGTGTCCGCAAGAAGATCTGGGCAATGCCAAGGTCTCCCTTCTCTGCCTGATTCCCTTACAGAGCTGTGCAAATCCACGCTGTCTGTTTCATTGATGATGACCACCCCGAAGGGTGGGTGGGAGACCCGTGGGGACTCGGGAGATCGCTCAGTCAGTAAAGTGCTCGCAGTACAAGCAGAGTTCAGTCCCCAGGGCCCAGCATGTGCCAGGATTCCAGCGCTGGGGAGGCAGAGATAAGAGAATCCCTGCACAATAGTTGACCTATAACATTTCACCATGGATGAGAGAAGATTTCAAGAAGCTCTACACCTCCTTGAGACCGTTAAGGCTAATACCAGACAGGAGAAGGGAAACTTCTTTCTCAATAATTTACCCACTGATAAGTCATCCATGTCCCAGCAAGTCCTCAGAGACACCTGTCAGTACAGGCAACCCAGATGAAACCCAGTGGGCCACCCATACAAAAAAAAAATGTGAAAGTAGGAGGGAGATTGGCTGGAAAGGAGAAAGTATGAAGTAGAAAAGGAGGGGGGAGATGGGATTGGATAGTAAGGTGTGAAAACACATAAATTCATTATATTTATGCATGAAAATATCGAAGAAAAAAGATAATAACAATAAATAAATAGTAAATAAATAAATAAAAGAGGTTCCACCACCAAAAACTTGAATCAAATTGAATTT
Organism: Typhlomys cinereus; assembly: GCA_023101885.1. Classification (NCBI taxonomy): domain Eukaryota; kingdom Metazoa; phylum Chordata; class Mammalia; order Rodentia; family Platacanthomyidae; genus Typhlomys; species Typhlomys cinereus. The sequence goes on along the minus strand of JALPQD010000112.1, from coordinate 4,841,189 downwards.
TGTTAGTTTCCCTAAATAGGTACCATCCCACATCTGTCACTATTCTCTTATTCATATGAGCATTCAACACTATATCTCTACTACCAAAACCCATTGATGTTGCTGTCAGGGTCACTGTTCTGTTGAAAGCCTACCAGACAATTTCTCTCAGTTCTTCGGTCTGTGTTTACCCTTCATATGATCTCCAAAAGTGCCAACAAAAGCTCTAGTTTGGGGCTGTATATATTTCAGATCAAAGAATTACATATTTCCAATTTTGTTTGGCCAGGCTGATGAATTTAAATAGCTCCGTGATGGCGTTCCCCAATTTTGGAAGTTTTACCCCCCAGTCAACTACTGGAGAAAGTTGGGTTGGTTCCCTTAAGCCATTAAGTCGGTCACTGACACTGAGTATCTGGGGGAAGCTGATATACAAACAACTTACTGGGCTCAAAATGAAGACTAAACGTGGCTCTCTTCAAGGGACTGAAAAAACGGGTTCTAGGCAAAAGGCGTTCTTAGTCTTAGCAGTAGAGCTTCTGATAGTCAATTCCGCGATCACTCCTCCTCTTTATTCCTTGAGGCAGAATCTCCCATGAAATCAATAAGGAAAGTCTCTAACCAGTTTGTTCTAGGGGCTCCTCTGCCCTGCCCACCTACCTCTCACGTGGGTTCTGGCAACCAAGACTATGGTCCTCTTGTTCGTACGGCAAGAGCTTTAACCACCAAGCCATCTCCCCAGCCCCCTAGTTGCTTTTCGAATAATAAACAGTTTAGATGTGACTTGTCACAAAAGTTATGTGTATAGGACTTTCTGAGAAATTTTAGTTTAATTCACGGTATTCTGCATCCTTGGGTGTATACAAGAACTACCAACTTAATTTTTTTGGTATCACCTCAAATTTCAAAAGCTAGTCTAAAAAAAGAGAATTGGTATTAAGAATCATGAGCTATCTACTCTCCCAATCTCATGACAGTGAGACAAAGCCAGTATTGTAAGAAACAATGGGTCATGGGCCTAAAGTAATTGTTACATGATGGTAGATAGAAGAGAATTATTATTTTAATGCAAATATGCAGTTTGCTATGTGAATTACAATTTGTCATACTATACCGTTAATTCTGCATTTTGTCATAGCTGGAATACTATATTGGATATAGAAATATATTCCTGGGCTGGAGAGGTGGCTCAGGGGTTAAGCCTCCGCCTTGCAAGCGGAAGGTCCTGAGTTCGGATCCCAGATCCCACGTATAGACGCCAGGCGGAAGCGGGGGCGGCCTGTGCTTCTGGTCCTGGTAGGGCGGAGCCTGTGAATCCCGGGGTAGAAGGAGGTGGAGGCGTCCATGGTTGTTCGTGAATTCGTCCATGGTTCTACACACACACACACACACACACACACACACAGACACACACGCGCGCGCGCACACATACACACGCACATGTGCACAGTTGAATAAATAATAATAAAAAAAAATTAAAAAAAAAAAAAGAAATATATTCCTTTTTAATAGCATAGGCTTCAAGAACAATTGCATCCCTAATAAAATGATCCCTTTATCGGTTGGCATCATCGGATTTTCTCCAAGCCCCAGTGAGTTGCTTTCTTCTCAGCTGAAAGATGTTCTTCTGTAGCAGCCACATCTATAGTAAGTCTGTAGGTAATACTGTGCACTCCAGGCTGCCTAGTTGTCTCTCTTCTATCCTTCTCTTCCATCTCCTTGGTCCTCCTCCCTTCTCCGCCAGCTCTGTATCCCCAGCAATAGAAAGCCGCGATTGGTTGCTAGATTCTCTTACCAACCTGTGAATGAAGAGTTTTAACAGCCTGTGGCCAGGATGCATCACAATCTGCATAATGGACAATGCAGGAAGTAGGGAAATAAAAGTAATGACTTCCCCAGAATATACTTTACCAGTTAGTTTAAAGAGCCAAAGACAAAATCTGTTGCATGTTCTGGTGGTGTCAGGAGCCTAACTTGGTGCTGCGAGTCCCCTCTCTCCGCCTGTATTAGCTCCCTGGTGGTTGGTCATGGAGTGGCAGAACCTGGAGTTCAGTGCAGCTAGAGATGCTCAGATCAGCTACGTTACATAATTTGGAAGTCACAGGTCAGTTGAAATTCAGGGTCAGAAGGTATATAGACCCTCCCCCTGCCCAGACCTGAAGCTGTCCCATATCCCTATGCCGCATCCAGTCTGTCCTATAGTCGTACCATAGTAGTTCACATTACTGCCCCCTGGGTCTCTCTGACCAGTTTTGCCTCATCCCGCAAGGATCCACGGAAGTCATATTCCTTACATACCTCCCTGTACTGACAAGGAAATGAGCTTGGTCAGATTGGCAGATCTGTGGTCACCCAGCTTGTGAAGGGCGATGGAGGAGTATAAGCTATCCTAATTTACATATGGACAAAGCTATCCTAATTTACATATGGACAAAGCTATCCTAATTTACATATGGGCAGAATCAAGTGGTCCCACTCCCAATACATCAGTATCCTAATCCAAAGTGCTACTTTAGCAACCCACTCTTGGGACCCTCCCGGCTACAGGAAGCTGTTCCTCTCCTTCTCAAAAAAAAAAACCTTGTTTGTTCGCTCATCTTCTGTTGTCCTCATTGGTCATTCTTCACGCTCTTAAGAAGATGAGCTCAACTCCCACCCAAGAACCTGGCGACCATAGGCTGCTGTGACCGTTACCTGCAACACTGCAGGCAGGTGTTTGGTACCTGCTATCTAACTTCTCAGAATAAAAGTAGACCAGACAGCACCATCCTTTCCCTTGGGCTGCTCCAAGACTGTGCTGACCTCTGGAGGCCACAGCTAACTGCTTCCTCAGGTCACCAACTCACCGCCCAACCTATCTACAAAGGTGGAGTATAGAGTTTAAAAAGTCAGGAGGACCAATAAAAAAAACAAAAAAAAAAAAACAGAAAAACTTCCCAGGTCCTTCAAGCACTGAGCATTCTTAACTGTGAAACACTGGAAAGATGGGCAGAGAAGCGATCTTCACACTTTCTACAGCAGGTTGCAGGAGCACGTGGTGAATGTGTGTATGTGCACATGCGCATGCGCGTGTTTCTAAAGCAAGAACAACGAAGTTATTATCATCCACTGTCTGCATTCTACATAGAAAATCAAGCAATTTGGTCCCTGTGGCTGGAGAAAGGAACGTCATATAGGGTCAAGTTTAATCCTTTGACCTATAGCTTTGTGGGTGGCTGAAGTGGAGACTGTGACCCTAGGTTAGCCAGAAGATAGGAGCTGATGCCAACCTTCAGCTCGAGGTCCCCTAAAGAAGAGGGCTCCGGAGCGTATTTCTTCCTCAGTTAATTAAGCATGAACAGAGAATTTATGGGGCCGTGTGTGGAAAACAAGCGGCTATTTCCCATCTTTCTCCTACCTATGGCGTGGCGCAGGAACGTGGTGGGAGTCAGGGATGTCCATAAATAGTCTGGCTCTGGCTTGACAGAGACAATTCCTTTCACGACCACAGCATTAGCATGTGCTAGAAATGACAATGCCATTCAGTGTCAATAGTTCCAGGGAGACCCTTCATTCCTAGTTACAGCAATGAAATCACTGGTGGGTGGTCTCTACCATTATGATTTCATTGTGCCTGTGAGGCCTGGTGCACTTTGGAACTCTGGCATTTTCAAAGCCTTTCATGCATGGGAGTGGCTTGACATTCATATTTATGTATCTTGCTTGCAAGGCAGCCTGGTCTCTATTCTTGGGATCCCCATCTTTTGTGCATTCAAGGTCACACCCCATTTAAGTGGGAACCGTAATAAACCTTGAGAATTTCCAGCCATCGGGTACTCAGTTCTGCAACTCAGATTCATCCCAGGGGGCTCCACGCTCCGACTCTTCATTCAAAGGCAAAGTAAACTCCTTGAATTGAGATAATTTTGAATTGAGATGATTTTGAAAGCATGAAGTGTTTCTTGTAGAAACCTAGCAAGTCGTGTAACCTAGGAAGCATCCCTGCGTGTTAACGTAAAAGACAAAAGTGGACTTGCCCAGATCAGAAACCTGGGTACCACACCTGGCTCGTCTCTGCTCAGTCTCTACCTGTCCCATGGGATACCCATTCTGCTCATTGATAACCTGTCACTCAACCTTACACCTTTCTCTCACCTGACACCTCTAAGTCTTGCTCTTCTGCATTCTCTCCTCTCTACTGAGAGAATAAATCTTCAGTAGTAGTCAGGACACTTACCTCCACAGCCTCCACGGTAAATAGTAGCATTTATAGGTGTCGCGGTTTGAATGTGACCTTTCTTCCAGGGGCTCATGTATCTGAATCATTAGCCGTTGTTAATATTCGGAAAGGTCTTGAAACCTCTAGGGGGTGGAGCCTTGGTGGAGAAAGGAATGTCACGGCCTTGGGGTTGGTTAGCCCTGCCCTGCTTCTGCCCATCGTCTGCAGTCCACTGTGCAAGTCGGCTACTGCTCCCCGCCTCCAGGATGATGTGTGTCGTGACTGAAGCGGCCTTCAGCCTCTGCCAGCTGCCATGTTGCTCCTGCTCTTATGAGCCAGCAAGCCAAATAAATCTCCTTTTCTGCCCTTAAGTTGTTTGAGTCTGAATGTTGTCTCACAGCAGCAGAAATAGTAACTGTGACAACAGGATAGTCTAGAAGATTCCCCTCTGCCCAGTTTCTACCTTTCCCAGTGTCCCTCAGATGTATGAAGAAGCCTCACTCTCTCTCACACACACACATCTGACCCCACTCTGTTTCTTCTCGTCTTCCTTGCCTCTGGACATCTCTCTTTCCTTCAGATCTCAAGATGTGCATGTCCCCTCCCTCCAAAAGCCTTTACTTTTGGAGGTCTCTGAGGTTGGACTAGACACCGTCCTTCTTTATACCCTAACACCTCACCGCCCAGGATTTCCATTACTGAATTGCTGGACTGTTTCCTGTGGACTGTGAGCTCCTGGTAAATATGGCTTGTTGTCTCTTTCCCTGGTTCCCTAGAGATTAGAGATTCCACAAAGCTGGTCTATGGAGACAAGGTACTCTGTTGATAATCAAATACCAAGTAAGGACTGATCATTTAATCACACTTGAAATAATCCTCCCAGGTGAGTGTGCACTTTAAGAGTCTCAGCCCATCAGAGTAGCAAAGAGCACCTCATGGTCCCTTGGCATTAGATGAAGAGAGATTAACATCCAACCAGGATGCCCTGAGATGCAGAATTGACCAGCAGTTGTGAGGTGAAGCGATTGGGCACGTTGCTGCTTCCATTTGCCAATGGCTGTTGGGCTGGCCACTGTTTGCCTGGGCACAGGTTGGTTTGTTTGCTCACTTTTATAGTTCGTCTGTACAGAGATGTACATTAGCATCCTTCTTTCCTCCCAGGCCGCCAAGGGTTCCCACAAAAATGGTATACCCAACAGCGGAATGAGCTGCAAAGAAGCCTTTTTCAGGCAAAAAGGGAATGGTATATTCATGGTTAGTTTTGTGCTTTGTTTTTGTGTTTTGTTTTGTTTTTTAATCGCTGGAATAGAAATTCACATCTTCACAGTGGCATTTTTTATTTTAATTTTTTATTACATTTTTTGCCTACTTATACAAGCTCAATAGATACCCCCTTCTTCTTCCTCCCCTCTCTTCCTCCCTGTTGTTCCTTTATTCCATTCTCCTGCCCCTTCCCACTCTCCCTTCCCCTCACCCCTTTTCCTTCCCTCCTCCTCTCTTGGCGCTTCCTGCCTTCTCCCTTCCATCCTCCAGAACATCTGTTTGTGTGGGCGCTGAATTTCTCTCTGAGTCGTCTACACTAGTGAGGGTTCAGGACTCAATGGCATAGCTTGGGGCCCCTTCTTGGGCTCCCCGCTAGCATGCGAACTCTATTATGTCTGTTTAACCCCTCGCCTGTAAGGATCCTACTGCCTGAAGCCTTCTTCCCTGTGATCCGTGCTAGACTTCAGGATTGTTGACATGTCAGCCATTTCACGGTGGCATTTTAATCAACGACTTAGTGAAAAATTAAAATGGCATTCTTACCTAGTCTCTCAGAGCCAGCTTGAGATTGGCTGGGTGAAAGACTGTCAAAAGAGAAAGAGTGTAGCTTCTCCATGCCCAGGCCGAGTTTCCGGGACTACCTCACACTGCCGTGGAGGGGGGGGGGACCAGGCATACAGTACACTGGCAGCCTCTGTCTGGTCTTTGGGCGCCCTTGGTTGAAGCATTACATAGATGTTTGCGTGATTATTCCAGTGACCTGCCCGGTTTATGTTGATTACTCACCGTAGGTGTCAATCGAACTGCAGATTACTGTCTCCAAGCACCTCGTCCATCCAGCACCAGTTCCGTATTTTCACAAGATGGGATAAGGTATAGATCTTGAACGGCTGCCAGCCGCTCAGGAAGTACCTCACAGAAGCCCGCCGGGTACTGCCAGGCCTGACCTGCCTGTTCAGAGTATGCCCTCGTCACCTGAGAACTCTTCCTGAGAAGGATTTACCAGTGCAGCAGAGAACACATCTGGCAATACTGAAAGTCCAAGGACACAAAACGTTGAAATCCCTTCTGGAGTCTAACCACCCTCCTGCAGTGCCACGAGCAAGCTCTGACTCACTTCCTCTCCCGCATAGGATGTCCTTCCTGTGAACTCCTAGCACAGGGGGATTCTTTGAATACCTTTGCCATTACCCATCATCCTTCTTCAGCTAGAGCCCCCTTGGAGTTCCTAGGCCTCGCTGAGGGTGTTTTAACCACACGGAATCGTCTTCAGAGCTTTGGACATTACCTTAAATGGCCTGGGGACTGGATGGGTCCCTGGGTTCCTCGCCTTCCTGTGAACGTCCTTGGGGGGTTGGGGTGCAGCACGGTTGTCTCAGGCCCTGAAGACTTCCATGACGGCTTCTTAGACCTCGTTCCCTGGAAGGGCAGACTGAAGCAATCCCCAAACTGAAGAGAGCCCTAGTTTTAGCTGAACAAAAGCTTCACTTTGGAATACAATTAAACTGAGTTAAAGACCTCACAGGCTCTTCTCTATCTGGCCTCATACTTCCATCCAATGCTCTCACCCAGTCAACGTTTGGTGAAACCTTAGACCCCACTGAAGCCACTCAAAGAGATTGTCGCCATGACCCAGGCACCTGTTCTGGACAATTCATCAACAAGAACCACAAGGCATATCCATCATGTATATGTAGACAGGCTGACGATCTATTAATATTTGACCCTCTGTACCACACTGGGGTCCTTTGTATCTTTATGAATTGTAAGTACCACTGATGGTAAGGACTACCCTCGAGAGACCCGGTCACATTATAAATTATTAGGCCGTTCTGTTTGATGTTGTTCTGTGCTTGATAGAAAGAAAGATCCTCTTAGCTTTGAGTTCATCATTTTACAGTCTAACGGAGACTGACAAGGGACAGATGTAGAAACCAAACGAATGTGCCAGCTTCAGGTTTTTGTCTGTGCCCTAGGAGAGAAGTGTGGGCATTGAGAGAGAGAGAGAGAGAGAGAGAGAGATGCTGCAGGCTGGGTGGAGGCGGAGCCCTGCCTCAGCAAAGGAGTCTGCGAGGAGGAACGGGAGCCTCAAGAGGAGTGGGAGGCACACACAGCCCCGAGGGAAGAGAGCTTCAGACCATCTGGGTAGCAGGTGCAGTGGTCTTAAGATGAGAATGAGTGGCTGAGAGGACAATAAAGCTGGGGTGTACAGAGCAGGAGGGAAAGGGAATGGCGGGGTGGGATCAGGGCAGCCATTTTGAATTCTATTTGAAGCATAATTAAAAGACAACAGAGAGTATGAGGCTGGGGAATGTTGTAACCTGATCTGCGCTTTAGGAAAATCTGCCATCTGCCCTGTGCAAGCCGGACAATAGGAGGCGGCAGAAGCAGACATTTGCATAAGAGACGATGAAGCCTGATGCTCTGGCCAGGATGGTTTAATGGTGGGATGAGGTCAGTACAGGAATGCATTTCAAAAACGCCATCAACAGGACTTGCTTGTAGGTTGAACTCAGAATACAAGGGAAAGAAAAGAATCAGAACAACCCGTAGGCTTTATCAGTTACAGCAACTGGGCGGATGGTGGTAACATGCACATAGTTGCATTGGGAAAGAAAACAATGTAGCGTTCACATCTGCAAGATACCATTGTGTAGACACAGTGAGCTGTTATCCGTTCAACACCGCCAAGGAAGAGAAGACCCCATGAACCAGCTCTGACCAGACCCCCACCTGAATTGACTCCAATCCAAGAACACTTTACTTTCAAAGAACTCTGCTTGAAAAACAGGAAACCTGGAAGTTATCAGGTTCGAGGTCAGAAATTTTGATGTTCTAGGAAGGATCTGAGCCTATTTCACGGAGTTCCTCAGAACAATCCCTTCTTTTTCAGAGAAAGGAAAGGAACCTCAAGGTCCCTGGTACACATCCTAAAGTATATGACTACAAGGATGAGAAATTTGCCACATTCCAATCATAACTATTGACAGTTCCATGTCCTTAGACTGGCATTGCATTGTCAATGGACAAAAATGAAGCGGCAGAATCCCAAGGAAGTGCACACAAAGTTACAGTATAAAAAAGAAAATGTAACTAGGAAGTTTGGCTCAGTGGTTAAAGTGTTTGGCTCAGAAGCAAAAGTTCCAGAGTTCAGATCTCCAGATCTCACATAAAAATGCCAGGTGGGCGTGGCAGATGCCTATGACTCCAACAGCAGAAGGTAGAGACTGGGAATCCCCAGAGCAAACTGGCCAGCAGACTAACCCTGTTAGCCAGCTCTGGATTTGATTAGAGACCCAAGCTCAAAAAGAATAAGGTGGAAGAATGGTCTTAGCCTCAGGTCCCCACATGTGTGCACACACATTGGCATGCACACATGAAACATACATGCACACATCTCCATATGGACACATACTCATACACATAAAAATGAAGAAAGAAAAATAGTTTTCCCTATATGGTATAAGAGAAAAGAGGAAATGGATTCCAAGGAAACTGCGTTTGATACTGTGATTGAATATACAAATATGTACACACATATATATGTACAGCTTCTCTTTTCTTATTAAATTGATAGATACACTCAAGAAAGTGATCAGCTAACTTAGCCCCATATTTGACTTGAAAGAATTATTTGCATCCTAATGAATATGTCACTGTGGTGAAGGTGTTTATTCTTCTAAAAAGGATTAAACACCTTAAGTAGACTAGACTTATTTGGCTTAATTAAGAATGTGATGATATTCATACCAATTTACTTAAAAAAAAAAAACTTGAGGTTGGAGAGATGGCTCAGGGGCTAAAAGCTTTGCCTCACAAGCAGAAGGATCTGAGTTGAGATCCCAATCCCATAAAAAAAAAAAAAATTCCAGGTGGGAATGGCAGCGGTCTACATTTCCAGCCCTCAAAGGCAGAGCCGAGGAAACCCCAGAGCAAAGTAAAAAAGGAGGTAGAGCAATCCAGGATGATTCCTGAAATCATTCTTGGGCCTCTACAAGGAGAAAGAGAGAGAGAGAGAGAAAGAGAGAGAGAGAGAGAGAGAGAGAGAGAGAGAGAGAGAGAGAGAAGCTTTTGCCAATATAGAAAATGATGGGATGCCAGAATTGGGAATGGATATAAAAGTACTAAGCATCTAACATTCTTTATGATCAATAAAGAAGGAAGAGGAGAAGGAAAAAAAGGAAGAGGAAGAGGAGAAAGAGGAGGAGAAGAAGGGGAGTAGTAGAAAAAAACACAAGTTCAATGAACCACACAAACGTGGCACGCATTGTGTATTTTCCCACCTTAGTTAGTCCCTAGTTAGTGCTTTGTTTTGATGCCTAGTTAAACAAGAGCAACGCCCTTTCTTACTTCTGGATCTATTGGGACTTAATTTCCTCAGCATCTCCTAGATTTTGTAGCTCATGGACAGAAATAACTTGGAGGACTGAAAAGAAATATGTAATAAATTACTTGATAAATCTGAGGGAAAAGATTTGCTTCCTCGTGTCCCATGAGTGCATCAAAAATGAATGAATGAATGAATAAACAAACAAACAAGAGTGTTCAGAAGTCACTGAAACTTCAGGGAGAGGTAGGAGCCTATGTGTGTCTGCCTAGGAAAACTCAACTCTTCTTCCTTAGGAACAGAATTGCACGTGTCCACCTTTAGCTTATACAGAAAGGTTTTCTGAACATGGATGCCCTAAGATATATACCTGAATTCCTCCTGTTCTCTGAGCAGTCTGACAAGCTATGTGTTATCAGTCCCAAATTACTTGGGACTTTATTGACATCTAAGACTTTTGATATCAACACAATTCTCTCTCTCTCTCTCTCTCTCTCTCTCTCTCACCCCTCAGGATTTGTAGCCCAGGCTGGCCATGATCCCCCTTGCCTCCATTTCCCAAGCTACTGAGATTATGATGAGACACCTCTACACCCAGCCTTAACTTCCTCCAGCTCCCACTGGAAGGCAAGCAGAAAAGAGGTGTTTTCCCACTTCAGGTCAGTTTCATAGCAGAACAGCAGAAGGAGGCAGTGTGTCATCTACCTGAACCAAATTCATGTCACTAGGAATCCCAGGGTTTATCCTATTAGATGGCGAAGATAATCCCTACATCAGGGGTCTTGCGAAGAAGATCTGTCAGCATAGACATTATCATCATTGGATGCCATTATGGCCACGTCTTGATTCTCCGCTTGTTTTTAATTCATCTATGCCGTAGCCAAAGTCACCTTGGAAGCATGTGTCATTTTGCCAAAAATCACCAGTGGCTTCCTGTTGCCCTTAGAGGATTCCCCATGGCCCCAAGAATGACCTAGGTGAGCAGTCCCCACCCCACCCCCTAGAAACATCCTTGCTCCGTGTCCTTCTGGGCCTCAGTGCACCAGGCCGCTTTTCAGTGCTGCCTCATTCCTCCGCCAAGATGGCTGTCCTACAGAGGAGGCCACGACCTGAAGGGGCTTTTCTACCTTTCCACCCAAACCACTCTCAAGCTTTACTGCAATGTAATTGTGAAATAAAAATGATATGCATTTGGGCTGGGGCAATGGCTCAGAGGGTAAAGCCTTTGTCTCGCCATCAAAAGGACCTGGGTTCACATCCCCAGATCCCACATAAAAATGTCAGGTGCATGTGGCAGCAGTCTGAAATTCCAGCCCTGTAAGGCGGAGCCTGAAAAATCCCAGAGCAAAGCAAAAAGAGAAATCTAAGGTCATTCCCAATGTCACCCTTAGGCCTCCACAGTCACACACTCAAGTGTCCTCTTGTACACACACCCACACTCATAATGTACACCCACCCACATGCAAAACACATAACACACACACACACACACACACACACACACACACACACACACACACACGATGATATGCATTCAAGATGTACAACCTGGTGTTGTCTTATACATTGTGAAAGGACAACTACAATCAACTGATCCACAGAGCATTGTCTCCCATAATTCACGAGTATGTGTGTGTGTGTGTGTGTGTGTGTGTGTGTGTGTGTGTGTGTACGCGTGGGTGCACCCAAGGGCTGCTCTCTTAGCCAAGAGGTTCAAATATACAGCACACGAATCAATGCAATCCTCCCCACTCTTCTCAGCTCCTAGTGGCCTCTATTCTACTTCTTGTTTCTATGAGTTCTTTTCGAGGCTCTCCAAATAAGTGAGGCCATGTGATATTTACCTCCCTGTGTCTTGACTATTTCATTTATCGTCCAGTCCCCCAGGTTCATGGATGGTGCCCCAAATATCAAGATTTCCTTCTTGTTAAGGCTAAACAATATCCCACCGTGGGTGGACTATACTTTCTCTATCCAGTGGATGGACACCTACATTTGCCCATGTCTGGACTACTCAGGTCAACTGACTGCAGTGAAACTGGGATTTTCCTTCCTCTGGATAGATGTCCATAAGTGGGCCCAGTCCATCCTGAACAGCTCTCCACCGGTACTACTGCATGCTTTTCATCAATTACTGTTTTATTTTCTTACTGTCAGCAACATTCTGGTTCATAGATCTGGTGATGTTTTCCCTGTACGAGTGCAGGGTTTCATGTTCGGAAACAAACAAACAAACAAAAATAACTGATCTTTCATAAAGAACTGCAAACGAATGAATGGAGAGAATGAATGTGCTGGAGAAATGTGATGAAATAACAGTCCTTGGAATGAGAATGATATATATTTCCATTGAAACATGGGTATTCAATAAATACATGGGTATTTATCTGAGTGATACACAGTATGGATGGTGATAGGAGTTTTTCATTTGTTGATTTGGGTTTTAAGATTTTTATTTTTTGTTTTCTTTTTTTTTTTCTTTTTTGCAGGGGGGCGGTCCTAGGGTGGTATATCCAGGCTGGCCTTACGGTCACTATCAGCCTAACTTCCCTTGCCGAGTTCTGGGATAACAAGAATGCACCACCACTTCTAGCTGGTGATTAGAGTTTCATAATTCTATGAAAACTGGGACCATCTTGCCCGGGAGGCTGCTAGTTGAAATGATCTGGCTTTGATGTGCTCAGTTCAGACTAGATTAAGACTTACCGTTCCCCTTTCTTCCTTGCCACGGTGCAATCCCACACTCAGGTGCACGTGACCACGGTGCAGGAGAGAAGGCGAGGGAGCCCACATGGCTGTCTTTGTGTCCTCGGGGTCTGGTTCCACCGAAGAGACAAAGGGAACAGTAGGTTTTATTGATCTGAATGTCTGAGCTCTGCAGTGTTTCTGTTTTCTAGTCTCCTCCTGAGGGAGGGAGGAAGGGAGGGATGGGAGCAAAATCATCTTCCTTCCAAACCTTTCCTCCCCACCCCCCAGGAATAGACACTGATGGGATGAGTCATGCCCACGTGGGGGGGGAACCCGTCTTCAGCCTGCTCAGACACCACGCTGACCTCTGCCTCTTCAAAGGCAAAATTTGATCCATTAATGTTCTCCTGTGTTGGTTTCATAAAACATTTGGATGGGCCCTTCTTCACAAATGAATAAAAATGAGTAAAGTCCTCAGAATCAAAGGAAAGCCAGGACTGGCTTCCAGAAGTACGAGGCAACCCAGAGCGTCCATCTGCAGCCAAACCCTGTAACAGACCCAGACACAGCTTAGAGGCTGGCAACAAGTCTGCCTGTGGGCTCTGCCAAGGAGCCAGATGCTGTTGCTTCCAAAGATTGGCATCGGGGCCCCTGATTGCCATCCAACAAAGAGGAAAAATAGGAGTGATATAATGTGGTGGGCTAAAACACATCCCACCTCAACCTTTTTTATTACTCACTGAAAAAAATATGGAAGATATTTATGGGAAAGTAGCAATGTTTTTGGAAATATTGTACATACATTAGCTACAACACCATTTTTGCCAAATGGGAAATATATTTAAATTATGCAGCCTGCGTCTGTCTAAAAATAAATTGTCATCTTTTCTGATCAATGTATATGTCCAGGATATGGAAATGACTCCGCTAATTGAGGATGCTGTCAACCAGTGCACTTGTAAGTTACCAAGAAGTAAAGTTGTGAAGACGTCTGTCTGTGGATGTGCATAAAATAGCAATTAATGTTGTTGTGATAGAAAGTAAGTGGAAGAAAGACTGGGCTTTGAGAGTGGAGAACTATCCAACGAAGGTGGAGTGTTGACTTTCGTGGTTATATAAAGAATTAGGAGCTATGTGAGGTTGGATGAGATATGATGTTTGTGAAGAAGTGGAATGTGGAGTGTGATGGAGGAAGGCTTTTGCCAAGTCTCCGGGGTAGTATTAATAACCCACTCTCAGTGGCAAAGTGCCGGGATGCGCAGAAAGTTCATTGTCACGGCTCTTCGTCTGGCTTTGAAATGTGTAAATGAATGTCACTTTGGATAATACTGAGGGCGTTTCTATTGTTTCAAAAGCAACTCAGAGTTCTACATCCAAAAACCACAAAAGAAAGGAGAAGGAAGGTGTGTGTCTTCCCCGCCCAGCGAGACCATAGGTCTAGTCTGTGAAGCTCTTCTTGACTCCTGACCCCTAAGGACACACTCACCTGAACTCTCAAAGCCCTCGAGTCATCGCTTGGACTCTGAGTCACCAGAGTCGATTGCAGGAGGCTCGAGTTAAAGCTCATCTTGTTTCAGCACATTATCACCAGCAAATTTGTCATCTGAGCTTGTTGACAGATATTTGAAACTAGGGACAATCTGTGAGTGAAGGAGGAGACAGGGAAGGCATCAGGTAATCAGGGACTGGGGCACAGGGGTTGGGTGGTCTGCAATGACACGCTAGTCAAGAAAATCCATGTCCTTACAGCTCTGCCTGACTAGGGCTCTAGTGCATTTTCTGTCTGGATGGGGAAAAAAAAAAGAATCTAGGACGAATATCTTTAAAAAAAGATTTTGATCTAAAATACAGTTGGTCCCTTTCTAAGTTATCCATTTAAATGTGAATGATTGCAACTGAAGTATTTTTTCCTCACTGGGTGTGGCGGTGCATGCCTGTGAATCCCAGCATTGTTAAGACAGCAGCAGGGGTCCAGCTTGGGCTACATAGCAAGCTGTCAGCCAGCCTGAGCTACAGAGTGAATCCCTGTCTCAAAAAACAAAAAAGCAAAAAAAAAAAAAAAAACAAAAAATTTTAAAAACACCCTAATTTTCTTTTAATCCAAGATTCCTTGAGTTCTGATTAATTTGAATATAATAAAAGGTCATTCCAGAGAGAAACGATACATTATAAATTTTTAATTTTTTAAAAGTTATTGTACTCCTTCACAGAAAGGAATACGTATTAAAGAAACAGGGGATTCTGATGGAGAAACTCACGAAATCTCTTGGTCCCCCATGATTTTACTGGGGGGGGGCAGAGTGGAAAGGTCTGCCCCGCTGCTGGGACAAAGATACATCTAATGCAGAGGCAAACATCTGTCCTCAGGACCTCTAAGGAAAGACCTAGCTAGAGACCAGCCAACTGCTGGCTTTGCAATCTGGAGAGAGCGTACTGTCAAGGTCTTTTCACCTGGAGCCTCTGAGCAGGCTCGACCAGGCTAGACCACGTAGGTTGTTCCTCAACAAAAGGAGGATGGGCAAGAAACAAATCAAGGACATTTTTAATCAACAGTTTGGACCTTTTCACTGTTTTTCCATTACCCCTTAAGAAGTTGAAAATAGTCGACTTCTAAACACTAGCAAAAACACAGAGGCTTCACAACACACGTCTTTTCAGTACACGGCTAAATGGGAGCAGGAGAGCGGGTCTGGGTCGGGTTAAATATGTGAACATGGAAACACAAACTCATCCCAGATCTGACATTCCCAGCCCATCAGGCACGGACCGTGATTTGTGTCACTGTGGAGAATGATCAATCACAGTCAAAGACAGGACAACCAGGATCTCCACCTGCCTTGTCATAGATCATGATGCACCCCCATCGCTTCCAAATGTAATTTACTGTTACCAGGGGTTGGGGCAGGGGAGCACGAGGGGATATTAATCTTCATCCTCCCAGGCTGGGCAGACTCAGGGTTCCTGTGTCTCCTGGGCTTTCCACAATTTCCAGCAATATGATAAGCTCTCATTCCTTATAGTCTGTCTGCCCAAAAGGGATCAAATACAAATCCCCCCCCCCCCCCAAAAAAAAAGAAAGAGTAGCTCAAACTTCACCCATCAAAGCTTTTGAGAATTCTGTTAACTGAAGACTTCTGGAAAGGATCACTATGAGAGAATTTGTTCCAGAAAAAAAGTTAACTGAAGTAAATGAATGAGATCAAGGTATGGAAGGAGGAGCCAAGAATTAGCTGATCTCCGGCAGGTCTTTCCTTAGAATTCCTGTGGACAAAAGTTTGCTTGTGTATTGGATATGTCTTTGTCCCAGCAGTAGGGCAGACCCTTTCAATCATGGGGCGACCAGGAGATTCTGTGAGCTTTCGTGCCTCTGTGACCGACTACCTGATAGAAACAACTTACAGTAGGATATGTTTGTTGTGGTTCCAGTTCATCATACCCAGTAGGCTGGCAGGATTCACGAAGGTGAGGAGCACTTGCCTTCCTGTCATGACAGATCAAGAAGTAGAGAGCAACCAGAACTAGGGCTGAGTACCTTCAAAGGCCCACCCTGGTGGTGCCTACTTTTGACAGTTAGCTCCATCGCCTACCTCCTAATGGTTTCATAGTCCTTCCAGAATACACTGTCAGCTGAGGAACAAGCATTCAAACCATGAGCCTGTGAGGGGAACAGTTCAGATTCTAACTGTAGAATTCAGTGTCTTTAAGATGTAGGCCATACAGTGAGTTAGCTCAACAGGTAAGGCGCCTGCTCACATACTCCGTGACCTGAGTTCAGCCCTTGGAAGCCCACATGGTACAGGAGAAGACTGACTTCCAAGAGTCGCCCTCTGACCCCCACCCATGTGGTACCTTCTCTTTCTCTCCCCCTATGTTTACCCCTCACATCTTCCAGCATTTCACAAATCACCTGCTGACTTGTCATCTCTGTCCCCTGTGAGTATTGCCAATCTCGGTCCAGCAGAGATCTCAACCAAATTCCCATGGGGGTCAGATTTGAGGGGGGGGGGTCCCAAAATCATGGTGTACAAATGGCTAAGTCACATTCCGCATTTTAAGGGCACTTTTTCAAGGAAGACACCCAACGTCAACCTCTAGACGTCACACTCACCCACCCACATGCATGCATGTGCACAAACACACACCAAGTAACAATAGGAAATAAGCGAAGGCACTCTTCCTTGCTAGGAGCGGTGAGCCATGCATATAATCCCAGCGCTTGGGAGAGTAAGACAGGAGGATTCCTTCAAGTTTGAGACTTTCCTGGGCTGCTTAATGAATTACAGGCCAACCTGGAATACAAAAAATAATAATAATAACAATCAAATTAAAAGTCTTCTATGATGCTTACTCTGACCGTTAAAATAACCAAGACAACAGTTTTATAGTTTGCCTTCCCCTGGTCTTCTCTCTAAGTCCCCGGTCATCCTGGATATGTCTCTTTGGTCAAGTGACACATTCCCCAGCATATCATCCTGCTACACTGGTTATAGTTATGGCCCTCGCCCCACCCTCGCCTCACCTGCCCTCCTTAAGTGATGGCTCTTTGCTCAAGTTCACGCCACTGCCATTCTGCTTTTCCTTACTTATTTTTAATTTATGTGTATTTGGGCGTGTACATATTATGCAAATGTGGGCGTGTGCATTCCACCGCATGTGTGGAGGTGAGACGACAGTCTCACCTTGCACCTTGTTTGAGACAGGGTCTATTTTTTGTTGCCACTGTGTACAGCTGTCTAGTTGGTCCATGAACTTCCAGGAATTCTGTCTCCATCTCCGCACCATAGTAGGATTGCAGATGCACTCCACAGTGCCCAACTTCACGTGGCTTCCTGGGGAGTCCAATCAGGTCTTTATGCTGGGACAGTAAGTATTTTACCCACTAGGCTATTTCCTTAACCCTGTCTTACTGCTTTGCTACTCTGAATTTTGAAGATGAGTTCTATCTCCAAATTACCATTCAACATTCAATCAATTTGTAATAATTACCTCACAGTTCACCCATCCTGACTCTGACCAGTTTTTTTAAAGAACTTTTTTTTCATCCTTCTTTCCTTTTCTTCCTCACTCCTTCCTTCCTTTGTTCCTTCCTTTGTTTCTTCCTTCCCTTCCCTCTTTCTTTCTTTCTTTCTTTCTTTCTTTCTTTCTTTCTTCTTTCTTTCTTTCTTTCTTTCTTTCCTTCCTTCCTTCCTTTCCTTCCTTCCTTCCTTCCTTCCTTCCTTCCTTCCTTCCTTTTTCCCTCTCTTTTCCTCCCTCTCTTTCTTTCTTTCTTTCTCTCTCTCTCTCTCTCTCTCTCTTTCTTTCTTTCTGTGTATGACATCAGGGATTAAACCTCACCACACATACTAAGCTGCCACTCTACCCTTGGGCATGCCACCTTTCAATCTATAATTTAACTTGCTTGTTATAATGTTGTACCATATATTTTTTTAAAAAAATCCATTTGCCAGAATGTCAGCATTACAATCCCAGAGATTTTTATCTGTTTTTTCTCTCTCATAGCACAACATATAGAACATATCATGACACGAAACAGAGGCTCAACAAATATTTGTTAAACAAATAAATGGCTATTTCTTCCAATCCCTCCGGTAAGGGTTTATATATAGCAAGAACCTCTCCTAAAGGGTGCTGTGGACTCTTGATGCTACATGTTGACATTTATAAACATATTTAAAGGATCTCGCTTGAAAGCTTTCCTGCAAACTCTCTGGTCCTTCACATTCTGGTCAAACTCTTGAGATGCAACCATCTTGTTTACTATGTAAACATTTCAGATGAGAGAGAAATCATCATCCAGGCAGAAACTGGGTTGTGTTTCTGAACCTTAATACGTTGAACAAGTGAAACTCCATAGGCTTCCCTCTTCACTGGAACACATCTTTGTTTAACTGAGAGTTCACCAAGAGAGACCCTGGTCATTGCAATGATACGTTGACTTCTCCCAAAATGTACTTCCCACAGTGAACCTCAATGAACTTACAAAAAAGTGATCAAACCTGAAGGGTTGAAATGGTGGGAAAGTGCCATCTGCTTTGCTCTGCCTCAGAGGGAAGAACTAACGACAACCTCTAGGAACAGCCCAGGAAGAAGCTTGAGAACGACAAATGTTTCAACAAAGAGATGGGTTGAGAAACGAAATGGATGTCTTGAAGATGCAGCGCTCCTACCCTTGGAGAGTGTTTCCTGGGGTTGCGCTTCCACCTGCCAGAGATAACATGAGCATTACTGTCGTGAATAAAGTGTCAGCCAGGGTGATCTTGAAAATTCTTCCCCAGTTGGGATTCTACAAGACCAATGGGTTTCAATGACTTCATTCCACAACTCACTGCATTTATGAGCAGGAAGACAAGGCATCACAGCTGGTGGAGAGGCGCTATGCTTTGCACCTGACACGTCCCACGGGGCCCTGTGTTGAAGGTTTGGTCACTGCCTGGTGTTACAAAAAGGAGTAAGCAATTTTAAGAGATGGAGTTTTATGGACAGAAGTAAAGTGATTGGGGGACTGCTTTGAAGGAGACCATGGAATCTGGGTTCAGAAACACAACCCAGACTGACGAAATACCATCACCACGAGGTGACCAATTCTGTCGTGAATAAAGCGTCAGCCAGGGTGATCTTGCTCCTGGCCCCGTCCAGGGCAGAAGGCCTGAGCCACCGTACCCTGAAAAAATCTTTCCTGCTTTTCAATGGATTTCCCAGTTAGGCCATCATGGCCACAGAACTGACACAATGAGTAAACTGAGGCAGGAGCAAAAGAAACCAACAATCCCAGTCTCAAAGTGAAAACTCATAGAAAGAACCCCTATTTCTGAATTCCATTTTTCCCCTTCCCATCAGATATAATTAGCTCCGCCAGTGAAAAGCGTCAATCAAACGTGAAGGGTGAGGTAGACATGTTTCCGTCCTCTTCCTACTTGGATAAAAAAGACTCGACTTCCTCACAGTCAAAATTCCACTTCACGGAATCCCAGATGAAGTGGAGGCATCATCGTGGGTAGGAATGATCGCTGCGAATGACCTCCAGGAATACTGAAAAGTGGGCCGAAGGCTGGAAAACAGGAAGGAGATGGCATGGAGAGGTGACACAGACTTGCGGGCTCCAAGTGGAAGAGATGTTGACGGAGATGTTGACGAAATACTAGAAACCACAGAACTCCACCCACATGTGGCTTCCCAGGTAGCTAACTGCTTGTCAGGCATGACATCATCCGTCCCTTATTCTAGCCACTCTAGCTCATGAAAGGGTCATGACAAACTGTCTAGCTATAAAACCACGCTCTGGTCACTTTCCGTGGCACGTCCAGGAAATCTGCATAGGAGCTGCAAATATCCAGGTGGTTATCGCTATGAGCCTTCATCTTCCTGCTGCTGGAAGCAGTGAAAGGGGCTGCGAGATGCAAGGGGTCGGGTGGGGGTGTGTGGCCTATGGTCTTCTCTAAGCTCTACGTCCCTGATGGGAAAATAAGAGGCTGGGAGAAGCCAACATTGGGGAGATTTGCTTCAGAAGTGGACGAAGCAATAAAATAGATCTCTTATTGCTCTCTACATTCTAGACATTGTCAAATGAGCCAGTATCTTGAGACTGGGAGCCCCTTTGGAGTTGGTAGATGTGAGTTTTAAACATTCCTTTTATGTGACAGTATCAACTATCACATCTACCAGAAAGACACCAGTTTGCCCGAGCATGTCATTAAAGCAAACAACTGTCTTGGCGATCTAACCCTCTGAGGATGATGAGGTGCTAAACTTCAAAACTATGTAGACTCATTGGTGAAGGTATGTAGAAGACTGTTTTTTGGGGAGTTGTTTTGTTGAAATAGGGGGTACCAGTTAGAGTTCACTAGAGGAACAGAACTAATAGAATGAATATATGTATCAAAGGGGATTGGTGATAGCTCAGTAGTAAAGCTCTTGCCTCACGCAAGACGGGTCATCAGTTCAATCCAGAGTTGCCAGAAAAATAAAAGGGGATTTATCCAGTTCATACCTGACACCCTCTGGGTAGTCCAGCAATGGCTGTCTGTTCACTGGAGAGGATGAGATGGCTAGTTGCTTAGCCTATAGAATGGAGGCCTCATCAGTCCCAATATGGCGCTGAATGCCTAGAGGATTCTGGGAGAGCCACTGGTCAGCAGTCGATGCTGGAAGGCCAAAGAAGCTGGGTTCTGAGGTCAATGAAGCATAGAGGAGGCAGAGCTGGCAACAGCAGCAAGGTAGATGAACTTGCCTGCAAGACACAACAGCAGGTGGATGACAAGTCAAACCTTTCTCTCCACCCGTCCTTATGTGCTAGGCCACCGTTGGAGACTTGCCACCCACATCTAGCATGGGTCTTCCCATTTCAGTGAACCCAGTCAAGAAAATCCTTCATAGCTGTGCCCAGAAGCTTGACTGTTAATGGCTTCCAGAGCCACTGAAACTGACAGCCCTCACACAGACTCACTAGGTAACCCAGGCTAGACTTGAACCTGTGACCCTCCCGCTTCAGCCTCTTGAGTTCTAGGATCGCAACAGCACACTAGTACGCATGACTAGAGTCGTTTATTTTTATATTTAAAGCACTGTGCTGAGTACAGAACTTCCTGGCTTCCCATTAATTCTCCCTCCTTCTCGGCCCCAGAAACATCCACCTAGATAATATCCTTGGACCTAGGTAGACATGGCCAAGCAGTTCAATGTGTCCAGTTTCCACTCAGAGGATGAGGAGGATAGTCGTTATCTATTTCAGTTTTGTCATCGACTGTAGTCAGAAAACCTTCCAAGTTCAGGAGCGGCTGCTGGGATGGCTGCAACGCTGACATACGCCACCATGAACAGGTCTCTTTGCCCCTCCAGTCCCCTTGTCCGCCCATCCTTTCCCCTTCTTTCTCCTCCTCCCCCTCTGTCCTTCCATAGATGATACGCTCATCCTCACCCTCTTACTTCTTTCCTCTGTCTGAAGGCTGCAGCCCCAGCCTCAGTCGCTCTGATACACCGACCTTGAGAAGACGCAATCCTGTCTCCTAGACCACCACCAACCTTGGCTGTAAACTAGGGTTGGGGAGAGTGCTTGAAGAAGCAAAGTACCTAGAATGGAGGGGAGGAGTCAACTCTGACTTCTGAGCCAATGAAGACGTCTGCCTTTTTTTTTTTTCAAATAAACTTTTACTGGCTTGAGGCCACATACATTTATTTCATGCTGTCAGTGGTTGTGATGGTTTAGAGCAGAGGCTGTTTGGCCCACAGAGTCCATTTGGCCCCTTATAGAAAGAGTGTGCTGACCTCTGTCAGTACCACACAAGCACCATATGGTAGAAATAGCTCGCGATGGGAGGTGAACCATCAGCAGCCAAGACCCAGATATACCTCTAATTACCTTCATGGCTTTGAAGACACCTGATTATTTCTCCTTCTCCCCCTCCTTCATTTCCTCCTCCTTCTCCTCGTCTTCCTTTCCTGGTTCCTTAGCAGTCAAACGAAACAGGTGACTTCTATGTTCTTGGAACTCCTCAGCAGGACTGAAGGATATGCCCACCACCTCCTTCTCCCTAGACAGCCCTAAGCCATTGATGAAGCTACCAAGTGTGCAGCCCGGTCTTTACACTTGGTTGAGACCATCCCTCATGTCCCCGTTCAGCCAGTGCCTTCCATTGGGAAGCGACGCTCAGGCAAGTCCCACTACTTCAATGTCCCTTTCTTTGGGTACTTGAGTCCCTGAGCATCAGAGTGTGGTTTCGGCACAGCCTCAAGTCCTCCCGGCCCAGTAACACAAAGCAAAGCTTCTCCAGAAACTCTCTGGAAATAAAGGAACATAAACTAGAGTCTAAGGAGAAACTCTGAATCTTTCAGCTTCTGTTTCTCTCCCGCTGCTGCTAGGAATCCACGACCAAAGACTTGGCAGAACAGGGGGTTGATTTTAGCTGTTCTTGGCTTACATTTACTGGTTCCAGTTTGTTAACAAGGCAGGAGAGCTCCTACCAACCTCAGGAGTTGGGGGAACTGGTCGCACCGTATCTATAGGAAGAGCAGACATGGATATACTTCCGCACTTTCCAGTCTGCCAAAGTACTACACCAACTCTCTGTTCTATCCCATGTAATGGTCCCACTTGCTGTGGGCTGCGTCTTTCCACATCAATTAGATAATCCTGCAGAGGCTCGCTTAGTGCTCATCTTAACTCACTAATGCTCCACAGATGTGTCCCAAGGTTCAACTCTTCATTGTCAAGTTGGCATCTGTAACTAACACTATGTCTTCCGCAGAATATCTTGGTTGCATCTTTGTCCCTAAGTCTCAGTGGTCCAGAGATACAAGGTCAATTATGACAGTTGGCCAGAATTTCCCTTCATGTTTATTCTCTAGTAGTGAGTTCAAACATTCACTAGGCATGTGAGCTATAAGACCCGGCATGTATTCTTCAACCTCTCTGGACCTCAAACAGCTACATGTGCAGAGTATAGATGACTCTGTCTACCTTGAAAGCTTGTTCCAAGATTTCACACTGTAGCTATAGAATTTCTGTAGCTACAGAATTTTTGGAGACTCTCATTAAAGTGTTTTCTTTCAGTTAGGAGATTCTTTTGAAGGGATGCTCCCACATGAGCAGTTACTACATACCCTGCCCACATCCCTTCTTACTGAAACCCAAATGGGCTCCGCTTCCACATCTCATTCTCTACAAGATTGGTGTCTTGGTTTGAATGTGAATTGTCCTTCACAGCACACGTGCTTAAATACTTGACTCCCTGCTGGTGGTGATGTTTGTGAAGGCTTTGATACCTGTAAGAGGTGGAGCCTTGCTAGAGGAAGTACCTCACTGGAGGCAGACCTTGATGTTTAGTAGCCTTACTTCCCCCTTCCCTTCCTTCACCCTCTGTCTGCCTCCTGACATTGCTGTAATGTGAACTGACCTCCTCATTCGCCTACCGTGTGCTTTCTGCCATGGAAGGACTAAATCTCCTCTGGAACCATTAAGCCATGAAAAATAAACCCTTTCTCTCTTTGCTCGGATCTGAGTCTCACAGCAATGAGACAACTGGGGACACCTCGAGCCTCCAGCAGATGACACTGAGGCTTGGAAGCCAGACTCCAATTGGCTGCAACTTTCAAACCCCTGTCATTTCTCTGAAGATACACGAAGGTTCAAGGACAACAAGCCTCATGATCATTGCATTAGTCCTTCCATTGCTGCAACCAAATATCTGCAGCAAACAATTGGTAAAAAAATGAAGGTGTATCCCAAATCCTGGTTTCATTGTGGTTGTTTGACTCTGGGGCTTAGTGCTTGTGAGAGATCATTACTTCATAATGGCAGCACAGGGCAGAAAGAGCCTGCCTATCTCCTGACTTGAGGAGGCAAAGAGAGACAGGAAGGTGGCGGGTTCTAATATGCACTTCTAGGGCATGCCTCTAGCAACCTCACTTTCTTCCACTAGACCCATTCTCCGGAAGGTCCCACCATCTCTGAGATCTGCCAGTGAGAACTTGACTAGTGACTAAGATCTTATGCATGGGGGACATTCTAAAGTCTAGACATGTCTGACCTTCTGACCTTGAAACCATCTGACACCATCCACAAAATTCACTGTGCACAGAATTGAGTAGGAAAAAAGGCACCAAAAAAGTTCACAATCTCTTAATTAAGCTTATGATTTTTAAAATATTTATTTACTTATTCATTTGTGTGTGTGTAAGAGAGAGAGAGACAGAGAGAGAGAGAGAGAGAGAGGGAGAGAGAGAGCACTGTGAGTCCTTGTGGAGGACCAAGGATGACTTCAGGAATCATTCTGGATTACTTCTATCTGTGATTTCCCAGGCTTGCAGGCCGCCTGGGTTTCTGCCTGGTGTTCTTATGTGGGACCTGGGATCTGAACTCAGGACCTTCTGCTTTAGAGACAGAATCTAAAACCCTAAGCCATCTCTCCAACCCTTAGCTTATGATTTTGCCTTGGGCTGCATTCATAGCTATCCTGGGGTGCATGTAGCTCACAGCCATGAGTTGGACATGTCTGCTAGCAGGTAATCACTAGGGAAACATTCTCTTAGAAGCTATTCGGTTTCTACACTCGGACCTTGCTTTGTTATTTTCTTGTTGAAACAGATTTTGCTTTTGACCTTCTGTAAGAATCTAGAAATTCCTTGAGTGGGAGGATTACATGCCTTATATTCACACTGCATGTGCAGAGCCAGGCATGGGACAAGCATGTATTGAGGGGCCAGTGTGTGGAGGGGTGATTCATGGGTGGGATAATGAATGAATGATCTAAATGGCTGGTGTTGGGAAGAAGGGGCCCTTGGACATTCAGCATCCCTCGTCTAGAACAATAAGCACACCTTGCGCAGAGAGGATTCTGGAAAAGGAAGCAGCTTTCAGCAAAAGCCGGAACTAGAAGCCCAACTGTGAGCCACGCAATTGTCCAAAGCTGGGCTCCCGGCACCAATCCCTGCTCTCCGAGCTGCCAGGCCTCCCCGGGCCTGGTGTCAGAGCTGAGCCACTGCCCGGAGCAGTCATGCGTGCTACCTCAGCAGCTCAGGACACGCAGAGTCCTGCCAACGCACCTTCCGCTCCAAGGGCCAAAGTCGCTTCATCCAGCAGCTCCCCAACTCCCACCCTGCTCCTAACACAGGAGGGGGCACAGCCTTGCAGCTCAAGTGCGTCCTGTCAAGGACACTTGGCAAAAGCAAAAATTCCATTCATTTGGCTAAGGAAAGACCCACAGGACGTGGGGATCATGTCTTGACTCTTGATGCGACGGTTCTGTGTTTGGTTCTGTGTCTTGCAGGACTCTCTCCGTTCTCGCCTGTCCTACACGGGGCCCCTAGACTTGCCTTCAGCGTTTGGGCAAGTTCTGTAGTGCTGAGACATAGGCATATTTCTGGGCATGCTTGAGACGTCTTGATTGTTGGCTGGGGCTGAGCTAGGCCACACTTCCTCCTCCTTCATTCTTTCTCTCCGTGGTGGAACTTCAGGAACTTTTTCGTGGTGACATGGTGCTGCGGATGGAACCCAGGGCCCTGTGCGCGCCAGCCAGCTGCTCCTGCTCTAAATGCTTCTGTTCCTCACCGTGCTGGGGAAATTGGGAGTTAAGCGTTCCGCGATCGGGTGAGTCATGCATGGTGACCCAAACGCTCAAGCAATGTTAGAGATGACGAGATGCCAGAAGGCTGCGCACCCCGGGAGCTGGCCTCCATCCTTCGTGTGGATGGCTTGGGGGAAATGCTGGCTGTTTCATCTCAGGTGTGCCCCTTACACGCTGTGCATTAGCTGAGTGGATACAGCTGCCGTGCACCCTTCTCTTCTCACAGATACATCATACAGCAGCCATGCCTACAGCTACAAATTTGTTCAAGAAAGCATTGGAGGTCAGCCGGTGAAGGTGTTCCGGGACAACACCAAGTCAGACAAATGCTCGCTAGGGTGGCGCTGTGTGGTGGCTAGCTGCAGGTGTCATTCATTGAAGACTGAACCTTTGGATATACCTATGGATGATCATTTAGTTAAGACAAGCCTGTAAGAGACTAGCTAACTGATATGGAAAGACCCAGCCCATGGTGGGACCAATTCCCCAGACAGGTGGGTAAGAGGGAGTGAGATGGTTGGGTACTTGGCAAACAGACTGACAAGCTATAAAGTATTTGTCCCCCTCTCAGCTTTTCCTTGTGGATGTGCTATGGTCAGTTCCCTTAGATCCTGATGTGGTTCTAACTTCTGCCACAATGGGCTACACTCTAGATGGTGTGGGCTGAACAGTCACTGGAGCACTGGAATTGTGAAACGAAGACAGATTTGATTCACGTATTTATCACAGCAGCTCAGAGGAACTAAAACATACTGCTGACAGCCCATAGCATTCTGTTCCTTTTACATCCTTCTCATGGGATTACCTGTCCCCCTATTACATGCTAATATTTCTACCTGGAGGGGGAATAAGTTCTTCGTTGTTGCTTTAGCATAATGTCTCAAAGTTGACCCTTCCAAAACTTATGCTGAGACTTAATCCCCAACCTTAATAGACGCAAAAGAAGAAAAATTTCTGGTCTGAACATTCTTTCCAAGCCCCTGAACTCCACTCCCTCATTCTCCTGAGAAATGCTACCGAGAGAGGGGGAGTCCTTCCGGCAGTCATGCAAGGGGTAGGAACGACCAGTCTCTCTTGGTCACGATGGAAACAGTGACCCGCATCCGAGGGGTCAGGAAAAGCAGCCATTTGCTGGGTCCCTCTTCCCCTCAGTCCTCCCTGAACCAGATCCCCTGGAAATCATGCCAGACATGCCTTCCCACGACCATAACGCTGAGCCAGGCGAGCAGCATGGGCTGTGGTCATGGCCTCCTCCCACCCCGGTGACCCACCAAGGGAATCCTGAAGGTGAGTCTGGAAAACGCCCAGGCTCAGCACGTGGCACCAGCAAGCGGGTCTTCCTGCCCGGACACTGCGCGGTACCTGGAGGCCGAGCCTCAGAAGGGCTGGTTTAACTGGCCGGTGGCGAGCTCCCCCTCTGGGCCGTTCAACTGGGTGGCAGGTGTGTGGGGGCGGTTGAGTGCCAACCATGCAGGGAGCTGGATGCTTCTCTCGACCGCAAGTGGCGAGGACAGGAAGCAGGACTCACGTGAAGGCAGATGGGAAGAGGAGCACAGGGTAAAGGGCGGGGAGAGCAAGCGCGGGGCAGAGGGGGCTGAACCCCGCGGCCACGTGACAGGAGCAGACCCTGCCTGGGCAGCCTCATCCAACGCTGCCCATCGGGGCTGGCTTCTGGTTCTTGGAGAACCAAGTGCTTGCTGGTCGTGAGGATTAGGAAGGATGTATATTTTTTGTATTAGGAAGGATGTATATTTTTGGAATGGGTAACCGAATCTTTTAAAGGTATAACTTAGAAGGGCTGAGGATGAGATTCCAAGGTAAAGCAGCCTCTTAGTGTATGCAAGGCCCCAGATATAGCCATGTATATCCAGGGAGAGAGACAGAAACAGAGAGGCAAAGACAGAGAGGTAGCAAAAAGAGAAATACAAAAAGAGAAAGACTAAATCAAAGATGAAACTAAAATCACAAATATATGTATGCACGTGTGTGTGTGTGTGTGTGTGTGTGTGTGTGTGTGTGTACCAAACACATAAAAGACTTTTAAGGCAGTGAAAATACCTTTTATGATACTCCAATACTGATCACATGTCATTATGTTTTTGTCCAAGTCCGTATAACATTCACCACACTGAGGGAGGATGAGCTCTAACATAAACTAACGTAACACAAGGGCGACAATGATGAGCAATGTCGGGCAGCCATCGTAATAAACACACCACTCTGGTCCAGAAGTGCAGATATTTGTGGGCAGAACTATAAGGAACAGTGTGAAGGTGGACATTCAACCCAGATGTCTAGGAATAGCTGCACGAGCCAGCCTGTGACGGCAGTACTGGAGTGAGTCAGTCAGCCATTCAAAGGAATAAGAATAGTAGGGCCTAGCACTGTTGCCTCGTGTGCACAGGGCCCTGAGTTTGAGTCCTTGAGCTGAAGAGGAGGAGGAGGAGGAGGAGAGGATGGACAGAAGGAGGAGGAAGGAAGAAGAGGTGCATATGTAGGAGACACGCACCCTAGCCTGTGCCCTGTGAGCCCCGGTGCATTTCAAGGCTTGGAGAATACGAAGAGATAAATAGATGAAACTTCACCTTCACTCTTTTCTCCTATCAAAGTATTTAGAGCTCTAATCAGCAATTCAAATTCATAAAAGGGAAGCCAGGATGTGATGGAAGCAAAGAGACCTTGGAAATCCCACCCGAAGGGAGCAAGTATGGGCTGCGTTTTTCCAGCCATCTCCTCTTCCCTTTGCCTCCAGGTTTCCACTTTAGTCACTACCAGCTAACAACCCTACCTCCATCTCCTCTCTCTCTCTCTCTCTCTCTCTCTCTCTCTCTCTCTCTCTCTCTCTCTCTGAGTTACATTTCACATTTATGTCTTTTTCCCCTCTCTTAGATGAGAAAGATTGACTGTCAGTGGTGTACTGGCATCGCCTATGACAGCGTTCCAGAACTTTCCAAGAGAGCCGGCTCCACCACTTGAGGCCCGAGCTCTTTCCCAGCTACTGCATGAGGGCGGCGCGGGCGCGCACTCCGCTGGCTTCTGCACTGGCTCCAAGCACCGGCTCCCCTGGTCCAGCCACGAGCTTCCGCAGTCTCTCGAAGCAGCCCTCTGGCAGAGAACAGCAACCCGTGAGCTCAGGCAGCTAATGACCTTGAAACTATCCATTTATCTTGGCCTTCCCCCTCGGCGAGAGATGCCACGGAAAGTGCCAGTCTCCCTCTTTCTCTCCGAAGAAGGATGAACGTCGCCAGAGAGCCAGGCCTCACCCTCGCTTCTCCTCCTGGGCCAGGCCCAGGGCTGGGGTACCAGCCAGAGGGGAGAAGAAATCATTCTTGATCATTCCTAAGCCCTCCACCACGTCGGGGACAGGTGAGTTCTGTGGCAGAGCCTAATGTCTGTCGGCTTCTCCATAAATCTTCATAAGTAGGCAGCGCTGGTTCCTAACGGTCCCGCTTGGAGCCAGAGACCTGAGACGAGGCTCCCGGGCCGAGCTGCGCTGGCAGCCAGCGGTGCCCGCCGCAGCCCCCCAAGCCATCTCCAGCCTCCCCGCCGAGAAGAGGAGGGGGGCTCCCACCCGGAGGAATTGGAGCCCCTGAAACCAATCGTTCCTCTCAGCTACCCAGCATCTGCTTCGGTGGCTGCCCTCGTCCTGGCACGGGGGCCTGGGCTTCCCACTGGGCCCAGCGGAAAGCCAAGAGCTGGCACGGGCCAGGCTCCCCTTTGTTCATGGCGCGGGCCACTTGGGTGTAGGATGTTTCCTCGTCTCTCTCCTGCAGCATTCAATGGGATTCGGGTTAAACACCAATTCATGGACTGTGGCCTGGCGGGGAAGGCAACTTGTCCCCAGCCTGCAATGCAAACAAATAAAAACCCTAAAACCAACAAGAAAACTAGATTACCCTTGCTCTTGAGACAGGCCAAGCCGATATCAGAAGATGCTTGCGTTCCCCAGTAGTTGAATCTCACATTTTTGGGGGGGGGGGTGTCTCCATGTACTTGATATCTTTCTTTTTCTCCTCCCTCCCCAACATCAAAGCTGTATTTCTTTTCTTTAGTCACTGAGAACACCAGAACATCCCTGCACGGGTTCTTTGGAATCAGAGCATATCAAGGCTGCCTGACCTTAGGCGTCTCATCTCGAATGGCATCCAGAGGGCCTTAAAAGACACTTAAACATCTTGAAGAAGAAGGAGAGAGATCCAGGGTCTCCAATGATGTTCTCTCAATCAAATTGCTCATTGAGGATTGTCCCTCTAGAATCGTTGGTTTGCTTTTGTTTAATTCCCCCGTCTGGCTTGGAGAGCTTTAAAAACACTATATATTATTGTCAGTCAACCCACAGTTTGGGTGCAGATTTCCAGACCGCGTGGAGACACGAACAGGTAAGTTACTGTATTTGCTACTGTGCTGATGTGTGATCTGGCTAAATTAATCCTTCCATATGATGTCTGAATAGGTTATTATAAGGTGCTTAGCGATTTGGCAGGCAAAGCCCCATCTTTCTTTCAAGACGTTAAGAAAATAAATGTAAACGCAGAAAACATGGCATGCAGGGCACCTGCTGTCCAACTTCATAACTTGAATGTCAGCGTAATGTCGAGGAAAAGTTACCCACAAGAACAAGGGCAAAAGAGACTCTTCTTCTGACCCTCAGGTTTAGTCACATTGGATCCCAAGAGATTAAGACTTGATCACCTTCCAGTTTCCCAGTTTTTCTGTCTCAGTTGAAAACTGTTTTGTCTTCTGATGAAAAACCAACTTGACCTAATTTGGAATCAAAAAGGGAATTTATTTCAGAAAAAGTAAATAAATAAGTAAAGAGTTTCTGGGTCATGTCACAGGACCCGGGGGAGGGGCGGCAATGTGTTCTGCCCAGGAGCACACAGTAGGGGCTGGAAAGGTGTCGTGAGGCCAGCCCGTGCACCTGCCTTGTCTGTATGTTTCCGCTGTGAGCTCTCCCTACTTGGCAGTGGTGGAGGTGGAATGGGAGTGGGGTGGAGGATGGGGGATAAAGCCAGCTCCTGAGTGTTGAAGCCTATCTTAATTCCACCCCACCAAGACAGAGTGACCACACCTCAATTACAATTGGCAATCAAAAATACATGAGCATGCCTGAACTTGCTCTTGTGGCGTTTGCTGTCTGTCTTTTGCCTCGTTCATTTCTCAAGGCCACCTGTTCTTATTCACGAATGTGGTACCTTTCATCTCTCACTTAGAGTACTAATTGAGTCTCAGTGCTATTGCGTACTTAATTTTCAACTTTCTCTTGTACTCCCTTAGTTATTCCTCCACCTCACCCCCAGAGTGTTGTGTTTTATTCTGTTTCACTCTGTTTATCTTGATTTCATGGTAATTGCTGAAAAACTCTAAGATCTGATTGAGTTTTTCTTTACGTTTATTAATGTATGTATTGTGTGTGTGTGTGTGTGTCTTCGGAAGGTGGAGTGCATGCGTAGACAAACAAAAGGATACCTTGCAGGAGTTGGTTCTCTCCTTCCACCATATGGGTTCCGAAGGTTGAAGTCAGCTTGGCAGCAAACACCTTTACCCACTGAACCGTTGCACTAGCCTGACATAAAGTAGAAGAATGGTCTGCTTTATGTGTAGGTGTCTGGTGTCTTTCCTCCATTGCTACATATAGATGTCTAGTTTCTTGCTCTCTCATTAAGGAAATGCTTGACTGAAAAAACATATAGACTTGATCAGGCTTAATAAATGATAGTCTTCACTCTAGAGGAAGCAATGGTGGCTAGGTAAGGCACCAGATTTGGGGTTGGGAGGGCATTCAGATGAAGACCTGGACTCCAGGAGACTGCCCACTCATCTCTGCTTCTCTTTGCACTCCACACCCTTTTGTTTGCCAAAGGGATGGGCACCAGAGGGAAACATAGTTCAACCACTCAGTGAGTGGGATTTTTTTTGGGGGGGGGATGTCCTGGTTTGGGAAGGGAGGAAGTAGTCCTCTCCACGGTAGTAACTTCCCAACTTGTCTCGACCAATGCTTCCTCGCTGCTTTGTCTTTAAATTCGAGGTATTGCAAACTTTTGCTTACTGAGGATTATCTACATTATTTGTACATTTGTTCCTTTACATTTTATTGGAGTTTCAGGGAAGAAAAAAAATATTTGTGCTCAATTTGCCATCTTGTAAAAGAACGTGGGCAAATTTCTGATTTCAATTCCAAAACACAGAATCTTGTGGCTCCCTCTTAGACCAATAAGCTAGAGAAAGAAAGGGCTATTGGTTGTCAAGGTAATTCTCAGACAGGGTCACTGTCTCAAAGAAGTCACCTCACCGTGAGTGTTAAGGGTTTGGGATTCTCCTTGCTGTTGTAGCCTCTTGTTCCAGTAAGACTAGTTCCACGTAACACCCTCATTTTATCTTCAAACAGAATGGAGGACAGTCGTAGGCTGGTAAATGTTGAACAGGCTATGTGCAAACATGGAGGGCGTAATCCCAGATTTGCAGCATTTGCTGAGTTGTGTGGGGCAAAGGATCCCACAATGGAAGATTTCAGTTGTCTAGATGACACCAGGGGAAAAAAATCGGAAAAATATGGACAACGTCAACTCTTGAAAGTGTGTGAGCCAGCAGCAACACGCTGCTACTGGTCCTGCCCAAAGCGCCAGCGAACTATAAAGTATAAGAATGCATTAAGGTTCATTCAGAACAGAACCTAAGTACCATTAGTTTAAGCACATGGTGAGATGCATCATGAAGAGTGCAGGACATGTCATGAAGTCCAAGATGGGTGACCAGGACCTGGGGAGCTTTAACATTGCTCTGGTAACCCCCAATGTAACACTTTCAGGACTTTGTCAGTCTCCCACTACTTTGAGTTGTGTTGTGTTGCTTTACTTTTTTGAAGTACATCTCGTGGAGTCCAGGCAGCTTCAACATCTCTGTGTAGCCGAGGGTGACCTTGAACTCCTGAGACTGCAGGTGTGCGCCACCACCGCGCCTGGTTTATGTGGCGCTGGGGATCGGACTCAGGATCTTGTGCATACAAAGCAAACACTCTAACAACTGAATCACAACCTTGGCCCCGTGGGCTCCACCGTTTTGGTGACCTGATTCTTTTCCCAAGAAAGTGGCTCTTCATCCAAGCGTGTGCTAACTGATCAGATCTGGCAAGATAAAAGGTGCCAAAAAAAAAAAAAATTCAGTGTTTTTGAAGAATGGATCTCCCTTTGAAATATTAGTTAACAGTAGCCGTGCATACATGAAAGTTAAAAATAGCAAATATTTATATGTTTGTTCATTTCAAAAGTAATTCACCGATGGATGGCATGGTCAAAAATTTTGGTGAATGCTAAATACCTACTTGGAATAGGAGAGTGGGGAGCTCCATGCCCAGTTGTGAGGCCACTTGGTTGCAATGACATTGTTGCAAGGGATGTAGTGATCAAATGTCCCAGATACGGCTTGGAGTAAGAGGTCACTAAGGATAGTCCTGAAAACATCTTGTGGCAGTGGGGGTCACACTCCCCACCATCATCCACAACCAAAGCTCAATTTTCTTATGGGAATGTTAAAAGGAGGAGCAACTGGAAAAGGTTAGAATCTAGGAAAACTCAAGTTATACACACGATAACTTTAATGAAACTGTCATATACTGCAATATTCATTCAGAAATGTTGAAGGGTATATGCATACAGTAGTATTTCCTTTGGTGAGCAGAAACCATATTGTGTGCATTCTTGGGTCTGCTTTTCAACAGTGTTTCAAATAGTTGTAACTGTTTGAATTGATAATTGGTCTTCCTTCCTTCTCAGGTTATACAAAGAAACCCAACATAGGGTATTATCCAGCTACAAAAAGAACAAATGTTGTCATTTGTTGGCAACATTGGCTAGAAGCAAAGGAGGTATGTGGTAAGTGAGATAATCCAGGCACTGAAAGGTGCGCAAGCTAAAGCTCACAGAGGTATGGGACACAGTGGTGGTCATCAGAGGTCATCAGAGGTGGTCATCAAGATTTTTGGAAGGGAGAACTGAGAAAAGATAATGAATGAAAACTGGGGTGCAATTGTATAGGAGGAATAAATTCTCATGGAGGATAATTATGATTGACAATCATTAACTGAATTATTTAAAAATAGCTAGTAAAGACTAACAAAGATAAACAGCTGAGATGATACACTAGTCACCCTTATCTAATCATCATGTTATGTACAACTATTGAAATGTTACACTATACCTCATAAATGAGTACAATTAATTACAATACGTTCATTAAAAAAGAAAAAGGTATTTA
Source organism: Typhlomys cinereus (assembly GCA_023101885.1). Taxonomy (NCBI): domain Eukaryota; kingdom Metazoa; phylum Chordata; class Mammalia; order Rodentia; family Platacanthomyidae; genus Typhlomys; species Typhlomys cinereus. The sequence goes on along the minus strand of JALPQD010000112.1, from coordinate 4,807,423 downwards.
AAACATAAAATAAGAATGTTAAATTTTGGACTGGAGAGATGGCTCAGGGGTTAAGACTTTCTCTCAAAAGCACAAGGTCCTGAATTCGGATCCCAGGTCCCATGTAAAAATGCTAGGTGGAAACCAAGGCGGCCTGCACTTCCAGTCCTGGTGGGCAGAGCCTGGGAAATCCCAGAGCAAAAAAAGAAGGAGGTAGAAGCAATCCAGGATGATTCCTGAAGTCATCCTTGATCTTCCATAGGGACATACGGTGGCCTTTGATACACACACACACACACACACACAAAATAAATAAAATATTTTAAAAAGCGCTTCTCTTTAAAAAAAATGCTCAATTTAAACGATTCATTCTCTGTGGAAGAGTATTTGTTTTAGTTTTCAGTTACTTTATACAATTCTGTCTGGTTCATAGACCCTCTTGTATACATTTGAGAATTTCTCTAAGATTTAAGTAGTGGAAGCATTGGTTTATACATTGTGTGTGTCTCTTAAATCCTCATGGATAATACTTGCCTGTTTCCAAAACAGTTATGCCAGCTTATACCCTGCCTTCATCAGCATATAAGCGCACTACATGTCTTTACCAGCACTGTCATCAGATTTAAACTCTTGCCACCTGGGAGGCCTTATCTCTTTGCGATGCCACTGTAGTGTTCCTTTGTGTACTCTTGAGTGTTATCTCTTCGTGGCTTTCATATGCATTTCCTTCATTGCTAATAAAGTGCCTTTAGATATTTTGATTGGATTGGCCGTTTAGATGTCTCCTTGAATCATTTGCCAGGGTTCCCATATTTTTCTACTAATAGATTTTTTTTTTGTAAATTGCCTTGGGGGCTGGAGAGATGATTCAATGGGTAAAGAACTTACAATATAAGCATGAGGATCTGAGTTCAACCCCCCCAGAACTCATGAAAAGTGGGACACATAGCATGAACATCTGTAGTATCTATGCTTCTACAGTCAGATGGGCAATGGAGACAGGAGAATCCAGGAAGAGCTCACAGGTTGGCCTGACATAGGCAGAAGCCCACAAATAGACCATGCTGCAAATAAGGTGGAAGGTGAAGTCCAAAAGTTAAGGTTATAACTCACATGGGCCCTATACATGCACTACACACTTGCTGATATAAAATGAAACTGAATTGGAGTAGTGCTTTACATATTCTTTACTTAATATCAGTTTATTATTTGCAATAATTATGTTTTCTCGATTTCTTACAGCATGTGTAGTAAAACATTTACAGCTTACTCCAGCCTGGGTTTGGCTTTCTTTTATGTTTGTTGTACATTTTGATGGGTAAAGCTTTAATTCTAATGTAGTCAAATTCATGAATCTTCCATGTTTGAATCTTAAGGAGAGATTGTATGTGTGTGTATATATATAAGTATATATATTCATATATATTCATATATACTTATATATTCAATAAGTATATTTTCTATTACTACCTGAAATCTTATAGTTTGACCATTCACATTTAGATCTTTAATGTACTTACATTTCATTGTCATGACGACATTCTTGTTCCATTGGATCTGCCACAGCCTGGATCTTCTGTCCTCTGTATTGGGCTCCACTGATCTATTGGTTCATCTCCGAGCTCATACCACACTGTGTTTGCTGTAACTTAAATATCGACAATCTAGGGATAAGTCTTCCTGCTTCATCATTTTTCTTAAACATAGTCTGAGATATTGATTATATTCACATACGAATTTTTTATAAAGTCTTGCTGAGCTTTGGGTTAGGATTCAAAAACATAGTATATACAAATCAATTTAAGGAAATAGGTATGGTTCCCAAATTAGGCCTTCTGATCCAAGAGTATGACATACTTCTCAATTTAGATTTCTTTCAGTATCTTTTGTGCTCTTATGATATACATATTTGGTTTTCATCCATGCTTCCTGGCTCATAACTCCCTCCCTACAGCAGCCCGAGAAACTAGAATTTCTTTCCTCAGGGTAAGGCATATTAAACTCTAATCTCATACTTTTCTGTTTTGGAAATGACCATAAAGAAATTCTCTGATATACCTCTATCAGATAGCAGATCATGAAATCCCCTTTATTCCAGAGGGAGCCTGTCCATGCACTGAGAGATGAGCGTTGTCCAGATAGGCCAAGAAGACTTTTAATAGGCAAACCTTGCGGGGTTTCTGCATCTGATCTATAAGTAGTCCGTGAAGTCTCCATAAAACTCCAGAATGTCCGGTTTCCTGACCATGTCTTTGCCTGTATCCACTGTAATACCTTACAACAAACCAGTGGGCATGTGTGCTGCCCTGAGCCGTGTGAGCAAATTAAAACTGAGCCAGACGAGGCTCCTATGTTTAGCAGCATGTGTATCAGAAGCAAAGGTGTAAAGAACCTGGGACTTTGACTAGTATCTGAAGTTGTAGGATCATGTATGTTGGGTACTGATCCCTTAACCTGGAGGATCTGACACGGCCTCCAGGAACATGGAGTCAGAAGTGAATTGGATTAGAGGGACATTCGACCTGTATCTGCCACAGAACAGGCTGCTTTACTGCTAACAGGGAGAAATTCTCACATTTTCAGATCACAGAAGGGACCTGTGTTGGACGTGATAGGAGAAACTGAGTCTGAGTTATTCTTTTCTTCTACACATCAGATCTCCCAATATATCTTTAATTATGGTCCACACAATCTTACCTATTTAACAATATTAAAGCTACATGCCCCCCAAAGCAATGTACTGAAACACCCACCCAACTTTTCTCTTTGTCTTAGAAATTTGTTAAAGTAACAGAAAGCCGACTAACACAATAGCCAGCAATCTCAGTAATATACCTTATTAATTCTGGAAATTTACCTGCATATTGTGTTGGGTTTCCTGTCAGTACAATCTTTCTCTGCCTTAATGCATATCAGGGCCTTCATTTCTACATCCATCATTACAATCTTAATGCCTGTTTTTTTTCTTCTGCAGTATTGTAGGTTCCCCGAGGAATGGAATTCTGCACAAAAGTAGTGTTTGATATGTATGTGTTGGATGATAAGTGAATGGCTTCTTCTATCAAGTGACTTATCATAACATAAATAATAAGTTGTTGAATCAGAAGATAGTCAACAGACTAGGTCAGGAACCCAAATCAGAATCAATGGATCAGAATATATAGCTAGAAACCAAGAAGAAACTACAGACTGAGAGACTCTGTAAAATAGAAGAACCAAAACTAAAAAAGCCAATTTTCTAGGCCTCAGGCACAGCACTGCCTGCTTTTAAATTCATAATTCTCCCAAATATGCACATGCCTGTATGTCCACATGTACATATATTATTGCATTGCTATCACCCTGTCTGGGACCCTTGATCACATATGTTCTTGCACTCCTTCCCCCACATATACGCAGCCCTAGTCTCAGGAAACTGTGATCTGCCTTGTTAGGTTCAATGTGGGTTTTTTTTTTTTTTTCAGCTTCCAGAAACTCTGAGCTTTCTCTCCTATTTCTGCTCTGCCTGTCCGTTCCTTCCACTTGAAATGCACGTTCCACCTCCTGCCTCCTGGCAGATCCCTCGGATTTGTCTACCAGATCTCTGTTTGCAGTCACTTTCTCCAGGAAAGCCTGGCCTTACTGTCTGTAGATTGCTTAACCCCATCCGATAAAACAATATCCGACACCTAAGCTGGGCAGGTAACACAGGTCTGTAATCTCAGCAAGTTGACAGGATGAGGCGCAAGGAAAGCGCAAGACCTGGCGGGACTGCAGAGTCATTTCTCACTGAAAAACATAGTGAGAGTCACATCGAAGGGTAAAAAATAAAAAGAGAATTAGGGACATGGCTCAGTGGGTAGAGCATATGCAAGACCTCAGATTCGATCCCAACAAATAACGACAAAAAAATTATGTCCGTGCTTCCCTTTAAAAAGTTGTCCCCACAACAACCATTTATCCCCTGTGATATTACTTGGTTGATGATATTCCCTGCTAGATTGTGAGTTAGTTCCACACAGCTTGGTGACCATATCTCTGCCTTGTTCACTGACAGATTCCCCCGAGTGTAGTCAGCGCCTGGCCCTCGCACTGACGCAATAGTTCTTCCTGAACAGAAAGCTCCAGACCTTCACTGCCGGCTCTCCTTCCCCTCATCATCCTATGAAGTCTCTCTCGGATCTCCTAGGCGCCTCCTCCTTGCCCCCAGCCCTCTGTTCTTCATTCTTCCACGTACAAATCATGCAGAAATGCTGGTCCTCTCCTCTTCATCCCATAGCCTAGTACCACCCTGTTCACCTTTAAGCTCTTAAAACTCGCATTGGTACCTGGCACAGAGCAGGCACTAATATATGTTAGCTTGAAGAAATGAGTTGCTGCAAATTGAAACATCAATACAATGAGAGAGAAAGAAAGAGACAGAGAGAATGACATGCAATTGAGCGTTGCTTTCTACGGATCATTCTCTTACATGAAGCTACAAGTTCTTTATGATAGTTTAGTAGTTAGTCTCGCTTTGACACAGGATCTGAGAAAGAAACAGATTCTAGAATCTGGCTGAGATCTAGAATCTTGCCAGTAGTGAACCAAGCTGCGGAGGATCTGGTGTGTGCTATGCATGGATGTGTATGTAGTATCTCGCATACATATATTTTTTTCCTTCCTAAAAAAACTTACAAAAATAAAGAAAATGTCAAAGCCTTTTAAAGGGCGTGATCACGCTGAGTAATATGAGCCTTCCTGGATTTTTTACATTATTTCAGAAGGAGATGTTTTTTGTGGCTCTTGCTAAAAATAAAAGACATTTCAGAGTTTCTCCGTAAATGAAGCGCTGCAGACTTTTCAGTTTTGTTGTTTTCCCCTAAAATTAATATAATTAATTAAAACTCGATGTTAGTCTGGTCTGTAATCTGTGAGTCAATGAGTCACAACGTCTTATGCTAATAGGGCAGTGTAGCGTTCCCTGCTTAACAGCAGCCCGTGTCCCCGCAAAGGACAGAGAACAGAGGGCGACAGCCACGCTGAGGGAAAGACCCTCCGTGCTGGGCCGGGGCGGCTTTATATTGTGTTTGGAAAGGAAGAGTCTGAGAATAATTTGGAAAGACAACTGCTTTTATCAAGTGTGAGAAATTAGCCTAACTGAATTTAAATGTAATTGCAAGAGCAGCTGGCGGAGGCTAATTTCTGTTCGACGCGCTTTCTCGGGAACAGCACCTCCCTTCTGTTCCCCGGGAGGGGATGGTGTCTCAAGATTTACATCTCTGACATCAGCCCTTACAGGCCAGTCTCGATCTGGGGTCATGCCAGGGCCACGCAGAGGGACGGGTCCTCTCGCTGGTGGGCTCGCCTTCGGTTGTACTCCCCCTTGCTTTGAAATTAGACCAGAGGGTGTGGGCATTCCATCGATGCCAAACCTCAGAGGCTCCGGCCCCTCTGTGGTCCATTCAGGCGGAGATTGTTTCCTAGATGGTATCCTGCCTGGAATCTGGGGTTTGGGATGGTGGATTTCCACGTTGCCTACAAGGACCTTAGGCTGGAGGCAGGATAGCTCAGATGGTAGAGTGCTTGCCTAACACACACGAAGTTCTGGGTTCAATCCCCAGGACTGCATATAGCCAAGTGCATACTTTGGTTCTGAGGTTCAGGTGGTGAAGCCTCTGAGGTTCAGGAGATGAAGACTAGAGAATCAGTAGTTCAAGGTCATCCTTGGCTATATAGAGTTCATGGCTATAAGAAACAGTGTTTCAAAAAGGGAGGGAGGGAGGGAAAGAAGGAGGGAGGAAAGGAAGAAGGAGAAAAAAGTCTTCAAGTGCCTTCCACTTTTCAGGCTAAGAACAGGAACCTTCTTGCCTTTGGCTTATCCCCTCCCTGCTCTCCAAAGCCAAGTCAGACTGGGTAGATGAGACATCATATGACTACACTTCCAAGAGCCCTGGCAGCCTTGGGCTTGGGACACCCACCCATCTATTTATTTGAAACCAAAATCCAGCTTAACATGGTGTTGAGGGCAATTGTGCGTGGATAGGAAGTCAGTGTGGTCCATCGGGAAAGGGACTGAGTTGAGGATAGGAGACAGAAGACGCAACAGGAAGGACAGAGAAGTATAAACCTCCATGTCCAGGGTCTTCCTCCACTCTGGCCTGAGATCTCATCCGCTCCCTTGGAGCATTTCTTCGATGCACTCACTACAGGCTTTCTGGTGCCTGCCCGCGGCCAGATCCCTTTAGGTGGGCAGCTGACGTTATCCAGCGCAGGGCTCTGGGCTCCAGCCAAGCAGTCTGCTGACCTCTCTTCACCAACATCTTTCTTCAGTTCCATGAGGACTCCCCTGTGCATGCGGAGTCCTCCGAGCACAGAGGCTAGTGCTCCTCCCGGCAATGCACATCCAAGGATGCTCAGAAGTGTGCGTACGCTTCCCCCCTTCTCCACCCACTCCCCCGCTTATATGTGGACACGGGTGCCCTGACCCTCCGTGGAAGATTCTTCTAGCTCCTCTCCTTCTGCCTTTGCAATTGGGCCCAGCAAGATGATGCTTAAGGACCACAGGACTGTCCCCACTGCCAGAAGTATCTCTGGACTGATAAACACCAACACAGTCCCCCACCTTAGCCAGCCCAGCATGTGTTCTCTAGCTAGGAAACTGAGCCTGGGAAGGCCCAGGAGCTGATCTTGCAGGACTGAGAATCAAGCCCGTATCCTGGTGAAGACTTGACCACCCTCCCACTCTGCCACGATTTGTATTTCATGAGGGACAGCGGGGGGGCAGGGGAGTTCTCAAGTTTTTGGCAGAGATAGAAGGGTATCCTGACTCCCAAATATCTGTAAATGTTAGGAAGTATGAATACGATTTGGAGGGAGAAGGAGGGAGCCTGACATCTGCCACTCACACTGGTCCCTCGATCCCTAAAGCAAGGAGAGCGCGTGTAGTTACCAGAGGGTTCTCTTCAACTCTGTGACTCTGATGCCGAAGGTCGCCCAGAAGGGACCTGGTTGTGGGGCAGCTAGGAAACAGGCTGAGGGTCTTCAGTCTCGAAGGATCACTTAAGAGCATCGCATTTCTTAACAGCTGTAGAGCTGTAGTCCCTAGGGCCGGTGGCATGTTCATTAACAAGTCGCGTTAAGGCCTCTGGTTTCTATGGAGGCTATTACTTGTATACTCACTGATTTTCTTGGTTAGAATCTCTTGGTTCAACCGTTGTGAAATCTGTCACTCCCAACCTTCCTCAAGTGAACCGCATAAGAGACAACGGGTGAGGGGGGAGGGGCAGAATGCCGAGGATGGAGCCACGGTCCCCCGAACACACGTGGGAGCCCTGAGGGTCTGCTGCACACCCGGCTCGGCAGGTGCGTGAAGTTCATTCAGACTGAGCCTGGACGGCCGGTCTGCGCAGGTCTGGACGGGAAGATGCTTTAAGATCCAACAAGCACAAGCTTTGTTTGGTCCGTCCACGTGAGGGCTGTGCGCCGAGGGGTCTCAGCCAGGTGGTAGATGTCTCCTGTTGTCCTGTAACTTGGCTCGGAGCACAAGATGACCCATGTCACCTGGCGCCCTGATAACAGAAAGCGAATTCCAGCAAAAAAGTGCCCATGCCTCGGTTGGCCATTACCAGACTCAGCAGGCTGCTCTGTGCCATCTGGCCACCTTAGAGAGCGCACAGCCGCTCTGCTCCGCGCCCACCTGGCTTCAGCTGCCTCCTCGGTGACAGGGCCGCGTGGCCAACACTGGGCACAAACTGGGCTCTGATTTACCTGCTTTCCTGCTCTGGGCATGCTGGGTCCAGATCTCCTCATGTGGCCGTGCCCCAGTTTTCTTCTGAGGGGCAAGCGGTCTTTCAACCTTATTTACGAATACTGAAAAATCCAAAGCTCAAATGCATGTGCAGGATTCAGAAGGCAGAATTCAAGTTCGTTCATTGCCAAAAGACTTCCAGAAAAAAAAAATTCCAAAGGTATCGATGCAGAAAATAAGTCCCAGATATTAAAGACAGTCAGGGGAAAGGATACATATCCTACAGACATCTAGATAGTCTCTTATAGTGATATAACAAAGATGAGGACCAAAGCGAGCTTGTTCAGAGCCCCTGAACAGGAACTGAGCCGACACTATATTGTCATGTGCCTTGAAGGGGAATTCACATAAGACCAGGTAATGTTCCTACAAACAGAGCCCTCCATTTATTGCTATAAATGCAAAACTATATAAAAATATGAAAACCCAGAGACAAATCATATAGACAGGATGGGGGAGGGCTTGGCATCAGCTACAGAAACCAGAAGGCTGCTCAGAGAATGCCGAAGAGCCTTGAGGAATACAGATGTGAGAATGGTTGGGCATGGTCAATTTGCAAACACCCCTTCTTACTTCCCTAGCACCCCTGGACCTCATTCTTCAGGAAAGAGAATTCTGAAAACCAGAACAGGGAAGAACGGCGGGGGCAGTCACCTGGTTTCCAGTTTTGCTAGCACTGAGGTGGTAATGACCAGGATCAATAGATCAATTTCTATCATCACTTAAGCAAAGCTAATACTGTTCCACTTGACACTGATCCACTCCATTGGCTTTTCCCAAGTAAAATACCTGTGATTTGGTTTCAGCAATTTGGGAAAGAAACAAATCTTACTTTATCGCTCTGGCCTCTTTCTGGAGTTCTTCCTGTGGGTCTCCAACTTTGAGCACCCACAGGTCTTACATTATCTGTTAGCTATTCAATCTCTTCCTAAAGTGGACCTTAAAATACTGAGATTGCTCTCCTGCCTCAACAGCAGTCAATTTAAATAAGTGTGGCTGCCCTTTTACACTAATAGGTAGAATAGAGAATACATTCTTAATGCTTTTCTAGTCAATGTGTAGTTGTTTTGATATAAAACAATTTATAAATGTTAGGTTAAATTCTGTAAGGTGAGTAGAGACGCTCATCTCACAAGCCTAATGACCTGAGTTCAGTCCCTGACATGTAACGGTAGAAGGAGAGAAGCAACTCCACAAAGTTATCCTCTGACCTCCACATGCATGCTATGCTACATGTGTATTCACACATACACATACATGCACATGCAAACACACAAAATAATAATAATAAATTTTAAGAAGGAATTCTTCCAGGTCTAAAACTGATGGAGAGTAAGTCTACTCCCACTTACCCTCCAGCTTAGAGCTTACCCTCCCTTTCTCTTTTTGTTTCTTGGCAGCCGTGAAGTAAGCTGGTTGCTCTACCAAGAAACAATGTTTCGTCGTGGGGCCTACAAACCATGGATGAAAACCTTATTAGACCCCAGGAGTCAAAAATAAACCTTCTTAATGGAAAAACTGACTAACACAGGTGTTTTCACTCATTCTTTGGTTCTCCTTCACACACACACACACTCTGAGCTGTAGCTGGTTGTTGCTACAGTTTGGATCTGAAATGCTGGCAAAGGCCCATGCATTAGGCTAGGGAGATGATTCAGGGGCTAAAGCCTTTAGCTTGCAAGATAAAGGACCTGAGTTCGGATCTCCAGATCCCATGTAAAAATGCTAGAGGGATATGGTGGCGGCCTGTGGTTCTGGCCTCAGAAAGTAGAGCCTGGAAAACCCTGGAGCAAAGCAGCAATGAGGTAGAGCAATCCAGGGTACTTCCAAATGTCACTCTTGGACCTCCACAGGCGCACACACTTAAGTGCCCCCTGGTATACTCACGCACACACACACACACACACACACAAGGTCCATGTGCTGGAGGATTACCCCTTGCCCACGGTGTTATTAGGAAATAGCAGCACCTTTAGGAGGTAGGACATGGTGAAAGGAAATCGGGTCCCTGGGAGCATGCCTTTGAACCACACCCCCTCCGTTTCTCTTTTTGTTTCTTGGCAGCCGTGAAGTAAGCTGCTTGCTCCACCAAGAAACAATGTTTCATCATGGGGCCTACAAACCATGGATGAAAATCTTACTAGATCCTAGGAGCCAAAATAAACCTTCTTAAAAACAAAAACAAAAAACAATCATGGTCTCCAGTGTTTTGTTACAATAATGGAAAAACTGACTAACACAGGTGTTTTCACCCATTCTCTGGTTCTCCTTCATCCAACCAAGGACTGTTTTGTCATCAGAGAGAGCTGAGTCCTGATTCTGGCCCAATCACTTGGCCTCCTGTCTCTGAACTTCAATTTCCTCACTAAAGAAACGAAGTTTTTAACATGTTGCCATGGTTAATCTTGGGTGTCAGCTTGACCACACTTGGCCTTAACTAAGATCAGCTGAGACCACCTGAGGAGATTATCTGGATCAGTAGATTTACAATACAAAGACCAGCCCTAGATCCCATTGGAACCTCCCAGTAGCAGACCAGATAAAAGGAACCATAGAACAGGAGACAAGAAGAAGAGAGACTCTCCAGGAATCCTCCAGCACGTGGATGGGAGTGACTTAGCCTGCCAGCTTCAGCCACCAGCCACGTCACCTCTGCCGTGAAAGACTATATCTCCCCTCTGCAACCTTAGGGTGAATAAATTTCCTTTTCTCCCTTAAGTTATTTGACTTTGGGTGTTCTCTCACAGCAATAGTTAAGAGTAACCGTTACACATGTACTTCGTGGGCATCTGATAAGAGTTAATAAGAAGCATGAAAAGCTAAACAGGGTTCCTGGTGGTCAGCGTTTGAAATCACCATCCCCATGCCAACGCCTCTTTGCCTTTTGATCATTCATTTCAAGATCATCACTGATTCCCACCATTTCCCGTGGAAACGAGCCCTGCTTTAACTTCCTGGCTGCAGAGAGGCCGCACCACTTGAGTCTTTCATCTCATGGTCCTGATCCTGCATCTTGGGGTGTTTGCTCTCTGTGCGCACCCCGACTCTTCGAAACAGTATGCTCAGCAACCGTTTCTTTATGGGTCTTCGGGGATTGCACAGTGCATGCGCATTTCCCAAAAGTCAGTTTCCTCCACCCATCCATCCTTCCTTGTTCCCTGTGCTAAAATAATTTTGACGCGTGGCACACCAGGGTGAGATGTCACTCATCTACCTAAAAACCCTCGACCATCTGGGCAAGGTGTTTGTCTCCTTTCACCAAACTGTATTCTCTTTAGACTCTACTAGGTCACAATGGATATTAATCATCTAATCAGACACTGAATTCATAGTCCTCTGCTAATCATGTTAATGGCTCTTCCTTTTCTAAGCATTTACATAACATCTCTTCTCTCTACAACCATCCCAAGGCTCCTCAGAAAATGCTGGGGTGAGCCTGGCCATCTTTAAACTGAGTCCAATGTCCCAAGAGTCACCTGACTTCTAGAGTCTGCATCTATTGACCAGAAAGCTTCCAAGTGCACATCTCTCTGGTTGAGCATCCTTTCTGGGCCGGGTTTCTCTCAACTCCAGATGCACAGCACCTAGTCTAATTAGACCTGCATCCTATTTGTGTAGGCTGGGGTGGGATGAAGAGATAACAAGAGGGAGGGAGATCTCTACCTCCCAAACCTCCTGTCTGTGACAAATGCTGGACAGTGTGTCGCTGGTGTAACTGGTATACACTAAGATAGATTTGCGATCACCCCAGCAGGAAGGCACGTGAACAGCGCAAGTCTGTTTCCTTATGGATCAATTCTAACAAGCAAAGTTAAGTGACCTATTACCATTCATGCTATAGCCTTGGCATTGCAGACGATGCTCTTGTTGGACTCAGAGTGCCCACTATGCACTGTTTGGATGGTACAGAAATCCTACTCTCTGGCGGTTGATTACCCATCTTTGCTTAGCTGTTGGGAAAGGTGTGTTCATTCTGACAGTAAGGCTGGCTCAATCCATCTACAATCAGCTCAGACTCAAGAGACCTGAGCTGGAAATATATCGCATCATACTTTGAAAGAAGAGCAGTTGCTAAATCCAAAAAAAGGCAGGTCAAAGACTAGCTGGGGCCAGGGAATGATTGACACAGAGTGTGGGGGGACTTCTCTGAGGTTAATGATTTTGTTTATATTCAAACACAACCTGCGGGTGAGCGAGTACAGGGCTTGGACGTTTGGTTAAGCAAACATTCCGAGAACACATTGGCCAACGCCGCGGCACGTGGAGAAGCACTTCACACGTATCTGTGTGGAATAACGCTGATAGGAGGAGACTCAGCAAAATGGTTTCAGATTGAGGAAGCCAAGGGCTTCTGCTGCCAGATCACACGTAAAGGGTTAATCCCAAGGCCCACACGGTCCTTGGGATTGGTTCTGGGGCTGTTGTTGCTTTTACTACCACTGTGTTTGTGGAGACCACAGAGAAGGTGGCCAAGGGCCTGGTTCATTTTCCAGTCATTTCCAGCACCCTGGCTTGGGAAGCAGGCGCTGGGTTCCAAGCACGGACGTTCCGCGGCCAGCCATCTGCTTCTCGCTCATGTTCTGGTGCGGGATGCAGACCGAGAACATTCTCAGAGACAAAATCAATCATCTGGCAAAGAGGAGGGAGTTATCAGCTTCACAAATGAGCTCCTTAGCATTAATTAATTTATTCATTAATTCCACAATAACTTATTGGTGGTGTATTATATGATGAGCAACACAGAAAGGTAGGTTGGAAGATGGAAGAGAGGGAAGATATATGATTACAAATATGCTAAAAGATAAGCCTGGCTCATTATGAATACCATGCTGGAAAAATCAGGTAGACTCTTAATTGGAATATATCACTAATAAAGGCAGTTTTGACCTGTGCGTGTAGCATATTACAGGCTATCTTACAATGCGCAGCTTTCTGAGGATTCCATTAAAACTTCACTGAGGGGCTAGGGAGATGACTCAGAGGTTAAAGCCTCTGCCTCACAAGCCAAAGGACGTGATTTCAGACCCCCACATCCCACATAAAATTGTCAAACAGATTATTTCAGGGGCCTGTAGTTCTGGCCCTGGAAGACACAGCCTGGGAATCCCAAGAGTAAAGCAATAAGAAGTTATAACAACCCAGCCTGATTCCTGACATTACCTTTGAGCCGCCACAGTTGCACACGCTCAAGTGCGGTCTTGTAACACCACTCACACGTGTACAACCACTCACATGTAAACACATGCATGTGCGCAAGAAGGGGGGCGTACCTTCACTGAGGAAAGGGCACTAGAGCGACTAGAAATCCCCAAAGCCATAGAGAAGGGAGAAAGAGATAGCCTTTGAAGTCAGCCGGACCCACACCCTAGCCCTCGATTTAATTACGCAACCTTGTTTTTCCCAGACTAGGTGGGCCTCTCTCTCTCCAACTGCCACCTTGCAGCATGGTAAGAATTCAGGCACGAACCATATTTGATGTTTATTAAAGGAACGGACACAAAATGAATGGTGGCTTTCTTTGATTAACTATCTGGGGCTCTGAACAAGAGCATTTCAGGTAGAGGGAACACCGTATAAAAAAACAGATGTGGAGAAAAAAATGGTATGTTTTTAAAACAGAATGTTGTCCGCCTTGGGGGGAGAGAATTACAGAGAAGGTTGGACAGGCCCCTGGAGTTTGTTTCTAATGCATACGGTATTATATTAGAGAAGCATTATGCTGGAGTGTTGGAAATTGATTCTCTTCAAAATCACTCTTCCTCCTCAACCTTCTCTACCCAGCATCCTCTATGAATCAATCACTTCACCATCTCAAGGGTTCCCATGTTCAATGTGACCCTATGCTGCAGCCACATCTACATAGTCATTTAAAGTTGCTTCTCCTTCAGGTGCGTTCTGTCCCTAGATAATCCCTCAGAATATCCAGCAACGGAAATCCAAACATGCAAAGAAATGAAGGCGAGGTCTTGACAACACCAAGCATCCTATGTTCTCTAGATGGCCCGTCTCTGCAGGGGTTAACTTGAAATAATAATAGAGCCAACATCACGGGGTTTGAATGAGCTCATCTCATCAAGTCCATGCCAAGTGCTCAGATATGATAGTTGTCTGTTATTAAAATGATTAGCTTTATAAAAATAATTTCCCATTCTATACACATGAACACGCGCAGTGAGCAAACTAGCAAGGAGTTCCTTGACAAACACATAATTTACCTATAACTTTTCAGGCAGATGTAGTCTGCGAAGAAGAAAGCACAAGCATATGGGAGCAATGTGATTTAATCATCACCTAATTAGCCAAACTATTTAAAATAGGCCTCACAATGATGATGAAAACATTCTCACTTCTAAATGCCGGAAGCTGCTTCTTCCCGCAATTCTCTCCCTTGGAGAACTGCGAGCCGAGTGACTCTTGGCTCGTGGCTCACGCTTCCTCTCCACTCCATATTTCATGTAGACCTTAGCGATTCTAATCACTTCCTTTCTTTGTCATTAGGCGAGGTGAGGTTGAGGTGAGGACCGCTTCTGCCATCTTTCCTCCTTTGGTCATGCTTCCTTTAGCGGACGCTGCCTTTGTGTTGGACGGGTGTGTCTGAGAGGGTAGGAATGAGAGCTGATATTTACGAAGCCTTCCACCCCAGCGTGTGTAAGCACTGCACACACAGCGCTAGGAGATTAATGCCATCTGTATCTCCACTGCCTGGAAAGAACCGAAGTAGCGAAGTCTGATGTCTCCCAACACAGGGCATCCGGGACCCACATGAGGTGTCCTGCTTCCACTCTTGCTAGAGGCAGTAGATCCTCATGCTGACTCTTAGCTGTGAAGAGCAGTTCCTGCGAGCAACTCCTAGTTTACTCCAAGTTTCTCTTCTAGAGTCTAGAGCAGTATTTTCAGAGAGTCTGCAGCTTTGTTTTGTTGTTGTTGTTGTTATTGTTTTGTTTTTACTCTGTGTGTGTGTGTGTGTGTGTGTCCCCGTGGAGGACCAAGGGTGACTTGGAATCATCCTGGATTGCTTCTACCTCCTTCTTGCTTCACTCTGGGATTTCCCAGGCTCCAACGCCCACCAGAGCCAGAAATGCAGGCCACCGCCATTTCCTCCTGGCATTTTTACATGGGACCTGGGATCTGAACTCAGGACCTTCTGTTTGCGAGGCACAGTCTTAACCCTTGAGCCATCTCTCCGGCCCCATTTTCAGATGTCTTAATAGTAACTTTCTGGACACTCATACCAGGTCAATGACTAACCAAGAGATGATTTTTCTAACAGATGACTGATAAAAGTCTGTTCGTTTTTTTGAAGGCTAGAGAGACTTAAAACTGGAAGTAAAAGAACCTTTGAAGTCTTTGAAGGTGAATCAGAGAGGAAAAGTGCTGTAAATGCTAGAAAGCCTGCCAACGGAGACCAAAGGGCAGGAAGGTCAGCGGCAAAGTTATATAGAGGAGTCTGGCATTCAATAAACAATTGGACTCGATGTTTTCAAAGGCCTTTCTAGTCCCTGCGACGCCAATGTTCAATGTGGATATGATTTTTTTTAACTTCCATTTATAATGATTTTGGTTTCATAGAATACTTCAGAGTAATGAGCCCAGGTTTGTGCTTCCATCCACCTCTTAGACATCTGCACATCCAAATTCCAGGGTGCCTTGAAATCTCTACACCCCAAACTTTAACACGCTGGCTCCCATATTCTTCTTTCCCTTGGCCACACCATCACCACATAACAGCAGAGAGATGGACAATCCTTATTTGCCAGACCAGCATGTCTGGCCAAGTGAACAGAAGGATGCCAACTCTCTCAACCAGCTCTCAGATTTATTCCAGATTTAATCCCACCCACCATGGGCTGGGTCTTCCCCATCAGCTAGACAATCTCCTGCAGGTTTGCTCTGGGCTTAACTCAACCATCAACTCTCTACAAATGTGCCCAGAGCTCAAACCCTCCACTGTCAAGTTGACACCTGTGCCCAACTATGACACTTACCCTTTCCAGTCCCACAGTGACCCTCTTGGTGTAAGTAACTCACATTGCAATATTTTTTGCAGTCTACGGATACAAAGATGTAAGTCATTCCTTTTGTTACTTTCAAATAGCTCAGAGCCTGGAAAAGTAGACGGGCACAACTCACGATATTGTAGCAAGATGTATAGTGGAAGTAAAGTAAGTGTGCAACAGATCCAGTGTAAGAAGCGCTTCTCGGCCTCTCCCTGAGACACAAGACCTCCTAAGTCTCATGTTTTCTCCGTGATGCCACCATCCAATCCAGTCTCCATGTTGCTAGGATGACAGTCTACACCTCTGTATGCCAGCATCAAAAGCAAATCCAGAGTCGACAGCCTAGCTAACTCATTGTTGAAGTGATGGGAGCCTACGCGCATGCTCAGAGAAAGGAGAGACCGGTGAGAATGGAACCCTGGGCGAACAGTGGCAGCAGAAGAGATAGTAAGAACCTTGCAAGGAAGTGGAGTGGAAACGCGCAAGGAGATAAACGCAGAGGCAACAGTGAACGAAGACGTGAGAACGGTGGATTGGGGAGCCAGCTTAGGGTTAAAGCGCGGCCATGCAAGCAGAAGGGCTGGCGTTCATATCCCCAGAGGCCACGCAAAGTAATGGTGACTGTGGGAGGGCTCCTCTGTAATTTCCATCTCAGGAGCCCCCAGAGCATCCTGGCTGGTTAGACTCACCCTCACGGAGTGCTCTGGGTTCAATTACAGACCCTGTCTCAGAAAAGAATAAGGTGAAAGGATGATTAAAGATGGTTCCTGATGTCAGCCTTGGGCTACCACACACATACAAAAACATGCACCCATGCACACACACACACACACATCTGAGCCCACAAACATGCAAACATGCATACACACATGCATACCCTCTCACACACACATATGTGAAGCAAGATGTGGAAATGGAAGATAGTTTTAAATGATACTAAAATTTAAAGCATCAAGAGTACTGAAGATGGGTGATTAGTTGCTTATAGATTTCAGTCGATTGGTAGAATCGGGATTCTGACATCTTAGGTTTGAGATCAGGCAATGAGCTACTGGAGGGAACTGTGATGTTTCCTTTTAAGAAGAAGAAGAGGAGAGGCTATAAGTCAAGCAGCCTGTCATGGATTCAGTTCACTTGAGACCATAGTATTGTTTTAAATGTGAACAAGAGACCAGCTTGCATCTTTTTGCCTTCTGCCCCTCATCTCTACCCCTACAGAAACCAGCATGGCTCCATATATGTCGGTTCAGGAAGGACGCTCGGATTTTTCCATAACTAGGTTTTCTAAAATATTCGTGAATGTTTGGAAATAGTGTCTTCCACCAACGCTTTTGAATATTGTTCAGAAGTTTTCTGGTCCTACTCATTTCTATTCTCCAAGAAGAAGAAGCGTCTAGGTAAAAATAAACTTTCATAGATCCACATGAGTTATTACAGGTTAACTCATCATGGCCCAAATTAAACTATTGAAGTATTATTGTTGTTATTGTTATTGCAGTACTAGGGTTTGAAGGTAGCAACACATGCTAGGCAAGCCTTCTACCACTGAGCTAATCCTGCGTTGAATCCTATACCCAGTCTTTTAACCTCTTATCATTTGATTATTTCTTGGCTCACACTGTACTTTTGCCTCTTTGGGGGCAGGATGTTGTTAAATTTCTCAGTCTGGCCTTGAACTGGCTCCACAGGTCAGGCAAGCCTTAAACCTGTGATTTCCCTTCCTGCCTTGCCTTCCTGCCCCCCTCCCCCTTAGCCTCCTAAGGAGTTTGGATTGCAGACCTGTAGCACTGGGTCCAGCTCCAAATGAAGATAGATCTTTATGCTCTTAGCCATTGGTGGGCCTCCCATGCTTGTCCACAAGAAAACAGGATTTGGATTACTACATGGCTTAGTTCACAGCAACACACAACAATTTACAAGCATCTTTAACAAGGGCTGGCAAAGCTCTACATATGAGAACTAACTTTATGGCTGGCCTGTCTTGCTGGTGTCTGATCCTTGAGGCTCTCTTGAATGTGAAGGCTTAGGGTCTTTTCGCCACTAGGTCCCAAGTGGTCTCACTGACGCTGGACCCAAAGTCATTTACAATGTGAAATGACAACATGGTTGAACAAAGGACGTGTCACCAAAGTGATTATTTCCTGTGAAACCATCACCGGCCCGCCCCCTTCTGCCACACCTCAGAGCTCCTCCACCCCAGCTTCTCCCTAGGCTGCCCCGGCGTATTCAGAAGCTCTTCATTCATGGTCTTTGGCCTGGCACCAGCTTCCTAGCCCGTGGACTCTTCGACAAATCCAAGCATGTGGACAAACGCCTATGCTCTCTGACAGGCCCGAGCTTTGACAGAGTCTCCCAAAGCCTCTCACCCTACTTGTGCCCCGCCAGCGCCCATCAAGACTTGTGGCTCTGCTGAGACTTGGCACGTCCCGGCCAGGATGCTGCGACTCCAGGGCCAGCAGGCAGTGCCAGCGTTTAGCAGCCGGAGTCTCTGCACACGGGCCCTGGCACATCCACATCTCTCTGGAGCAAAGGGAAAAAAAAGAACACAGTCAGGCATCTGAGAGCCCATCACTCACAGACAGAGCGGATGCAAAGGAGCTAGAAAGAACAGGTACAGTCGTGACCCCAACAAGGGTGCAAGTGGCACGTCCAAGCACAGCGCCCTCTATCTTCAGCCGGGCGCAGTGCAAGTCCGGCTACTGCTAGAATCGTGACTGGGGGTCAGAGCTTCCTCCGAAGTCAGGAAGCATCAAAAGCCTTGTTGTCTTGAAACCTGGGTTAAATGTCAGCACAAACACGCTTGCAAACGCTAAGGGTCCTGATTATGCCAAAGTCCTTCTGAACCAAATAGCCCTGGGACGAGAAGTGTAAAGGGAGAAATGATCCCCGTTCAGCCTCTTCAGGGGGTACTGAATTTTTAACTGACTATGAAAAAGGCAATTACTTGAACCCATTGAGAACCTAAAGTGGCTTGCTCCTGCTTCCTCTCCGCCAAAGAGGCACTTAGTCATCTCGTCTCTTGTCCATCAAAACAGGGGCCGCATCCAAGATGTTGCCCAACTCAAATCCTGTAATTCCCTCTAAGTCTATCATAACCTTCCAAAACAAGCTTGTTGGTTTAAAATAGCCTTGTAAATAGCACTCGGCGACTCACAGGGCGCAAATAATGATTTATACCTGGGGAAAAAGGGAGGGGGAGGAAGACATTTTGCTCATTAAGGAGGAAAGACTGATACCTTTGTGAGCAACTACTTTTATAATCCTTAGAACACAAATTTTTATCATTTCTTCTCCCTGCAAGACTGAAACATGATCATTAGGGAATATTTAGAAAGTATAGATAAGCAATAAAATAAAATATAGTAGGGGACTGGAAAGACAGATCTGCCTTGAAAGCAGACAGACCTGAGTTCAGATTCCAGATCCCATGTAAAAACGCCAGGCGGAAATGGTGGAGGTCTGTACTTCTGGTCCTGGAAGGTAGAGCCTGTGAAACCCCAAAGCAAAGCCAAAAGGAGATGGAGCAATCCAGGATGATTCCCAAAGTCACCCTTGGGCCTCCACAGGCACACACAGTGCCCTCTGACACACACACACAAAATAAATAAATAAAAATAAAATATAGTATAATAATAAACTGTACTACAGTGATGCATTGAGTGGCTAACTTTGTTCCACCATTTTGGACTGTATTCTTCCAGACGTTTCAGTCTCAAGTCCATCCACATGAGGAGGTCAAAAAGTCTACTCACTATCCTCACTTGAAAGGCCATTTTATCTGACAAAGTTGGTGTCAAGAAATAACTCTGAGCACACTGAACAGTTTTAGCCCCTGAAACCCAACCAGCCTGGAGAGGGTCAGGTCAGGCTGGCTGGGTTCAAACCACAAGAGCTTCTTCGCTGGGTGTGTGACCACATTCTAATTCCATGGCATAGCTTGGGGGCATCGGGCAGGAGACAGGAGACCAGAGAGCCAAGAGGACTTAGTGTAAGTCAACATGTTTGTTGACTCTGGATGAGTTGCCAAGCCAGAGGGCAACTCTGCCTCGCAGGGGAGACAGACAAAGAGCAGATGGCATTCTGACATGGAAGGGTTGGTCCCTATGCTGGACCCTCTCTTTGGGAGAGGCACCCCCCGGACCCTATCCATCTGCAGACACCAACAGTAGCCAGAGCCCCAGGCTCTGAAAGGCTTCAGGCCTGTCAGAACAGGGCTCTCTCCCAGGGGGAGAGCTACTTATTTGGCATTAAACCAAAGGCCATTAGGGCTCCTTTCAGAAATATTTGGTGAGGGGCCAATGATTGTAGTGCATACTTTGGAGAAAGGAGGTCAACTTAAAGAAAGTTAAGATAAAACCATAACAATGCCGTCTCTCTTGGGGCGAGGATGAGGGCCCTGAGTTTCTAGAGAGGGAATGCTGACCCCATTCTGTTGCATGTAGACAAAGAAGTTTACCGATCCTAGCCATTCATAAGCATGAAAGAGGCCCCCCATGCTTCCACATCCTGGCTGGGAACCAAAGGCTCCATCAGCCTTCTCGCCATCAGCCCTGTTAGCACGGAGAGGCCTAGGACCCAGCAATTCCTTTGGGCAGCCAACCCGCCCTGAACAGTCAGCCCAAGCCTATCTGAGGGAAGTTCACACACTCTACATGAAAGAGACAGAAAGAGAGAGAGAGAGAGAGAAGTAAGAGCTCCCATTTCTAAAAGTTCTTGCTAGCTGGCTATGGGATATTCTAGATGATTTCATGAGCTATCACAATCATGGGGTGGGGGGTGCAGAAAGGGGCTCACAATCACTGCTCCTTGTTCACAGACAAGAAACCTGGGGTTCAGATTGCACGAGGGGCGCGCACAGGGCGCTCCAACACTAGTGAGTCCTGTGGGTTAGCTCCAGAACTCATTTTCATGTCCGTGCTATTTCGGGTCCAGCCTTATGTTTCTGATTCTTTCTGCAGTGCCGTCCATCCACTTTCCCTTTTTCAACAAGAAAATAATGAGTTATTTTTTTTTCCAGGTGATCACAATGAATGTGGAGTCTTAGTTGTTGTTTTTTTTTCCTAATAGACTTGCACTTTATATATAAATAGGAAAGCACCGGAAGTTGCAATGTACTTTTTTTGGCATCTCCATGATAAGTTTAATTGATAAAGAAGCACATTGTATAAGGACTATGTCACATTTAATGTCTATCTAATATTTAGCCAGCTTTCCGAAAGGCAGACCTAAATAGAGTATAGACCGAAACGAGACAGAAAGCACAGAATGGAGAGCACATTGATGGCTTAAGGGAGAAGGTCGGGTTTGCCTTCCCCTGCATTTGTCAGTATTGTCTTTCTCCTGCCGCCCCAAACATTGTCAAATGACACTGTCACACTTCTGTAGACAGCAGCGCTTCTCTGGGCAGTGAACTAGCCACAAAGCGCTCTGGGGGAGCCCTGTCCACGGGACAGACCCCAATTGCGGTTTTCCAGGGTTGGAACCCCTGGCTGGCCCTGGGCCATCCTTGCCCTCTGGGCTGGACCCCACGGCGTCTCACTGTGACAGCTGAGCACCACTACGCTTGCAGCCTTCAGCATGCTTGGAAAAAAACAGCTGCTGTGGTTCCTTTGCTTGTTGGCCTGGTCTCCATTGGCCAGTGGGACATGAAGGTCTTTGTTGTTCACGCAGCAGGTGGAATCTCTGTCCATTTAAGGAAGGAAGCGGCGGCAGGGTGATCCAGGCCTGGCGGTGCCACCAATAGTGACTCACTCACTTCTACCATGTGAACTGTAGATGAACCCTGGGCCCTTTCTCAGACATGGTCCACAGTCTGCACTCCATTAGATTTAATGGATTCCTGAGGAGAACACGCGGTCTATATATTAAAGCGAATTAAGCCTCACGCACCAAAGACCAGGTCTTCTGTTTGTTTTGATAACATTAGAGATGAGGAAGAACCGAGTCTGGGAAAACAGCAGGAATGTGAGGTCACATTGGTCTACCCCAAGGGGAATCCAAGCGGAGGTGTAGCCGGTGGCCTGGCAAGCTCAGGAACCCATCCCAGGGGCACAGCGGATCCCTAGGCTGAAAGTACAGTAACACACAGTGCGACCCTCAATGAGAGGAGCCACTGGATTCTATTCCATTGCCTACTGACTAGCCAGTGTCTCCTGGCTTCTGATTCTTCATCTGTACAATGGCCCATCCCCATTCATGAATATGCATGAGATGTAGACAATTACGAGGCACAGTCCATAGCAAACACTGAAAAAAAAAAAAAAAGACAAGATGGCTGGAGAGATGGCGCAGGGGTTAAGACTCTGCCTCACAAGCAGAAGGTCCTGAATTCAGATCCCAGGTCACGTGTAAAAAAACGCCAGGTGGAAACAGCAGCAGCCTGGGTCCTGGTGGGCAGAGCCTGGGAATCCCAGAGCAAAGCAAAAAGGAGGTAGAAGCAATGAAGGATGATTCCCAAAATAATCCTTGGTCCTCCACAGGGACATACAGTACACACGTTCACATGCACAATAAATACAGTGTTAAAAAAGACATGATATATGTGTCTATCTATATATATATACACATATATGCACACACCTGTATACATGTACATATACCTATACATTCATGTGCACTTACACAGTTAAATCTATGTATAAATATATCTACCTGTAAATATTCATATGTGTTCTTATATATGCTTATATATAGAAAAATACATAAATATGAATATTTATAATATATAGATCCACATATATATATTCATGTGTGTGCGTGTGTGTGTGTGTGTGTGCATGTGTGTATGCAGACAGCCTGGGCAGGGCTGGCAGAGGGCACGAGGAAGAGGAGGCTTCCGTCAGAGGAAGGGGTGTGGCCACGCCGCTGGCCCTACCTGAGCAGCAGACTCTGCTTGTCCGTCAGCTGCAGTGGTCTGCGTTAAGGAAGCTGAGATTTATCAAGTGGGCGCCTTGTCAGAGAAGTGCTCTCCCTTCCTGTTGTCTTTGCTATTTCTAAAAACAGAAACCAGAGGCTATCAGGGACTGCCAAGATTTTTTTTTAAGGAGAGAATCCATCAGAAACCAGTAGCTTAAGTGCATCAAGGATCATTGCATCAAGGATCAAGATCAATAAGTCAGACCCGAGTCCTCCCCGCCGGAGGGGAGAGAAAGGTATAGCGCTGAGCAAGGAGGCGCCCGGCCTGGGGAGGCTCTTGCTGGTCCCGAGCCCGGGAGCACCACCACCGGGACAGGCGCCTGCTCTTCCCTGGGGAATTATATCTCAGGAGGGAAGCACGGCCAGCCAGAGTAAGAGGGAACGGTGAGGACAGTAGAGGAGAGTCCACAGCAAATGACATCAATGATGTCACCAGCAAGGTCATCCCACGACTGCACAGCCATCCTCGCCTCCGCTCCGGTCTGGCCTCCCATCTGCAGGGTGGGTCGGGCCGCAGCCATCCCAGAGGTCAGACCCTCTGCTCCAGGGACGTAGACTTCCTCGTTGGTAAGGAAGGGCAAGCCTGTCAGCTCTGCCGCTCCCCGAGAAGGAGGCCTCTGCTACCACTGTGCGACCAAGGGTTTGGAAATCAGTACCACATTGCCCCCAGGGTACCTCTCCTAACGGGTCCTAGTACCATGGGGACCCTGGGGAACAGGCTCTGATTTTTTTGCCATTAATCCATGAGCAACATGTAGTGGCACACATTTGTAATCCCAGCACTCAGAAAGCTGAGGCAGGAGGATTATGAGTTTGAGGCTAGCCTTGGCTACAGAGAAACCTTCATACACACATACACACACACACACACCCCTAAATATGCAAGGTCACCTCAGGACCCTCCTACAAGAGGGGTCTCCTGCCTCCCATCAGTGACAGTCCAGCCATAGACAGAAGGACCTAGTTTTTATCCAATGAGTGAGTTTTGGAATTCTCGAAAAGTTTTCAAAACAAATCTTTGTCTTACTTTGAGTTTTAAAGTCGAATGATTCCAAAAGACCTGGAGTTTCAGCGTGGGCTGGATGTTGGGAGCGAGAATGTCCAATAATACACATGCTTACATAATGGAGAAAAATACACCAGGCAGCCCTTCCAGAAGCGTGTGGGCAGGTGCAGGTGGGAGAAGTTTGGGAAGCAGCAGAGATATCAGAAGCACCGAGGATGATACCCGGGGCATGCTGGGACACGAGAGCCCTGGCACATGCTTTCCTTCGCATACAGGGGAAGGACGCTCCACGGCGTGGGTGCTAACCCTTGTGATCAGTACTTTTTAGTAAAATCATTGCCTCCATCGACTTCCCTTTCTCTCGATTTGCTTTCCAATCACAAAGTTTGGGACCGTGGACCCACCTCCTTCTGTTCTGATTTGTCCACGATGTGACTTTAGAAACTTGCTTCTTGGGCTAGAGAGGTAGCTCAGGGGTTAAGCCTCTGCCTTGCTGGCAGAAGGTCCTGAGTTCGGATCCTAGACCCCACGTATAGAAGCCGGGCAGAAGCAGGGGCGGCCTGCGTTTCCGGCCCTGGTAGGGCGGAGCCTGTGAATCCCGGGGCAGAGTAAACAAGGAGATGGTGGAGGTGGTCCATGGTGGTTCCCAAATTCGCCTGTGGTTCTACACACACACACACACACACACACACGCACACACACACACACAATTGAATAAATAATAAAAAATTTTTTAAAAAGAAAGAAACTTGCTTCTTGGCCTCCTCCCCCAAGGATGGCACTGCTCCGCCCCCTGGCATCCTTGGCGGCAGGGAAAGGGGAGGCTCCAGGATGGCTCCCTGGGGACCTGCTGGCTGTCTGGAAGGAGAAGTTCACAAGGTGTCCCCTGTGAGGGGAGCCTATCCGGGCCCTGGGCAGTCTGTCAGTTCAGCAGAGCAGGCACTTCTGTGGGTGGCAGGGCACCAAGAAAAGCTGGGAGACGGACTGTGTCCGGCCTTGGAGGTCAGGCAGCTGGAGAACGTGTTATCATAAATGCTGTCTCCCTTCCTACCCTGCCTCAGCTAATCTGCCTTATTGAGACTTTTTGTGAAATTAAAAGGAGAGGCCAGAAGGAGCCTGCGAGAAACAGCATCTCGATAGAATCTAAATTGAACGCTGTCTCGCCCCATTGCTGTGCGTGTGAGGCAGGGAGCGGAGACAGAAATAAACAGGGCAGAGGAAGCCACGTGGCGCTCTCATTTCTGAACATGTTCATCTCCCATTAGCCAGAGTTCTGGGTTACCGGTGGCATCCCCAGGAAAACAGACATTCCAAAGGAAAGCCCACCTTTTGGTTAATGCAGATGAAGCGCTCTCTCTCTCTCGAGGGTACGACTAAATGGAAGAAAAACCATGGCTCCCGTTTTGTGATCTAGAACTTTCTCCCCTGGGCTCCCTGGATCAACTGTGTGCCTACCCAGTCCTGTCGGACTACGTGAACAACACCAAGCGTGGCCTTGAGGAGCTGGGGAAGGGCGAGTTTTGTAGAATGCAGGACTACTTGAGTCTGCAGCCTACCTACTAGAGTCTTCTAGGGAAGGCAGCCATGTCTCTCATTGGACCACCACCAGCTCCCCCGGGCCACTGTCTCGTGCGGGCTCGCGACACTGTCTGCATCTGAGGCCACTTATGATCTGTCTTGCCTGGCACTCTTAGCATGCTGGTTTTGCTAGCCCTTCTCAAAATCAAACCTCTTGAAAGCAGGCACTGTATCTTAAGCACTTTGGGGTTCTCTGACATTTCTGGGTTCAGCGCTTCATGAATCACCCGCATTCCAAACATGTTAAATTGAAAAGGGGATGGGAGAGTCTTATGGACACAGCCCCTCTGAAGCTCTGCTCCCCACCCTGAGAAAAGCTCTGGCGTGCCTAAGTGAAAAAATAGGATGGTGAGAAAAGGTTAATAGAGTCTAGAATTCTTTAACTAGTGTCCGGGGAAAGGGGACTCTGGGTTTACCCCTGGATCAAAGTACCAAATGCTGAAATGTGAAATACAAAGGTCAAAATGAAGACGCCCAGGCCTGGGCCCTGAGGAGGAGGAAGAAGAACATCAGGAGCAGGAGGAAGAGGAGGAAAAGGAGGAAGGGGAGGGGCCCAGTCCAAAAGGACAATGTGAGCAGGCATCTGAGGCTCAGGGCTCCCTGTACCATAACCAAAGAAGAAATGGAGATTCCGGGTCCCCGCAGGACCGGAGGGCCAGTCTATCTCCTGTCAGGACCGCCCCCGCCCTCACCCAAGAAAGTTGATGTAGCAGCTTGAGCAGAAAGGGGCGGCAGCCCTCTGGGATCCCCAAATGGCGTCAGAGAAGTCCTACACACTGTCATGGGTCTGTCCCCTTCTACCGAGGTCCAGGTCCTGAACCCACAGAGCTCAGCAACACCTGTCTCCGTGCATGTTGAGGGGACCGCTCTGGGGCAGGGACTCTGTTTCCAGAAGGAAGCAGAAATGCTGCCTCTCTGCTGGGAGTTTGAACTCAGGTCCTCCTGCTTACATGGCAAGCACTTTATCCAATGGGTCATCTCCCTGATCCCCTCTCCTCTACTTCCTGGGGGACCAACCCCTCTGAACAGACTTTGACTTTGGGTTGAGTTTCCTCGGTATTCTAGAACATGGTGGAAAGATGAAACCAGGAAACGTGTTCCTCTGCCATGCCGGGTTTCCCAATGACATGTCCCTCAGAGTCAGGTCTCAACTTAAAACTATTTCAGTTTTTTTTTTTTTATTATTCAATTGTGTGTGTGTGTGTGTGTGTGTGCGCGCGCGCGCGCGTGTAGAACCACAGGCGAATTCTGGACCCACTATGGACCTCCACCTTCTCCTTGTTTACTCTGCCCAAGGATTCACAGGCTCCGCCCTACCAGGACCAGAAGTGCAGGCCGCTCCCCTTCCTTTCCCCCTCCTCCCCCCCAGTCAAGTCAATCTGGGGGACGGTGCTTGAAAATTTGCAATGCTTATTACCATCTTAAAGGCTCCAAAAAGTCCTGCAATAAAGAAACTTTTTATTTTGTTTGGTTGCCCAGGATGCTTTTCAAGGGGACACCGAGTGTATCTATTGGTCCCCACCACGTGTAACAGATGCGGCTGTCCGTCAGTGGCCAGCTGCGGAGGGATGTGACTGGCCCAAAGCCATGCTTTAAGGGACAGCGCTCCCTTGGCCCGCCCTCCAGGATGGATCAGGAAGGTGCACAGCTGACGGGTGAGAAAGGAGCCAGAGATAGCAAGGTAAGCATGAAGGTGCATGTGACTTGGGTTGTGGCAGTGGGCGGTGGGCGGAAAGGAAGCGAACACGGCTCTGCTCTCTGCAACCATTGTTACCTCCAAGGACAGCAGGATCTCTGGAAATAAGTCCATGATCCCGCGCGTCTCTCATCATCATATCATCCTATAGTTTCCCCATACAAGATGTCTCATCAGGGACAGGAAAACACCCAAAAAGTTACCAAGGCCCAGAAACAGAACCCAATATTCCCATAAGACACACACGACTCCTCCTTTCTAGGGGCTGCTCATGTCAAAAGCAGAAATACTTTCATAGGAAAACGTCAGGTTTCAATAACTGTGATGAGCGATGATAATCTACTGAAGAGGAATTAGGATGTTGCTGCCAATTAATAAGTCAGGCCTTGGTCTTCTGCAACAGGGAACTCCTTTTTTTCTCGATACCTCCTTGGTCAAGGGCCACACTTCTCCATAAACCTGTGGCTGCTCAGTTTCGTCTGCCTAGCTGCAAATGCAGAAGCCAAGGTCAGCCCGGCAAGATGCAGGTCAGCCCGGCAAGATGCAGGATCGGTTCCTTACTCGGGCACCCCGAGGGGCTCATCTGCTCTTATTTACCTGCGTTCGCGTCGGCCTAGTACTTTTACCTTCATGCAGCTTTTCTTCATACACATCCAGAAGCAAAGCTCAGAGCCCCCTGGGCTACAAATAGACCCAAGGTGCAGATGACTTAATCAATTCTCAATTATCTGTGGCAAGGAGAGGAAGGGTGGCAGGATGTCTGCCCAGCAGGGCTGGAGCACAGAGAGGAGAGCGTGGCATGCCGGGAGCCCGCCATTCTCTTGGCAGCAGTAGGCATATTCTGGATGAGAATGAAAACCGGAAGGAGCACTTTCTAAGTGGCTCGGGTGCAGGGGCCTGCAGCCCTCCTGGGGTGGAGCATGTAGGTTTTGAAGACATGGTAACAGTCTTCAGAACGTAGGGTGAACATGGGAATGGGGGGGCTGACTCCCTGCAGCTCTGAGGACCGGACCTGTGGTCCCAGGTGGTAAGGAGGCTGCTGTAGGTTCGTCAGCTGTAGTAAGTGTACTTTCTGAAGTGGGGGGAACTACTGATGATAGGAAAGCTGCGCATGCAGTAGAGAGGCAGGGGTATGTAGGGAATTCTCTGTGCCTCCCACTTCCTTTTACTTTGAACCTAAAACTGCTTGAAATAATCCAGTCTGTTACAAATGAAAGAGTTGGGCTTTGCTAAGCTGAAGGAAATGGCTGGCAGGGTGACAGCTCTCGAAGATGAAGCAGTAGGGCCGATCCGCTCGTCGCCGAGCATTTCTTATGAATCAGTTCTACCTGCATTTCGACAGACAGCAGCTGCCCTTAACTTTCCCAAGTAAAAGGAGGGCGGATCTCTCCAGCAACTCCAAACACGCGGCATGTCTACGTGAGGTCAGGACGCAAGCTGGGTGGCCCTTCCTAAGACGTCCCTATCAATTCCTGAATGTGCGCGGCATCATTTCTTGGAGTGGAGGGATCCGTTCCATGTTTCTCAGAAACATAAATCCATTTTCGGATTCTAAAGTTTGCTATCGAAGAGGATCCAGGTAGATGGAAAAATCCAAACCCGCACAAATCATTGAGAGCTGGAATGTGCCAGAGCACAGGGGCCCTCAGGAGCCAGCCCAAGGATAGGATGCCACTTGCTGATAAGACCTTCTTCTTTGGCCGGCGCAGTCATCAACTCATTCAATGTGTGTGGCGTGTGGATGCACAAGCACAGCTCTTTCATGTGGAGTTTTTGAGCGCTTCGTGATGATGGGACCACAGACCATACAGCCCAGTTTTAGAGGGCAAAGGAGAAGAGACTGAAGCTCCAATCCCCCAAAGCAACATTCCTTGCAACTTTCAGATCCCGAAGGCTGAGATGGCACCCCATAGACGGCTGCCTGAAAGCTGGGATGAGGCGACTGGGGAGCTGTTGCTATGGATCTGAGTTTGGATGCCCAGCGCCACGTGAAAGCCCACTGATGGGGGAGGCAGAGATAAGCAGATTTCAGGGGCTTGCTGGCCACCAGTCTACATGAAACAGCAAGCTCTGGGCTCTATTAGAGACTCTGTCTCAGAAAATAAGGTGGAGGGCTGGAGAGCTGGCTCAGGGGTTAAGACTCTGCCTCACAAGCAGAAGGTCCTGAGTTCAGATCCCAGGTCCCACTTAAAAAAAAAAAAAAAAAAACAGCAGGCAGAGACGGCAGTGGCCTGCACTTCCAGTCAGGTGGACAGAGCTTGGGAAATCCCAGCATGAAGCAAGAAGGAAATAGAAGCAACCTAGGATGATTCCCAAAGTCACCCTTGATCCTCCACAAGGACACTCTGTGCCCTCTGATACACACACACACACACACATACACAGCCGATAAAAATTTTAAAAAGTTGCTATTTGAGTTTCTGACTTGAGTTTCATAAAAATTAATTTTAGTTTGGAAATTAGGAAAGAATTTCCAAAAGTTTCTCAAATGGCCCTAAAGTGTCATGTTGTTCTGCATATTTTTGTAAAGCTGTGTTCTCAGCATTGATGATAATAAAAATCAAAATATCAATCAACTCTGAAAAATATAGAAAATGTTCTGTGTCCTGCAGTATCAAATGCCCAGCCAAAATGAAACTCTTTAGGTAAAAATAAGCACATCCATCTCATGAATATGCAAATTTGCTTTAATCTTTAATAAATGGTAAGTTTATGCATATACCAAAAAATTATTTGAAAATAAATTTCTGCATGATTTATATCAGTAAATGTGTGATTTATAAATTTATTTCAGATGCCTATACACCCATGGTCATGTAAAAGTTTCTCAGACATAAAGAGGTTGTGAGTAGAGGGGCTGGAGAGGTGGCTCAGGGGTAAGCCTCTGCCTTGCAGGCAGAAGGTCCTGAGTTCAGATCCTAGACCCCACCTATAGACGCTGGGCGGAGCAAGGGCGGCCTGCGTTTCTGGTCTTGGTGGGGCGGAGCCTGTGAATCCCAGGGCAGAGTAAACAAGGAGGAGGTGGAGGCGTCCATGGTGGTTCCCAAATTCGTCCGTGGTTCTACACACACGTGCACACACGCACAATTGAATAAAGTAATAAAAAAATTTTTAAAAAAGAGGTTATGAGTAGAAAAAGCCTAAGAAGTCCTGTGTTAGATAATTCTGCATCGATTCTTCCTGTCTTCAGATTCAATGACCCTCCCACCTGCCCCACCTCTGCATCCCATCTGCAGAGTCATCAGCTCTCCCTTGGGTTTAGAGAAAGGGCCCCAAGGAGAACCGAAGTCAGCAATGAAATAATTGTTCCATGCCAGATAACCAATGGAGTCTGTATGCCTTTCATGCCTTTCAATTCAGAAATACAACCTATTCCTGGGAACTCATTCATCTTCAGAACTGCTGCCCCCCCAACCTCATAGTTTATATATTAAACCTTAGACTCTCATGCAAGTGTTCTTTCTCTTATGGACACAGCCTGTGGATTAACCTTTGGTTTTTCAGCCAGATACAGAAGCATTGTAGGTGGGCAAGCTACGTCTGCTAACATGATGGATGAGTTACTTTTTTATTGCTCTGACAAGAATGCCTGAGAGGAAACAACCTAAGAATAATTTATTTTGGTCCATGCATTGAAAGGGGATTCAGTCTGTTATAGCCAGTAGGCATCATAGTAGGAATGCTTAACAGGTGGCCGCCTTATAAGCACAGTCAAGAAGCAGAGATCAAAGAATGTTGATACTTCACTGCTTTCACCTTCTTCCCCACAGTCAGAAGGGAATCGGGGGTCTTCCATCCCCAGTTACTCCTCTCTGGAAATTCCCTCATAGACACGCCCAGAGGTATATCTCTCAGGCAAGTCTAAATCCGGTCGGTTGGCAATGAAGATTAACACAAATTACAACTCAGAAAGTGCTTGGAAGTCAAGACACAATAAATCAGTTATTCTAGTTAATATATTAATAATTCTGTAATAAAGATCACTTCACATGTTCAGGTGACAATCCACTGTGGTAGGAGAGTTATACCAGAAGGAGTTGAGGGAACTATATATACCACACCCAAGGTCAAGGGCAGAGGGAAAGAACAAATGTGTGCCAGCCTGCTTACTTGCCTGCTTGCCCAACTAGTTCTCTCCAGCCTTAAACACCTATCCAGGGAATGGTCTCACCCATTGCAAGCTGGGTCTTAACACAGTTCAGACAATCTCCTACAGGTTTGCCCATTGTCGCAGTTATTCTGCATGTTTCTAGTAAATTCATTACAAAGCAGCTTACAGAAACAAGGGGTTTTATCCTGGCATATGATTGTCTGGTTAAAATTGTTAGTCCAGATTGTCTCACATCAACACCAGGGGACAAGGGGGACCTGTCATAACATATCTACAAGATTATTGAGAGAGAGGCAAACCTCACTTGTCAGACCAGCGTGTCTGGCAAAATATGCTGAAAATGTTAATGTCCTTAACCAGCTCCCTCCATCTTATTCACCTGCCCAGGAACTAGTCACTCCCACCAACGATTGGGCCCTTCCCATCAACTAGACCATCTCCTGAGAACTTGCTCAAGGTTTACTCAACTATTAATTCTTTAAAACTATTCCCAGAGCTCACACCTTCAATAGTCAAGTTGATACCTGTATCTATCTATGATCCTTTGTCAACTTAACACAGAACCATATCACTTTTAAACTGTACCACTTTTAAAAGTACCAAGTAGAAATGGCAATAGCCTATACTTCCCACCCTAGTGAGCAGAGCCTGCAAAATCCCAGAATGACATAAAAAGGAGGTAGAAGCAATCCAGGATGACCCCCAAAGTCATCCTTGATCCTCCACAGGTATATATAGTACCCTCCGACACACACACACACACACACACACACACACACACACACTTAAAAATTTTTTTCTGTTAAAAAATTTTCATAGTCAAATTTTTAAAAATTCATAATTGTCAAAAACTCTTAACTGTAAGATCTTGTCAAATCAAAACATGTTAAATATTTCAGCACAGAATAAACACTAAAATGGAAACATCATGACACAATAAGAAAATATCAACTCAAATTAAAAGACCAAAGTCTGCCAAAGTAAATACCACATCCTGTAGTTCAATGTCCATCTTATGTGCTCATTATGTAGTTAGGCAGCTCAAAAATTCTGAGAAATCCCAGTTCCACCTTATAGTTCAAAGTTACACAAGCAATGTTTCTCTGGACCAGGTCAAATCTGCACTTGCAGCCATCCCCAGTACCCAGCCCAATGGTTCCGACATATCCAACACCATTCTGGGTTCAACTCTGCACCATAAGCTTTATTTTGCCATGCAAAAACTACAAACCTGCCACTTAGTGACCTGCTTCAGCTATTCTTATGAACTCCTCTCAATCTTGCATCAAAACCAGCACCACCTGGACAGAGCTGCCAAGTTCTGAAGCGAGGCTGAAATATAGTTTGGCCCACTCAAATCATAGCTGTACCAACTTCTGTATCCTGATCCTGGAAAAGCCCCTTTCTAGGCAGGGAAAACATTCAAAGGTCAAGAAACTGCTTCAACTTAGGCTTTCTTCACTTATAAGTATCTGGATTTTCAAAGCGCAAAGTCCCTGTGTGGTAGTGTTTATTTCTCCCACCATCCCAATGCAATGCACCAGATTTTTTTCCTGTGGCCTTCATTTCTCCAATAGCCACAACTGCTCTGCTGTCTGCCTTTTCCTCATCCCAAACCTCAAGGCTGTTAACACAATTCTCCTCTACCGAGCAAACCAATCCATCGTCTTTAACTTCAAATTCAGGAATGCACTCGTTCCCTTCGTTGCAACACACAACTAAAGCCAAACAATCCACAACTCTCTCAGCATTTCTAGTTTCCAAATGGCCCACTAAACTCTGCTCAACCATTTTTATAGGGCGCAGTCTTCATTTCTTGAAAACATTTCCATATGCCTCGATAACAATTCCCACAAAGTCCTCATAGGCAGATTTATCGGCAACACCTCAGTATTCTGGTACCAAATTCTATCATAGATATTCTGAAGGCTGATGATAAATTCATGAATAGTTTAAGGAAACGAGGGGTTTTATTCTGGCTTAGGATTGTTTGGTTATAGTTGTCAGTTATACTGGCCAAATATACCAAAGAACTCGGACTTCCTGGACCAGCTCACATCCATCTTATTCACCTGCCCAGGGACCAGTCCACCAAGGACTGAGCTTTCCCCATCAATTCGACAATCTCCTGCAGGCTTGCTTGGAGCTTATCTCAACTACCAATTCTTCACAGCTGTGCCCAGAGCTCAAACTTTCAGTCGTCAAGTTGACACCTTTATCTAGCTATGACACCCAGAAGCATGTCTTAGTTAGATAATTCCTTAAATCTATGCTCAGAGTCCTACCTCCCAGGTGTCAGAGTGACATTTGAGACTAACCAGCACACCAGAGGTCTGAGATTCTCTGTGGAAGGGTGTTTTTTTCAGTTCTTGAGTCCCCATTGGACTTCTAGAATAGTCTGGAGCAACTGTATACTTTCCTATACGCGCCAGACTCAGCTCTGTGCCAGGCTCAGTGAGGGAAACATTGGAAGCTACTGCTTCCCTCTGGGGTGCATGGAAATTATCTCACTGCTTCTTCCGATGTATGAGCAGGAAGGGCAGTTAGGCATCTCATTGCATTCTTTGCTAGTGCAGATCTTGGAAGGAACACGCGTCAGGGAGGATCTGACGTCCAGCTGACCAGAGCAACTCTACTAGAAGCTCTAGAATGTGCGTCTAGGTATCCAGGCAGCTTAGTCAGGACAACAAGGAATGATGGAGGATATATCACCCCCTCCTCCCCCATAAACCAACATTTTCAGCAAAGAAGGAAGGACCAAGGCAGCTTGACTTGTCCCTGCCCCTCCCTCCTCGGGACTCTTGTCCTGTAACTCGGGAGTTCCCAGGCACTTCGCTCTGCCTGCCCTGGCTGCTGTTGATGCCCGCAGAGAGATGCTACCTGGCTGAAGTCCAGAGCTCACCGGAGCTGCTCTGTCTGTTTCCAAGAGAAAAGCAAACACACGATAGGAAACACGGAGAATGTGTCTCACAGCAGGATCAGCGGAAGGGCAAGAGGAGGGGCGGCGACTAGCCCCCGGGCCTTGCCAGCTAGTACATGCTCTGCCCATGTTTTCAACAAGTGATTTTCCATTCCTTGGGGAGTGGCCTGTGAGGGTCACCCAGCCTGTCCCTCAGACACTGGGAAAAAAACAGGTCTGCACACAAGCATCGTCTATTCAATTACTGACCAGCTAGCACCGAGTTACTGCCAATTTTGTCCGGCCTGGGGATACCCTTGGATACTCCGTGCTGGTTTCCCTGTTCCAAGCTGACTATAAAAACTTGAATTGCTTGACCCACTGAGTTCCGTCTGAAGTTGGGTGATCTAGGTGCTGCCTCTGCCCCATCCAAGGTACACGAGGACCCCGTGCTCGCCAGAGTTATGAATGCTCAAGACGGCTGCCTGGGTTGACGGAAAAGACGGCAATATTGCTTTGACTTCATAAATCCCACTTGGATTGACTGCCCCAAACATGCTTCCTCCCAACACAGCACACTTCTCCTCCAGGTCGCTTAATAATTATCATTAACCAGTTAATCAGATGGTGTGCTACATATCCATTTAACATTTGCCTTTCCACTGTACTGGACGCTCCATGGTGGTGGGGTGGAGGAAATCTGTGTCAACTGAGTTTACCTCCAACTACTAGAAGAGAGTCAGGCACCCAGGAGGTGCCCAATGTCCTTTTATTGGGCGAATGAGTGAATGAAAGGAGAAAGGCATTATGGGGCTGGCGCAACAGCTCAGTAAGTGAAAGGCTTGCTGCCAACCCTGATGACCTGAATTTCCGCCCCAGAGGACACACGGTAGAAGGAAAGAACTAGCTTCTACAAGTTGCCCTCTGACCTTCTCATGTGCACCATGACATGCGTACACACGCGCACACACACGCTAAATAAAAATATAGAAGAATGACGTTGTTGCCAACAGGGACATGCGCCTAGAAAGCAGGAACACAGTCTCACGGCTTATATTGCTGCCTCGCCCACAGAGTTGCGTAGTGACAGCAAGTGGCAAGAGAGGCGCAAAGGCTAAGTAAGAAGCTTCTAGTGGGGGTCCCAGATCCGCCACTCACCAGCTGTGCCACATGGGGAAGTGACAATAGCTCTGCTTCTCATTGTCTCGTCTCTGAACTGGGAAGAGCAACAGCTCCCGCTCTGATGACCCACGGAGCACAAAGCACTTGGTGCAGAGTGTGGCACATTGACACGCTAAGTAAGCCTCCCTGGATGGCCAGAGGAGAAAGTGAGTTGGAGCTGGCCTGCGATGGCAGGTGGGCAGCTGAGAGGTTTCGACTGGGAAGGAGGCTCCTCTAGGAGAGACACCTAGTTTATTTTAGCATGGGCTGGGCAAGCAAGGGGGGGGATACTATGGCACCAGCACCCTGTCTGCCCAGCCTAGCTGCATGGGGATCACCCTCCTTAAAGACATGGGGCTGTGATTTCTCAAGAACATGCACCAGAGAGATGTGGAGTAGAGGACAGCCAGCCAGCCGCTCGACAAAGTTGGAACATCCCTGAAGAAACCCCAAAGGGAGAAGCAGAACTAAGTCTTCTGATCCAAAGCCCAGAGGCTGGCCTGCCCCCTTCTTCCAGGAAGCCCTCAGGAGAGTGTCTTCCTAGTCTCCTGTCTCCTAGTCTCGGGTCAGGACATGGAGGACACGTGACCACGCATCCGCTCAGCAACCCCTTCCTCCCTGCTCTTTCAGCAGACATTTAGCCAGACCTCCCTGTGTATATCGAACATGTGCCGAGGACGGAATGGCGGGCATTGAAGTGACCCAGAGCCTCCGAAGTGTCCGGAGAGAAGACCCCCATGTAACAGCAACGTGGTCACAGCTGTGCAGAATTCAAATCCACAAGCACTGGGAAGAGAAAAGAGAAGGGGAGGAAAAAATAATCAAACATCCAACAAGGTAAGAAGTCCAATCCCCCCCCCAATTCTCCTTTCTTCGTGATTGTACCATCTTCCATCCTTCTTCCATCATCCGAGAGAAAGGGAGAAGAGGGAGAAACCAGCCCTCCGGGCATGGCCACTCGTGATATCTGAGTCTGAACCCCAGAACTGCTCAGCCCTGGCAAGTCTTTGGTGATGTCCGGTGCTGCCCACTTGGCGATAACTGGAGTGAGGGCCAGGGCTTCTCTCGACGCCGCCTGCACTGCCTCACAGAGAAGAGGGGAATCATGCCTTCTGTGCTCCGCTTTGCAAACTGAGGCCCAGCCCTGGCAAGAAGCCTGGCAGAGGGTTTCCCACTGACAGAAAGGGCAGACGAAGCCGGATGGACGGCCTCGATTCCTGGGCAAGCTGGCTCTGTCAGGCTTCCTGTGTGTGGCCGCAGGAGCACAGTCCACGCCCACCCACCCTCCTGCAACCCAGGAGGTGTCGGCGTACAGAAGCCTGTGCAGGTGCCGGGGGCTCTAAGCCCGCAGAGGCAGGCCCCAGACCCAGGTGGAGACCCACATACTGACTCGCTGCGGAGACAGGAATTCTCAGCTCCCCCTCCTCCTCCGGGCAGCAACAAGTGCGAGGGTTCCCACCCACCCCACCCCACCCCCCCCCACCCCACCCCACCCCCACCCAGAGAAGCAGGCTCCGCAGCGCAGCTGGCTCGCAGAAGGAACACCTGTGTTCCAGACCTTACAGCTGCGCGTGCGGCGCGGGATCCGCTTCAAGCGCCGGCACATGGCGCTCCACTGTGCTCCAGGCAGGTCGGAAGAGGATCCAGGGAGTGAACTGTCCTGTGCTGGGGGAGGGGGAGAGAGCAGGGGAGGAGGAGGAAAGGGGGACAGAATTTCAAAGCCCAGGGGCTCCCCTCTCTCCTCCCTTTCCTCTCACCCCAGCATTTTCTCCGCTCCTCCTTGGCGCTCCACACTTGCGAGTTTGCCTCTTGCTGATTACCCCTCAGCTGCAGCAGCAGCAGTAGCAGCAGCAGCAGCTGCTTCCCGAGTTGCTGCCTCTCCCAGCAGCACACCCCGCAAGGCAGTGAGAAAGCCGCTTAGCATGCGCCCGGCACTTTGCAGCCGCGAAGCAGTTGTTCAGCTGCTTGCTCCAAGAGCTGTACATCTGGTCAAAACACTTGTGGGCCCGGGGTGGGTGGTTATCGTGGGGTGCCTGGGATGGGGGTGGGGAACACCCAGGGGTGGCCTGCAGTTTGGCTCAGCTGTTCCCGGCCCTCCATCTACTTTATTCAGACGCCCCGCGCTCTTCACCTGCCCTGTGGAGACGTCTTTATTTGCTTGCTAGTCTCCTGACTAGAAAGAATCACTTAGGGAGCATTGGTTGATGTGGATGTCTTACAGGCTCTTGAGAAGTTGGGTGGAAAAGGAAGTGGCCAGCAACCAACCAATGACTTTGGGACATGAATTCACAATGTGTCTCTTCGAAGAAAATCTTCACAGAAAAGTTCAGGGAAAATAGGTATTCGCAGGACCAAGCAAGAGGCGCTGAGCCTGTTGGGATGGGAGCTAAAAGACATAAAAATCCACAATGGCAGGCTGGAGAGGTGGCTCAGGAGTTCAGCCTCTGCCTTGCAGGCAGAAGGTCCTGAGTTCGGATCCCAGATCCCACATATAGACGCCAGGCGGAAGCCGGGGCGGCCTGCGCTTCTGGTCCTGGTAGGGCAGAGCCTGTGAATCCTGGGGCAGAAGGAGGTGGAGGCGTCCATGGTGGTTCCCGAATTCATCCGTGGTTCTACACACACACACACACACACACACACAGACACAGGCGCACATACATACGCACACATGCACAATTGAATAAATAATAAAAAAAATCCACAATGGCATAACACACTTTAGGAAGTCTGCCCCAAATACCACAAACTCTTTAGACTTAAAGACGCTTTAGACTGCTTCAAGGGACACCTTAATCTCTACAGAACGTCATTGCTAGAATAGGCATCTATCTTACCAAACTCAGGCGCTTTACAGCAACTGTATTACTTGCTCATTAGGTCAGGTAACTAATATTTATTCCATAAGTCAATCATCCATCTTGCTACCTTATGCAGTAGTTTCTATTACCCCAATTTACAGGTTAAAAACCCAAGGGTCAAAAACTTACATCACATGATTTGTCAGAGTCAGTTGTCAGAGTAAGAGCTGAGCCCACAAGTTAAAGGACCTCAGAGTGAATGAGTAAGTTGGAAATCTGGATCTTTACAGGTCCTGAAAGACCAAGCTTGGCAAACAAGGAAGGTACACACTTGACCTTTGACCCCAGTATGGCCCAGAGGAGATACATGAGTTCACCCGTTCTCTAAAGATCTGGTTGCTCTCTCCTCAACTTCCCACTGAAAATGAGATAAAAATAATATTATGATGCAAGAAATCATTTTCTGAGGATCAGAAAATACTTCCTGCTCTTGTCACTTGAAAGACAACAGAGACGCGTCTGTGGCCCCAGGACGTCTCAGCCTCAGTCCTGTCACCACTTCGGCAGCACTTTCTTGGTCCTATGCAGAGGTAATTTTCACTTGCTCTGGACGGTCAATACGTAAGGACTCTAATTCCCCCAGATTTCGATTTTTCAATAAAAAAGCGAAAATGAAACTCGGCGGGATTGTGGCCCAAATGGGTCCTGGGTGTCAGCATCAGTCCAGAGAAGCTCACCAAGAACCTCAGAGAGAAAGACCAGCTTCCAGCTCTCTTCCTACTACTCCTCCTCCCCCTCCCCCTCCCCTTCCCCCTCCTTCCCCTCTCCCTCCTTCCCCTCCCCCTCCGAGCACAAGAGAGGAAGCAGGCAAGGGTCTGTGCCGTGTCTGTGCAAGTGTAACAACAGGACCCCTTAAAAGAAGGGGTCTGAGCCCCAACACAGTGGTGGGTGTTTGTAATTCCAGCACTTGGGAAGCTGAAGCAGGCAATCAGCTCAATACTGTGGATGATCACAGTGAGTGTGAGGCCAGTGTGAGATGAAAGAAAAAAAAAAGAAAGAGAGAGGGGGGAAGGAGAAGGGAAGGAAGGGAAAAGGAAGGAAGGAAAGAAGGAAGGAAGGAGGAGGGAGGGAGGAGAGGGATGAGGAGGGAAGAGAAAAGAAAGAAAAGAAAGAAATGAAAGAAAGAAAGAATAAAGAAAGAAAGAACGAAAAGAATAAAAGTAAAGAAATAGAGAAATAGAAAAAAGAAGAAATAGATGAGCGAGTCATCAGTACGATCTCGCTCCTGGGTTTTTCACAACCTCAATGCCGTGTCGTAATTTTCAAAAAAAAAAAAAGAAGAAAGAAAGAAAGGCTGTCAGACTTCTCACTCCGAGAGACTTATTACAAAAGTGACCCTGTTCTCAGGTACCGCTGACCAGCAGTGGCGTTCACAGCTTAACCTCAGAAGCAAGACGTAGAAGAATTAAAACTATTTTCCACACACTATAGTTACTTTCCACTTAGCTATGATGTGAGTTCCCCAACCAGGCAGGAGGAAGAGGAGGAGAGAAGACCAACCAAGGAATAGACAGACATCAAAGCACTTCCACCCTGGGGAGCCTGGCTGGGCTTAAGCTCTGGTCAGGGCGAGCTTCCTGTCTCCACGGTGCCCAACGAACAGCTGCTGTGCCCTTTGGTACACAGCGTTGGCAGCGGAGGGCCTCGGTGAACTACTGTCACTACCCCGGGGCCTCCTAATCCACCCCAGAGAGCGTCACACTTGAAAATGTTGCCGCCAATCTCCAGGCTCTGTCTCTAGGATCCCTCCCAAAGAAAGCCCCTAGGGTTCCCCATCCCCTTGCACTGCTATTTTGACACTGAACTCAGGGAAAGAGGAGCACCCCCTAGTTCTGAGACCTCGCCCTGTAACGTGAGCTGCCAGGTGCCCGGAGGGCAATGCCACCACCAGCAGTGCCCGTCCCCAACTCCAGTCCCCTGGCACATGGTCCTGGGCGGGTCACGTAGCTTCTGGGCATGTCAATGCCCTCAGCTGTTGAGCAGGTTAATAATAGTGAGGTGGGGTTTGCCCAGCAGCAGGGCCCGGCGAGGAAGAGCCGCTGTGAGAAGTTCAACGATGAGGCAAAGAAGGACCCAGGGGGAAAAAAAATGAGAAATCTACAGTGTAGCCTGTGCTCCTCTCAGAAGAAAAGGGGATGCTTGAAACAAGAGGGGAGGGGAGGAGTCAGAAAAGGCACTTGCCACCATGTCTGATAATC
Organism: Typhlomys cinereus; assembly: GCA_023101885.1. Taxonomy (NCBI): domain Eukaryota; kingdom Metazoa; phylum Chordata; class Mammalia; order Rodentia; family Platacanthomyidae; genus Typhlomys; species Typhlomys cinereus. The sequence goes on along the minus strand of JALPQD010000112.1, from coordinate 4,767,257 downwards.
AACTCTCACACGTTGTCTCTGACTACTACATGCCACGGTGTATCCCCAAATACATGCAAATAGATGGACAGACTCATACACACACACATATGCGTATAAGTAAATGTAATTTTTTAAGAGAAAGAGAGAGAGAGAAAGAGGACCGAGGGAGAGAGGGAGGGAGAGGAGGAGAAGGAAGAAAAATAGAAGGAAGGAGGAGGGAGGAGGAGGGAGGGAGGGATGGAGGTAGGGGATTTAGTGTTGGGGGAGAAAGAAAGAAGGATGCGGAACTGCTTCTGTATATCGTCTTATGCGTATACTAGTGAACGAGCATCCAGCACCAACCCACCCTCCTCCTACTCTCTCTCTCCCTCCCTCCCGCCCTCCCCTACCTCCTCCCGTCCCATCCCTCCCCCCCCCTCCAGACCGAGATCCGACTCATCTGCTGTTAGAGGGAGGAAAAGGCCAAGAGAATTTTCACCAGAGCTCTATGATCCAGCTACTGGAGCTGAATTGGAGGTGGTTGGGGTGGTGACATACTGAAATACATGGAGAAAAGAAAAGATAGCACATCAAATAACAGACAAAAAATTAGAAGAGAAAGAGAAACCACAGGCGCCCCAGAAGGGCAGCGAAACCGCTCCGGGTTCCCCTTTGCACACTTGTAAGTCTATTTACCTTGCGTCAATGTCTCCCCAGCTTCCTACACACTCGTCAGCCAGGGGGCTTGGAAAGCAGAACTGCTCCAGGTGGTGCCAGGAGCGCTGAGCGTCGCAGTGGTAAGTCCCCGTGAGTCACAAGGGCTTCGCACCCTGCTCAGCCAGAGTGAACGGCCTTTCTTCCCCTTTCTCTCCTGGCCTCAAGGTTAAAAACGGGGGTGTAGCCACTAACATACGGCCCGGCCCACGCTCCAGCAAGCGCCCGGACGCTTCCTAAAGACATGAAAGAGGAAGACTGGTGTTCGAGGAAGAAAGCTTTCGGTGGGAGGAGGAGGAGGGATGACAGGTGGGGTCAAAGTGACTGAAGTTCATTGTATGTTTGTATGAAACAAAGAGTTAAAGGGTAAAAATAAAAGAATGAGTCCCGGATGCCCCTGCATGTGCGCACAGGTGACCACACAACTTCCTCGTGGAAATTCCAAACCCCATTTCCACTGTGTCTTATGTTCACAGCTGAACTGATTTTTTTTTTCATGACACTTTCGGTAAAACTGATAAAAACTGATACTTCCCAGTGCCCACCGCATGCATTATAAGTCTTATAAATGTTACCATGTAGCTTCCTAAGACCCTTAGATGCTCTTATTACTCCTGCTTCGATGCTCAGAACACAGGGCCACCCAGGGGGAGGCGCACTGATATCAGGCTCATGGGTGGTTAGCAACCGAGCTGCAATTTCAACAGTCAGGTGTGCACATCTGTATCCCAGCTGTTTGCAAGGCTGAGGCAGGAATGAGTCTGAAGACAGCCTGGGCTACACAGTGAGCACTAGACCAGGCTGGACTACCGAAAGTAAGAAGACCATTTCTGTTTGGACTTAGGTCCTCAGTCACTAGGCTGACTAAAGTAGCTCTGCCATAATATAGTACTAACCCTAGAATCAGTGCCCAGCGCTGAATTCCAACAGGAACCTACAGATATCACAGACTACAGACTAGCGGGAACCGGTTACAGGGTCTGTGTCACCATCCCAGCTCTCCAGGAGGCTGAGGTGGAAGGATTGCCTGATTCCAGAAGTTTGAGGCCAGCTGGGACAATATAGCGAGATTTCGTGTCAACTACTGACTCAATGAATAAGTAAAAAAAAATACTAAGACTCGTGAGGAGCGGAGACAGAGGACAACATGGGGGTTAACTCCTAAAAGCAGGGGCAGTCAGGAGCAGGGGGCAAGGCTTGGAGAGTGGGTGGGGCACGTGCCGGGACTTCAAGAGTTAATGTAGAGCAGTGCTCAGAGCCAGGAGCCTTAGAGGTGTGGGTGTGTGTGTGTGTGTGTGTGTGTGTGTGTGATGCACACACGCGCACACAGCATGAACCAGCTGGGGATAAGGCTTCCTCCACTGGAACAGAAAGGCCCTTTGGACATCTGACAGCTCCCAGGCGTCATGGGCGTGGGAAGGTGAGCAGCTGCCCCTTACCCGGCACCTCTGACCCAGACATCGACTGAATGCTCATGGGCCTCATCCCAGCTTCACCAGTTTACAGAAGTGTTGAACTGGCTAAAGCCTCACACTCCAGAGATGTAAGCGCTCAGGCCACACTCAGTTGATGGAAAAACCTGTGTCTGGGCTGGAGAGATGGCTCAGGTCTTGTCATGTAAACATGAGGATTGGAATTCAGGTCCCCGGAACCCATGTGAAGCCAGACTTGTGAGCGCAAGTCTGTAATGCAGTATCCCAGACAGAGACGGAAGAATCCTTGAAGCTCCCAGCCAATGAAAAGGAGACCCTGTCCTGTCTCAAAGAAGACAGAGGCAAGGCTAAATTAATAAGCCTGATGGCGCCCCCTCTCACCTTTTTTCGTCACTGCCGGCTCTCTCTCGTCTCATCCCTCCCCCCTTCCCTCCATCGCCCTCTGCCTCTCCTCCCCGCATCTCTCTCCCGCTCTCTTCCTCCTCTCCTCTCATTGCTCTCCCTCGTCTCCATCCGCCTCTCTCCTCTTCTCCACACTCCCCTCACTCCTCTCTCTCTTCTTTAAAGGACACACTCACTACACACACACACACAAAGGGCACACACACACGAGACACACCAACGAGAAAATAACCAGCCAAGAGGCATTTAAAAAACAAGAAAAGAATGTCTACTGTCATACTGGTCCAGATTCCAAACTTTGCTCCCACCCATCCCCAACTTCCCCACTTCTCATTCTCAACATCTTCCTACTTTTCCCTGGTAATTTCCAACTTTTTTTCTCTTAAATTCCTCGTCTTCTATTCACCCATTCCTGCACTAACTTCACTTTTTATCGCCTAATGTTCAACTCCTGATCAGCTCTCATCTTTACTTTCCAGGCATTCAGAGAGAGAGAGGGAGGGAGAGAGAGAGAGAGAGAGAGGCAAGCTCTGAAAATCCAGGCCTAGCCTGTGGCCGGCAGATGCCCTGCTGCCCACCAGCAGAACACGCGGGGCGGGGGGTGGGGCTCTCCTGCCCCTGTTTATGGAACCACATTGTAAAGTCAGAACAAAGGTTTTGCTCACAGCTGCCCGCGCCCCGGGCTGGGCAGCAGCTGTACTCGAGGCATCCGGGCAGGGTGTCTTCTGCTTGCCTGACCACCCCACATCACTCACTTGGACTCACCACACCACGTGCAGAGCCGGCTGCTGCTGGCCACTCCTGGCCCGTGTCCACCCCAGCAGGCTCATGTCACATCCGGCCCCGTCAGCATCAGCAGATGGACTCAGCGCTCGGCCGGCCGGGCAGCAGGGCTCACCATTCCCCGCCACAGGCCCGCGGGAGAGGTCGGAGGTGGGGAAGCTTCCAAGGCATGGATTCTGCTCTAGCAGGTCCGGGCTCAGAGCCAAGAAGATGTGCGAGTCACTTTCATCTACACGGTTTCCTTCTGGCCAGGACGATACAACATCTGAACTTGTAACGCTGGAAGTCCTTGACTAGGCACCTACACGTCCTGTTTGGAGACAGAGAGAAAAGAATGAGAATATTTACATATCTCTTTTTCATTATTTGTATGTACATGTGTGGTATACATGCATATTCTCAAACACGTGGGTGCCAAGCGTATGGATGTGCGTGTACTATGTGCACATGAATACGGAAGCCAGAGGCTGACACTGGGTATCTCCTCCAGCTCCCTTCGTCCATCTTATAAATCGAGACAGTGTCTCTCACCAACACTCCGAGCACATGCATTTTGCTAGTCTAATTAGCCAGCTTGCTCCAGGAATCCCCCATTTCTACCTTCACCAAACTGGCACTGCAGACAGGCTGCATGCCAGCCACATTGACATGGGTGTTGGGGATTCGAACTCTGGTTCTCCTGCTTGCACAGCAAGGGCTTTACCGATCTCCACAGTTCTACATCTTAATAAATGTAAAAAATCCTGTGTATTCACCTTGAAACATAACTTGTTTCTGTAAGTGCGTTGTCTCAAAATCTTAATCAATTTGAGTCTATTTAAATCAAGTGGCTCTGAAGATTTCAAAGTTCTCCTGTGCATCGTAAAAACACACAGACAAGCAGGACCTTCCCGCATGAGAGAGAATCCCCTCAGCACTGGGCATGCGCAAGGATGGACGCTCACCAGCAAGTCACCTGCGGAGCGTTCCTCAGTATATTTCACAATACAGTAAGCATAAAACCGCTTGAGGTTATTGTCGTCGTTGTTGTTGTTATTGCAAACAAACAGCTGCTCTGGGGTAATGCTCCAGGCTCACCCTGAGACTCTCCTTGTCCCCGTGGACATGACCACATGCATTCTGGTGACAGTGCATTCAGACAGGACCTCAGTGGACCCTCAGATTCTCTGCTGGTCTCCTCTTCCAATTATAGAAGGTTCTCTGGCAGAAGATACAGGACTCTCTAAACTTGGAAAGGCTAGCCAGGTGAAATGGTCTCATGTCGAACGCATCAAAATTCTTCACCTTGGACTGTTCAGAGATGATAGGAGGGCTTGGAAAATCCTATCCCACAGAAGGATTACTCTCTCGCCCTTTGCCAGCTCCTGTGATTTGATTTGGTTCAAGGTGCTGGGAATCAAACCCAGAGCCTTATGCACGCAGAAGCAAGGCAAGGACCCCACCCTGGGAGCAGCAACCCCGGACCCTTCTAGTTCTCTGTGTCCCTCTGACATGGATACACTATTGAGGTTGCAAGTCTGACCCATTTCCTCTCAGAAACGATCCACTGGATAATCATCACATTGGAATATGGCTCATAAGATTGTGGGGTGCCATGGGACATACAAACTTCCTTTGGAGTTCCCTAAAGTGTCTGAGAAAACTCTTATAACCAGTAAGGTTGATTTTTATTTCTTAAATAAGCAAGTGTTTACAATAAATAAATCAAATGTGTTCAGGAAGGTCTGTCGCTGTCCCTTAACCTTTGCCTGTGTCTGACCAGGTCATAATCAGTGCGAGTTAACCTGGAATGACCGTTAGGGTCTGTAGCAAATACAGAAAGGCTGGGCCAAGTGCAGTACCACATGCCGGTGTCCTGGTTAATAGAGAGGCCAAACTAGGAGGATCTCCTGAGCCCAGAAGCTTGCAGCCAGTCTGCGAGTCACTCCAAGACTCCATATCAAGAAAAACAGAGCACGCAAATGGCCTTTGGCAGCAAGGAAGAGCGGAGTGAGGAGGAAGACTACCCTGTTGCTTTTTATTAGGATGCTGTTCATAGAATGAAAATAACACATCAAAACTAGAGCGATACCTCAGAGTTAAAGCCTTTGCCTCGAAAGCAAAAGGACCTAAGTTCAGATCCCCAGATCCCACATTAAAAAAAAAAGTCTTGAGTGGAAATGGTGGCTGCCTGCAATTCCAGTCCTAGAAGACAGAGCCTGGGAAATGATAGAACAAAGCAATAAAGAGGTAGAGCAAGCCAAGACGAGTCCTGATGTCACCTTGGGCCTCCAAAGGCACACAAACTCAAGTGCCCTCTTCTACACACGCACATACACACACACACACACACACACACACACACACACAACACACACACACACCCCACGTACACACATAGCATGCACAAAAGAAAGCAAAAAGCAGCAGGAAAAACATATATATGAACTGGATCTGCAGGTTGGGAATGTGATGGGGTTTTCGAAGAAGCTAATAAATTGCTAAGTGAGTTTGACTCGGGATTTCTGGAAGCTTTCTTTGGACCCATGTAGGTTGAGAACGCCTTTGACCATAGAGCTGGTGGCTGGGAGAAACGGAGCCTTTTTCACCCATGATGAGAGAGGCTTGAAGACGACATCTGGGCCGGCGCAGCTACTCAGTGCTGCTCTGGGGGAACGGAGCATCTGTGCGTCTTTCTTGTCTTCACTGAGTGCTGAAGGAATGAGGATTTCATGAGCATTTGCTAGACGCCACCTGCACTTTCTTCAGTGCATTCCAGTCTGTAGTCAGACTCTGTTCCTGTAACCCTGGGCACGAATCAACTCATAAAGAGAAAAGGTTTGTACCAGCTCAGTGTTGGAGGCTTCAGGCCATGATCACGTGACAGTACAGCCCACTGGCAAATCCATTCACCTCATTGCTGGGAAGGAAAGAAAGGAAGAGAGAGACCAGAATCCCAAGATGCCCTGTGAGGTAACGCCTCCAGAGAGGTCAAATGTGTCTACAGGCTTCACCTCTTAAATGTTTCCGCGACTGCTCCAGCAGCAGTATCTCCAGCAGCAGAGGAAACACACGGGTCTTTGGGAATCATTTCAAACCCACTGTGATAGTTAATCCTGGATGTCAACTTGACACACCTAGCATTAACTAAGATCAGATGAGACCACACCTGGCAAGATCAGCTGAGACCACATGAAGAGATTATTTGGATAATACAAAGATCAACCCTAGATCCCAGGGGAATCTCCATAGATCCCATCGGAACATCCCAGTAGTAGACCAGATAAAAGGAGCCACAGAACAGAGAAAGACACTCCAGGAATCTTCCAGCCACGTGGATGTCTGCCGTGACTTAGCCTGCCTACAGCTTCAGCCACCAGCCATGCACCGCTGCCATAAAGGTCTGTTCTCCCCTCTGGAACTGTAAGTTGAATAAATCACCCTTTTTCCCTTATTTGACTTTGTGTGTAATCACAGCAATAACTAAGAGTAACCATTACACCCACGCTTTAGCAAGGGGAAGGAACTCATCCGCCCAGAGAGACACTCTCTCTCTCCTTCCCCTGAGCTCACAACTAGAACTGCAATCAGCAGATCTCCCCATCCGTATGAAGGCAGAGCAAAGAAGTATCGTTCACCACCTGTAAGCAAGCAAGCCTGAGGAAGACAAAGGTTGGTGACCATCTGTCACAGAGGCTGGGAGCTAGCAAGGAGTTTGGGAGCCCATATAAAAATTAGCCTTTGAGGGCTGGAGACATGGTTTGGCAGTTAAGGAGTTTGCCACACAAGCAAAAGACTCAAGTTCAATTCCCCGATCACACATAAAATGCCAGATGGGTGTTACAGCCCACTGGTAATTCCAAAGAAGGCAGAGCCCGGGAAGCCCCGGACAAGCTGGCTAGGCAGACGTAATGGCACGCTCTGGGTTTAACTAAAGACCCAGGCTCAAAATACAAGGTGGAAGGGATGAAATCCCAGTATCATCCTTGCACTTACGTACACGCACAATACTCATGTGCTTTACACACCTTCACACGGGTACAATACACACATGTAAACACACCTATGCACCCATATGCACATACATGATGGAGAAAAATCACAGGCAAGAAGAGATGTGAGTTAAGTTTCTTGTACCCAGGAAGTTAAGAACATCCAATGGAAGGCAAATGACCATCTTGCATTAACACTGGGCCTTTGGTTTTCATTGCTAGTTTTCTTCATTATATAAGAAATGGGCAAATCAGGTTCAAAAACATATCAAAAAGATCATCCACGGGAATCAAGTAGGCTTTATCCTAGGCACACAAGGTTGGTTCAACATATGCAAATCAATAAATGTAATTCGCCATATAAACCAGTCCAAAGTTCAAGACCACGTGATACTCTCAATAGATACAGAAAAAAAGCTTTTGACAAGATCCAACAGCCCTTTATGATCAAAACCCTAGAGAAGGTTGGAATGGAAGGAACCTTTATCAATATAATGAAAGCTGTATACAACAAGCCAATGGGGAAAAACTTGAAGCATTCCCACTTCAATCAGGAACTAAACAAGGCTGTCCACTCTCACCACTTCTCTTCAATATTGTACTTAAAGTCTTAGCTGGAGCCATAAGACAAGAAAGGGACATAAAAGGGATTCAAATCAGCAAGGAAGAAGTCAAGTTATCTCTATTTGCAGATGACATGATCTTATACCTGAGTGATCCCAAAAACTCCACCAGGAAGCTCCTGGAACTAATACAGAAGTTCAGCACGGTAACAGGATACAAAATAAACATACAAACATCAGTGGCCTTCCTATACACACAAAATGAAGAAATGAAAAAGCCCTGAGAGAAACAATCCTATTTACTATAGCCCCTAAAAAAAATGAAATACCTTGGTATAAACCTAACCAAGGAAGTAAGAGACCTCTATAATGAAAACTTTAAAACCCTAAAGAAAGAAATTACAGAAGACACCAGAAGGTGGAAAGACCTCCCATGTTCCTAAATTGGCAGAATCAACATCATAAAAATGACCATCCTACCAAAGGCAATATACAGATTCGATGCTATACCAATTAAAATACCAAAGCAATTCTTTAAAGAAGTTGACCAAACAATCTCAAAATTCATATGGAGGCACAAAAGAACCAGGATAGCAAACCTGAGTAACAAAAACACGGCTGGAGGTATCACCATACTACAAATCCATACACAGATCAATGGATAAGGGCTGAAAACCCAGATATAAGCCCACACAACTACAGCCATTTGATCTTTGACAAAGAGGCCCAAAAAATACAATGGAAAAAGAACAGCATCTTCAACAAATGGTGCTAGCAAAACTGGATATCCACATGCAGAAGATTAAAACTGGACCTAACACCATGTACTTATCACCATATACAAGACTTAATTCCAAATGGATCAAGGACCTCAATATAAGGCCAGAGACTATAAAAACCTTAGGTGAAAGGGTAGGGAACTCCCTGGAGCTGATTGGACTAGGCCAACAGTTCCTAATCGGAAATCCAATAGCACAGTCACTACAACCAACACTCAACAGATGGGATCTTATGAAATTAAAGAGCTTCTGTTCAGATAAAGAGATGGTAACTCGAGCACAAAGGCAACCCACAAAATGGGAGATAATCTTCACTAACCATACATCTGATAGAGCTCTATTATCCAGAGTGCACAAAGAACTTAGAAAACTAAACACCAAGGAAACAAATGGCCCAATTACAAAATGGGCCTTGGAACTTAAAAGAAGCTTTCCCAAGGACAAAATTAAAATGTCTAACAAATATCTTAAAAAATGCTCCACATCCTTAGCCATCAGGGAAATACAAATCAAAACCTCTCTGAGATATCATCTCACCCTGGTCAGGATGGCAAAAATCCACAATACAAACAACACCAAGTGCTGGAGAGGATGTGGAGAGAGAGGAACTCTCCTACATTGCTAGTGGGAATGCAGGCTCATACAACCACTCTGGCGAGCCATCTGGTGATTCTTAAAGAAGTTAAAGATTGAAATGCCATATGACCCTGCTATACCACTTTTTGGAATAACCCCACACACAGCAAAAATTCACCTTGATAGCACTAGCACGGCCATGTTCATAGCAGCACTGTTTACAATAGCAAAGTCATGGAATCAGCCCAAATGTCCAACAGTTGACAAGTGGGTAAGGAAAATGTGGTACATTTATACAATGGAATACTATTCAGCCATCAAAAATGATGAATTAATGGAATTTGCCAGGAAATGGATGGAATTAGAAACAATTATATTGAGTGAGGTATCCCAGACACAGAAAATTAAGCACTGTATATATTCCCTAATAGGTGGATCCTAGTACCAATCCCACTTAAAGACACTCAAAGACAAATCTCTGTAATACCTACAGTAATTGTAAGGATTATAAACAGGAGGGAGGGCCCCACCAGAAACAAAGAGAGGGGACCATGTTACAGCAGAGAAAATAGGCCACCATCAAGGACTGCAAGTAAGTAATGAGACATCTGGTTAAGTTCACAGACTTTCCTTCCTGATCATTTGCAACTGATGGGGTATGATCTCACCAGACGGGGAAGGCATATAGGCTGCCAGATAGAAGGTAACCATTTTGCAAATGGGTGATTGACCCCTCTCTCACCACAGTCTCCTACTTTTAGTCCATCTACCTTTGAATATACTCTTATAACAAGACTCTAATTTAACACGTTTTTGTCTCTGGCCAGGGGGTGATATCCAATACCCATCAGGATGGAGCCAAGGGCATTGCAGGAGCAGCAAAACTGAAAAAAAAATCAACAAACCATAATTCAGAACATCAGAGACTCTATATCAACCACCTGGAACTAGACCAGCCTAATCTCTCCCCATCCTGAAGCTCAGGGAAATTTGCAGAAGAGGGGGCGCCAAGTACATCCTTGTGTAAAAGCACAAGGATGGGAGGAGCAATGATATGCAAGATACTCCATACAAGTTAGGGCCGAAGCAATTATAATAGGACTCTGCATGATCTGCACAATGACCAACATATCACTGACCCCTCAAATTCTAGTATGGAATAAAGGCACTAGGATCCTTAGAAGCAAGGGATTAACAGTCATAATAGTGTTCCTATACTTAAGGGGAACACAAGAAAGAGTTCTAGGAATTGCCACTGAGTCCTTACACCTCATCAGAGAGGAGGATCCAGAGGAACGTTTGACATGCACATTAAAGGATGCTTCAGAGATGGGGGGAGGGGGCACTGGGAGAAAGGGAGGGGGGGAAAGAAGGGGCAAAGGGGGGAGGGAACAGGGAGGTCCAGGGAGGGTTAGAAGGAGGGAGGGGACAGGGGTTCCTATTACGTTTGTAGGAGCAGAAAAATAAATAAATAAAATAATAAAAAAAAAGAAATGGTGCCTTCATACTTGGAGGAGGACAATCTTTTCAAGAACAAATTAACATCTCCTCTGAAGATACACTAGTATTAGGGAACAAGAGAAAGGGCTTATGCAAATGCCACTGGGTCCTTATATGTCATCGGAGAGGAGGACCCAGAGGAGAGTTAGGCGTACACAATAAAGGACTCTCTGGGAATTGGGGGGGAGGCACTGGGGGAAGGGGAGGGGGAGGAGGGGGGAGGGAGGGAACTGGTAAAAAAAAAAAAAAAAAAAAAAAAGAATACACAGAAGGGAAAGATGGCTCAGCAGGTTAAGACCCTTGCCACCAAGTCTAACAACCTGAGCAGAACCTCCATGGTAGGAGGGAGCCAGCTCTGGAAAGCGCCCTCTGACTTCCACGTGCACGCTGTGTCTCCCACAGGCGCGTGCGCGCGCGCACACACACCACCACCAGGACAACAACCATAAAAATAATTAAATGTAAGACAATGGCAACATAATTTAGAGTGTACCGAAGACTTGGGGCCCACCTCAGCTCTCCTGGGAGGGGAGTGTTTAAGAGGGGAGGGGGCAGCTAAATTAAGTCATCATGGGTTTGACCTTGAAGGGATCTTGGAGCTTAGTCTTTCCTCTTACTCACTCTCCCTGTTTGCTTCTTGCCACAATGGGGTGAATGCTGCTTCTACCCCATGTCCTTGCCACAGCGTGCCATCTTTCCACGTGCCAAGTACAGCCAGAAACCTCTAAAAATGCGAGTTGCTAAGTTGGCTGAATCAGGTATTTTGTGCAGTAGTGAAATGCTGTCTGTTCAAATGGCTGTTTGAAAGACTGACTCCCTCCTGCCAGCTAGTAGGAACCAGGAGCAAGAGCTAGTAGAAGTAGGTTCCAATGGACCGGCAAGATGGCTCACTGGGTAAGGGGTCTGCTCATAAACCCGTGACCTGAATTCAATCCCTAGAAACCCACCCAGTGGGAGGAGAGGACTGACTTCTGAAAGTTAGCTGTCCTCCAACCTCCATCCCTTAAATAAATATAAGAAGTATTTTAAAAATAAGCAGGTCTGAGACAGGGCAGTCTTGTTCCAGTAACTGTCACCTTCCATTTCTTTTAAATTATGGATGCTGTCACCAAGCAGCATCCCAAGCCAACAGAGAGACCAAAAGGGACCCTGGGGTACACGCACCTGTTCCTGGGAGAAAAGGTAAGGATGGTGTGAGAACCCCAGGCACACACTCTGGGAGGGTGGGGAACGGATTCCCACCCTTCCGAGTGCAGAACCGAAGGGAAAAAATGGAAGCAGCAATGCCCCCCAGAGTGAGGCATAAGAAGCCCATCAGTGAAGCAGTTCTGTAGGTCTTGGGGGTGTTGCAGTTAGTGAGCCACAGAACTGGAGAAAAAGCTTCGAATGGCCTTTCAGTGAACGCCTCATCACACAGCCCCCGTCATAGTTAGGCACAGTTGAGGGTTTGAGCTCCAGGCACATTTGTAGAGAATTAATGGTTGAGTTAAGCCCAGAGCAAACCTGCAAGAGATTGTCTAGCCGACGGGGAAGGCCCAGCCCATAGTGGGTAGGACTAGGCCCTGAACAGGTGAATAAAATGCTGAGAACTGGTTAAGGAAGTTGGCATCCTTCTATGTACTTTGCCAGACATGCTGGTCTGACAAGTAAGGATCGTCCCTCTCTCAGCTGTTATGTAGAGATGGTGTGGCCAGTTCCCTCGGCCCTGGTGTTGGTGCATGCTCTCCTGTCAAGCTGGACTGAGAACTGTAACCAGATAATCGCAAGAGACAATAAACCCCTTGTTCCCTTAAGCCATTTGCTGGTCATTTATCAGCAACCATGCAGACGAACTGCAACACCCCCCAAGATTCGGAATCAAGATTAAGTGCTCGACTTTTCCTGAAGGACGAGTTTTCATCAGCTGTATCTCCTGGGTCACCTGACCTTGCCCCCTGGCTCGGCAGCCAAGTTAAGCCAGCTCTCCCTCCATCCATCTACTCACTGATGAAGAAGTCTTTCTATTTCTCCTCCTCCTTCTTCTTCAGCAGAACCATCACCAGCCGCTACTGCAGAAGCAGCAGTCACATAAGTCAGCCAAAGCGAAATGAAGAAATCTGCATGTCATTTATTAATATCCTCCGTGTCTGTCAAGCAGCCTTCAAAAACATGTTTTCCTCCTTTTGAAATAAGTAAATCGCAATGAGCTCATCCGTGTTGAGGATCTCAGGCCGGGCTATGCTCCACACACACAATTCAGGCAGTGAGTGTCCGCAAGGGATGCTATTACTTGCCGATTACACCTCCTCTCTATCCAGCAACCTGGATCATCTCTCCCATGCATGGTGACTTATGCCTTATCTGGAAGATAGTCTCCTCCCAGCATAGTATAGGTTTTTATTTTATTTATTTATTTAAGAGAGAGAGCTGGTGGTTCATGGGAGGAAGTTGGGAAGTTCACAAGTCAGTTTTCTCTTTCCACCACGCAGGGTTTCTCGGCATCAAACTCAGATCTTTAGGTCACCAGGTTTTAGAGCAGATGCCTCACCTGCTGAGCGACCTCCACAGTCCCCCTTCAAACACACACCCAGTTTCCACCTCCCCCAACGTAACTTGAAAGTAAATTACAACTTGTCCAGCCCAGCAGAAATGCTCACACCAGCACACACACACACACACACGCACACAACACAACACACACAAATGCTGGGTATGGCAGTGGCCTGCAATTCCAGCCTTGGAAGGCAGAGCCTGGGAAACCCCAGAGCAAAGCAATAAGGAGGTGAACAATCCAGGAAGAGTCCTGAGGTCATCCCTGCACCTCCGCAGGCACACACACTCAAGTGCCCTCTTGTACACAGTCACACACATGTAGCGTGCACACACACACACACACACACACACACACACACACACGTGCATGTGTAAAACAAAGCAACAAATACAAAAGAACCAGATGAGCCGAGCCGAGAAGCTCACAGGTCTCCTGCAGCACAGCACTACACCTTCTTCCTCCAGTCCTTAACCTTCACGTAGGTGTGGGGACAGCCCTCACTCTGCAGAGTGCTCAGGATTCAATTCTGCTGGGATCTTGACTTTTTGCCATATCGTACTAGAAATGACAGTGAAGAACTCAGTGCATATGTCTAAGTTCACCAATAGGTCTAGCTAATACCCAACATCTCTATCTACCTATCCATCTGTCGTCTATCTATCGATTGCTCTATCATCTATCTTCATTATCTTCCATTCATCAACCATCTCTACTTATATCTCCCTCATCACCTAGTACCATTATCTATCTCTATGCATCATCGATGTAAATCTATTGTCTATCAAATGCTCTATCACATATTTCTATCATCTATATCTGTATTGATTTATCCTCTTCTATCTTTATGAACTGTCTCTACTTATTGTCTCTCTCATCATATTGTATTTACTCTGCATGTTGCCCATAAATTCACCGCCAAACAGCTTAAGAGCTAACAAGAGATTCTATTGTTGCTTATGACCTTGTCCAGCCCAGCAGAAATGCTCACACCAGCACCAGAGACCGAGGGAACTGGCCACATCAATATCCACAGGACTGCTGAGAGAGGGACAATCCTCACTCTCCAGGCCAGCATGTCTGACCAAATCCACGGAAGGATGCTAGCCTCCTTAGCCAGCTTCCTCCATCTTATTCCCCTGCCCAGGGACTAGTTCCGCCCATCATGAGCCTGAGCCTTCCCCATCAATTAGACAATCGCCTGCAGACTTGCTCAGGGCCTAGTTCAACTACTAATTCTTTATAAATCTGCCCAGAGTTCAAATCTTCAGTTGTCAAGTTGACACCCTATGATCTATACCTATCATTTATCTCTATTCATTATCTATATCATCTCTCACTACCATCTACCTTTACCAATCCACCTATCATATATCTCTATTACCTACATTTATATTTATCTATCATCTCTTCAACCATCTCTATTGGTTGATATATTTATCATATATCTGTATTTATCATATACCATATATCTACATTATTATTTATCACTCTCATTTATCTCTATAAACCAATCTATCATTTATTTACCTACCTACCATCTACGTATGTAACTATCATCTATTCATTAGCATGTGTCTAATTTTGATAATTAGAAGCCAGGAAAAAGCTAATCTCTTTCAATGTGTATTAGCTCGTGTATAGAAACAGAATTTTGAATCCATCTCCACTCGCTTATATTAGAAACACACACACACACACGTTCGTGAACTTTAGATTAGGCAAAGGTATAGCCAAGATCCAGCTCCAGAATGAAGAGTTTAAGCTCGCCTGGTGACAGCTGTGCACAGTCGCGTCAGCCTTGAGCCATCTTACATTCTCCATATATATCCTTCAGTTCTTGGCTGATATTCTTGTCGCTTGTTTTCCAAGTGCTGGCTCACAGGAAAGGGGGAGGGGGAAGGTAGACAGCCAATCGCTTCAGGCCAACTAGACTCTCTAGAAAGGACAGCCACACGTGGCCTGGCCCACCCTGAACATTCCACGGAGGCCCAGGATCAGATATGCCAAGCTCACTGACCTCTTGGGAAGTGCCAGGTCAGCTGTACAGGAAAAAGGTCATTTTTCCCCTCTGAGGACTCGTCCCCTTGCTCTCATGGGCCTCCACCCTGGGGCAGGGAGTGAGCTGTGGATGGGCTATTGGCTATTAACTGCATCTGAGAGGTTCACAGTGACTAGGACCAAGAGAGGTGGGCTCTGGGGGTCTCTAGTGGTGGAGTAAGAAGAGCTTCAGAGCTTGGCCACAGGCAGGGCTCAGGTAGGATATTAGGGACTAGGGGGTTCTTTGGTTGCTCGGACAGGACTGGAACATTGCAGACCCCAGGGGCTGCCTTTGCTCTCTGCACTAGGTGGTCTGCTTCCCTCTGTGTGGCTGCTTGGGAGTCTCAGGAACTCCGTCCCGTTTGCCTGCACAGCTGGACAGGCTGGGTTGTGCGCCTGGTGTCTCCTCACTGACATTCAAGGGGCTCTAACAAAGGTCCCCACTGGTGTCTCACTCGTACTCCCCATGCAAACCAAACAACAGTGGGTTCACCTTTTTCTCCCCTAGGCTACCAAAAGTCCCACAGAATAAGAGCTGTTATCCACATTGGTTGAATTACTCCACAGGCCCTAAGCAATACCAAGGGGAGATACAGTCCGTTCCCATCATGATAATTACATCATCAGCATCAATGAAGACAAACATCACCACACTCTTAAGAATAGAAGAAAAACATTCTGCATATTCATTCCCTTATCAGTTGGAAAATGTTCATTAAACGTGTAGGAGAAGGAACTCAGGATGCATCGAGCACTGAGCCAGGTTGTTAGGGTACTTGATCCCCGACAGGCAAAACCCAGATTGAAGGGCTGGGAGAGATAACTGAGCAGGTAAGGCATCTGCATGCAAACCTGGTGACCTGAGTTCGATGCCAGGAAGACCATGTGGTGAAAAGAAGAGAACTGGTTTCCAAACAGTGCTCTTCTGACCTCCACTTGTGCACTCTGACATGCATGTGTGCACTCCCCTCAAAGAAATGAGTAAAGAAAATATTAAAAAAAAATAGAGTGGTATAGGGAGCAAAAGGAACATAATGATTGACAGGACTGTCCAGTCTTTTGACTTTATAACATACATGTATCATGTGCAGAGTTCAAGAGTCAAGTAATTTAGTTAACACACACACACAATAATGTTTGAAGTAAGTTTATCACTTTGTATGTTCACAGTTATCCTGGTCACATGTGGTTGATTATCTCTAAGGAGAGGCCCTAACTCAGTAGATCAGTAAAGAAGTAAGACTCAGAACAGGCTCAGAGAAAACTGTGGACAGAAAAACATGTAAACACATGAATCCAAGCGAGCTCTTCGCAGCTCCTCA
This sequence comes from Typhlomys cinereus, assembly GCA_023101885.1. NCBI lineage: Eukaryota > Metazoa > Chordata > Mammalia > Rodentia > Platacanthomyidae > Typhlomys > Typhlomys cinereus. Next base: position 4,750,683 of record JALPQD010000112.1, on the reverse strand, counting down.
GAATGGCCGGTGGCAAACTGGCATCATTGGAAAAGATGCAGAAAATTCGAATAAACGCTCAGCCAGCATCCTTCAAGCCAGACCATGAGACGAGAGCATTTGGGTTCTGGTTCTGGACAACAGCTCGACTAAAATCTTTGGTTCTCAGGGGGTTGGAGAGTCTTGCAGGGGTGCAGTGAGCAGGACCAGCAGGGGGGGCTGGCAGGCAGAACCGTCAGGCAGAACCAGCAGGTGGAATCGGCACGTGGCATCGAACACTATTTCTCCTGTGTTCAAGGCAGTGAGAGGAAGAAAAGGAGAAAGTCACCGTGTGAAATCAAGATTCTCATCTCCCCTTCAGGAAAAGCACCCTGCCTTCCACAGGTGAGGTTCTCAAGGACTGAACCCAAGGGAAAAGGGATAGATACAAGTGTCAACTTAACAATTGAATTGAGCCCTGAGGCACATCTATGAAGAATTATTAAGACAATCTTTTAGCAATCTTTTGACTGTAGGAGATAAAACTTAATTTGTGTGGGAAGACTCAGCCTATAATGGGTGAGACTACTCTCTGGGTAGGCAAATAAGATAGAGACAGATCTGGATGGGACTCAGCAGACTGGCCAGCTGTGAAGTATGTCCCTCCCTCAGCAATTCCTGTGGCTGCGGTGTAGGCGGTTCCTTTGATGTCAGTATGGATTCTATTCCATGTGATGGACTGTAAACCAGAGAATGAAAATCTGGAATAAGGACTAGAGAAATGGCTCAGGGGTTATGCCTCTACTTCACAAGCAGAAAGACCTGAGTTCAGATCCTGGATCCCATGTAAAAGCGTCAGGTGGAAACAGCTGACTTACAGGTCTGCACGTACAGCCCTGGAAGGCAGAGTCTGATAAACCCCTGAGCAAAGCAACAAGGAGATAGAACAATCCAGGATGATTCCTGAAGTCACCTTTGGGCCTCCAAAGGCACACACACAGTGAGTGCCCTCTTGTACCCCCCCACACACAAATAGAGATAAATAAGTAAATATACAGTGAGTGCTTTTGGGAATAACCCCCCATACAGCAAAAATTCACCTCGATAGCACAAGCACGACCATGTTCATAGCAGCACTGTTTATAATAGCAAAGTCATGGAATCAACCCAAATGTCCAACAGTTGACAAGTGGGTAAGGAAAATGTGGTACATCTATACAATGGAGTACTACTCAGCCATCAAAAATGATGAATTACTGGAATTTGCTGGGAAATGGATGGAATTAGAAACAATTATATTGAGTGAGGTATCCCAGACATGGAAAATTAAGCGCTGTATGTACTCCCTAATAGGTGGCTCCTAGTACAAAACCCACTTAGAGACATTCAAAGACAAATCTCTGTAATACCTACAGCAATTGCAAAGATTATAAACAGGAGGGATAGGGAAGGAGGGCCCCACCAGAAACAAAGAGAGGGGACCATGTTACAGCAGAGAAAATAGGCCACCATCAAGGACTGCAAGTAAGTAATGAGACATCTGGTTAAGTTCCTTCCTGATCATTTGCAACTGATGGGGTATAATCTCACCAGAAGGGGAGGGCATATAGGCTGCCAGATAGAGGTAACCATTTTGCAAATGGGTGATTGACCCCTCTCTCACCACGGTCTCCTACTTTTATTCCATCTACCTTTGAATATACTCTTATAACAAGACTCTAATTTAACACGTTTTAATCTCTGGCCAGGGGGTGACATCCAATACCCATCAGGATGGAGCCAAGGGCATTGCAGGAACAGCAAAACTGAAAAAAAAAATCAACAAACCATAATTCAGAACACCAGAGACTCTATATCAACCACCTGGAACCAGGCCAGTCTAATCTCTCCCCATCCTGAAGCTCAGGGAAATTTGTGGAAGAGGGTGCGGTAAGATTGTAAGAGCACAAGGATGGGAGGAGCAATGATATGCAAGATACTCTATACAAGTTAGGGCCAAAGCAATCATATTTGGACTTTACATGCCCTGTGCAATGTCCAACACACTATTGACCTCACAAAGTTTAGCATTTGCTAAAGGCACTAGGATCCTTGGAGGCAAGGGATTGACAGCCACAGTAGTGTTCCTATGCTTAACGGAAACACAGGAAAGGGTTCTGGAAAATGTCACTGGGTCCTTGCACCTCATTGGAGAGGAGGACCCAGAGGAGAGTTTGGCATGTACATTAAAGGATGCTCCGGGGATGGGAAGGGGAGGCACTGGGGGATAGGAAGGGAAGGGGGAGGGAAGGGGGCCACAGGGGGATAGGGGGTTGGAGGGAGGGGGGGACCGGTGTACCTGTTAAGTTTGTATGAGTAGAAATTTAAAAAAAAAAAAAAGAAAAAAAGAAAAAATTTAAAAAATATATTTAAATTGATGTTAGATTACCAATAAAGCTTACAATGAATTTTAAAAAATATATATATATATATATATACAGTGAGTGGAAATAGATATCACTCTGAGGATAGACTCCTCCTGACCCTAATTAGCACTTGCTTTCCTATGCTGTGGAAGCTGCTGACATTAGCTCTGCCCACCCATTTGCTGAACCAGGGGCTCCAGGACCCCCTTTCAGTGAGCAGAGGCAGCATCTTTGACTGCGCCAGGCCTGGGACTTTGTGCCGCAGTTCAGATCTCTGAGCCCTGCCTGGGATGAGCGAGGCTCCAGGTTTGCTGACTTCCTCACCACATCAGCCCAAGGAGGCTGACTGGCTGCCAGGACCCTCCGCCCTGGGTAGAAGCCCCTCGGCGCTCCCTTGGAATGCCTCTTCAGATCTATCAAACATCAGCTTTCCCCCAGCCTCAGGGCCTCGCAGGATTCCTGCAGGCTCTGACTCCGCAGGGCTGGGCCAGGGCCCGAGGAAGGTGCTCCCGACAAATTGCCGGGGTGGGTGGGTTTATGAGACGCTTCAGGATTACCGGGCACCAAGGCAGGCGGGCGAGGCAGTCGTTGGCCACTTGCTATGTCGGTGTGTCCAAACTGTGTGCTTTCCCTTGCTTTTTATTCCTAACTGGTTCTCTCCCAGCGAGGCAAATGGGCACGCAGCTCAGCCTGAGACCATCACAGTGCTATGCAGCCACAAGGAAGTGGGGGATGGGAGCTGGTCCTCTCTCCCCTGAAGTTACTAACCTGGGATGATGCAGTCTTGGACTTGCTGGCAGCCTTTTTCTTGGCACATGCAAAGGTTCGTTGAATGCAGCAATGGAGAGAGAACTGAGAGAAGCAGAGATTCAGTGCTGTTGAGATCCTGGATCTAGTCATATCTGATGCTGGATATTCTGACTTATATAGGGGTCAGTCTCTTAAGATTGTGTTATTCTCGGTCAGTTACAGCTAAAAGAGCACTGATTAAAATAATGTGGGTAGTATTGTTTCTTCACTCAAACAACCATCATTTGGGGAAGAAAGGGAAGACAAAGTCTCATGTGACCTAGTCTGGCTTTGAATTCTCTATGTGACCAAGAATGACCCCGATCTTCTGGTCCACCCATCGCTGACTATATATACATGCACCACTACACCCAGGGCTTCCCACATACTAGGCAAGAATCCTACCAGCGGAGTCACATCCATTCCCAGCAATTCCTGAAACACCTAAAATGTTTGGGCAAAGGCAGTTTCATGGGCAAGCTTGTTCATATCAACAGGAAGAGGTTGCCATTTCTTTGGAATGTTTTCACATGGTCGTGTAACTCAGAGAAACCTGTCTCGTGAAGGCAAAGTTCTAGGGCGTGAAGATGACGCTGTCTAACCTCAACTGGCTCTGTCCCCTGAGCAGCAGACCCCAGGGGAAAGTCAAGCAGACATGACCAAGCCCAAGAGTTTGGATCGCATCTGTCCATGATGGCCTTGAAGCATTTCTCATTAAGTTCCACCTGCCCCGCCTGTTGCTTCCTCTGTGTAGGGAGACCTCAAAATGCACATGGGATCTTTGACCCCGAGTCAGAGTCATAAATGTCCTCGTGTCTTCCCACGGCATTGCGTCATCTCAGAGAGGCATCATCTCAGCCCTTTAGGGACTTCCTGAGGACTCAATATCTAAGTCACCATGCAGATCTATGAAAAACAAAGACCCGTGCATGCAAAGTAGAAGGGGACCGTGCCCATGCCCGTGTGGGCCGCTGTGGGGAGGCCCCGTGGTGAGGTAAGTAGAGAGAGAAGAGGGGAGTTTCCGCGCTCCTTGCAACTTCCCTATTTCAGATAATAGCAACCCCACCCCTCTGGCATGTGTGAGATGCCTGCTGAATTCCATCTTCCTCTTCCTCCTCTCCAGTCTCTCTGTCACTTGCCCACGCTTCTTTATTTCCACCAGACTGGTCGCAGTCCCACCTGGCAGATGTCCTAGAATATCTAGAGGACTACTGTCTCATCCCTGAGGAGGACTGGATTTTCCAAAGAGGCCAAACCAACAGCTCCCATTTCTTATGGCCTCACGACAGGGCTGGAACACCCTTCCCCGCCAAAGATATAGTCCGTGATCCCTCACCTTGAGCCTGCTAGGGCTGAAGGTTCAGCGAGAGATGCCGTGTGACTCCTTCCGAGGTTAGGAGTGAGAAAGCCACACCATTCTTGTTTGGGAAACTTACCTTCAGATCTTGTGCGATACACTAGGTAGAAGGTCCCCTATTGGGAGGAAGACCAGGTCACAGGGAGATGTCATATATGGGCAGCCTTAGTATGACCTCTTAACTGACCTCACATGAAGAGAGAATCGCTGAGCTGACCTGAATTTTTTTTCAATGTTTATTATGAACCAGGAATATCGCTATTATCCAAACCACCAGTACCATGACTTAGAGGGAAAATATTAGTTGATCTGCTTTCAAAGTTGCAGAAATGGAAGCTTAGCGTAGAAGGGCAGGCTTCCCAAGACCTCTCTGGATAGATGAGTGTGAACCAGGAATCTAACCCCAGGCTCTGGTGATATAGCCAAGCTCCTGAAACCCTCAGGACACTTCTCTCATGAAGACAGAGAGCCGAGAGGAATATTTGGCAGGACATTATGGCTACCTCACCTTCCCGGGGACGTTGCTGAAATAACTCCTCTCTCTGGAATCAAGAAAACAAAACAGTGTGCTTTGGCTACAGAAAAAGCCCCCAGCAAGGAAGTCCTACAAGCCAACAGTAATTCGTTTCTGTTCTTTTCCACGTGACTGCCGGAGGTTATCCTGGCTTTTATTAGCTCAAACTTCTCCTTTTCAAAAGATAATTCTTTGAAATCTTCTGGGAAATTAACATGGCTGAGTCTGGCTTTAGGCTGGCCACCACATGCTCGAAAAGTTAAGAGAAACTGAGGTTTTAACCCTTTAGAGCATGCACACAAAAACTGTGTCTGCTGTCCTTGGAGGAGAAAATTCAGACTGCATTACCCATGATGCTCAGCACCTTCGAGCTACGTTCCAGTTGAAAGGTTTTACAGCATGTGTAAGATTCAGTTACAGGGCAAACTCACATAAATCTCTTATTTATGAAATATGAGAACTAATTAATATTCAAGTTTAGAGTGTTTAAGAATATGAATTATTTTCAAATTCTCCTTAAGGAAAATCTATTGAGAACATATCATGTAAAAAATGACTAGAGTAGGAAGTTTAAGTTCTTATTCTTTTTCACAATATCATCAGTATTGATTGTATGGAAACTACTGTCTATAATCATAGATAATAAAAAGGCTCATTTTTCTTCATTTAAAATTCCCACTTGGGAATATTTGACATTGTTTACAGGGTTGTGAGAAAAAAAATTTTAAAGTGAAATGATAAGCTAGTTTCTTGTTCTCTCAGCACTTCCAGAAAATCCAGAGATTTTTTTTTCAACTCCGTTTTTCTCTGGGGAATTTGGTGGAGAGAGAAGGTATGAAGAGAGCAAGCTCCCAACATTCACTTTCATCACTGCGATGAAATACTCGAGATAAACAGCTTCAAGGGAGGAAAGGTTTATTTGGGATCACGGTTTTGGAGGTTTCAATCCATGGTTTCAAATGGACCCTGTGGCAACTAGTGCATCAGGGAAGGACACTGCCCACTTCCTGGTGGCCAGGAAACAAAGAAAGGAAGAGACTAGGGTCCCCCAAACCCTTTCAAGGACGTAACCTTCCTGCTTCCTCCACCTAGAATCCACCTCTGCCCATGGACTGGGACCCAAGGCTTCCACACATGCACCTTCCAAGGACATTTCAGATCCAAGGATCACGGCTCTCAATCACCATCCCATCTCCTCCAGCACCAGCCTTAGGCAAGGCCTCTGGTGTCCACAGCTTGGGTCTCCTGACGCGTTCCTGCCCCTCTCCTAGGTCAAGGGGTCTGAGCTTGCAAACCAGGAGGTCCCTTTGGGAGCCGGGCGTGATGGGGGAGGGAGGGCACCTCAGAACTACCTGAGACGTAAGCATGTTCATTCGCCATTCACCAGAGGAGGAGGAGAGAGAGGATCTCGAAGGAAAAGCTAGAATCCTGGTGGAGCCAGTGCGTTCACACTTTGTCTCACACTCCCTGCCGCAAAAGCAGAGCAATGCTAGGTACAAAACAAAAGCAAAAGAGCCGGGCTCAAAATAACCACCTTCGGAGAGAAACTGGCTGCGAGCGAGACAGCTGGAACCATAGGCCTGAGGCAGCACTGCCGGAGACTGTAACACCCCCGCACCCCCACGCCCACAGAGTGAGGGGGTTTCTCATGCTCCACCAGAGGGGAGCTCAAGGGTCTTCCTCTCATTGAGAGAACCCTGAAAACCAAGCTGGTGGCCAGCTTGTGTCTGGGCATTCCAGTTCACACCTAGGGAGACCAGGAGACATGGGGGCAGCCATCGTGACTTAAAGTCACTGCCTGTGACCGTGACCCCCCCCCCAGTATCACTAAGGGAGGTAGGATGGCTAGTCCTACGTGTCACCTTAAACTAAGGGGATCCCATGGGGAGGGTGAGACATCATTTGTGGATGCGTCTGAAAGGGGCTTCTGGAACAGTAGGTGGGCATCTGCCAATCCATCGAGGACCCAGATGGAACAAGAAGGGTGACGTCACACTGTCTTCCCGAGCTAGAATGTCCATCTTCTTTGGCCCTTGGACACTGGCGCTCACCGCGTTTGTTGCTGCTCCAGCTCGCAGATGGCAAATCATGGGGCATCTTGTCCGCCATAATCACCGGAGCCAAGTCCCATTATAAACCCATATAAATCCCACGCGTGCCTACTTTATTCCTTTTTTCCTCCAAAGAACTCTGGCTAGAGAAGGACAGTCCTGAAGTTCCCGATGAGGGTCAGGATGACAGACAAGGGTGCCAGTCGGTTTGCAGACTCGCTGGTAAGCGGAGGAGAACGTGGGAAGGAAGCCAGGTGTGAGGAACAAGAAATAACATTCCCCGCTCGCGATACGCAAACTGAACAGAGAAACCCAATGAGAATGAAACCTGGACTCTCAATGGCGGTTGATTTCTGATTTAAATCACTTTTATGAAGCAGTCTACAAAATACGTTTAACTGATATTTAAGACATGAATGGAACAATAACTGTTTTCTTAACAGGCCAAGAAGATATGGAGAAGAGAAAAAAAACAAATGTATATAACGAGAATCAACTCAAAAGCTTGAAATATAAAAATAGACTCATTTTGTAAAAGTCAGTCTATGAGACCAATCTAGACTAGATACAAAGAAAGAATATGCTAATTAAAAGGGAATAGCAAAGAATTCTTCCACAACACAGCATAAAAAATACACACACACACACACACACACACACACACATATACGTACACGCACACTTATGTGCACACAGTGAAATGACTATACTTGACAAAAATGTAGAACATACTTAAAAAAGCCTAGGAAAAAGAATGTTTTCACCATAAAAATTATAAATGCCTGAGTAGATAAATAAGTTGACATGATTTAAACATTATATCTATTGAAACATCACACAGAACATATAAGTAAGTATAAATTTTTATTTCATGTAGCAGTTAAAAGTAAATTTAGGCTTTATCCCTATATACATATCTATACATGTATATATACACATATATGATTTCACACAGCACTTAGGAGATAAAAACTCGATTAAAAATTCCTAGACTCAGACCCTTTTCTGTTCATAAGTGTGATGACTGGGTGTTCAGACACTTGCATGACATGTGCCTGCCACGAACGTTGTTACAAAGTCGGTTCATTACCCATCTGATGTAAAAAAAAAAAAAAAAAAAAAAGCCGCCGGCCCGCCTGCCCGCCCAACCAAGACGGGACTCGCTCTCGGTCAGTCCTCCATCCCAGGTGAGTTACCCAGCCCCCAGGTCTCCCCTTGTCCCAGCTCCTCCCACCAGCCAGGTGCCAGGGCAACATCCAGGCTGCCTCCAGTTTGCCTGGCCCACGCCCCGGGCCCCAGCCCCTTTTTTCCTCCTGCCCGCCTGCCCACACGACTTGCTCGCGGTCCTCCATCCCTAGAGCCTGGTGGGCCACTAAGCCAAGTCTCAGGTCCCAGGTGAAGAATTCTGCCATCACCATCAGCCCCTCTGCCCCTCCAACCCACCGGGATCCTCGCTCGTGGTCCACAGAGGACACACTGCTACTCAGAATTCAACAAAATCCAAAGAAAACCCAAGCAAAGCTCTAAGGGACAAAGGCCATGCATCTGAAGACCTCTAAAATCATCCTATCATATGGAAGAGATTCTTCACATCCAGCCCAAAGATAAGAAAACCTCTTTTTTTTTTACCATACTGCTCCTTTTTAGTATTAACCACTGTAGATTAACTTTTCCATACAGCCACCCCAAAAATATATACAACTCACTCACCCTCACATATCACCAAGATACTAAATCCTAAAACTGCACTACCATACTAATATTCACCCCCTGTCTACTTAACCTGACTTAACTGATGTACTAACAGCCTAATAGCCTCATCTAGGAAATAATACTAACAACAGACAAATGTACCCAACTACAAGGCAAGCACTAGTAATAACTACCCGAGAGTAGTAATACCAACTAAATCAGTTCAGTCAAAAACACATAGAAACTGAAAGGTCTTAAGAGACAAAACAACAATGCCCAAGTCAAAGTGAAGATCCATGAGAAACAAAACCCAGGAAGACAAATCTCCCACCGAAAGAACCCCATAAGGATGGATTCCAACCAGAACAAACTCACAGATAATAGCCAAGAAAGCCAGACCCAAGATAACAATTTTCAAAATATGATCATTACCATGATTAATACTATGAAAGAGGAAATCCAGGAGGAGTTAAACAACCACATCAACCGCTTTGAACAGGAACACAACAGACACTTGGAGGAGTTGAGAAAAACAGTTTAAGAAACAAAAATAGATAGACCAGCTAAAACAGTCTCAGGTAGAGTTTAAAATTGAACTAAAAGACAAGTTATCTTCAACCCAAAACTCAACAGAGAGTCTTAGCAGCAGAACTAATGAAGCAGAAAACAGAATTTCAGATCTTGAAGACAAAGTGGGAGAATTAACCAACTCAATGGAAGTTCTTCAAGCCAAAGATACTTGAGAGGAATATTCAAGAGATATGGGACACCCTGAAGAAGCCTAACATGCCCAAGAATCCCAAAATACCACACCTGAGGAAATTTTTCAAATTATCATAAATGAAAACTTCCCTCAACTAAAGAAGAGGCCCATCCTAATACAAGAGGCATTCTGCACTCCAAACAGATATGACCAAAATTGAAAATTGCCACTGCAAATAATAGTCAAAACACTCCACATTCAAGACAAAGAAAAGGTGCTGAGAGCTTCAAGGGAAAAAAAGCAAGTCACTTTTAAAAGTAAACCTATTAAAATAACAAATGACTTCTCAATGGAAACAGTAAAAGCAAGAACAGCTTGGAGAGACGTACTTCAAGTATTAAATGAGCAAAAATGTCAACCCAGACTGATATACCCGGCAAAACTATCTGTCATGTTCGAGGGAGAAAGAAAAGTCCAGCACAAAGACAACTTGAAGGCTTGCATGTCTACCAAACCAGGCCTTCAAAAAATGCTAGAAATGATACTCAAGCTTGAAGAAGAAAAACAAGCGTATCCAGGAGGACAGAAGAAAAGTATAATACCACCAAAACCTAAATGTCAAACAATACACTTACAAAAGCCACTAAACATAAAAAATGTTTAGAATTAAAAATAATCTCTCCATTATAACATTAAATGTCAATGGTGCTAACTCACTGATCAAGAGACACAGATTACAAACTTGGATTAAAAAACACAAACCATCAATCTGCTGCCTTCAGGAAACTCATCTCACCACAAAAGATAGGCACATCCTAAAAAGGCTGGTCAAAAATTCTGCAAGCTAATGGAACCAGGAAACAGGCAGGGGTAGCCATTATGCTTTCAGACAAAGTGGACTTCAAACCAAAAAAAATCATAAGAGACACAGATGGATACTACATTGTAGTCACAGGTACAATTCACCAGGAAGACTTCACAATTCTGAACATATATGCACCCAATATGGGCCCTCCACATTCATTAAGAAAACCCTACAGCATCTAAAGCAATAAATCAACCCCTAAACAATAATTCTTGGGGATTTCAACACTGCCCTCTCAACATGGGATAGATCAACCGGCCAAAAGCTTAACACATTGGAACTCAAGCAAACCCTTAAAGAAATGGACCTTACAGATCTCTATTGAACTTTTCATCCACGCACCAAAGAATACACATTTTTCTTAGCAGCACACAGAACTTTCTTCAAAATAGATCACATATTGGGCCACAAAACAAATCTCCACATATGCAGGAAAGTTGAAATTCTAGTCTGTACCTATCAGACCACCATGGTCTAAAGCTTGACATCCACAACACAATAAACAACAGAAAATACACTAACTCTTGGACACTTAACACTATGATGCTGAATGAGAATTGGATTCAGGAAGAAATTAAAAAGAAAATTCAAGATTTCCTGAAAGTGAATGATAATGAAAATGCAACTTATCAAAATCTTTGGGACACAATGAAAGCTGTCCTAAGAGGTAAGTTCATAGCACTTAATACCTACATCAAAAAGATGGAAACATCAGAAATAAATAATTTAACACTGCAGCTTAAAGCTTTAGAGACACTAGAGCAATCTGATCCCAACAGCAGTAAAAGAGAGGAGATTAGCAAAATAAGAGGAGAAATATACGAAATTGAGATTAGAAAAACGATACAGAGAATCAACCAGTCAAAAAGCTGGTTCTTTAAAAAAATCAATAAGATTGATACACCCCTAGCTAAATTAACCAAAAGCAAGAGAGAAAAAACACAAATCAACAAAATTAGAAATGAAAATGGAGTTATAACTACAGATACCCAAGAAATTCAGAGTATTATAACGTCATATTTCAAAAACTTATACTCTGTGAAATTTGACAACACAAAAGAAATCGATGAATTCCTAAGTAAGCACAACTTACCGAAATTGAATCAGGAAGTTGTGAATTATTTAAATAGTCCTATAACATATGAGGAAATCAATGAAGTAATCTCGAATCTTCCCAACAAGAAATGTCCTGGACCAGATGGATTCAGCACAGAGTTCTACCAGACATTTTTTTTTTAATTATTTATTCAACTGTGTGCATATGCGTGTGTATGTGCGCGCGCGTATGTGTGTGTGTGTGTCTGTGTATGTGTAGAACCACGGACGAATTCACGAACCACCATGGACGCCTCCACCTCCTTCTGCCCCGGGATTCACAGGCTCCGCCCTACCAGGACCAGAAGCGCAGGTCGCCCCCGCTTCCGCCTGGCGTCTATACGTGGGATCTGGGATCCGAACTCAGGACCTTCCGCCTGCAAGGCAGAGGCTCAACCCCTGAGCCACCTCTCCAGCCCCTACCAGACATTTAAGGAGCTATTAACACCAATACTCCTTAAACTGTTCCATCAAATAACAAAGGAAGGAACAGATTCTTTCTACAAAGCTAATATCGTCTTAATCCCAAAACCTAATAAAGATACACTTAAAAAAGAAAACTATAGGCCAATCTCTTTGATGAACACAGATGCAAAGATTCTCAACAAAGTCTTAGCAAATCGGATTCAAAACATATCAAAAAGATCATTCACGGGGAGCAAGTAGGCTTTATCCGAGGCACACAAGGTTGGTTCAATACACGCAAATCAATAAACGTGATCCACCATATAAACCAGTCTAAAATCCAAGACCACATGATAGATGCAGAAAAAGCTTTTGATAAAATCCAACAGCCTTTTATGATCAAAACCCTAGAGACACTTAGAATGGAAGGAATCTTTGTCAATATAATAAAAGCTGTCTACAACAAGGCCACAGCAAAGATTATACTCAGTGAGGAAAAACTTGAAGCATTCCCACTTCGATCAGGAACTAGACAAGGCTGTCCACTCTCACCACTTCTCTTCGATATTGTCCTTGAAGTGTTAGCTGAAACCATAAGACAAGAAAGGGACATAAAAGGGATTCAAATTGATAAAGAAGAAGTCAAGTTATCCCTATTTGTTGATGGCATGATTTTATACCTGAGTGATCCCAAAAACTCCACCAGAAACTTCTGGAACTAATACAGAAGTTCAGCACGGTAATAGGATACAAAATAAACATACAAAAATCAGTGGCCTTCCTATATGCACAGAATGAAAGAAGTGAAAAAGCCCTGAGAGAAACAATCCCATTTACTATAGCTCCTAAAAAAATGAAATACCTTGGTATAAACCTAACCAAAGAAGTAAGTGACCTTTACAATGAAAACTTTAAAACCCTAAAGAAAGAAATTACAGAAGACACTAGAAGGTGGAAAGATCTGCCATGTTCCTGGATTGGCAGAATCAATATCATAAAAATAACCATCCTACCAATATACCAATATACAGATTCGATGCTATACCAATTAAAATACCAAAGCGATTATTTAAAGAAGTTGACCAAACAATCTCAACCTTCACATGGAGGCACAAAAGACCCAGGATAGCAAAAACAATCCTGAGTAACAAAAACACTGCTGGAGGTATCACCATACCAAACCTTAGTCTATACTACAAATCCATAATTATAAAAACAGCCTGGTACTGGCTCCAAAATAGACACACAGATCAATGGATAAGGGTTGAAAACCCAGATATAAGCCCACACAACTACAGCCATTTGATCTTTGACAAAGGGGCCCAAAGAATCCAATGGAAAAAGAACAGCATCTTCAACAAATGGTGCTGGCAAAACTGGATCTCCACATGCAGAAGATTAAAGCTGGACCCGTACTTATCACCATGTACAAGACTTAATTCTAAATGGATCAAGGATCTCAATATAAGGCCAGAGACTATAAAAACCTTAGTTGAAAGGGTAGGGAACTCCTTGGAGCTGATCGGACTAGGCCAACAGTTCCTAATCGGAAATCCAACAGCACAGTCACTACAACCAACACTCAACAGATGGGATCTTATGAAATTAAAGAGCTTCTGTTCAGATAAAGAGATGGTAACTCGAGCACAAAGGCAACCCACAGAATGGGAGAAAATCTTCACTAACCATACATCTGATAGAGCTCTATTATCCAGAGTGTACAAAGAACTTAGAAAACTAAACACCAAGGAAACAAATGGCCCAATTACAAAATGGGCCTTGGAACTTAAAAGAAGCTTTACCAAGGACAAAATTGAAATGTCTAACAAATATCTTTAAAAATCCTCCACATCCGTAGCCATCTGGGAAATGCAAATCAAAACCTCCCTGAGATATCATCTCACCCTAGTCAGGATGGCAAAAATCCACAATACAAACAACACCAAATGCTGGAGAGGATGTGGAGAGAGAGGAACTCTCCTACATTGCTGGTGGGAATGCAGGCTCATACAACCACTCTGGTGAGCCATCTGGTGATTCTTAAAGAAGTTAAAGATTGAAATGCCATATGACCCAGCTATTCCACTTTTTGGAATAACCCCCCATATAGCAAAAATTCACCTCGATAGCACAAGCACAACCATGTTCATAGCAGCACTGTTTACAATAGCAAAGTCATGGAATCAACCCAAAAGTTCAACAGTTGATGAGTGGATAAGGAAAATGTGGTACATTTATACAATGGAATACTACTCAACCATCAAAAATGACGAATTAATGCAATTTGCTGGGAAATGGATGGAATTAGAAACAATTATATTGACTGAAGTATCCCAGACACAGAAAATTAAGCGTCATATGTACTCCCTAATAGGTGGATCCTAGTACCAAACCTACATAGAGACACACTCAAAGATAAATCTCTGTAATACCTACAGCAATTGCAAAGATTATAAACAGGAGAAAAGGGGAAGGAGGATCCCTCCAGAAACAAGGAGAGAGGGGATCATGCTACATCAGAGATAATAGGCCACCATCAAGGACTGCAATTAAGTAATGAAACATCTGGTTAAGCTCACAGACTGTCCTTCCTGGTCACTTGCAATTGATGGGGTATGATCTTACTAGAAAGGGAGGGCATACAGTCTGGCAGATAGAAGGTAACTATTTTGCAATGGGAGACTGACCCACCCCTCACTGCAGTCTCCTACTCTTTTTCCATCTACCTTTGAATCCATCCTTATAATAAGACTCTATTTTAACAGCTTTTTATCTCTGGCCAGGGGGTGACAGCCAATACCCATCAGGATGGAGCCAAGGACATTGCAGGAGCAGCAAAACTGGAAAAAAAAAATCAACAAACCATAATTCAGAACATTAGAGACTCTATATTGTCAACCACCTGGAACTGGGCCAGCCTAATCTCTCCCCATCTTGAAGCTCAGGGAAATTTGCAGAAGAGGGGGCGGCAAGATTGTAAGAGGACAAGGATGGGAGGAGTCATGATATGCAAGATACTCCATACAAATTAGGGCCAAAGCAATTATAATAGGACTCTGCATGATCTGTGCAATGACCAACATATCATTGACTCCTCAAAGTCCAGCATGGACTAAAGGCACTAGGATCCTTAGAAGCAAGGGATTAACAGTCACAATAGTGTTCCTATACTTAAGGGGAACACAAGAAAGAGTTCTAGAAAGTGCCACTGAGTCCTTACACCTCATCAGAGAGGAGGACCCAGAGGAAAGTTTGATATACACATTAAAGGATGCTTCAGAGATGAGGGAGGGGGCACTGGAAGAAAGGGAAGAAGGGGGAAAAGAAGGGAAAAAAGAGGGAGGGAACAGGGAGGTCCAAGGAGGGGTGGAGGGAGGGAGGGGACAGGGGTACCTATTACGTTTGTATGAGCAGAAAAATAAATAAATAAATAGATATTCCTAGACTCATTTCAGTTACAAGTGAATATAGGAAATGTAAGGAAAAAATACCAGTAACACCAATAATTAATAATTTCCATAATTGTAAAACACATGAAATGCTGCAGAAAAAATGTTCTTTGACTTTCTTCTTTTTTTTTTAAATTATTTATTCAATTGTGCGTGTGTGCGCATGTATGTATGTGTGTATTGAACCACAGGCGAATTCGGGAACCACTATAGATGCCTCCACCTCCTCCTTGTTTACTCTGCCCCGGGATTCACAGGCTCCGCCCTACCAGGACCGGAAACGCAGGCCGTCCCCGCTTCGGCCTGGCGTCTATACGTGGGGTCTAGGATCCGAACTTAGGACCTTCTGCCTGCAAGGCAGAGGCTTAACCCCTGAGCCACCTCTCCAGCCCCTCTTTGACTTTCTTAGTACACATCTATATTCATCACAGAAACTATCAAATTGTACAAAGAGAAAATCTTACAAGCTACAAGAAAGGAATTAAAAACTATATATATAAATTTTGATTAAATGCTTAATAAATTTTATATTGACCCCTAAAGAAGACAGAAGACAATAGATAGTAGCTTCCAAATGCTGCAAAAAAAAAAAAAAACCCTAAAAGGCTAGAATTTAATATCAAGCTTATTTTTTACCTGCTCCTTTAGCAAGGAGATGAGAGAAAGATGCTCTCAGACATACAAAATGTATGTGTTCTGTGTGATGTTGTAAAATAACCTAAGGGGGAAGGATTTATTTTGGCTCACAGTTGTAGGGGATACACTCCATGATATCACAGGCAGCACACAGCAGGATCAGGTGCTGTCCGTGATGAACAGGCTACTTGCTCACATCTCAGTGGACCAGGAAGCAGAAGCTCCAGTCAGGCATAGCGCCCAGCTATAAGCCTGCCGGCTTGTCATCATTAAATACAGGTGTCAGCTTGATGGTTGAGGGTCTGAGTTCTGGGAACATTTGTAGAGAATTAATGGTTAAGTCCAGAGCAAACCTTCAGGACATTGTCTAATTAATGGGAAAGGCCCAGCCCGTGGTAGGTGGGACTAGACCCTGGGCAGATGAATAAAATACAGAGAGTTGGTTGAGGAAGTTGGCATCCTTGTGTATATTTGGCCAGACATGCTGGTCTGGCAAATAAGGATCATCCCACTCTCAGCCACTATATGGAGATGGTGTGGCCAGTTCCTTCAGCCTTTTGGTGATAGTGCATGCTCTCCTGCCAAGCTGGACTAAGAACTGTAACTGGACAATCATGAGAGAAAATAAGCTCCTTGCTCCCTGCAGCAGTTTTGTCATGATTTGATCAACAACATGCAGAGTAACTGCTACAGGGCCTGACCTTAGGTGACCCACTTCCTCCAGCTAAGTTCCATTACTTCCCCAAACAGAACCACCAGCTAGGGCCAGGTGTCCAAAGGCATCAGCCTATAGGGTACATTTTGCACACAAAGCATAGCAAAGTTAGTTCAGTGTCCTGCCTTATTGGATACAGTGGCATATTAGAATATCTTTGTTCTTAGGAAATGCACACCAAATAATTTATAGGTCTTGGCTAAATGGATGAACTTTTTTCATAGACTCTAAAAGTTGAAATGAACCTCCCAGACCATTATATACAAGGAAGCTCAAGCAGAGTGGAATACCTTCTGATAGATCTAATAGAGCTTAATGAAGAACAGTTGGGAGAAGGAAAGAAGGAAGAGAAGTTGCTAAAGGGGCAGGCGGTAACGCTATTTTTTTTCATTATGTGTATATGGTGTGTATGGGTCAGGGTGTACGTACACGAGTGCATTTGAGTGCATGTGCCTATGGAGACCCAAGAATGGTATCAAGAATCATTCTCCACAGCTCTTCCACCTGACTGTTGTGAACAACACATCTTAAAGCTGGTTTGACTAGCCAGCTTGCTCTGGGATTCCCAGACTCCGCCTTCCAAGGCTAGAATTATGGACCACCTCCCACCTGGCATTTTTGTGTGGGATCTGGAATCCAAACTCAAATCCCTTTGCTTTCGAGACAAGTATTTTAACCACTGAGCCATCTCCCCAGCCTGGAAATCTTCACGCTGAAACTCCTGAGGTGTTTCGCGATGGTGCAGGAGCGACTTGCATGTGTAAGTCTGGTGACCTAAACATGATCGTCAGCACCCCCCGTTAGCTGTGTAAGCCAGGCAGACCCTTCTCAGCACCCCCGTTAGCTGTGTAAGCCAGGTAAACCCTTGTCAGCACCCCCGTTAGCTGTGTAAGCCAGGCAGACCCTTGACCATTCAGTTTCTGTCTAACCTGCTCACCTAAAACAGAAAAAAAATCACTACTCCCCATGACACAGAGACAGAGAAAACACCAAACTGAGGTTAGACATAAGACAGCGCTTTCTAAATCAGGGACACATATAAATTTCACTATTCTTAATTTTCAAATGTATTGTCAGCTGTGTTGACTTGGAAAGTAAGTTATAAAAGGAACCTCCCCATCCTTACCCCAACCCATGAGAAAAGGCTGCTGGGACCCTCATCTTACAATACTCCTTGACTGAGTTTTAGACAAAGGTCAAAGTTCCTATACAAACAATCCTTGACTTACAGCGAAACCACTGTGACCACTGAATTACGATTTTTGCCCTTTACAATAGGGCAGATATGGCACTTTCAATTCTGAATTTGGTTCTTATCCTGGGCCAGTGACACGTGGTAAGAAACTCTCTAGCGCACCAGAGAGTGAGTCAAAGATCTCGGTCAGCCACACAATCATGAGGGTGAATTCAGCTACCTCCCAGTGCCCCCTTGATAAGCTATGCTGGTCACAGGGTAGACATGCTGAATGCACTTTCCCCTCCATCTGGGTTTTCAGACTTCGACCCCATGGCACATCAAGGAGCATCAGTAAGTCCATGTAGAACTCGCAAGGAAAGATTCCCAAGAGCTGCTGTTATTTGAAGAAAACCAAGTCACAGAATACCATGCAGTGCGGCATAAATGTCTCATGCCTATATATGCACACACACACCTGCCACAGATTTAGAGAACATTTGAGCAGTTCCTGCCACACTTCTTAACAGAGGCTGCCTCTGGGCAAGATAACAGAATCTGGAGTGAATCTGACATTTTAACTACTCATTACACACATACACACACACACACACACACACACACACAGACACACACATTCACTGGTGGAATCTTTCCAATGGCAATCCATTAACTTCAAGCTTTAAGACAAAAATACTTCAAAGTTAAATATAAAGAAGAAACCCTTTAAAATAGTATGTGGATACCTGATCCTTGTTTGAGAAAGGAAAAGTATAAGTATTTTTAGAAAAGGTTAAAAAATCATTAAAGAAGGAATTAACTATTTGGAATTAACTGCAATAAAGATTCTGTATGTAAGAAAAAAAGAAATCAAAAGGTAAACAAAACCTAGATAATTCAGGATAAATGTGATTGAAGAGCAAATCTTGCATATTACAAAGGGTTAAAACATTTAAAATAAGATTGTCCTCCAATATACATTTTTTTATTAAGACAGACAACCTGACCCTTCAGCAAGACTCTTTGAAGTGGGCTATACTTTGAAATGATCGCTGCTGTCCCTATTTTACACACTAGGAAACAAGTGCAAGGAGAGTCATGTGCTCAACGGAAAGGCTTTTCCCTTCACCTGCCCCAAGACTCTATCAATGCAAGTCCCGGAGGATTCAGGGAGTCCCTGGTTTCTCCTGTGCCCACCTCCCATCAAATGCACCACCCTGTGACGGTGAATTGCAGCAGAAGTTTGGGCACAGAGCTGTAGGATTTCCACCCGCGAGTTCTGTAGGATTTCCACACTTGTTGGTCTGGGGATCAGCTGGGAAGCCCCAGGTTTTGTCAGGGTTCTATCTGAAGTGACTTCCCGGTGTCAGGCGTCCCACGTCGTCCACCGTCATCCCCAGCTACTTTTTTCCTCTAACTACAAGGACCACTGGAGGCTGCCTGGCCCAGATTGCAGAAAACGAAACTGAGAAAGGAAGGGACTTCTCAAAAAAAACAAAACAAAAAAAAAAACCGGGGCCACCACCATTGCCAGCCAGACTGGAGACCGGGCTGCGGGCGCCTCATCACATCCTGAGACATGAAACGGGGATCTCAAAGGTGCTTCTGGGCTTCCTTCCTCACTTTGCCTCTGTGCACCTGAGGGTTTTGTCAGACACCACCAGCAAGAAGTAAAGCACCAGCCCCACTCTCAACCAGGCCCCGCCCACCGTCGTGAGGCCACGCCCACTCCTGGGGAGCCCCCAGGGGGCCGGCTGGAGGGGACTCCCACACCGGGGCTACCAGGGACTCTGCTGATGTCATGTGGAATAAAGGGGGAGTCCTGAACCCAACGGGTTAATCCCACATGCGCGCAGATTGGACACACAGGTGGAAAGTTTCTCTTCGGTTTTTGTTTCTGTTTGAGGTTCTGAGAGTGGAATCCAGACGCTAGACAAAGACTCTACCACTGAGTGGGCACCCCCCTTCCCCAAATCCTGTCCCTTTTCCACCCTTTCCCCCCTCCTTTTAAGAGAACACTAGATGAACATATAAATAAAAGTTCGTATCCTAGCCAGACATGGCGGCACACACCTGTAGTCCTAGCACGTGACAGGCACGGGCAGGAGGAGCAGGAATTCAAGGCTAGCCTGGGCTTCATGAGACCCTACCTCAAAAAAAAAAAAAAAAACTAAAACTAGGGCTGAAAGATGGCAACAGTTCATGGTTAAAGCCTTTGCCTTGCGAGCAAAAGGACCAGCGTTCAGATCCCAGATGCACATCAAGAAATACCAGGCAGAAATGGTGGCAGCCTGTAATTCCAGCCATGGAAAGCGGAGGCTGGGAAACCCCAGAACAAAGCAATACGGAGGTAGAGCAATCTAGGACGACTCCCAAAATCACCCTTTGGGCGACCCCGGACACATACTCAAGTGCCGTCTTGTCCACAGGCCCCCACACACGTGTACCCATCCACAGGCAAAGCACACACAAGCAAAAGAGAAAGTTCCTATTCCTTGCAGCACTTGCTTGCCGTTCTCCGAGCTTTTGCTGGACCCACAGCAAGCATGCAGCTTAGCGTGTGCACATCACTCCCCTCGCCTCCCACTCCTGGTCCACGCGAGGAAAAAGCTTTTCCAGGCGTGGGAAAAGCATTGGCTAGAGCTGAGGCAACGGGGTCTGCACACAGCTGGGCTGCTGGTGGGACAGACATGGGTTGAATCCCTCTCTGAAACGGTGTGTGGCTGGACAGGCAGGAAGGCCTTAGATTCCGATCTCCTTCCCTTCTTCCATTTTCTTACCTTAAAAGTTCATACATTCGAAAAGACTTTTTTTCTTGATTTTGAGAAAAGGATACAAAATGCAAAATCACAATTTCGATAACTTAAAAAAAAAGTTCGTGTCCATCCCGTATGGTGTGAGCATGTGTGTCTGTCCCCCAACAGACAAATTCAGAATGAGGGGGGAGTGAGATGGAGCCTTTGGGAGTATTCAGTAAGCTTTGACAGGGAAGGACAGATTGCTGTCCTCACAAGAACAGACTCAGAGCTTCGTGTAGAGGCTCACCCTGACCCCAACACCAGGAGGCTGAGGAAAGGGGTCAGCAATATGGTTCTCGGGTAAAGGCGCCTGCTCCCAAATCTGAAGACCTGAGTTCGATCCCCAGAAGCCCATATGGTGGAAGGAGAGAAGTGACTTCTGAAAGTTGTCTTGTGACTGCTACCCATGCACCATGACATGTGTGCCTATTTTTTTATGTGTGTGTGTCTGTCTGTCTGTGTGTATGTCAGTGTCTGTGAGTCTCTTTCCCCTCAAGCAAATAAACAAGAACAAACAAGGAGGAGGAAGAGGAGAAAGAAGCATAAGATAGCCTCACAACTGGAAAAACAGAGTCCCACTCTCCCTCCGCCCCCCTAGCAGGATAATGTCCTCTGCAGACACTGGAACCAAAGTCACACAATGTCTGTCTGAGTTACCAGGTATGTATGTGGTCGTGTGAACAGCAGCGTGAGCTGATCAGACATTCTCAAGCTCGGGTCACACAAATCCATCTCTGCACTACGGTTGTCAGGTCCCTGATGAAAAAAAAAAAAAGAGTAATGTTACTTAGGAAGGAAGTAGGAAGATAAGTAGGTGAATTCAACTAGCTGGGCATGTCAGCCAGAAACACCCGCGGGAATGCAAGCCAGAGTCAGTGAGCGCGCTTTCCCATAGACATCCCATCCCAAAGCCACACCCGTCCCCCTCCCTGTCTGTTTTCCTAAAATTCTCGTCCCTGAAACCTACATTTTTAAAAAGCCTGATGCAGGGGCTCGAATCTGTAATCTCGGCATTCTTAAAGTGAGATTCCCCGTGGAAACAGAAGACCCCACGGGAGGTTTCCCCTCACAATCAGCTGCAGAAATAGCAGCCCCTACCTAAAACAAGCTGGAAAGGGAGGATCAACCCCCCCATACACACAAAGTTGTCCCTGACCTCCACGTTCTGTGGGACGTGTACATCTGTAACACATAACATGCACACACATACACAGGAAGAATAAATAAAAAATAAACTTTAACATTGTGTCGGGCATGTGACTTAGTTTCACGGCAACAAATTGACTTTGTTTCTTCAGATGCTGATGTAAATAAATATATGACCCAAACAATTAAGGGGAATAGGGGAATTTATGCCAACTTACAGTGCCAAGCTATAGCCCACTGTGGCCAATGACTTGCCAGGCCGGGTTGAGGGACCCGGCTACACCAACCTACAAAAAGAACTGAAAGAGGGTCTAAGGATCCCAGCACACCTTCTAGCCTGCCAATCTGCTGAAATGCTACCGGACCTCTCCTTAGCCTATCCACCCGTCTAGGGCATGATGCACCCGCAGTGGGCTAGTGTCTTCTCCCATCAGTTACATAATCTCCTAATTCTTCAGTTGTCAAGTTGATATCTGGAAGGAACTGCCAGTGTATGGCTCTAGAAATCTAGCTGAATTTCTGGTAATGCTCTATTTAAAATCTTCTATTCCTTTATTGCAAATGCCTACAAATCAGAGCTGAATGCTGGAAATTAACTTTTTTTGTAGGTGGTGATGGTGGTGGTGGTGGTGGTGGTGGTGGTGGTGGTGGTGGTGTGTGTGTGTATACATATATAAAAGGACACTTGAATGTGTGTGTGGCTGTGAAGGCCCAAGGGTAACACTGGGACTGGATTGCTCTACCTCATTGCTTTGCTCTAGGATTTCCCAGGTTCTGCCTTTCAGGGCCGGAAGTACAGGCTGCCATCATTTCTGCCTGGCATTTTTATGTGGGATCTGGGGATTTGAACTCAGGTCTTTTTTCCTGTTGCTTGCAAGGCAAAGGCTTTAACCGCTGAGCCATCTCCCCAGCCCTAGAAATTAGCTTTGTAGCGAATCAGCGAAGGTGTGCAAGACTCAGGAGTTGGCGCAGAGAGGCAAAGGAATCTGGAGGTTGGGAACAGAAGCCGTTCTGGCTGACCTCTGGCTTGACCGGTTAGCTGTGACCCAGAAGATGAAATGTGAGACCGAAATAAGGCTTTGGAAAGAAAAGGAATGGGTGGGGCTAGGATGCAGCTCCTCCGTAGGCAGGCGCCCAAGCCCAGCCTGCTGAAGCTTCCCTTCCCCAGGACCGCAATAAACAAACTGAATAAATAAAGGGAAGGCTTTTAAAATTCAAGGCGACAAAAACGAAATCAAAAGCAGCCCTCTTTGACGGTACTTTAGTCCCTAATCTGCCACCAATTAGGTGTGTGATTGGGGCAAGCGCCTCGTTCGCTGGAGCGGTTACTCTGTTTACAAAATAAGAGACTCAAGCAGTCCTCAAACATCTCCGGCTCCTCGGGTAAGGGGCTTGCTACTCTAGATGGGGGCCACGTGGGCACTGGAAATCTCTAAGATGCCCTCCCTTAACTCCAGAACTCCACGTAAAATTAAGACGTTCGGTAACAACATCCTGATGTGAAGAGCCGGGACGCACATTCCAAGTGCTGCGGGTTCAACTGCACACGCTAACGCTCTTCGCCGCAGTCGTGTGTATCACCGTCTCGCCTTCCAAGTAGACAGATTAGTGTCCATCTAGCTACTTCTCCCACCTGCAGAGGGAGGAGGTGCCCCTCCCCCCCCAGGACAGCTGCAGTGGGACCTTCAAGTTGAATTATGTAACAGAGCGGGGATGATGATCACATCATGACTAATATGAATATGAGTATATGAGTGTCCCCAAGCCGCTTTGTCCCCAAGCGGCTAATCCTTATAAGCAAGGGATCCCAGCACTTCTGTCGGCAATCTCGGGGTAACTGAGACCAGACAGCGTGTAAAATCCTGTGGAACCAGCATCATTTTCGCTACCCAAAACCCCAAAGTGAGGGCCCAAAGCCCTGTGGATCTCCTTTTGGGGCCGGGTCCCCCCCATCCTGGACCACAGAGGCCTTAACATGGATTCTGGGCAGTACCCTCTTTGGCAGCCGGAGCCGCATAGACAACAACCAGATGAAAACTGCAGCGAAGGGCCGGGCTTTCCGGCCAGCGGCTGCTGTGTGCGGCTGTCTCCTGGCCTCCTGCAGTTCAGATGCCAGCCCCATTTCCCGCTGGACGCGCCCCAGCCCAAACACCGAACAAAAGATCCCTCAGACCAGCCCGCGCGCGCGGGCTCCAAAGTGTGTTTTTATGTTTGTTGGCAAACGGAACTGTCACCAGCAACAATCACAACACTGTTTCCGCGCGGCCGAGGCCACTTCATTTCTTCACATTTGTTCCAGGGGCTGGAGCTGGACAGATGAATAATGGATGCTGGGTGGCTGGCCCCGGGCCTGACCCCCATGCCTCCAAAAGCAAACAGAGAGGTGAAAATGGAGACTTGTTTGTTTGAACTCTCCTTGCTTGATGTTACAAAAGAAGTGGAAAGAAACACAAACTTCTCACAATCTTCTGATGTAGATCGCGAAGGGTGTTTTTGTTTTGTTTTTTCTTTTTCTTTTTTTTTTTTTTTTTTGTTTTCATTTCTCACTTTTGCAGAGAGAGAGAGAGAGAGAGAGAGAGAGACCTAGCAGCCCTCTACTGGTGCACCCCAAAGCAAGCCCCTTTCTCCATGATCGGGGTTACCCTGCCATCTTGTGGTCATCCTGGGGAAGTGCAAGTCCAGGTCAACAAACCACAGAAACTATGGAAACTATTTGAAAAGTTCTTCGAAATATTTACACAGCATTTTATTGAAGGATCTCAGGCAGTTACACAATACTGTTTGGGGAAAACACACATGGGTTGCAGTCAGGAAGTTGGCTCTATATTCAAGCATCAGGCAACTATTCTATTCGTGAGGTCACACTTGAGCAAATCATTTCTTTTTTTATGAATCTGTTTTCTCACCTGAAAAATGGAGCTCATAAGAAACAGATGAATTTCACATAAGAAATATGCCAAGAAGCATTGGACTTTTGTGCATTGTGTGTAAGGCAAATAAAAAGTAACCTCCAAGAACTGGGTGTATGTATCTCAGTGGTAGAGTCCATACTTAGCTCTGGATTCAATCCTCATTACACGAGTTCCCATGCACACGCGCGTGTGCGCGCACACACACACACACACACAAAGTGACTTCAAAACTTCACACGCATGTGCACATGAATGTTTTTTCCATAGAAAAGTAGATTGTTTAGTCATACTTAGTTAAACTTCTTCACAGGCTCAAAACTCACTTGGATACCTGTGTTAGTTGAAAACTCAGTGCTGCAATGAAACACTGGAGCCAAACAGCTTACAGGTGGGAGGGGTTGCAGTCCGCTCACGATCCCAGTTACAGTCCATCATGCCGGAGAGTCACGCAGCAGCTCAAGCTGACGGAGCCGGTGACATCACATCCACAGCAAGAGCCAAGCACGAGAACAGCTGGACGCAGGCTTAGTCACCTGCTGCCAGTGCTCAGGTGGCTTTCGTACACAGGGAATGGTGTCACCCGCAATGTGCACATCTTCCCACCTCAACCAAAGCAATCAGAACAGTCTCCTATAGGTTTGCTCAAAGCCTGCCATAATCTATAGAATCCCTCTTGGTTGTGCCTTATGTTCTCCCTCCTAATTGCTGGGTCAGAAATGAAATATATATATATATATATATATATATATATATATATATATATATGCGCCATCATCTAATCCTGCTCTAGCCTCAGGCCTTGGTCCTAGACTAGAAAAAGACAACAATATACCTGCTGCCACAAGCTCCCAGCTGTCCTTCTTGAGATTCAAATGAAACCAGCTTCTTCGGTGGTCCACTTAGATGGGGAGTGAACGGTGAGGGCTGCATGTGAATCTTAGGAAATTAAATGAATTCTCAGGCTCTGTCTAACACATCACCTGCTTGGTTACCAGGGCTTGAGAATTTGGCTACCTGGTCTCTGTTGCCAGGAGTGAATGGGGGTAATCGTTCACTTTGGTGTAGGGATCGAACCTTGAGCATGCTAGAGCTACATCTCCAACGCCCCCTGTTCCCCTAACACATACACACTCCCCTCATTTTCTAGAAAAAGTAGAGATCTGGAAGGCTGGGCATGGTTTGTCGCATCCTGCTGATGCGGGGTGACTCATGAGAAGCGAGACGACTTTGGCTACTGCTTCTATGCAGCTATGTAGAGGAGGCCAAGGGTGCCCAGTGCCAAGTCTAGGACTCAGGGAGCGAATGCAGATTTTGCAGTCCTTGCCTCACATTCAGCTTCAGTTCTGCATGGGTCAGTGGGCCAGCCAGCCAGCCAGCCAACCAGTGCCCTGTCTTCTGGAGAGGGGTCCGGGGCACCAGTCTGGACTCAGACACCGTCTCTGTGTCCTGGGGTCGCTGAATTTCTCACTTGTCTCCCTGATGCGTGAAGTGGCAGTACCACTAGGCAGTAAGTGTTACAAAGAAAAAACGCCATGGCACAAAGAGACATGATCCTTGGGGGAGCGGCAAGGACAGGTGACTCAGACCCGGCCTCTTCCCTCCGGGATCTGCTTCCACCTCACCGTCTGTTTGCAAGTCTGGCTCACCTGGGTCCTGGCTGGGGGCAGCTGTCTGATGGATTCAGAGGAAGGCACCACTCCCCGGTATGCTCCCAGCCACTGGAGGGAGCAATTAGAGTCTCAAGAAGGCCAGATCTGGCAGGTCCCCGAGGTGGACATTGCCTGCAGAATGTCCAGTGTGCCCCTCAGCCACTGAGGGACAGCACCGGAACTCCCGCACCAGGGAAACCACGCCCACCAGTCCACCAACCCTCAGCCAGCTGTGTCAAAACCCTCCGGAAAGAACAACCAACCTGGAGACAGTGCCCTCCTCCTTAGACCAACTCTGCAAATGCAAAGTGCTTCCCGTTCGGAACCCAGAAAGAAGGTGAGCCATTGGGGTCTCTCCTGGAGAAACACACAGGGAGACGGGTCTCCTCGGATCTTTTCCATGCCTGGTGCTACAGGTTGTCCGCATGTTGCCAAAGATCTTATGAGAATTGGGGGAGGAGTTCTTTTTATGATTCTTGTGATCGTTTTTTTTTAGTCCAGCTTGGCAGAAGAGCACATACAAACACCATGGGCTCAGGGAACTGGTCGTGTCACATCCACAGGAGGGGCAACTTACTTGCCCAACAGCAAATCCGACCAAAGTATGTTGAAGAATGCGAACTTACAAAACGTAGAGCTTCCCCCTCACACACACCCCAATCTTATCCACCTGCTCGAGGAATGGTCCTACCCATTATGGGCTGGGTCTTCCCCCATCAATCATAACAATCTCCTGCAGGCCTGCTCAGAGCTTACCTTACCTACAAATTCTTCACAGAGGTGCTTAGAACTCAGTCTTCAGTTGTCAAGTTGACACCTGCATCTAACTAGTGCACTAGCTACTTCTGTAGGCCACATGAGTGTGGGAACTAAAAAGAAGAGGGCAGACTCTCTGAGCTGAATCACGTGTGGTCTTATGGGAGCCAAGGTGACTAGGGACAAAGCCAAGTTCTCTATGATATGTAGGAGATCGGCCTCTGAGACTTGATTGACAGACGGCTGTTTTGAGGACCAACTTGGGAATCAAGAGGTCAAAACCAACCAGGGGCCCATGGGCCTGCTATGTAACCGGGTGCTTTCACACCTACCTGTTCAGTCATGAAAGGTAAATGTTCACCTGCGAGACAGTAAAAGTGAACAGGAAAAAATTGAATGGGAGGGGAGAGGCCGTGCCCAAGTTATCTGCAAACCACTGTATTAATTTATTTGACAGGCAAAACTTTTAGGGTCATCTCGCAGTCTTGCTTTGTTTTAGGGTACACATACTCAGATGACTCAGCAGTTGAGCTCTTTGTCCTATATCACATCTCCCACGGGACTCAGAAAGGGAGAAACAGAGCTCTGAGCCTACACACATGACCCTGACAAAGCCCGCCCTCTCTTCAGACTCCAGCGTTCATCTACGAATGATGCATCACATGGACGCCCCTGTAGCCTTCTGGGTAAACCCCGTGAGTGAGAGTCAAATCAGCAGATCTCCGAGGTTCTCGCATATCAAGATTTACCAAAGTACTGGTGGCCACAGCTGGGTTACAGATCCAAGCTAGGTGTCAACAGAGGACTGGATCAAGAAACTGTGGCAGGGCTGGGAAGATGACCTCAAAAGTCAGAGGACCTGAGTTCAGATTCCGGATCCTATGTAAAAACACTAGTGGCCTGCACTTCCAGCCCTGGAAGGCAGAACCTGGGAAACTCCAGAGCTAAGCCGTAAGGAGGTAGAACAATCCGGGATGATTCCTAATGGAACTCCTGGGCCTCTACAGGACACACAATGCTCTCGTGTGTACACACACACACACACACACACACACACACACACACACGCACGTCTACCAGTCCCTCTGCTCTAACAGCCCATCTTCTTTCTCATGAGACAAACTGCATTTCCAGAGACTTCTGCATTCACCTTGCCTGACTTTTCCAAGTTTACTTCCTGGCATGGCCCCGATGCGAGTCTCCTTCTGCCCGTCTGTGTGGTTCAGTGACTTCCACAGAGACGATGCACCAAGTCGGATGCCAGGCAGAATCTTCCAATGCTGCAGGGCCCCCACTGACCTCACCCGGCTGCAAAGGCGCCAGCCACCTCGCCAGGCATCCATCCCCAAGCGCTGCCAACCGCAGTGTCAGCTGGCCCCAGCGCCTGGCATCAGCTCTACAGACCGCACTTGGACCTTGGGCCTCCCTCCCACGAGGCTGGGAGTTCCAACGGGGTGAATAATCTTACCCCATTTCACAGACAGGGAGCCACACCCCCAGGACCTCCTTTGTCTTCCAAGAAGGAGCAAAGACAAGATGTCGGCCAGGGCAGAATTAAAAGCTGCAGCTTTCTCCCTGAGCCACATCTTTTTTACCTTTTGAAACTTGGTCGGATTTATATATAGCCTGCATCTTGTCCCTCTGAACTCGGCAGGGCTGGTAATCAGTCACCGGGCTGAACACCTGGAACTCTGTGGGGACCATCATTAGAAGGATGGGAGGCCAGGTGTGGGTTTGGACCGGAGACCTATTGGAATAGCGAAGGGTTCTCACTTTCCAAGTTTACTCTGCTCAAGTTAAAACAATTAACCTCCTTTCCCCTTCAAACAACTGTTCTCCGCCGCGCTCCGCTAGGGCGGTCCGACCAAAGACAGACAGTGCGGCCAGCCGAGGCTGTCTAATCCTGCCAGGCCCAGAGAAGTGGAGTATGGTGGTCTGCGCCTCTGATCCCAGCATTTGTGAGGCAGAGGCAGGACCAGGAGTTCAAAGCCAGCCTCAGCTGCATGAGGAGTTCAAGGTCAGCCTGGGTTATATGAGATCCTATCTCAAAAAAAGAAGAAAAATCTCTGTGATGTGCTTGGCGCCTCCTTCGGCAGCTGCTGCTCCCCTTTCTACACTAGTTCACTCCCTCTCCTGAAGCCTTCCCGAGAGAGACGGGGTTTTCACTAATGTTTCTTTAGACTGGAGTTACCAAGAGATTGTAGCAAAAGGAGGTTGGCTCACAGATGGGTTCTCATGCCCGGCTTCTTCGCCAGCCCCGTGGTAGGGAGGGCAGAGGGCAAGATGATTCCCAAATGTTCATTTCTGAATGATGTAGCTGTCCACACATTCCCTATTTCAGGCTGGGCCATCTCCCAGGACACATGTGCACGCACACAACACAGACATGCACACCAGCACACACATGTGCACACACACACATGCAGCATGCACTAGCGCACATGAACACACATACACACATACCACACACATGCAGCATGCACACACACAAACACATACACACACGCACATGCACACTAGCACCCATGCCACACGTGTGCTCACACGCATATCCCCCAAACCATTAACAATATCAATATTTTTTAGGCAGTTCTCAACGTAACTGTGCAGCGTGAATTAAATGCTTATCCCATTGCTGGCATTGTGCTGGGTAATTTTCACACACTAATGACCTCGTTCAACATCCATCGTAATCCTAGGAGGAAGTACGTGGGATAAATCCAAGGCCTGAAAACCGAAATAAACGGCTCAGGTCTCACAGCTGCACCGTGGCAAAGCTGGAGACCCAGTCCTGCCTGACCGGTGAGTTTGCCAGGCCTGGCCTAAGACTCTCTCTGATGCCAGATCTCACCTGTCCCAGTGAAGGCCCTGCCAGTCAGGATGAGGAGCCCCAGCTGTTCCTTGGCAAATGTAGACCCTCATCTTCTTCAGACTGGCCTTTCCTTGAGGTAGGGGGAGAGGGCGTCAACAGCCTGCCACCCCCTATAAACATTGCCAGGTAGAGAGGTTCGGAAGGCAGGGAAACTTCCCAAAGGAAACTGATGAACAGAATTTATCCAACCCAAACTTAGCTGCGTTACTCACACGGCGAGGGGGAGGGGTAAGGCTTTTTTTAAACTCCACAAGACCAGGCTACACCCTGCTAAGAATGATACAGCCTCCTCCCTTCCCCCTACAAAGATAATTCGTATGTGGGCACCATGAGGTGAGACTTTGGGAGACAGCCAGACTCTCCGAGTGTAGAGCTTTCTTCTAAGACAAGATGCCACGGAGTTTCTCATCTCTGCTTTCCACCATGCATTCTTGCATAAGACGGGCATCCATTTGGCACACAGCCTCCACAGCAGCAAAATACGTTTCTGTTGTCTAAGCTACCTGCTTGACAATATGTCTGGGATAGATCTCAAATGAAACTCAGACACCCCATAATCCATCGGACCAACGTATATAATCGGGACATAATCAAAAGAAGTTTTTGAATATGTTTTATATTTTCGAATAGTTACAAGTCACAAGCTGAATAGGATATTATAAAAAAAGCTTTGAACTGAACCAGTTGACAACAATTTACCAAGCTAGAACATCACCTTCCTTACAAAGTTCAAGTGTCCGTTTTGAATAAGTAAGGATAGTATCTTATGTCATCTCGAATGGAACGTCAAGAATCAGAAATTCACTTTTTTACATCGTTGCTAACTGTGAATGTAAGTTCCTGAAACAAAACTGTATCTGCAAGACCGATTGGCTGAGGTCTCCATGATGTGGAGAGGTTGGAATGTTGTAAAGTCCAGAGTCAGAATATCTTGGGTCACCTTTAGCCCCCTCAATAGCATCTATTATCATCTGGATGTGACCTACCCTCCTGGTGACTATTAGGCAAATCCTTAGGAATGTACAGTCAGACCCCTGGTTTCCACCAGCTGAAAGGCTAAGAACGTACTCAGATAGTATCTGCGTCCTATATCAGAGATCTCCCCCCACCTTTCTGTAACCTGATGTGTTCACCAGTGTACCTGAACAAGTGCTTTGGGGTCTGGGGACATGGCTCAGTGTTTAAGGCATTTGCCTCAAAAGCAAAAGGACCTGAGTTCAGATCCCCAGATCTCATTGGGAGGATATAGTAGCAGCTCCATATGTTTCTGGATATAATTCTGACCCTGGAAGGCAGAGCCTGGGAAACCCCAGAGCAAATCGGTAAGGAAGAAGAGCAGTCCGGGATGATTCCCAAAGTCACACTTGGGCATCCACAGGTACAAACACACACACACACACACACACACACACACACACACACACACACACCACAAAAGTGTCTTGGCTCATGGCTTTCTCTGTTATTTTAAAACCTCCAGAAACTGTTATCACATCTGAATGCTGTAAGTTATGGAGAAAATCCACGTGCATTTGTGCGACGGAGGGAGGACTGGAAGAAGCTAGAATGTCAGCTCGGTCATGCTGGAGGCAGGGGACAGGAGGGCAGTGGGGTTGGAGGGAAGGACTAAGAGGGAAGGAATAAAAATTATTTGAAACTAGGGCTGACAATGTAGGTCAGTGATAGGCGCTTGCAAAGCATGCACAAACAGGTTCTCCCCAGCACCAGGAAATAATTCAACAAGTGATTAGATAAACACGTAAATGTATCGATGGTGATGTGATTCTGTGCATGAGAGCAAAGTCAAAGGAGAGGGAGGTGCAGGAAGAGTTGTGGGGGAAGGTTATGTGACTTTTTTTTTGCATGTGCAGGTGTGGGTGTGTACATGTGTATGTGTGCATGTGTATATGTGCATGTGGGGGTGTGTATGTGCAAGTATACAAGAGAGCATTTCAGTATGTGCCTATGGACCCAAAGGTGACACTATGGACCCTAAGGTGACACTGGAAATCATCTTTGATTGCTTTGCTCTGGAGTTTCCCAGGCCCTGCCTTCCAGGGCTGAAAATGCAGGCTACCACCATTTCTGCCTGGTATTTTCACCTGGGATCTGGGATCCAAACTCAGATACTTGTGCTTGCCAGGCAAAGGCTTTATCCCCAGAGCCCTATCTCCAGCCTGACTGCTTTTGTTCGTATGACTTAGAAGGGGGCAGGGTCTCTAGAGCCCCTGCAGCCGGGTACATAGTGAAACAGGCGTCTCTCTCCACCCTGACCCGTCTGACCATGCAAACGTTCCTGGGCTGTTCTGACCTTCATTTTCCACAGTGTCAGATTCAGGTGGAAAAGGAGCGGAGCTGCCCAGGTGTTGAAACATGAGCCTGGCTCCGGGCCCCATTGCTCGGTGATCATGAGCCACTGAACTAGGTACCCAACCTCTTTGTGTGTTTTCTGAGCTCTTGAGATGCAGTGTGCGCTGAGTAATGGGAAAGGCACTGCCAGAGCGCGGCATTGATGACCCCTGACATCCCACGTGTGAGTCCAGCTCCCGCCCATCCACTGTAGGTTTTCCTGCCAACCTCCGTGAAGCTGGGCTACCGTCCTCTGCCAGTCGATCTAGCTGTCATGTCTGCAAAGTAGACTTTCCCCCATCACCCTATCCACAGCCACCTCGTCAATATACTGTGACCCCTACCCCTGCCTGTGGTCTTTGTGATACTTTCAACCATCCCCAGAACCACATTGGCTCATTCAGTTCTGTGGTTATAAAATTTCCTTTTTCCATACCCAGCAGCATCAGAAACAAAGAAACACTCCCTTGAGATCCAGGTCCACCCAGATCCTTGGAATATGACCTTATTTGGAAATAGGAAACACTTGCTGGCTGATATAACTGTGGTAAGAATTGAGATGCAATTATACGACAGGGAGGGAGGGGGGAAGCTAAAGAAGGAGGGCATCCCTGCGAAAGATAGAAAAGGACCCACAGAGACAGAGAGCAGAAGGCCACGTGAAGGCAGGGGATGGAGCTACGCCGTCACTTGCCAAGGGACACAGATGAGGCAAGCGAGGATTCGTCCCATGAGCCTCCAGGGGGAGCGACCGCTGCTGGCTCCTTTGACTTCAGACTCCAGAAAGTGGGGGCCAAGGTTTTCTTGTCTTCTGCCAAGTTGGTGGCAATTGGCGGAGGCCATACAGAAGCCAATCCAGACCTCACTAAAGATGGGTAGACTGGAGAGGTAAAGGTATTCTTCAATCCTGTAGGAGAGCATCTAGTTGACGTGGGAAAACCCAGCCCATGGCGGGTGGGACCATTGCCCGAGCAGACAGTGGGTAAGGCGGAGAGAATCAGTTGGCTTTGGCAGGCTAGAAAGTATGCCCCTCCCTCAGCTCTTCCTGTGGCTAAGTGTGGCCAGTTCCCTTGGCTATGACACTGGTGCAACTCTCCTGCCGTCACCGCCCAGGGGAGGCCCTGCCAGGGAAGTTACCCGTCCTGTCCCGGTGGCCCCCGCCAGCCAAGCTCAATGGTCCGCGGCTCCCTGTCCCACAAAGCCCGCAGGGCGAGGCGTGCAGATTGAGAGGATTGGGCCCGCTGGGCAGAGCCGAGCCGAGATCCGACCCGTCCTACTGGGAGAAGATGTGCGGTGGACCCAGGTTGCAAGAGTGGACGCCAGGTGCCATCCAGGGGTCCTAGATGCTGTCCAGGGGCCCCAACTCCCAGCTGTCTGTGGCACAGCTCTGTCCCACTCCCGGCTCAGTCCTCCATGGAAAATCTCTTAACCTTTGGCTATCAACCACGCCCAGCTCCTTGCAGACCTCTCCCTGAATGTCCCGGGCACTTCCATAGTTCCTTTCCAGCTGTCCTCTTCCTACTCTCTCTCTCTCTCTCTCTCTCTCTCTCTCTCTCTCTGCAGGTATCACAGTACGGTGGCCCTATTAAGTCATTTGTGTTTCTCCCAATTCCAGGACAAAGGTCACTTTACTCTGAGCCTTACTAAAGCTATACAGGCCCTTGATAAACAGTGAACACAGGAGCAGAAGACACTAGCCAACGACATGCCTGGCCCTGCTCTCTAGGATGGCAGAAGAGCCACTGTCCCTATAATGCCATATTGTCATGGCGCCCTCCAGAGAGCCAGGCATCCAAGGCTGAGCTAGATATGAGGCCCAGGGCCTCCCGCAAGCCAAGCAAGCACCATCGCCCAACCACGCTCCCAGCCTCTAGCAAGCATTGGGCACACATGACCACAGCAGGCCCCTCTGCAGAGGACGGAGTGCCAATAAACCCGAGGTAGAGCGTCCCAGCTAGTGAGGGGCGGGAGGTCCAGCCACAGCAGACATGGTAAGCATAGGACTGCAAACACCCATGCTGCGTCTGAGGGGACCACAGGCTGGCCCGAGAAGTGAAAACAGTCCCTGCTGAGACCAGGTGGAGGGAAACAGAAAGGGAGATTCTGAGGCAGACAGAAGCCAAGAAATGAATTCCCAGCATGGCGCTTGGGGACCCAGAAATGAGAGTCAGTGCAGAGGCCTGTGGGAAGGCAGGGTCACAGGTGCCTTAAGGGGGGGGTACTCCACAGAGGAACCTCCTGGGGCACAGCCAGGGTCCACCCAGGAGGTCCCGGAAGGCTAGGCAGGACAGCCCCACGTGCCTGTGGCTGCGAGTTCCATGTCTTCAGCTGTGCTGGTCTTGTCCTCTGTTCATGTTGAACCTGTCACTTCACAAGTTAGAGGAAAACACGGGGTCTGCCTGCTTCCGGCGGGTGATCTGTAGCAGCTGCTTGCTGCCCCAGGGTGCAATGAATACTCTGCACAGGCCGGAACAGGTGTGAGCTGCTCTCACCCAGCACCCACCTGTCTAATTGGTCAGGACTCAGCTGGGGTCTTCTGCTGAATAGAACAGGCAAAAGGCTGCCTGGAGGCCGCAGGAGACCTCAGCCCAGCTGCCAATGAGGTCCTGCAGGGAGCCCCACGATCAGATCTGTCCTTTACATCAAGACACCTGGGCTGCACAGCTCCATTCTCGGGGTTCAGCAGCACCTGTCTCTCACCTTGTTCTGTTCCCCACAACAGAAAGATTTCCTGGACTTACTTCGACCTCATGGCCTCCTCGCTGGGGGATACGTGGGTGCAGCCTGGGGCTTTGGCTGTGGGGACCTCACTCCCCCCTCGGGTTCCTCAAAGAAACCACCAGCTTCATCACAAAACAGGGGCTATGCACTAGAGACCCCAAGACATCAGGCTACACATTACACTAACCAGACAAGAAACTGGATTTGGCCTGTTTGTTAACTGTTCTGTTTCAGACTGTCCTGCTCAGCCTGCTGGCCCCAGCCATGGGACAATACCATGGGACATTCACGGCGGTCTTCCCTCCTCAGGTGATCCTCTGTGAACCCCCCCACAGGCACACCCAGAGGGGTGTCTCCTAGGAGATTCTGAATCCAGACAAACTGACAATGAAGATTAACGCATCCCAACTCTCCATGCTTTAGATATGGTGTATCCGGGTCTGGCAAGATGGTTCAGTGAGTAAAGATGCTGACTTCAAAGCCTGATGACCTGAGATCAAATCCCCGGATCCTACAAGGTAGCAAGAGAGAGCTAATAAGGCCTGAGAGAGTCATCCTTGATCTGTGCATGCATGCATGTCATGTCACATGTGCTTACACACACACACACATTAAGGTGCATTATTTGGCCATGCAAAGGAATGAACAACCAACACTCGCTACAACCTTGAAGTCATGATGAAAAACTGAGAGAAAAAAAAAAGAAGAAGAAAGAAAGGAAAAGGAGAAAGGCCAATCATGGAGCGTCATATATTATCTAAGGATTCCCTTTGTATTAAATATTTAGAGTGGAAAATCCACAGCGACAGGAAGTAGATCAGCCGTTGCCTGGAGTTTGATGGAGAAGGGAACAGGAAGTGACTGTCAGAAGACATATTGGTTCCTTTTTAAGGTGATGACTGTAGCCCCAAATTGCTGAGATCACACAAACCTGAATAACCTAAAACTCCATTGAATGTATGCTTTCAAAGGGTGGACTGATGGCGCATAAAGCTCAGTAAAGTTGTTCAAATCTATCCATCCTTGGCTCCTCCACAACCCCCTTCCCAAATTAAATAAGGACATGTGGGGTGTGCAGCCCAGCAGTATCGGGGCTCCTAAGTTCCCTGAGCAATTCTCATCCCCAGCAATGGCTGAGAGCTACAATCCCCCAACCTCCTTGTGCAAGGCAGCTGAGCACAAAGGGGTCCGGGGAGCTGTGTGGTCTTCAATGGCATTTATCAGATTGGAAATCGCCCTTCCTTCTTTGAGCCCCCAAGCCCTGGTTGAGGAGGCCTCGGTAGTCTGCCCGACAGCGCTAAGCCTCCCTGAGCCGCCATGAGTCCATCTCTTTCCAGAGCCTCCCAGCCAACTCGACGCTCAGGTTGTCTGTCCCGGGCCGGCTGCAGTGCATCCAGCTGTTCCCAGTCGTCTCCCTAGCTGCTCACGCACCATTTCCCCCATGGGGTCTGCAAACAGGCCTGCCGCTTTCCTCGTCCTGTTTCCTTACAGTCAATTTCTTACCCATTATGAATCTATATGTACAATCGCCACATTCACATTTAATGCACAAAAACCAGCTCTGTCGTCAACTCAAAGCTCCTAGGCAGGCCATCTTCACTTTAAGAGCCCGAAGCCCCTCTTTCCCAGCAAGCAGAACCCCTTGGGGGAGGCGGTGTGATCAGCTGTTTTTAATTCCCCTTTTGATCCCAGTGCTATTTAAACTGATGTTTTTTTCCTGTCCTTTTACTGTGTTGGGGATCCCTTGTGTAAGAATCTGGTTAATACCCCAGTTAGAAACATAAGAAGCACACACCTGGTGTAATCGTCAAAGGCGACATCTGTCAGTAAATTAGAAGTATGTTGCAAACTAGGCTCTATGACACAGTGCAGGGAGGAACAGAGTCAAAAAATACATGCTTTCAAAATAGGACTTATTTTTAAGTACATTTTTTTAAACGTAATTTAGTTAGTAAATGCCCTGAGTGTTTCCCAAGCAGGAAGATACTCGCCATAGGGCTTGGGAGATGGCTCAGTGGTTAAACTGCTTGTTATAAAAGCAAAGGGACTGGAGTTCAAATCCCCAGATCCCATGTAAAATGCTGGACGGGCACGGCTGTAATTGCAACCTCGGAAGATAGAGACTAAGAATCCCCAGCACAGACTAGTTAGCCAAACTAGCCTAACCAGCCACCAACTCTGGGGTAGACAGTGTGTCTCAAAAGAATAAGGGAGGGCTGGTGAGATGGCTCAGGGGTTAAGCCTCTGCCTCGCAAGTAAAAGGACCTGAGGTTTGATCCCAGGTCCCAAGTAAAAATGCTGCGTGGAAATGATGGCAGCCTGCACAGGCCAGCTCTGGAGGATAGAGTCTAAAAGATTCCGGGGCAAAGCAAAAAAGAGGCAGGGCAGTTCAGGATGATTCTGGAAATCACCCTTGGACCACCATAGACACGCACCCTTTGACACAGTGACACATACTCACGCAAAAAACTAAAAACTAAAAAAAAAAAAAAAAAAAAAAAAGGTGGAAGTCAGATCAGGGTTGGAGAGATGACTCAGGAGTTAAGACTGCCTCACAAGCAGAAGGTCCTGAGTTCAGATCCCTAGGTCCCACAGTAAAAATGGCAGGGCAGAAAGGGAAGCCTGAACTTCCAGCCCTGGGAAATCCCAGAGCAAAGCAAAAAGGAAGTAGAAGCAATCCGGGATGATTCCTGAAGTCACCCTTGATCCTCCACAGGGACATACAATGCCCTGTGATACACACACACACACACACACACACACACACAAAGTAAATTTAAAGAAAAAAAGCAGTGAAAACAGTAAAAAAAAGAATGAATCCCAATAACAACCTCACACCCTCCCCACACATGCACATGTATGTGAACGTGCACGCACACGTGCGTGCATCCTACCCACATACACATGACAATGGAAAGGGAGATCCCTGCAATACTTTTTCATCTGGAAAAAGAAAAAAGTTTGTTTAGTCACATGCATGTCCTTTCTTTCCTTTTAGACTTTGAGCTTGTGCGTGTTGCATGCGTGTATGCTTGTGTGTACAAGAGGAAGGTTTAAGTGCCTCTGGAGGCCCATGGGTGACTCCAGGAATCATCCTGGGTTACTGTACCTCCTTATTGTTTTGCTCTGGGATTTTCCAGGCTCCACCTTCCAGAATTATAGGCTGCTGCTATTTCTGCCCAACGTTTTTATATGTGACCTGGGATCTAAACTCAGGTACTTTTGCTTGCCAGACAAAGACTTTAACCCTGAGCCTCTCCCCAGCCCTAACTTTAAACTATTAAAGATCCATTCATGCTGCTATGCATCTCCAACTTGCTGGGCATTAGAGCCCAGAACAGGTTCAGAGCTCAAAGCATATGCTCTGGATGAAGGTTGGCACGTGCTCAATATCTATGTACTCAGTAGGTTGAGGAATCTTACCTTATAATAACACTACCAAATGTTTCCCAGGCCTCTCCCATACTGGCTCCTGGGGACTGTGGTCAGGCCCAACTCAGTACCACCAGCAAAGTTCTTGAGGCAGCAAAGCTGCTGGTCCGAAGAAGCACATCTCCTCACATTGGCTGATGAGGATGTGATCCACGATTCTCCAAAGACAGATACTTGGTCCATGTTCCCCACACTCTTCATGGCTCCTCTCCCTCTATAACTTGACAAGAGCCAAGTCACAAAAATAACAAGAAAAAAAAGTCATGAAATCATGAAGTTTGCCTCACGTGCACGTATTTTTGTCAGTTAACCTCCAGCCCTGTGGAAGACAGAGCGTGATTTTCCTTTGTTTCTGCTAGTTTTCTGTTGTTGTAACAGCGCAACTGAGGCTGATTGACTTTTAAGGGAAAAAAATTGCCACTTTTGATGATTCTGGAAGTTAGATGGCTAAGCTCAGGCCAAGTCTGACAACAGGCGCATGCTGTGTAGCAGAAAAGTGGAGGAGCGAGTGGACGGTGTGCAGAAGAAACAAACACAAGAGGCCGCTGGCTTCCTGACATCTGCTCACAGTAACTAATCCAGCCCCAGGAGAACCACACCGACCCTTCCCGCCCACCCAGTCACTTCCTACTGAAGCAAAATGGAGGCCTGCGATTCTGGTCCTAGAAGGTGGAGCTTGGGAAACCTCAGAGCAGAGCAAAAAAGAGGTAGAGCAGTGTCATAGTTAGGCACAGGTACCAACTCGACAGTTGAGGGTTTGAGCTCT
Organism: Typhlomys cinereus; assembly: GCA_023101885.1. Lineage (NCBI taxonomy): Eukaryota > Metazoa > Chordata > Mammalia > Rodentia > Platacanthomyidae > Typhlomys > Typhlomys cinereus. The sequence continues at coordinate 4,711,474 of JALPQD010000112.1, read as the reverse complement.
GGGCACATTTGTAGAGAATTAGCTGTTGGGTTAAACCCAGAGCAAACTGCAGGAGATTGTCTAGCTGATGAGGAAGGCCCAGCTTATGGTGGGTGGGATTAGGCCCTGGAATAAAATACAGAGAGCTGGTTGAGAGATTGGCATCCTTGTGTACACTTGGCCAGATATGCTGGTCTGGCAAGTAAGGATCGTCCCTCTCTCAGCTGTTATGTGGTGATGGTGTGGCCAGTTCCCTTGGTCCTGGTGTTAGTGTGTGCTCTCCCGTCAACTGGACTGAGAACTGTGACTGGACTATGGTAAGAAAATAACCCCTTGTTCTCTTAAGCCATAATGGTGATTTCTCAGCAACCATGCAGGTGAACTGCTACAAGCAGGATGATTCCCAAAGCCATCCTTAGGCCTCAGTAGGTACACACAGTGTCCTCTTGTACTCGTACCTCCCTTTTCCCCCCACACCCCTGAAGATCTGGGGTCAATTGCCAAGAAGCCCACATAGCGCAAGGAGAGAACTGACTTCAGAAAGTTGTCCTCTGGGTGGACGTGCACTCTCTCAAAAATGAATAAATAAATAGAAATAAATCTCTTTTCAATAAACTTCGGCTCTGCTTCATACTGAAATTCTTTCCTGCACTGAAGCTGAGAGCTGGGTTTTGTGTCAGGCAAGGCCTCCGGAAAAACCTCACAGCTGGGCGGAGGTGGGGACATGCTAGAGATCACCTAAGTTCAAGGCCAGCTTGTTCTACATAACAAGTTCCAGGCCAGCCTGGGCATACACAGTGAGACCCTGAATCAAAAATAAAAGAGCTGAGGCTGGAGAGGTGGCTCAGGGGTTAAGCCTCTGCCTTGCAGGCAGAAGGTCCTGAGTTCGGATCCTAGACTCCCACGTATAGACGCTGGGCGGAAGCGGGGGCGGCCTGCGCTTCTGGTCCTGGTAGGGCGGAGCCTGTGAATCCCAGGGCAGAGTAAACAAGGAGGTGGAGGCATCCATGGTGATTCGCGAATTCGCCCGTGGTGCTACATACACACACACACACACACACACACACACGCATACATGCACAATTGAATAAATAATAAAAATAATTTTTAAAAATGTTAAAAAAAAAAAGAGTCCCTCAGGCTGCTGGTGGGGCTGGGTCTCCCCTCCTCTCCTGCCACTGACTCCATCTCTACACTGTCCAGGGAACCAGATTTTAGTGTGTGCTCTAGAGCAGACACACCCCCTTCAAGCCACCCCACCGTCCAGTAGGTAAACAGCCCAGAATGTGAGCACACGTGTCCAAACTGCCACATCACAGAGGAATCATGGAGCACACAGTGCCTTCACTTATCACCCCACAGTCCCCCCAAAAGGAATAGACAGGAACCAAGATAGCTCATCTTGGCCCAAAACGTGACAGCATCCACAGTCAATAAAGCTACAAAAGCCGTTACGAATCAGCCAGATGGGCTGACAACTCTCTGTGGATTCCGCTGGCAAGCGCTGGGTGCGTAGGCATGCGTGTCACGAGTCGGGAGCCTGGGGAAGGAAGACTCCAGAAGCCTAGGAGCTTCGGGTCCACTGGACACCACAGTGAGAGCTGTGGGAGAAGTGAATAAATAGGCTTCATCTGACAAAACGTATTCAAAGGCAATGGTAAGAAGCAATCAGTTCGTTCAATAAAAAGTCAGGCATGGTGGTGCTGTAGAGCCAGCTGTTCCAGAGGTTGAGGCCAGACAACATCTGCTTGAGCTTGATCAACTTGAGCTCCAGGCTGACAGAACAACGCAGGGAGACCCCTGGCCTTCGAAAAAGCAAATGAGAGCCGGAGAGAAGCTTCAGCGGTCATTGCACTTGATGCGCAAGCAAAAAGACTGCAGTTTATTTGGATCCCCAGATCCCAGGTAAAAGGCTGGACAGGGGTGGTGACCCTTGTGTAATTCCAGCCACCACCACCCCCAATACACACACACACACACACACACACACACACACACACAAAATGAAAAAATAAATCAATAAAAAGTATATGAATAACTGTCACAAATGATAGCGAAGAAGAAGATGAGAAGGAAGGAGGAAGAGAAGAGGGGAGAGAAGGAAGAAAGGAAGAATGAAAGGGTAGGAAGGAAGTAATGAAGGAATGAAGGAAGGGAGAGAGGGAGGGAGGGAAGGAGGGAAGGAAGAATGGAAAGGGTAGGAAGGAAGTAATGAAGGAATGAAGGAAGGGAGAGAGGGAGGGAGGGAGGGAAGGAGGGAAGGAAGAAGAGACGAAGGGAGGGAGGGAGGGAGGGAGAGAGGGAGGGTGTTTCCTGGTGGTAAAATCGCAGTGTTGGGGACTGGCTGATGTGCAGTCAGGAGGGTCTTGAACAAAACACTGCAGAATGCTAACAGTTGACCCCCCCCACCTCCAGCACAGGGGTGGTGGGTGCCCAGTGGCCTTCCCCAGTCGTTCTTCCTCTAACATCCTTCATGGAGTGTGGTACTTAGCAAAACCCTCCGCAGGTGCCTGTGAGGTCACCGGGGCGGTTTTAACATGCTCACAAAGAGTGGTCCCACGGTTCCTGCCCCCTTGATTGTGTCTGGTCCACGCTGTCATGTGCAGGCTACAGTGTGCACGGTTGGCAGCTATGTGGCAGCCTGGCATCAACTGAGTTTCCTGTGGAGGTCGAGAGGAGAGCCCGGCTCCCCTCCATGCTTCTGAGCTGTGTTTTATTCCCTGAAAGGGCGGGGGAGGGGGAGAGTTAAGTGCAGAGCAAACCTGCAGCTCCCATCCCCAAGATCCCCCCCAGGCCCTCTGTGCTGGGGGGGGGTCCCAGGAGACTGTCCTAGAGACCAGAGCTCTCATCTTCATTGATCCCCTTATTTCTTCAATCTCCTCTCTCCAACTAAAAAAAAAACCCAAGGTCCTGCTGACTAAGACAACAGTACCCATCAGCCTGGCCTCAGCCTAAGCCCACCGGGAGCTTTTAGCTTCTGCAGCCAACGACAGGATGCCTCCAAAGGGCTGTGAGTAGAAAAGAAAACCTAACTTGCAAATATCCTGGGGCACCAGTTTCTCAAATGCATGGGGTGGGAGGGAGGGAAACTGATTCCAAGAGCCGGGTCTTCTGCGGAACATGGTCCGCTGCTGCCACCTAGAGGCAGCCAGCCTCCAGTCCCAAAGCCGCTGACCCAAAGCGGGTGGGCTCCCTTGGGAAACCACATCTGCTAGACTGAAAGCCATCTGTTGACCTTCTGATGACCTCCTGATGCCTGAGGGGAAAGTGACCTGCTGTTTGGAAAGACCAGAAAAGAACATAGCTGCGGGGAAGTGGCTAAGACCCAGGACTGGTCTGGGCTTCGGAACTCTAACAAAAACCTCCAACGCAGGATGGGATAGACATTCACTTTCTCCCAGCCCAACCACTGAAACCCCTGTGACAAGACTTGCCAGTCCTAGCTTTGGGAAACACAGGCTTGTGGGTTCCCAGAGAAGAAAAGATAACTCCTTGCTTGGGTAAACACATCACGAGGGAACACAAGCTTCTGGCACAAAGACGTTGCCACAGATCGAGATAGGAAGTCACGACCCACCCTGCGCGCCCAAAAGGCTCTGTTTTCATCCCCGTTGGTTTTGTTTTGTTTCCTGCCCCTAGTGCTTCTAGAATCTACAACACACCAAGAAGTTACTAAATATGGAAAAGTAGAAACTACAAAGAAACCGTTTGGAAAAAACACATCTCCAGATTCACCTTTTCAGTCCAACCCATGTCTAGGAAAAGTCCAACCCAGTCTAGGAAAAGGAAAGGTAGGAGAACTGAGGAGCAGAAGAGAGGACCGGGGGCTCCACCCTTTGGGAGAAGGAAAGGCTTGGCTCTGAAAGGGCCTCTCAAAAGTCATCTTTAAGACAGAAAAAAAAAAAAAAAACCAGAGTAGACACAGGAAGAAAAAACCCATTGTGAGTGGAAGATGCCTACACTAAACATCTGGGAAGGCTGACTGGCTTGGATGTGGTAGCTGTGGAGAGGTGAAATTGTGGCAGAACCTGAGTCAAACCTATCTTGGGCTATCACAACCCCTTAAATAGCTGTTTATTGGTCACCTATGTGTGTGTGGATAGATCCGGAACCAGACCTCAAAACCAGAGACCCCCCCACACTTGACAAATCTCCACCAGAGATCCCATCTGATAGGAGAGCCAAAGATCCCACCCTAAAACCAGAAACCCCACCTGATAAATCTGAGATAAAACAGATCTTCATGGGAGACCTCACAAGAATGCTAATCTGATAACTAGTCAAATCCAAAATCCCTTCTCCTTGTACTACAACTATAAACTCTTGCACCCCTGGCTCCAAGTCAGCAGCAAATTCCATAAGGAGGGGAAACTACTGCTCCCTCAATGGAGTTTTGGAGGAGCTTCCCAAATAAGCTTCAGTCTATGTGGATGAAGCTTGAGTGTGTTCCATCTCCCCATTCCTGCCGCTTGTTCTCCTTTCTTCCTTTTTCTAACATCCTTTGTGATTATTAGATCAATGGGGTGTAGCTATTAGATAATCTTAACATCCTTTGTGACTATTAGATAAAACCTTTTGGAATGTACCAACAGACCCCTAGCTTCTACTTTGCTGGATCTTTCCTGCTCCAACCCATGAACCAGAACGAACCCATGCGATACTTGGGAAACACTAGTGGGAGCAGTAGGAGTGAAAATCGGGCTGGGTCAGAGGGAGCAATGACGTCTTTGATCCAAACCATCCAAGTCAACTTTATTTGCAGCAAGCACAAGTATTTATACCCCAAACCAGGGAAAAACCAGGGAACAGCACAGCTACATTCTTTACAGGAATTGATAAATAGACACATTGTAAAACTTATCTAGACTAGCAAGAAAAAACAGATGTGACACTTAGTTACTATGTGGGAACAGACATTGTGTCTCCAAGTAGAATGACTTACTGTCCAAAGCCTTGTGATCCATAGATGACATTCCTCAGGGCTCTCAAGATGCCCAGGGAAGGAATTGCAGGAAGAACCTCTTTGCCCCAAGAACCGGTCCTGGGCAGAACAAGGCAAATCTGGTCTCGAGAATGAGAAAAAACAGGAAGCAACTCTCTGTCTCAGACATGTGTCAAGGCATATGACTCAAGGAAGCAGGTCTAGGTCCTGGGCTCCCCCTCCCCCCACTCTCCTGTTGTTCATGGGAGTTATGGCGGGAACAGTGTACAAACTGAGACTGAGCCATTCTTTTAGCATATCATGGGGTGGACCATTCCCACTTGTTACTCAGCTGACGGGGGAGTGGTCACACGTCCTGGTCACTCTCAAGTTCTTTTACTGCTTTTATAGGCTGTTGATTGGGTCACTTCTGTTTGTTCTTCTCAGAGTACCTTATACTTCACCGTGGACGCTCACCCTTATTTCCCATGGAGAGCTAACTCCTGTCATATTTAGGCAGCTTTAGAGCAGCCATGCTGGGAAGGTCTTTGAAGGTTTTTGAAGGTCATCCCTCACTGCTGGGATTACCCTGAAGGAGCACACCCCATTGATCTGGAGAGAATGACTCGAATCCTTCACAGAAATAAAGTCACCAGCTTCCCCCAACCCTCTGTTCATGAGAGGATATGGAGATTAGTTAAGTCCTACCCAGAGGTCAGGCACAAGATCAACTGGGTTGGGCCCAATAAGAACAGACCGATAAGATGTGGAGGACCAAAAGCTCCAATCAGGTTTGCAGAAACTGGAGCTAACCAATGAGGAAAAGCCACTTTTTCTGGGCCTAAGGGTATAAATATTCCAGGCTCTAGCAACCATCTTTAGTGCCCTTACCCCTCATGTTCTCCAAGTCTAGAGTCTGTGAGTTCCGGCTCTCTTTCCCCTCGTGGGATTCCACATCTAGGGTCTATGACTTTCTACCAGACTTTTCTCTCACCCTTCATGGATTCCATGCCTGGAGTCCATGAGTCTCCAGGGCTCTCTTGCCCTTCGCAGGTTCACATCCATTCTGGAACAATACCTACACCCCCAGCACACACACACACACACACACACACACACACACAACACACACACACACACACACACACGCACGTTCCATGAGGATTTCCATGAGACACACATTGTCACAGTCACTCTTTCTGCTGCTGTGAGACATTACTCAGACTCAACTTAAGGGAGAAAGGGCAGCTTTCTTGACTTACAGTTCCAGAGAGAAGGTAACAGTCCATTACGACAGGAAAGGCATGGAGAGAGGCAGAAGCTGGAAGCAGATTAAGTCACATCCATCATGGAGGCTGAGAAAGCTAACTGAAAACTGCTAGGACAGAACCACTAGCTAACCAACATCAAGACTCGCCCCCTGTGACATGCCTTCCTCCAGCAAGGCTCCACCTCCTAAAATTGCTATGACCTTCCCAAACATCAACTATTGGTTCAGACACAGGAGCTTGTGGGGGACAACTTATATTCAAACCACGACACACATGGAATCTCGTCGTGATGCAGACAGAATTTTAAAAGAACAAATCAATATTGAACCACTGTGGCATCAGTGAGGCCCTTAAACCCCACCCCATCACATTGTGGACTTAAGGGGTAAGGGCATCTACGCCTCCACAGGGAGCTCGCTGCTCCTACCTATTTTTTTCCCAACCCAACATTGCAATAAAAAGCTTAAATGCACAGAGCTGTGTCCTTGAATGGCAATGGCTACAAGTTATATAAGTTACATAAACAACGGCTATCGGGCCGGGCCTGCCCTGAGTCACTCCATTTATGTAACAGCTGTTTGCTCCATCCTGAGAGCAAATGTTGAGACAGAATGACTCTCCTCTTATCTGGACAAGTAAACCACTCCCCCTCTGTCCAGTCCAGACCATAGCACAGACTTATAACTAACTTACGCAAATAAAATTTTCCGTCTATAAACTTATCAAATTAAATCAGTATTGCATGGAGTCAGGAGCATATTGAAATCATATCAGAAAAACCAGCTGCTCAGCTTAACCAGCACATCAGACCCACAGAGGACGCAGCCCCCTCACTACACAAACTGGGGGCTGGGGAGATGGCTCAGTGGTTAAAGCCTTGGTCTTGTAAACAAAACAAAAGGACCCTAGTTCACATCCCCAGATACCACATTTAAAAAAGAAGAAAATTCTCAGTGATATGGCAGAGGCCTTTAACTCCAACCCTGGAAGACAGAGCCTGGGCCATGTAGAAGAAGGGATACCTCAGGCTGGGTCAGGCGGCTTCTTCCAATATGCCAACAAACTCTCTGCTGTCTGTGTCACAGAATGAACAGGCCATGAACTCCCAACTCCATCCTCCAGACTGCCATTCCTAAGCTCCCCGTTTGATGTGACCCTCTTGTTTCTCCCAGCAGTTTCTGTGCCTCCAACAACTCCATGACTTGAGTTTCTTTTTTTTTAATTTTTTTATTATTCATTCAATTATGCGTGTATGCGTGTGTGTGTGTGTGTGTGTGTGTGTGTGTGTGTGTGTGTGTGTGTAGAACCACGGGTGAATTCAGGAACCACCATGGATCGCCTCCACCTCCTCCTTGTTTACTCTGTCCCGGGATTCACAGGCTCCGCCCTACCAGGACCAGAAACGCAGGTCGCCCCCGCTTCAGCCCTGCATCTATCTGTGGGGTCTATGATCCGAACTCAGGACCTTCTGCCTGCAAGGTAGAGGCTTAACCCCTGAGCCACCTCTCCAGCCCCGAGTTTCTTATCTGACCATCTGACCTGACTGCTCTTGCCTGCTGTAAAGATTCTCTAAACCCTGTAGCACTTGTATTGCAATTCTGTAACGGACACGTGTTTTGTTGTGTGAATGTGACATGTGATCTGAGAGTTAATATTAGCAATTAAGACTGGAATAAAGGAATCTGTGATTGCCAGTGGCTGTGCCTCTCAAGTGGAATCTGTAGTACTTGGTGAATCACAGCTGATGGAATTGATATTGTTTTTCAATTTATTGCAGTTCAATAAGTCTTCACGCTGTGGGAAGATTCAGACACATCTATGTTTCTGACACATTGTATTCATAACAGAGAACAATGCTGATATTCTTATTCAAAAGTCAGTTTGTTTGTTGAATGTCCAGAGGACTAACACAATGCTGGAATGATAACAGGAAACTATGGTTTTGGTTTCTCCTACTTCATTCTGATTTTGATTCATAGGATCATGACCAAAAGAAATAAGCAGGCCTAGAAATACCCCAAACAACAGTTATAAAAAAAAAAAAGCTATGGTAATGTTTAAGAAACTTCATGATAATAAGGAAAGTCTCTGCTATAAAAATTAAAGGAAAGATTCAGTTATGACCATTATACATACTGTATGTCAACGTGAACTAATTGTCTCAGTTCCTCTTCTCTGCTGTTGTGAGACAAGACACAAGCAACTCAAGGGGACAAAGAGGGATTTATCTGGCTCATGGTTCCAGAAGGGAGATACAGTCTATTATGGTGGAAAAGGCGTGGCAGGTGGCAGAAGCTGGAGGCAGCTCAAGTAAGTCACTGCAGACATCATGGAGGGGCAAACTGTAAACTGCAAGAGCAGACTGCTAGGGGAAGAGGGCGGGATTAACCAACCTCAAGGCTTGCCCCCGTGACATGTTGTATTAGTCAGGGTTCTCTGAAGAAACAGAATCTATAGAATGTAATATAGATAAATAAGTTTATTAAAAAATAACGCAATAAAAATAGTGTTTTTCAAGGTAGCTGCCTGCAGCAGCCTCTTTCCTGGCTGGCATGTTTCACAAAGCCAAAAGATCCTAAGAAGGTCTCAAGCCTTTGCTCCTCTGGAGGGTTGAAGACACTGGGTTCTGATGTCGGTGAAGAACAGCTGGGCTCCGACGTTGGCGATGAACAACGAGCAGCAGCAAGGCCCAGAGACCAGGCTCCAAAGGCAGCGGGAACAGCAACAACGTGGTGGAAAAGGTGAAGCTCCAAGTCAGCCAAGGACAGAGGCAGCAGCAGCAGCAGCAACAAAGAAGGTCACGACGCTCTAAAAGTGAAGGACGCACGCAGAGTGGACTCCACAGCAAGTCACACCCGGTAAGGGAAGACAAGTCCCTCCTCCTTGCACCTCCTATTATCCAGTCCACCACTGGAAAGAACCACCCACTATGGGCTGGATTCTCCACAGCAATCAATCAAGTACCTGTACACTTGTTCAGGGGTCAGTCCAACTATTATCATGCCACAGCTGCCCCCAAACAGTCTGCAGCTGTCAAGTTGACATCGAAATATAACTATAACACATGTCTTCTTCCAGCAAGGCTCCACTTCCCAAAGGTGGGCCAGACTTTCCCAAAAAAGTTGAAAGAAAAAGGGGTGAAGAAATGGCTCAGGGGTTAATGCCTTTGCCTCACAAGCAAAAGGATCTGAGTTCAGATCCCATGTAAAAATGTCAGGCAGAATGTAAATTAATATCTATTAAAAAAATTCTCCGTAAGTTGCAATATAAATCACCATGGCAACAGGTGACCACCAGTGTAATAATGGCATGAGCACCAACAGCTTTCTGATTGGACTCAAGACCTGCTTGTCAGGATAGTTCCAATCCCTGTTACTGTAAACTAGAACAAGAATCTAAAAAAAGGAAATAGATCAATAAGGAAGACAACCAATAAACCTATAAGGTAGGAAGACAGTACATCAAAGTGCTCTGTAGGCAGCTGTTATTATTATACCCATGGGAACTCACAGTGGAGACCTCTGGGTCTAAAGCTGGGTGAGTGAAGGGAAATGCAGATATCCAGTGGGGTGACCTGAAGAGAGGTAACTTGGTATACTACGGAGGCCTGAGCCCCCACAGGAGTAGACAAGCCAGGGTGAACCCTGAAGTCGATAGAAGCAGACAGGTGTAAGGGTGTGATGAAAAGGGAGGGAATGGTGAAGAAAAGGAAGGGGAGAGGAAGGAGGGAGAAGGGACGGAAGCTGGGATGAATACTCAATATGCTTGTAAAAATAGAAAAAAATAAAATAGGAAAAAAAGAAAAAACATTCACTTTGTCTGTTTGTTTGTTTGTTTGAAAGAGAGAGAGGGAGAGAGAAAGGAGGTAAACACTGGTGTGGAGGTTAGAAGACAACTTTTCGAGAAGTCAGTTCTCTCCTTTTAGCACATGGACTTCCAGGGATTGAATTCAGATCACCAGGTTTGCCAGCAGATTCCTTTACTCCTGAAACCATCTCACCGCCAAGAATTCATCTCTTCACCTGTTTTCTCTCATGCAGAAACTAGGTTTTTTAAAAAGTATTTTTTGCATTTACTTATTTACTATGTATGTGTGTATGGCAGTGTGTAAGATATGACAGCAAGCACGTGTGTGGAGATCAGAGGACAACTTGCAAGAGTCAGTTCTCTCTTTTCTCCAGGTGACTGTGTTTACACACTGAGTGTCCTTAAGCACTGAGCATCTCACCAGCTGTAGATATTTTTTGATGACATGAAGGTAGAATTGGGAAACTATTTGGGGAAAAGGAGGGATCAATGACAGACCAACAAGAGAGAGAAATAAGAGAGAAGAGACTATGATCAAAATACATGATACATATATGTGAACAGGCCATAATGGAACTCATCATATGAATAACTAGCATACACTAACATAAATAATATACTGACCTGAATATAGTGATCAAGAAAAATACATTAGAAAATCAAAGAAAGTACTTTCTGTAAAAAAAAAAAAAAAAAAAAAAAAAAAAAAAAAAAAAAAATTCCCTTTAAGAAATTTGTTTACTTGCATGCCTTTTAGGGTTATGCTCCCCTCAATAGATGAAGAGGCCAGTATTCCTAGCATCATCCAACAAACCATACAACAAAGGCAAGAGACTCAGGGCACAGGTGTCGCTGGGGTCTCCAAAAGACAGCACCAACCGTGTGGCCACTCAGGCCCCCATCCCTTCTTGTGACCGTCCTAGAAAACCTAGTCAGCATGGATATTATTCCATATGGATTTTTAAAGTAACTTCTAGTTCTCTGTGGGGTGAATCCTAGTTATCAATTATATCCCCCAAATACTTGGAAGATTCTAACTAAAGATAAATTGGGAGGCCTCTTTTCTTCACACAGCATACCCCACTTTCATTCTTGCCCATCCTCTGAATGCCCCTCTACCAAGCTCATCTAGTTCCCAAAGCCATAGTAGACATCTCTCACCCCTCCATTTCCCCTGGATGAGATACTGGTTCTGCTTCATTCTCTGATTGGCTGGCTACAGGAATCTCAAAGACTTCCTTTCTTCCATTTTAATGACAATATCTCTTCCTCCAAAGGCCAAGAATCAGTGTTGGGGTAAAGTTAACACTGTATGTTCCTCGGGCATCGCCTTGGATCAAGACACCCAATGGTATTGAGGGGAACCAGACATGGGCCAGAATTCCATTTGTTACCTATATTCCAAATGTTTCCATTCTCACTAGGTTGTTTCATGACTCTGAAGATCATCAGCATTATTAATAATCCAAGAAAATGACCACAGGACAGAGTTGATGAGAGGAAGACCCGGAAAAATGTTACCATGTGCACCTGTGATGTCACAGGGGTCTTCTTCAAAAGGACCCAGACTTTTCTTTAATCCACAGATTCTGGATCTGGAAAGTATCTCAGGTCTAGAACTGGGAGATGGGATTGAAACTTTTTCTTTTGGTAGCTGTCTTCATGAATCCTTTAATTTATACAAATAAATTAAGAGATGCCTGTATTTGATATCTGAATAGATATTCACAGTGCCAAAAGAGCACCCCACTCTACTGAACACCTCCAGAACTCTCTACAAGATCAGCACATTGGCCCACACACTGATAGTGCCACTCATAGTCACTGTGCTGTCTTACCTCTGACATTAAGTGTAACCCCCTGGCCTCTATTATTCTGGGCTCCTATCGTCCTTGTCATTAAAGATCCTGGATCAAAACAGAGCCTGTATTAGTCAGTTTCTCCAGCAGAGCAGAACCGAGAGATTATATAACTGCAAGAGAAGGTCTCGTTAAATTGCTTGCTCCATTGGAGGAGTCTTTTCACAATAGTTATCTGCAGATTGGAAGCCTTGGAACAAGAGGGACCCACATTGCAGACTGGACCCACCAAGTCTGAGGCCAAAGGCCAGAGATTTGGGAGAGATTTTGCTGAAAGTCCACGTTCAAAGGCTGAAGAATCGAGTCTGGTATCTATTGGGTTTGGCAGTCACAAAAACAAAACATGCAGTTTGCTTGCATGCTGCTGATAAATTCATAGCCAAATAGCTTAGGAACAAAGGGGTTTTGTTCTTGCTCACTATTCTCTGCAACAGCTCATAGCCCAGCTTGGCAGGAGAGCTCACACCAACACCAGGAGCCAAGGAGCTGGCCACACCACACCTGCAGGAACTGCTGAGGCAGATGAAGTTCACTCATCAAGACAGCGAGTCTGCTGCAGTAGCCAAACTCCTGAATCAGTTCCCTCCATCTTGTCCACCTGCCCAGGGAATGGGCCCGTCCACCACAGGCTGGGTCTCCCCACATTAATTAATGACTCTCCTGCAGGTTTGCTCAGGCTTGCTTTATAACTGTCACGTCTTCGCAGATGTGCTAGAGCTTAGCCTTCAAGTGTCAAGTGGACACTTATATCTAGTTAGCAAAGGAAGGAAGGAAGGAAGGAAGGAAGGAAGGAAGGAAGGAAGGGAGGGAGGGAGGGAGGGAGGGAGGGAAGGAGGGAGGGAGGAAGGGAGGAACGGAGGAAGGGAGGCAGGGAGGCAGGGAGGGAGGCAGGAGGGAGGCAGGGAGGGAGGCAGGGAGGGAGGCAGGGAGGGAGGCAGGGAGGGAGGCAGGGAGCGAGGGAGGGAGGGAGCGAGGGAGGGAAAGGGGAGAGAAAAGGGAAGGAGGGAAAGAGGAGGGAAAGGGGAGGAAAAGGGGAGGGAAAGGGGAGGGAAAGGGGAGGGAAAGGGGAGGGAAGGATTAAATATTTTTCAGACCCGGAAAAAGTAAGAAAATAGACGATATGACCCCCAAGCTCCCTGATTAGGGGCTCTCAGAACACACTCCTAGTTTATACTGTCTCTCACCCATTAGGCCTAAATTGGTCCATGGCTCCTTTGGGGTACAATCCTTTTTCTTTCTCCAGAGGTTCTAGAGACAGATGCACCAACCCAAGTAGACTATTTCTTACTTAAGGAAGAGTCTGAAAGTTCAGGATATGGAATGACAATCGCTTTCATGTAAGTACTCAGGAAGAATGGTTGGACAATTATCCCCACAGGAAGAATAATGGAATGCTACATTAAGTTTAATGGTTCACCTTTATAGATATGTTAATAAGTTGATTGTCGTTCCTGGTTCCAAAAGTACATGAAAAATGAATGCAGCCATGCTTTCTGATTCGCTTCTTAAAAAGAGTTTTGCAAGGATGGACTTGGCATGTACAAGGCCCTGAGCTCATTGGCCAGAACAGAAACAAATATTGACGGCTGTTTCCCACAGAGGGTACTCATTGGAATTCCCTGTGTTATACAAAAGGATCATGGCTTGGCCTTCAAAGTATTTTTTTCCCAGGAGGTCTCTGCCCCGGAGGAATTCAGTTGGTCATTTCATAGATGGACTAGGTCAGAAAAATAAGTTTTACATGAAATCAGCGTACAGCCTGACCCTAACATGCTTCATGAGAAAGGCACTGATACGGCAGAGGGATGGAGCAAGAGGAGCATGTAAAAGGTCAAGAGATGAGCACAGCCACATGAGCTTGTGACTGCAGCCCCAGCCTCGTGGGAGGTTTACGTCAAACTACAAGTTGCAACTAAACAAGACCCAATCCCTCAGTTAGTTAAAATTTTAAACACATGAAATTGAACCCAGATATTCTCTGAACACATATGTTTACCTTCCTACAAATGAATAAAGACAAGCATCGATATATTGCAACACATCCAGGGACTTCCCGACTTCAATAATATCTCCAACCATTAGATGGTATCTGACAATTCCCCTTGAAAAATATTAATATGTAAACATGTTATCAAAAGGAAAGATTGGACTGGGAGAGATGGGTCAGGAGTTAAGATTCTGCCTCGCAAGCAGAAAAACCTGACTTCAGATCTCAGCTCCCACATAAAAACGCCAGGTAGAAATGGTGGCAGTCTGAACTTCCAGCTCTAGAAGGTAGATCCTGAGAAGTCCCAGAGTGAAGCAAAAAGGACTTAGAAGCAATCCAGGATGATTCCTGAAGTCACCCTTGGTCCTCCACAGGGACACACAGTGTCCTCTGATACACACACACATACAAAAATATGTTTTTTAAAAAAGGAAAGCTCTCCTCCCCTTTCATTGCCTGCCAACCCCACCCACTGTGATGTTTATGCACCCCGAGGAGTCTATAATTTGACTCAGAGGAAGAAGCTCTGTGACCTCGTGACTCAGCACATGGCTGCTGCTTTCTGGTCCTGTCTCCCCGAGCACATGGGAAGCAGGGAAGGAGTAGCTAATTGCTAAGCCTAGGTCTATGAGTCTTCAATGATGCTGTATGGTCTGGGGGTGTGCACAAGGAATGTGCTCAAGGTCTTTATCTACAGTGTTAGGCTGTTAGGGGAGGTGACGCTGTAACTGTTACTCTTTACTATTGACCCAAAATCAAATAACTTAAAGGAGAAAGGGCGATTTATTCACCTTAGGGTTCCAGAGGGAAGATACATGGTAGAGACAGCATGGCTGGCTGAAGCTGGCAGGCAGCCTAAGTCACAGCAGACCTCCATGTGACCGGAGCATCCCTGGAGCGTCTCTCTCTCTCTCTCTCTCTCTCTCTCCCTCTCTCTCTCTCTCTCTCTCTCTCTCCCTCTCTCTCTCTCTCTCTCTCTCTCCTATATTCTGTGATTCCTTTTATATGGTCCACTACTGGGAGGTTCCTATGAGATCTATGGAGGTTCCAATGGGATCTAGGGCTGGTATACTCTCTACAGGGGGTCTTAGCAGATCTTTCCAGGTGTGGTCTCAGCTGTCTTAGTTAATACCAGGTGTATCAAGTTGACACCCAGGATTAACTATCACAGATGCAGTGGTGCAGAGCTTGCCTAGCATGTATGAGACGCTGGGTTCTATTACCAACACTATGAAAACAGAGAGATGATAGATAGTGATAGATAGATAGATAGATAGATAGATAGATAGATAGATAGATAGACAGATAGATAGACAGATAAATAATAATGATGATGATGATTGATAGTCTGATAGATGCTGTATGGACAGACAGACAGATAGATGGACAAGGCAGGGAATGTCTCTAGAAAGTCTGCGACACCAGCACACAGCGGAATGTACATATATCCAAAGAGTCATGACCGGAAACAACCAGCCATCAGCACCTTCGATCTGCCTGGAGATGTGACTATTGGCCAAACGGACAACAAAGGACCTGTTTCCCCATTCCCCTCTCCCAATTCTAAGCTAGGAAAGCTTGGCCAAAGTCGCCCCTGACGCGCTCCCCCTGTCTAACTCGTGGTCACTCTGGCCATCAGATTTGGGGCAAGGGGGCTTCCTCCCTGGGCCTGGAATAAAGACTTGCTCCGTTGCTGATGAAACTGGTCTCCTGCTTCTTATTTTCAACCTTTAGCACTCTCTAATAGTTCCTCTCAATAGATATGTCTTACATAGATAGATCGATAATATAGATAGATAGATAATAGATATATGTTAGACAAATGATAGATAACGGATAGATGACAAATAAAATGATCAGGGAGATGACTCAGTGATTAAACCTTTGCCTTGCAAACCAAAGAACCTGAGTTTGGATCCCCACATTCCCACATTAAAAAAAAAAATGTCAGATGGGTATGGCAGCAGCCTGTAATTCCAGACCTGGATGGCAGAACCTGAGAAAGTCCAGAGCAAAGCAATAAGGAGGTAGAGCAATCGATGATTCCTAATGTCCACCCTGGGCCTCCACAGGCACACATGCTCAAGCGCCCACTTGTACATACACACAAACACACACACACATACACACACATCCATCCACAGGCAAACACACATACAAATGCAAAAAATATAGGTAACAGCTAGAGAGATGATAATAGATGATTATAGGTAATAGACATAATGGAGAGATGATTTAAAGATGATGCTATATAGATTTGCATAAAACCAGTTGAGTATGTTTTTAATTTTCATTTTATATTGTCAAGAATTACTATTTTAACTTTACACTTGTACATAAGAGATATCTAAATAATGAGTTTGTGTGTGTGTGTGTGTGTGTAATTTTCCAGACAGAGTTACTCATGTGTTTCTCAGGTAGAAGACAAAAAGGCTCTTTAAAACCTTGGGAGTTTCCGTTCACCACTTCACATTTTTGTACTATTTTAATGTATTTTTATTTTTTCTTTTAATATAAAGTCCTTGATCTGTCCTGAGGGGACGGAGTTGGAGGTCTCCTCTGGCACGGAGTGGTCCACAGTCATCTATCCTCTGCCACCTCGGCCTCATCATTTCAAATAAAGCCCCAAAGAAAACTTGCAAAGAACTGGCCCAAACTGTTGAGGTGACTTAGAGTAAACTTTGCTCAGTATAGTATTGAATTCTCCACCCAGTTTCATTCTGGTTTTTTGACCATGCGACATATGACTTCCAACTGAGCATGTGTAGGGACATGTCTGTGTCTGCATGTGTGAATGCCCAGCTTGCCTCTGTTCTGGGAGACATGGGTTGTGTTGGGATCATCTGTAGTACGCTCCTTACTTGCTTGGTGTGACGAACCTCTTCCACACTTACACCCTCCCAGCTGTGACTGGTGCTAATTATCAATCTCACACCTAAGAGACGAGCTTCTGGCACCATTGTAGATTCTATAGATTCTATAGATTAAGGCTGGCCTGTGGACATGCAATGCAAGGATGGTCTTCACTGCATTGAGCGATGTGGGAAGACTTGGCCCATTGTGCCAGGCTCATTCCCTAGACAAGGAATTTAGAACTGTATAAAAATGGAGAGAGTTTGGCTGGGAGATGATGACTCAGGGTTAAAGTCTTTGCCTGATAACAAAAGGCTCTCAGGCCAAATCCTCAGATCCCACAGAACAACGCTGGGAAGATACAGCAGCAGCCTGTGTTTCTGGCCCTGGAAGGCGGAGCCTGGGAAACCCCAGAGTAAAGCAATAAGGAAGTAGAGCAGTCCAGGATGATTCCCAAAGTCACCCTTGGGCTTTCACAGACAGACAGACAGACAGACACACACACACACACACACACACACACACACACACACACAGACACACACGCACACGAGAAAATAATGAAGATTGCTGTGCACTAGCAAGCGCGCATGCTCTGATTCTTGCCTTATGCTCTTACTGCTCCTGCTGCTGTGGCTTCCCCACAGTGCTGGGCCTGGTGTTTTGCTGCAGACACAAGTAATGAAAGCAAGACACCGTTCATGGTGGGAGTAAAGCAATGTACTCAGTTGCAAAAGCAGCCTGGTTCCAAACTCCAATCACAGGGAGAGACTTCCCTTAAATCTCATCACATAGGAACAAGACCAGGGGAGGACAGACTGACCTCTCCAGGCCTGACACACGCCACTAGCACAGGCTTTTCCTGAGGCGTTCTCTGGCTGGTAGACCAACCTGTAGTCCTCCCCAGGACTTCAAAATCTTATGTAAGTGCTGGCCGGGCTTCGTCCTCAACTTCATCAACGGGGCAGGTGAAAATCTCTAGCAATCTGGTCCCTGGCCCTATTCTTCCTCATCCCTCCCTCTTTCCCCACTAGGCTGGACCCCAACTTGTTTCCTCACTGGCTGCCTCCAGTTCTGTCTGATAGCTCTTTTCTCCAAATGGCTTCAGTACTGAGCAGTTACTATGACAGGTACATTCGTGGGTCACAACGAATGTCGTGAAACAAGGCCTCGTGGCTCTGACTTATGACACCAGAAACTGAACCTTGAAAGGTTAAGGAAGTTTTCCACCGAGAGGCCACGTCAGACTTGTTGGGAGCAAGTTTTGCACCATCAGAAAATCGTCTTTTTTTATTAAGTTCTGTTGGGGTACAGAAAAAGGTTCCCCAGCAACTGGCACAGTTGACCTGCTGGGCAGCCTTTGAAACTTCATGGAAATCAGAGTCGCTCCGAGCGCAGGGAGGGACTTCCTTTAAATCTCATCACATAGGATCAACGACCAGGGGAGGAGAGACTGCACATCTCCACAGGCGGTTCCTGAGGCATTCTCTAGCCGGGAGACCAACCTTCATTCCCTGGGCATGCCTTCCCTCCCCCTTGCCCTCCCACCTGCCCCCACCTCTGACTTGCCCCTGGATACCCAGGCCCCACTTTAGCCACACCTCTACCTCTTCGTGTGGCCCATGAAGTTATTGAAGCTGAAACCATCTGGTGCTGGGAGACAGACAGACCTGGTGTATGTCTCTCCTGCTGTGATTTGTGTTTTCTCTGTTCATGTTAACACACTTCTCTGGACAACCTGCCTATGTCAATCCATGTCAGGGAACCTTTGGAGGACAAGGGGAGGCCTTCCCTTTTGCCTCTACAAATATATATTTTTAAAAAGCCACATATTCAATGTGCAGCTTGATAAATTTTAGTGTGCACATAACTATCAATCACTATTAAGAAATGTAAGGGCTGGGGAGAGATGTCAGCAACCAAGTGCTTGCCTTGTGTTCCGGCTGCTCTTCTGATCCTGTGAGAAAATACTCTGACCCAAGCAAGGAGAGAAAAGAGAAAACTGCCTACAGCTGCAGTGGGAATAGAGTCAATTATAAGAGAGATATAATAACTGAAGGCATGGCAGCTGAAGCAGGAGGCTGGCCCGCATCTCAACAGAGAGAGAGAAGAGAGGGGTGTCTACCCAACCTCAAGGCCGACCCCCAGTGACGTGCTTCCTCCAGCAAGGCTCCACCTCCTCGAGGTCCCTCTCATTCCCACCAGCTGAGGACCATGAACTTAAGCACACAAACCCGCGGGTGACAGTTCACATTCAAACCATGACACCTTGCAAGTAGGAGGGCCCAAGTCCCATCCCCAAAACGTCAGGTGTGGTGACACTCGCTTTTGTAAACCCAGCACCGGGGAGATAGAAACAGAAGGATCCCTGGGGGTTCATTGAATAGTCACTGTAATTAATTGGTTGAACTCCTGTCAGTGAGAGACTGTCTTCAAATGAGGGGAACAATATTCTACATGCATGCACATGCGACTACACACATGAACGCACATACACACATGAACACACATACACACATGCAGAATTTAAGAAAAAAGAATAGTTTTCTCATCCTACAAGTTCCCTTGTGCCTCTTGCATAGCTGGTCCTTTCCCCTGACCCCTAAGCGTGCTTTCCTGTTGGTGTAGCAAATTCAAGGAGGATGTGGCTTTTGCCTTTGTGATCGACTTGTTTCCATCAGCTTTTAAATGGCCTTAAAATTCATCTATTTTGTCTTTTGTGTCAATGTTTTGTGTCATTTTACTGCTGAGTAATTCAGCAATATGATAAACTACAGTTGTTCATCTAGTTTCCAATCCATGACTTAGATTATTGCTCTCAGTGTTTGGCTGCTATAACTAATGCCATCATAAAGTTTCAATACTGAGTGGTCAAGGTTGCTCATTGGGTAAGGTGCATGCTTGAAAACCTGGCCACCTAAGTTTGATCCCTAGAACCTCACAGGTTGTTTTCCTCCGATCTCTCTTCTCTCTCTCTCTCTCTCTCTCTCTCTCTCTCTCTCTGTCTCTCTCTGTGTCATAAATAAACATAAAACAAAGACTCATTGCTTATCTTTGTGTAGACACATTTTTCCATTTCTCTTTAGTAAACACCAAGGGGTAGAATTTCAAGGTCTTATGATCTTATAGCCTATGTTTAGTTTTACAGGAAACTGCTGTATTATTTTTCCAAAGTGGCTGTTTGCTTCAGATTTCCAGGTATGTGTATCTTTCATTTATTTTTCTTGTCTAATTGCACTGTCTAGAACCTTGAGTACAATGTTTAAAATGTTAAGAGTGGTGAGAGTAGATATCACAACCTTATTCGTGATTTTAGATGAATGGTCTTGACAAGGGCTGGTAGTTTAGTGGTAGCATGCACGCTTACCATGAGCAAGGCCCTAGCTTCAACTCCCTGCACTATGAAATAAGAAAGATTCGCAGTTATAAGTTTTTTTAAAAATGTGTGTGTGTGTGTGTGTATATATATATATATATATATATATATATATATATATATATATGCATACATATATGCACACACTCTTATGTTGGAATTTTTTTCTTTCAATTTCAAGATATTTCTCTTAATTTTTTCTGATTTTTAATTTTTTATTTTGAGACAAGGCCTTACTATGTTGCCTAGGACTCTTGGACTTAACTAACTCCCCTGCCTCTGCCTCCCAAGCAGCCAGGACTACAGACACACACCACCAGATCGAACTAGAAGGTCTCTCTTGTTTCTAGTTTCTTGTGTTTTCACCTTGAGAGGATGTTATGATACATAGCATCCTTTTTCTTCCTTGATTAAAACGATTGTTGTCCCTGTGTCTGTCTTTTCTCTTTCATTTGATTAGTGACATGAATTACATAAATTCATTTTTACATATGAACCTTCCATTCCCAGTATAGAAATCACTGAAGCACTGTTATTCTTTGCACATATTGTTAGACTCACCTTGCCATAACTTTAGACAACTTTTGTGTCTGTGTCCTTGAGCCCGCTTAGTCCGAAGTACTGGCTACAATCTGTCTGGTTTTGGAATCAAGATAACTCCAGCCTCAAAAGTAAAAGCATTCCTTCTTCTGTTTTCTGGGTTTGGGTAAGATTGGTGACATCACTTCCTTACATGTTTTTGAAGGATTATTCATGAATCTCCAAGTGTGGCAGCTCACACTTGTAAGCCCAAAACTCCGGAGGGTGAGGCAGGAGGATTGCTTTGAGTGTGAGGCTAGCTTTGGCTACATAGTGAGTTCTAGGCCAGCCTGAGCTATATAGGGAATGAGACCCTGTCTCAAAAGAAAAAAAAAAAAATCAGTCTTTTCTTTTCAATTGTTACATTGGCATTTAATCCTTCTGTTGATGGTTGATGGCTTGTGGCTTTGACTGGATCTGGAATCAACCAAGAGACAAGTCTTTGGGTCTGTGAGGGTGTGTCCAGCCGAGATTAACTGAGGGAGGAAGACCTAGCCCATGGGGGTGGCATCTTCCACAGAGGCTTACGGGTAGAGGTCCGGGTAGAGGTCCCAAGATGAAGCAGCACTGCTTGTGGCCGCTACTTCTTGCTGACACCAGACTCCAGCCTCTTTGGTTCCAGTGTGGACTGAAAGAGACCAGGCCGCCAGCACTGGACAGTGACTGCAAAGGCATCTGGCTTTGTGGACTGAGCAGCATCCAGGGTCTCCCCAGGGAGGGATGACCATTGCTGGACCATCCTATGTTTGGAAACACTCCAGTTAGTCTCCTTCATAATGAATTCTCTCTGCTCTGTTCCTCTAACTCTCCCTAATGAGCTTTCTATGTGTGGCCAAGTTTGGCAATCTGCGGGCTTTCAAGGTTTTATCCATTTTGCCTAGATTAACAAATATATTAGCATAATGTATTTTCTTATCTTTAGTATTTCTAGGATTGGAATTATCCCAATTTTTAGTTCTAATATTGGGAATTTGTTTTCTTGTCTCTGTCATGTCTGTATGTATGTGTGTCTGTCATCTCTGTGTGTGTGTGTGTGTGTGTGTGTGTGTGTGTGTGTGTGTGTGCGTGCATGTGAGATCTTTAGTCTGGCCAGAGGTTTTTCCATTTCATTGAACCTTTTAAAGAGCAAAGCTTGATTTATTGATTTTCTCTATTTTTATATCTTCTTTTTCATTGACTTTTAAACAACTCTGGCTTTTGATTTATTTCCTTCTGTTGCTTTGGGTTAAACTTGTCTTTTCCTATAGGCGCATCGTCAGATCACTGATTGAACCTTTCTCCCTTCTTAAGATATTTCACAATATTTCCTCACAGGGCTGCCTTGGCGTGTCATACCACAAATTTATTTATTTATTTATTTGTTTATTTGTTTCTTTATTTATTTATTTTGTGTGGTGTGTGTGTGTGTGTGTGTGTGTGTGTGTGTGTGTGTGTATCAGAAGGCACTGGATGTCCCTGTGGAGGATAAAGGGTGACTTTGGGATTCATCCTGGATTGCTTCTACCTCTTTCTTGCTCTGCTCTGGGATTTCCCAAGCTTGGTACACCAAGGCTGGAGTGCAGGCCACCGCCATTTCTGCCTGGAGTTTTAACATGAGACCTGGGATCTGTACTAAGGATTTTCTACTTGTAAGGCAGAGTCGTAACCTCTCAGCCATCTCTCCATCCCCATCCCACAGATTTTTATGTGCTCCATATTCACTTTCATTTGGTATGGAATAATTCATAATTTACCTTGTGATTTCTTTGTTGGGCTTATTTTTGTCCACAAAGGTACTGTTCACATTTTGAGCATTTGTGCTTCTCCTAATTTATTTTTATGGCTGCCTACTTCATTCCATGGTAATTTGATAGCATGCTTGCTTTGACTGAGTTACGACTTAATATTATAAGTTTAGATGGGAAATGTCCCCAAGACTCATGTGGTGAAAGCTTAGTTCCCGATGCAACAGTGTCGGTAGGTTGCGTGAGCTACTTCTCTTCACACTGTGACCAGAGTATCTGGGAGAACAATTTAAAGGGAGGAATTACCTGAGTTCACTGGTTTAGGGGTTTCCATCCACAGTTGGTTCTGCTAATTCTGAGCCTTGTAGCGGCAGAACTGCATGCGGTGGGAGCGCGCGTGGTAGAGGCTGTTCACCTCCTGGCAGAGAAGGAAAGTACAGGAAGACCCGCACAGGACACAGTGCCCAGGGCATGGCCACGGTGACCTGCTTCCTCCAGCAACGCCCCCTCGCCAACTTCTCAATGATAGCCTCACACCAGGGATTCCCCGTGGGATCCGTCATTCATCGTGGCAGAGCCCTGGGGGTCCAGTCACTGCCCAGAAGCCCACTGACTGGCCCCCAGACCCTCAATACATAAGCCTGTGGGAGACTTAGCTGTAACAGAACAGCTGGGATCATGGGGGGCCTCAATAGTCTACCGATGGACATATTGGGTGGACTACCGGGAAGTGATTGAAATTACAGGAGGTGAGCCCAGCTGGAGGAAGAAAACACTGAACACGTGCTGTAGCCTTCCGCCCTTCTCCTCCTCTTCCTCTTCCTCCTCCTCTTCTTTTTCTTCTCTTCTTTCTCCTCCTTGACCTCCTTTTTCCTTTTCCTTTTCTTCTTCTCTCTCTTCCTCCTCCTCCTCCTCCTCCTCTCCTCTCTCTCTCTCTCTGTCTCTCTCTGTCTCTCTCTCTCTGTCGCTCTTCCCCCCCCCATCTCTTGCTGGCCACCATGAGGCAAGCAGCTTTATACCCCACACACTTCTGCTACCACAGCATTCTACCTACTTGGGGCCCACAACAATGGAGCCAGCGAACTGCAGGCTGCACCCACACCACACCAAAATAAATTCTCCTGGTCGTTCATCTCCCACACTTTGTCAAAGGGACGAAAAACTGACCCCTACCTCTGGGTTGCGGACTCTGTTGCTTAGCACACCATTTGCATTTGCACTTACCCATCATTACGCTCCCGTTCTGTTGGTATCGACTTAGGGAACCTGTACAGTTCAGATCATCTGCATCATTGTCCGTGTTTTTGGTCTGGTGGTTCCACCATGTGCCCAAGAGAAAGCAGTGTTAAAACTTTCAACAACGATGTCAACATTGTTCACTCGTGTTTATCCTGTGGATTGTGCTTCCCCGTGTGTTAGGCTCTCTTATTCAAAGCATATGCATGTCTTTCCCAATTTATTAGCCCTCTTGTCACTATCACCTCTGATAACACATTTGGGGTTTTCAGAATCCATTTTACTTGATGTTAACCTACTATTTCAGCCCCGTGTTGCTGTCCCTGTGCTATGTATTCTTACATGCTTTTGCTCTTCTGTTAGTGTATTCACACTTGAGGTGTGCCTCCTGTAAACTCGCAGAGGAGGTCTAATGTCAGCTATGATATTGTGGATTGGTATTTAGTCTTTGTTACTTGGCTCAAGTGATGGTCAGTCTTAACTGTCGACTTCACGGGATTTAGAGTCACCACAGAAATACGTCTCTAGGCATGTCTGTGACCCACCTCAGAGTGGACACCATCCCACAGATGTCCTTCATCTCTCTCTGCTTCAGACTGCAGTGACAAGCGGCCCCCAGCTCCCACCGTCATGATTTTACTGTGACTTCTCTTTCCCTTTGATGCGAGACAATTCTCCTGACACAGCCAGCTTAAGGCAGAAAAGGTGGTTTATCTGCTTAAGTTTCCAGAATGGACATAGTCCATGATGGTAAGGATCACAGAGCAGAGGCGTGGCTGGAGATAGAAGCAGGAGGTCCGTCGGATCCCTACGGCTGTCATCAGGCAGAGAGAGCAAGCACAGCCTGTCCCCTCCCCTCCATCCCCCACCCCCATGAATCCCTCCTCCAGCAAGTCTCCACCTCTCAAATGTGCCGTGATCGTCACGGCACAGGATTCAAACACGTGAGCCTGTGGGGAGAGAGGGGGCAACAAACCTTCAAACCACGACATACGTAAAGCCTTCCCTGCCATGACGGCCTGTACCCCCAAACCATGACAGTAAACTCCTGGAGGACAACACCCACATTTTGCTCAGAACTATATTCTTGATTCTTGAGTGAATCGGTAAAATTTAACGGCAGGAAAGTGAAAGAGGTTGCATAGGGGGATGAAAACCCCACGGTGCGTCAGACAAGTCCAAACAGAGGGGTGTGTGAGTGCAGTGTCGGAAACACTGGAGGGGTGGAGACAACTGCCACTTGAGGACAACTGTGCAGTCCTTGTTTAACAGACCACACAGGACTCCCACCCACCCCCAAAAAATTCACTGGAAGAGAGAAACAGGCGGGTTTGCATCCATGTCTCAAGTACTCACTGCTTCTTGTAAACAGTGACCGCAAACAGTTCCCACGGTCAAGTTTGCTATGTTGAATAACTGTTGCTCAAAACTATCTTAAAAAGCAGTGAGATGGTGCAGCGGGTAAAAGCACCTGCCGTACAAACCTGATGACCTGAGTTCAATCCCCAGATCTGCCTTAACCAACTCTGGAGGTGTTGTCCTCTGGCCTCTGCATGTCCACACACACACACACACACACACACACACACACACACACACACACACGCACACAGCAACAACAAATATATTTCTTTTAAAGCATCAGATCTTTAAGTTGAGAAATAAGAATGCACAAACTTGTCTACAAACATTCAAAACACTTAAGTCACAGGCGAGGCCCTTCCTTTCTCTGCTTGACTTGTGAGGGCCACACCTGCTCCCCGGGCCACACTCCAGCACAGGAAGTCCTGGTTGACAGTAGCAGAGCCGAACAGAGAGCTGTCCTGGTTTATGAAAAGGGCAGGCTGCTGCTGGATGCTGACAAAGAGGTCCCGTGGGGGACTTGGCGGAAAACAGCCAGGGGACCATGCTGCCCACATGAACACATGCTCAGCCGTGAGGGGTGGGTTCCTCAGTATCTAAGACCCCACGCCATCCAGTGCTGAAGGGCTCTCTAACATGCCACCACCAATGGAAGTCTACAGTCCATTAAAAAAAAAAAAAAAAGCAATGTCCAGCCACATCACTGCTCCCAATGGACTTGGGCCTTTGATTTCCGGTTGTTTTTTTTTTTTTTTTTACAAGGAGTTATGTAAATTAGACTGGCCTTAAACTCTCTTTATGGCTGAGGAGGCCTCTAGTTCCTCGGATTACAAGCAAGGGCCACCACGCCTGGTTTGGAGAACCTTTTTGGAACAAAGAATGTAACACTGATGGAGAGGGGGGAGATGGATCTGAAGAAGAGGTGGGCAGCACCCCATCATTATTCTTTGGGGCATCTCTTTTTTTTTAAATATTTTGAAATTACAGGACTGAATGCTGATGGCCTTCCTGATAGTCAGTCATTGCCCCTCTGTCTGACCCAACATCCTTGTCACTACACAGGAAACCTTTCGGGGATGTATTCACAGACCACTAGCTTCACCAACTCGAAAACCAAGAATCAGACAGAAACCAGAGACGTGTAAGCAGAGACTTCCTACTTCACCGTCACCTGTCTACGTGATGTGTCCACCAGGAGATTTGAAGAGTGTTCTTGATTTCTGACTTTTATTTGTTCTGTAACCATAAAAACTTCACAAACCATGGTCACCTACATCCGCGTTCCTGGGCCAAGGTAGCCCCAACATGAAGTCTCTCTTATTCCCTTTGGGGTGAGAGCGGTGCTGTACCTGTATGCAGATATTATCTGCAACAGAGCAGGAAGCAGAGCAGGGTTTGCAAGGTAACAGGGCACCCGCGGTGGGCCTCTCTGGCTCTACAGCTTGACCTCCTCCTCTCCCTGCACACAGAGCTAGCTGTTCATTCTCACACCCAGCCCTGGGCTTCATTCTGATCTGGAGCAGGAGGCCTTGGGCAGCCCAGACTTCTCTCCAGGACTCAGGGTAATGTCTGTGGTTCTGGCTGTCCAGTATGGCTCCCTGTCCATGCTGGTCATAACTGATGTCTCACTGGTTCTTAAGGCTGAACCTGCCACAGGGTGAGCTTTAGCTCCTACTGGAAGTTCCTCCTCTTGTGACCAGCAGCACCTCCCACACCGCCTGCATCTGAGGGTCTCAGTACCTTCAGATGAGAGGAGGGGATTCGTGGGCTTATGCCCGATGTCTCTTGTAGGCTAGTCAGGAGTCCAGACCCTGGGGTCACCATGTTGTCCCTTGGTCTCTCCTAGCAAGTTGTCCAAGACTGATGCAGTCTCTCGATATTCAGGCCAAAGGGGGCGGTGCTGCTGAAGGTCAAGACCAAGGACACGTCCCAGGTCACCTGGTGGGAAGCAGGA
The DNA here is from genome assembly GCA_023101885.1 of Typhlomys cinereus. Taxonomy (NCBI): domain Eukaryota; kingdom Metazoa; phylum Chordata; class Mammalia; order Rodentia; family Platacanthomyidae; genus Typhlomys; species Typhlomys cinereus. Next base: position 4,684,566 of record JALPQD010000112.1, on the reverse strand, counting down.
GGAGGAGGGGAGGAGGAGGGGTTTGCAAACCCCTCCCTTCTTCTCAAGAACTCCATCAGTACCACTCGGTCCCAGGGATAGAAATATAGCTGCAAAACCCAGCTCAGCCCAGATCCAGACCTGTTCGTCACTTTGCCTGTAGCTCAGTGCCTCGTGCCTTTCTTTCTTGAGACAGGGTCTGATGGCCTGAAACTTGCATGCAGCAAAGTTCTGGAGTTCTAAGTGTCAGCCACCACACCTGAACTGAGCTACATTCCTTAGCCCGATTCATTGTTTTGACTGCTGGGGACAGAACACGTGGAAATCATGGAATGCCGGTGATTTCTTGGCCAGTGTCTTCCGCATGTCACTCCTGGGATGACCACGGTTCAGTCCTCTCCCTTGATTGAGTCCTTCATGCCCTTGTCCCAGTCTCTGGGGCATGGAGAAATGAAAACTCTGGTTTGCATCTGGTTACATGTAGACTTCAAATCAACTTGGCCACTGTAAAGCTTGCTGTGTGAAGGTTTTCTCCTCTGAAAAGCAAGTGTGTGTGTGTGTGTGTGTGTGTGTGTGTGTGTGTGTGTTTGGGGGGAGGGGAAATGTGGATGAAACCTTCCTCACCACCAAATGTAGCTACAGATGCAAATCTACCCTTTAAAAAGCTTCAACTGGAAGGTTTTTCTGCCAGGGAGTCTGGCTGGACTCATTGTTCAAATCTCTTTGTTTCATAGCAGAAGTTGAAAACCAAGATGCCACGGCAGATGATGTAGCTATTGAAATCAGCAAATGTGCATTGTATACTGAATAGGATAGAACGCAGTCACTCCGGGCGGTTATTACAAATGCAGCCGGTGGGCTACAAAGGCTTGGGAAATCATGGCTGTTCTGTGAGCACTTTCCCCCTACAATGTCTCCTCTCCAGAGGGGCCGGGGCCACGACTGACAATCTTCTTCTTCAGGCTTCATCAATGTTTTCTGTTGTTTAAAGACACACATTAATTTAAAGTCTCCTCCCATTCTCTCCATAAATTACAGCATTCAGAAGAAGCGGCAGCTGCTGTAATTAAGACACAGTTAATTGCCTGGCTCCTTAATTGCAATGATAGGATTTTGACAGTTTGGTAAATAAGAATTGTTTGGTTTCCTCTGGCAACTTCAGCCTCTGTGGCTTTCCCCGTGGAGTGCTGAGTCACCCAGCCCAGGGGACAAAGGGCTTGTGGTCCAGCTAAAGGGAATGGGGTGGGGTGTCTTGTTTCTGTGGAACCTCTCGGCGCTTCCGCTTCCCACTGCCAGTAAAATCCGCCCCCACCCCTTGGGGATGGGGAAGGGAGTAATAAGGTTTATTATTTCAGATCACAGTTTGGGAGTTTCCAAGCCATGGTCAACTGGCCTGTTGTCCTAAAGCCAGAGCCTCCATCTCAGGGCCAGGATGTAAAAGAAAGACGAAGAGGTCAGGGTCCCATGGTCCTTTGGGGAGGCTCACTGCCAATGACCTCTGACCTCCCTATAGATCCCGCCTCTTAAAGTTTCTCCCGCCTCCAAATAGCATCAAGCTGGGACTCAAGCCCTTACTTAGCGCATGGGCCCCTGGGGAACTTACCCAAATCCTTCACTGCTTGTCAAGATACTCATGACATCCAGGCTTTAGATGCTTCTATAGCATATAGGAGTGTGTGTGTGTGTGTGTGTGTGTGTGTGTGTGGAGGTCCAAAGTTAACACTGGTTGTCTTTCTCGATCACAAACCACTTTATTCACTGAGGCAGGATTTCTGACTTGAACCCAGAGCCTACGCACTCAGCTAGTCTGGCTTAGCCCATTGGTCCTGTCTCTGCTCCCTGAGTGCTGGGCGCACAGGCAACCACCACCCTTTTTACAAGGGTTCTGGGGACCCTTACTTGCACGACAAGCATCTCCCCCATCAGGCCACTTCCTCAATACACAAAAGTGGATTTTTAGAATGAGCATTCAGAGAAAAAAAAATCTTGTCTCAGTTTGGTAAGTACTCCATAAATGGAAGCTTACATAGCAAGTATGAATCTGGCTCCAAATTTTATGAGCACGGTTTTTCCTACTTCTCTACTTTTCTCTTTGCAATTCTCCTTTAGTATGAGCTTAATTTTATGTGAATCACAGTCCCCATTCCAGCTTCCTCTTCCAGACATTTCTACCACTTTCTTTGTTGTTGTTGTTGTTGTTGTTTTTCACTTTCTAACAATAGCATACCAAGGAATCCATAATCACTGGAAAAGTTGACCCTCGCTCTCAAAGCTACTGGGAGGGCTGGGAGAAGCCTTCCTGCCTTCCTGTAAGGCTTGTAACCAAAAGGCACAGCGATCCTGAAGGAATACATGTGCTTCCTCCCAAATCCCAATTTGCCTATCGAAGCAATGGAGGCTGGGAATTTGGAATTTCCTTAGTAATCTCACTATGGGAACAGAAGGACGGACTTCACAGAGAACTGAAAATTTTCCAGATCTGGTGCCAACCAGAGGAGCAGTTTGTCTCCCCAAAAGACTTTCCCACTGCTCTGACAATGCCAGACCACCTCACAGAAGAGACTTGGAGCCCAGACAAGAATAAGACAGCAGCAGGGACCACACTCTGATCAGAACTTTGAGACCCCACATAGAAAGCTGTGAGAGGTGGGCTTGGACATGAAACAGCACTCTCCCTTATTGGGATGCATTGAGTGACTTTCCTTTTACTACTACTTTTCACTGTTAGTTTGATTTTTCTACTGATCGCAGGTTCAGTAAGAGCGTCGGAGGCGAAGAAGGAAGAGAAACTAAACGTCTCCACAGTAAGACAGAGCGCATGCTCTCATCCTAATGTGGTCACGAGTAACGCTGAAACCATGACTGTAAACTCGGCTGCGCTATGACAACCACCTCGTTAGTCACGTGGGCAAAGAGTGCAGCAGCGATAATAATCCCCCTTCTCCTCAGTCCACCATTTCCACTAGAGCTTCTGCACTTTTGTAAGGATTTGGGTCCAATACATGAGTCTTTGTAAGGATTTGGGTCCAATACTTGAGTCTTTGCAGTGAATGAATGCATGCAGTGGGGGAAGGGGGAAGAGTCCATACGGTGGTGTAATAGCCCTTAAGGTTGGCAGCCTTGTCCTGCTCAGCATCTACCTGCCTTTGGATCACTGCTCAGTCTCCTATGCATAGCTCAGAAGGAGGCAGTCGGGGCTGGGTTTGGAGGCTCCCCGACTGCTTAAATTCCTGCGTTTACCCCCATGTCTCATGCCTTCCTTGGTTGCCCCCCCACCTTCCTTTTTGAAACAGGGTCTCTCACCAAACCCAGAAGTTAGCAACTAGTTAGACTGGCGGACCGGCGAGCTCCAAACACCTGCCTGTCTCTACCCCCCTTCGGCTATGGTTGCAGATGTTCAGAGGCAAGGCCTTGTGTGGCAGGTGCTGTAACAACCGAGTCACCTCTCCAGTCCCAGGCACTTCTGGGCCACGAAAGCCCAGGACCTTTTGCCTCCCTGAGCTGAATCCCCCCAGAGCCGATCATCCATCCTGAACCAAAGGCGTCGCTTCAGGGGAACTTCCCCGCTCCCAGCGCTGCCTGGGCCTCTGGGTCTTCCAGGGATCCCTGCGCTTGGCCGTGACTAGGGCATTCTAGGCTGATGCCCTTCATTCCTGCTTTTGTTCTGACCCTGGCCTAGGGCTACCTCACACCCACCCAACTACTTGCTATCATGTGGCCAACAAACCTCAATGGGACCACCCACCAATACATTGTACCCCACACACACACACACACACTCATGAGACTTGCTGGACACAGGCATTAGTCATGTCACCCTCGTCGTAATATATATAATAAAATATATAAATATAATATATATGTATTAGTAAGGATAATATTCCTTAGCGGTCCCCAGGAGGCTTAGTCTTCCATCTCATCAGCATACCTCAAGCTGCTCAAGCGAGCTGCCGAGAAGGGCAAGCTGTGAAGGCAGGACAGGGAAGGGGCCGCCACACCGGCCCAGTGTCACCATTGTCAATCCCTGCAGCTAGAGACCCTCGGCAACCTGAACAAAACTGAGGTTCCATTAGCCGAGAAGAATTGAAGGAAGAGTCAGGGAGTGGAGAACCCCCAGGTTCTGGTCACAGTTCTTCCTACTCACCGCAGCAAGAGGAGATAAAAGAGCAAAGGAGACGGTGAATTCTGATCAGCTCACAAGACTACTACGAGGAGGAATTAGGATTCCTTGTTGGGCTACTAGGGGTGAAGGTTAAGGGAGGCCGGTGGTTTAACCAATCAGAGCTCAGAAGACACACCAGGCTCTCTAGAGAAGCAGAGCCAATCCTGATCTATGAGATCGGGTTACATGATACTGGCTGGTAGTCCACAGTTGAATGGCTGCTCAGGGCACAAACAAGTTGCTGATCAGTCCCAACGCTGGGTACCTCAGTAGTCTCTGTCTGGTGTGGACGGTCTAGAAGATTTCTGTCTTCAGTCCTCGTGGCAAAGCCAGAGAAGTCGGGGTCTGGTGTCAAAGAAGGGTGTGGGCAGGCAGCTGGTAGGTGCGGAGACAGACAGAAGCAGCCCCGCCTCTCTATCAGACCTCCTCCAGCTCAGCCCACCTGACCCACCATCTGAAGGTGCTGCCCACCCTGGAGACTGTCTTCCCCCTTCAGTTAATTTCCTTCCAGGAAATATGCTCATTGACCCGCCCAGAGAGTGTTGATTCCAGACAGATCCAACTGAGCTAACAGCAGGATTAACTATCATGGAGGGCTAAGGCTAGAAGTGATGCATAGAATGGTTTGATGATGTAAGACAGGGCTTCTTAAACTTTTTCCACTCACAGATTCCTTTTCCTATATATGTTTATTTATTTGAGATAAAAGAGGGGGCTTGCCAGGGTGTACGTCAGAGGCCAGCTTTCAGAATTCAGTCCAGTCTCTCCTCCTATGGGGATCGAACTCAGGTCACCAGGTTTGCAAGCAGGCACCTTACCTACTGAGCCATCTTGCTGGCCTCACACAACGTCCTTTTAGCCTAACAAGTTTTTACATGACCACCAGTATACGGTTATATATAGGTACACATATCTCACACTTGCTGACAATAAATCATATGGAAATTTTTGAAGCAATTGTTTATGTGCAATTTTGTGTGCATCTGTTAAAGCCAAAAGCAAATTTGCATACTAATGTGATGGATGTGCTTGTTTATTTTTACATACCACAATTAAATCTTGGCTGAATACTTGATACTACAAGATGCAGAGCAGTTTTCAATGTTTCTCGTTGTTGATTGATATGTTGTTGATTTAACAATCATCAATGCTGAGAATGCGGCTTCACATAAATATGTAGTACAACATGGCAGAAGTACATTTAGGGGCATTTCAGAAAGTGTCAGAAATTCTTCCCTAATCCCAAGTCAAATTTTAATTAATGATACTTTTAATGAAACTCTTCAATAAGTCAAATATCAATTTTTAAAAATCAAATATTTTAACACCTATACTTCAAGGTACACTACTAATGTGGTACATGCCGAGAATGATGGTAGGACAATATTAAAATCTTTGTTTTCCAGGCTGGTGCGATATCTTAGCAGGTAAGACAACTGTGGAAAATCTGGTAACCTGACTTCAATCCCTGGAAGCCCACGTAGTACAAGGAGAGAACTGACTTCTGAAAGTTGTCCTCTGACCTCCACCCACACATCATGACGTGCATGTGTCATTCTGTCTCTTGTAAAATAAATAAATGTATTATTTTTAAATTTTAGTGCGTGTGTGTGCGTGTGTGTGTGTGTGTGTGTGTGTGTGCACGTGTGTGTGTCAGAGGGTACCGTATGTCCCTATGAAAGATCAAGGGTGACTTCAGGAATCACGCTGGATTGCTTCTATCTCTTTTTGCTTCCCTCTGGGATTTCCCAGGCTCTGCCCACCAAGACCAGACGTGCAGGCTGCCACCATTTCCAGCTGGCACTTTTTTACATGGGACCTGAGATCTGAACTCAGGACTTTCTGCTTATGAGGCAGTCTTAACCCCTGAGCCATTTCTCCAGCCCATAAATGTAATATTTTAAGTCTTTGTTTTCTATAACAAAATATTATTTCCATAAGAGCAGAAACATTTGTATATGCAGTAAAAACATTGCAATTCAGAGCATGCCCTAGTCGAGTCTGAACCGGGTGGTTCGAGTGGATTTGTTAGTGTTACATGGTGTGTGAATGTTGTGTGTTCAGAACCAAGGCTGAGGTTGAACTTGTGTTGACGCAACACAGATAAGCAACCAGCCATCTGATGTGGTAAGAGCGTATGATTTTGAATAATGCAAAATCCTGAGAAGAAACTAGATAGAGTGGACATAGGCTACAGGAGAGAACAAATTGCTGAGGTTTAGCTGTAAGGATTTTATATTAAACTGCCTTCTAAGCATTTATCACTAGTTCCATAGCTTAGAGAGCTCAGCACTCAACCCAGAAGCTTCATTTTGCGATGGAAGGTGTTTATTACAGAGACTCACACCTGGTCAAAGTGCAGAAAATAAATGACCAAGAACTACTGGGCCTAAACAGGACATTGAGCCACACCCAGCCCCATGACTCAGGGGACGTGGAGAAGAAGGAACGGTGAGAATGTAAGAGCCTGAAGCGGGGAAGGGGTCAGCCAGGGCCGCACCTTCTGGACGTGACAGGGCTGTTGCAGCCGTGAACTCGCTGCACTATGTGACTCCCACACGCCTGCAGGACACTCGGCCCGTCAACATTTCGCCATGAAAGGGGACAAAGCTCGAGAGGCTCCACGCCCACCTGAGAGACCATGGAGGGTTAATGTTGGAACGGAGGAGGTGCTTTCCTCCATGGGGAGCTCACTAATATATAATTCATGCTCAACCAGTGGGCCGCACGTGCAAAGAAGACATGGGAGTAGAAGGGAGACTGGTAAAGAAGAAGGCTTGTGGTGGGGAAAGGAGGAGGGGTGGCATTGGGTGATACTGGGTGAAGAGAATATAAATCCACTATATTCATATACGAAACTCTGAAAGAATTAATTTAAAAAAAAAACTATCTTTTCCATAAGCCAAACCCCAGAACAAGCAGTACTGAGCAAAACTTTCTAATCTCATGTTACATCACAATCCCCTTTGATTGATGTAAAGGGTGGAGGCCCTGTCTGCCAGGAGCCTTAGCAGTGCGCCCAACACCAGGAGGCTGAGCCGGTGGGAAGGATTGCTTTCAAGTACAAGGAGGTCCTGGCTCATTGCAGTCAAGCAGGTAACGCGAGCAGGTTCTTACTGCCTCTGTCTCTCTCTCTCGTTCTCTCTCTCGTTGTCTCTCTCTCTCTCTTCCCACTTTGTGGCTCATCACTGAATAGCCAACTGCTTTCTAAATGCTCTAGAAAAGGACCCCGATAACTTAACACTTTTCTGTAAACCTTATTATAGAGCCAAACCTTTCAGAATGTGAATTGTTACCCCTCTTGACTTAGAACTATTTCAATAGCTTTTTTGGGGGGGAGGGGGAACCACATTTAAATGATTTTATTTTTAAAGAAGTTGAGTCTACCTATATGTTTCCCTATGATTCAAGGAGGCAAATGTTTTTTAAAAACTGTTAACTTGGTTATCAGGTAACTGAGATGACTTATTGATCGATCCTTTCATTTAGTCATTTACTCCAAACTATGCATGGAGCAACTTCTTGAATGGAGGGCACTCTGCAAGACAGAGACGGACCTACAAACACAAGGCTCCCAGTAACCTAGGAACTCAACTCACATGTTAGCAGAAGGGGGAGGGGGAGTGCGGCACGAAGCAGGCATTTTATTGTTACTTGAAGAACCTAGAATCTACCCAAGATTCAGTGCAAAGTTGCCATGTATGTAATATCATTTTATTTTTTCATTCTTTTGTTTTTTAATATTGCATACATGAATATAGTGAATTCATAATATTTTCAGTTTTCACTCCTTAATCCCAAGTCCTGTCCCCCTTCCTTTTTCCCCTTATGATCCTTCCTTTCCCCCACCAGTCCCCCTCCTATTTTCAAATCTTTTCACTGGTGTGGCAAGCCATGTCTCATCTAGTTCGTTTTTGATGACTTGTATCCTTGAGGAAAGCGTCCTCCTTTTCATCCCTATCAGCATTAGTCTTCATCAGTCTCAGGGAAGTATAGATCTTCAGACCTCTCTGCTTCATAATGAAACATTGAGGCAGATCTCATGCAATTCTTGTGTAAGTATACAGAGCTGCTGTGAAATCTTGTATACCACAACTCTGTCACGCCCAGTGTCTGGCCGTGTGATATCATTTTAGCAATGAATGCATTACAGTTTGGGAAGATTGGTCTCCCTTCTCCCCAATTCTCTTCAGTCTTGCTGTGAATTATGCGTATTTTCCCCTTTCTCCTCCTCATCTAAATTTAACCACTTTCGGGGGACCTGATCAAAAATCTCTGTTTGGTTCCTTGATTCTAAGTTTCACTTGGCCCATTCCTGACTTCCTCGAACCTTTGGTAAATTTTCTATAATGCTGTTTAGTTTGAATCCTTCCCTCTTTATTTAGTTTATTCAGCATTGATTCTAACTTCTGTAGTTTAGGGGTCTAACATTATTGATGGAAGTGGCTAAAATCAATCTTACCAGAGCTATTTTGGGCTTCAATCTAAAATAGGTTGTTATTGTGCTCCTCCCAAAAAATGTTTATTTGGCCCAGCCGAAGCATGGCAACTCACAGTGGGTTTAGTTGTTATGTTGTGGGAGTGTGAGCCACTAAGAAAGCAGGATACCAGGACTTCAAGAAGTGAAGTTTATCTGTCTGTCCGGGGTAGGGTTTGGGGGGTCCTGTCTAAAAGAATGGGAGCGTCTTGCTTGGTTACATCTTGGACTTTATTCTCTCTCTCACTGATGGATCACAGACTTAAAGTGTTGGTTACAGGGGACGACCCTGACGCAGCAAGTGATCACAGAGGCAGATGAGTGGCATTAAGCGGAGGGTCCCGAGTGAAGAGGTCTCCTCCCATCCCCTCCCACAGTGCTGAGGGAGGAGATACGCAGAGTTAGGACTCTTCTTAACTTTTAACTGGACTTTTAAACTGAAGTGGAATTGCCTAAGAGGGTGGGGTGGAGGGGCTTTGGGGAGCACGATCTTGTAACACCCACAAAAATGCTGAGTCTGAGTTGTCATTAATAGGCACTGAGCAATTGTTCTACATCAAGGGATAAGAGTTGACACTGACATCCACAAATGTCCCAGGGAGCTCTCTCCTTTCCATCCTCTCCAGCACATCACTGGTAGTGCAGAAAACATCTCAGTCATCGCAATGTTTCCTGAGCTTGGCTCAACAAGTGATTCCGGAGCTGCGCCGGAGAGATGGCTCAGGGGTTAAGACTCTGCCTCCCAAGCTAGAGGACCTGAGTTTGGATACCAGGTCCCACCAAAAAAAAAAAAAAAAAAGCCAGGTGGAAAAGACAGCAGCCTGCACTTCCGGTCCTAGTGGGCAGAACCTGGGAAATCCCAGCAGGAAGCAAAAAGGAGGTGAAAGCAATCCAGGATGATTCCCAAAGTCATCCTCAGTCCTCCACAGGAACATATAGTACCCTCTGACACACACACACACACACACACACACAAATAAAGTTTTAAAAAAACTTTTAAAATCTATCAAAGCGGGGCTGGAGAGGTGGCTCAGGGGTTAAGCCTCCACCTTGCAGGTGGAGGGTCCTGAGTTTGGATCCCAGATCCCACGTATAGACGCCAGGCGGAAGCGGGGGTGGCCTGCGCTTCTGGTCCTGGTAGGGCGGAGCCTGTGAATCCCTGGGGCAGAAGGAGGTGGAGGCGTCAGTGGTGGTTCCCGAATTCTCCCGTGGTTCTACACACACACAGACACACACACACGCACACACACACACACACACACACACGCATATGCACACAGTTGAATAAATAATAATAATAATAATAATAAATTTTAAAAATCTATCAAAGCAACGTGTAAAAATGCATTACTGCAGCAAATGAAAGCAAGGGCTAGACACCTGTGCCATATTCATAACAGTTAAGACACCTGATAAGCCCAAGTACCCGTAAACAAGTTAACGGATGAAGAAAACTTGGCACATAGACACAACGAGCTGTGATTTGGCCACGAAGAAAGAAATCCTATTAACTTAAGGCAAAATGGATGGAACCGGAAGACCTTTTATTAACTGACAAAGTTGATCTCTGAAGGCCAGCAAGATGGCTCGGGTCGAAAGGCGCTTGCTCACAAATTTGGTGACTTGAGTTCAACCCCAGGAAACCCACATGGCAGAAAAAGAAAACTGACTTGTGAAGCTGTCTCTGACCTCCACTTGTGCACCCTGGCATGCATACATGTGTTCCTTCTCTCTCTCCCTTCCTCTTCTCTCTCAGAAATATTTTTAACAGAATAAAAAAAATTTAGAAGTTAACCTGAAAGAACCGTGGCTACTAGAGATTGGAAAGGGTGGGCAAGTAAGGGGGTGAGATTATCAGCACACACTGTATATATGTATGGAAACATCACACTGAACTTCATTTGTATGTACAGAATTAGCAAGTGCTAATTAAAAATGTTTAACTAGGGCCTCTTGGAAAAAAATTGTCTAATGAAGAGGCTTATATAGAAAAGTTGACTATCTAAACAGTGCTCATTACACTGTCATGCTGTTGAACATTTCAAGTTGTTTTGAAAAGCACACTCAGGTAAAATAGAGGAGCCTGTAGAGAGAGAGCTCAGCGGGATGTCTTGTGACGTTTTATTTTTTCAGTCCTTTCTTCCTCCTGGTTGCTGTTCTTTCCTCCTGGCTGCTTTGGCATGGTCCTGGTTTTGTTGTTGCCCGATGGCCTCTTGGTGTTCTGGATGGTTTTAACACAGTGGTTCCCATGAATGTGCCTAGAGCCAGAGGATTCCAAGCTGGATTCTCTAGTGACCTGAACGTGCTACTGTGTTTAACTTCCTAGTATCTGTTTCCTCCTGAGGTCACGGCTTGCCTCAGCTGCTAATTTTTTATAGATGTGCCCAGAGCTCAGCCTTCAATTGTCAAGTTGATACATATATCTGTAGTTTAATGACTTATACTTATAAAGGTGACTTATACTTTCCACTTCTTTTTGCTTGTTGTATTTCTTTTCCTAAAGGAAATATATATAAAAAATATATAAGCTAGATTAGCCCTTAAGCCATTTAGTCATGAATTTATTGACAACAGTAACTGTTATAGGCAATATACAGTTTAAGACAAGAAACAGCATAGTATATGTTTAAGTCTTAGTTAAGTATGAAACAGAAAATGAGTTTAGAAGGAAGAGCTTTGGAAAAAAAAGAATCATTGGACAGACATCATGGGGACTCCTAGAAACTTCTAGAAGTCCACAAAAATCAGACTGCTGCTTCCAGTCCGCGCCACAGTTATGCACAGGAGTGTACACAGTGCCTAACTACTGCTAGGCTCCTCTTCCTACACCCGATGGGCTGATGCTCGAATGCTAGGACACGGGGTTCAGCTGCCGCCTCCACAGCACGAAGCCCTACTGGCTTGTGAAAGGTGGAAGCAGGAAACGCCTCTGCCTTGTTTGCTCCTTCCGGATCCACATAGGCCGGGGTGGCTGAAGGAGGCGGAGAAGTGCAGTGCTTCGCTGACAGCTTACGCAGCAGGAAGAAGAAAGGCTGGAGGTGTAGGTCTTGCCTGCCCTGGGCTCAGTCTCCAACAATGAACACACCAGGCATGTGGCTCGTGTCTGAAATCCCAGCATTGGGGTCTTGGAGGCAGGAGGATCAGAAGCTCAAGATTCCCTGAGGCCAGCTTGGAATACACAAGACCCTTCCGCAAAAAAAAAAAAAAAAAGTTATCAAAATGGAGACTATTCAACCACCATTCTAAGCAGTTCTTCTATCTATCTATCTATCTATCTATCTATCTATCTATCTATCTATCTATCTATCTAGTTAGTTTAAGAAAGCTCATTTGCAAGGCTGAAGATGGCTCAGGGGTTAAGTCTCTTCCTCACAAGCAGAAAGTCCCGAGTTCAGAACCCAGGTCCTACATAAAAATGTCAGGCAGAAATGGGTCACAGCCTGCACTTCTGGCTCTGATGGGCAAAGCCTCGGAAATCCCAGGGGAGAGCAAAAAAGGAGTAGCACACACACACACACAATTTAAAAAATAATAATTAAAAAAGAAAGTTCCCTTGTACTGATAGACTTTTATTTTCCACTTCTTTTTGCTTGCTGTATTTCTTTTCCTAAAGTATGTTCATGCCATGCTTTGAATGTGAGTTCCCCATAGGCTTATGTGTTGAATCTTTAGCGTCTGTTACTGTTTGGGAAGGTTCTAGCACCTGTAAAGGTGGTCTTGCTGGAGGCAAGTCACAGAAGGGGGCCTTGAAGGAGGGTAGGCCAACCCTGTCCTCCTGCTCTCTTGTCCTCTCTGCCTCATGAAGGCTGCAAGCTGGCAGCCGAACTTCACCTTGGACATCTGTTATGGTCTCTGTTCCCTCTGGCACCCTAGGCCACATAAATCACTCTTTCTCCCTTAAGTTGACTGCATCAGAATATTGTCTCACAGCAAAAGAAGAGGGACTGTAACAGCTATCAACTTTTTCCAATGTTAGTTTCTTCCATGATTCTCATCTTCTGTCCCTATGACAGAGCGTCTGAGATATTAATAAAGCAAAAGGTCACTTTGACTAACGGCTTGGTTAGCAGCCTCGGTCTGCTACCACCGGCCTGAGAGCTCCCCTGGGAAGGGACCTCCATTCGCATAGAACCAGATCTTCAGCTACACTGCAGACGAGAATTTCAGAATGAAGCAAGATGGGCAAGTTTATTAAGTAAAATAGTGTACATCAAACTTCATCATGACGTAAGGGGGGACATAAAGAGAGAGAGAAAAGATCAGCTAGAAATTCTAGCACAGTTAAACTCAAGGTTACAAACATTCTAACCTAAAGGAAGAATAGCTTCTCTTGCTATTTATTTATTTAATAATTTATTTATTTATTGTGTGTGTGTGTGTGTTGTGTGTGTGTGTATCAGAGAATTAGAGGGTATGTGTGTCCCTGCGGAGGACCAAGGGTGACTTTGGGAATCATCTTGGATTGCTTCTACCTCCTTTTTTTGCTTCCCTCTGGGATTTCCCAGGCTCCACCCACCAGAGCTAGAATTGCAGGCTGCCACCATTTCCGTCTAATGTTATTTCGTTTGACCTGGGACCCAAACTCAGGACCTTCTGCTTGAGAAGCAGAGTCTTAATCCTTGAGCCATTTCTCCAGCCCTTTCTTGCTCTTTTGAAACACCCTTGCTTGAGATGTGTTCAGGGCAACCAGCACTCTCTGTAGGAACATCTTATTTTTACTGTTGTGCTGAGGTTTTCTGACTTTCAGCCAGGTTCCAGCAAAGGGGGCTTTCTTACAGGAATAACTCTAATACGATCTTTCAGATGCCAATGGATAGACGAAAAGCAGCTTTTAATTTTACACCAGCGGACGGAAAGCTGGGATAATTCCCAAGTGCTCTAGCAATAAGCTTCAGTTTGAAATTACAATTTATACTGTAGGAATGGGAGGAGGGAGGAAGTCCTAGTCATACCATTCAAGCAGAACAAAGGCAAAAACACTGACACAAAAGAAAAGCCATGGTTACTTAGCAACAGCCAGAGCAGGTTGAACTTAGACTTTTAGAACTTTACCTGACTCCACAGCGGATACCAAGTAACCCCGTGCAGGAACCCCGTGCAGGAACAGGGCGTGACTCGGGGACTCAGGCTTTCTGTTAATCCATGCGTAGCAACAACTTTCTCATCTGTTTAGCTCTTGCTATGATTTTTGCTTAATAACACTTTAACGCCTTTCCCAAGCGCCCTTAATCCCCTGCCTTTCTTTCCTGCCTTCTTTTAGAAACTTCCGAGGCTTCTATCCAAGGGCCAATTGCCATTGCTTTGCCTATGATGGCAATACAGTGCCCGTGGCAGGGGCATGTTGGTAGAGGTGTGTTCATTTCATGATGGCAAGGAAAGCAGGGAGAGAGAGAAAAGGGGAGAGATTCATTGCTATGCCAGTGCCCCCTTCAAGGGCATGCCCCCCCCACCCCCAAGTGACCTAAGTTCCTTATATGAGACACTCCCAATAAGGCCAAGACTCCACACACGGGATCTTAGGACACATCATACGTGAAAGCTGTTACAGACTTCTGCCTGCAGATGTGGCTAGATGCCCCTACGAAATTTCACTCTGTGACTTCTTTTTAGCCTCCCATCTATCATGACTGCTATCCGACTAAGAGAATTTCTCGAGCGACGCCCAGTGATCCCACCTAGGTAACGTTTTTATGGATGTGGAGCCTCCTGGGTGGGTACCTGGGGAATTAGAATTGCTCCCCATTTGTGGGAGCGGGGAGCAGGGAGTGGAGATTGAGGGGTAGGGGGAGAGGGGGATAGAGTTAGAAGGCAAGAAAGCCCTTCTCCTCTGCAGAACCCAGGCAACCAAATGACCTCAGATTCTCGAAATACCAGAAAGATTACTCCTTTTCTCTTGGAAATGGCTTTCATGGGAAGAATCGGGGGCTCAATCGCAAATTTTGAATGGGAACATTTTAGTTTCTCTAGAGTAAATCCAGCCACCCCTGTGCCATTGTAATATGAGTGTCAACTGCACAGAGAGAGCAAGAAGGACTTCCCCAAGGTCATGCCTCACTCAGGAATAACAAGTCATGGACAGACTTTACTGCATGAACTCAGGCTACTGTCTGGCCTGAGCTCTCCTGTAGCACCTCCTGTAGCTCCTCCCTAAGTTGCCCCAAATTCACGTGTTCCACTGTGACGGGTCCTCACACCTACACCTGGTCTTGGGGGTGGGTGGGAACCTTTCAGGGCAGTGCTCCCAAACTGGACCCTTGCCTATGAAAGCAGCACTGTTTGTTCCCTGGGTCTGTGCCAATGGCTCTCATCTCCTGACGTAATCACCCTACCCACCCCAGGCTGACTCAAACTACCCTGGCCGCCGGGCAGGCCCAGGCAGCCTGTGGCTACTTGTAAAAGAAGAGCTGCCTCGGGTCTGGAGTGCACAGACAGCCTGGCCTGCGGCGTGTTTGTCATGACTCAGCCTGACCTGCCCAGACCTCAGCTCCCACTCAGATCCAACCTGGTCCCCAGTCAGTGGCACGACTGAGAGGTGGTAGAACCCTGAGCAGAGGTAGAGAGGTCTGCTTAGGAGGATGTCAGTTGGATGTCAGTTGGTATTGACTTGACAACTGAGGAATGACTCTGAGCACATGTGAAGAATTAGTAGGCAGCTCTGAGAGTCTGGGAAAGGTTATCTAACTGATGTAGAACGAACCGGCCCATGAGAGATGGGATGATTCCCCAAGTAGGCGGATAAGACGGAGCAAGCATGTGTGTGTGCCTGTGCTAGTGACGGTCAAAGCTTGATGATGCGAATCATCCTTGATTGCTCTTCTACCTTATTCCTTGAAACAGAGCCTCTCAGCCAAACCCAGAGCTCATTGATAGATTGCCCTAGAGATCACAGTCTTTGTCTTCCAAGGCTGGAATTATAGGCTGGCCACCATGTCTACCCAACCTATTTATGTGGGTTCTGGGCGTCCAACCTCTGATCCCTGTACTTGCATGGCAAGGACTGTAACTACTGAGCCATCTCTGCAGACCCCAAATGTATTTTTGATCACACAACACTGGTTGCTTCTGGAAAGAGCTCATTATAACGATGGCTTCTTTCCCATCTACTTTCTCAACTAGTATCTTCGTTTCTCACCAAGGAAAGGACCTCCACGGCTATTACCCTGGGCAGCTGGCCAGACTCCATTTGGCTTATGATGTGAAGGTTCCCAGGTAAGACCCAATGCCAAGTTTTCATTTCCAGGAATGTCGTTAAAGTGAAAGTAAGAAGTAAGGAAACAGGCAACACAATCTTAATAATAATAATGGTAGCAATTATAACAATTATCACTTTATGGATAGGAAAAATAAATTGGGAGGCAATGTACACACTATTTAAAAAAGTTGGAGAGTTCTCGGTTTGGGTCTTGTGGTGGGACATTTGTTTCTAGAAATTGAATCTAGAGCTTCACACATGCGTGAGTTCTACCTCTGAGCTACATTCTTTAACCCAAATGACTTATGTCTTTGTGTTCTTTTTTTAACAAGAAACTATTAGTATTTTATGTTTTATTTTTTAATCTTTTCCATCTTTTTTATAGACTGTCACAAAGGAATATATATTTCTTTTCCAATCAACAGGAAATAAGAGATGTTATGAAATCATCAAAGAGATATAAGAAACAGTAAAGGTTTCAAATTGGCCAAATAACTTGAATTTACTGAGATTTGGTTTCAGATACTTCAATCATATTTTTCAAATTAAAGGAGGCGAGACACTATAGTTGGAAGAGAAACAATTTGAGGAAAAATGTTGCATCTTGGGCAATTTCCATCCCATCCCTGAATATCAGTATCAGTGTAGCTAAATCAAACATTTGATGTGAAACCCCAAGACAGCCAATGCGATTGATTCCACCAGTAGAAGAACATTACCTACAAATCTAGTGACCTGAGCTGAATCTCAGAACCCACATAAGGTGGATGAAGGGAACCAACTCCACCAAAGCTGTCCTCTGACCTCCATGTGGTGTGCTCTGGCATGCACACACTCTTAACACACAATATGTTAAATATTAAAAGTTAAATTTCGAGGGCTGGAGAGATGACTCAGGGGTTAAAGTCTTTGTCTTGCAAGCAGAAGGACCTGAGTTCAGATCCCCAGATGCCATGTAAAAATGCAAGGTGTACACGGCGGTAGCCTATAATTCCAGCCCTGGAAGGTCCAGAGCAAGCGATGAAAGCAATAAGGAGGTAGATTACGGACGTCACCCTTGGACCTCCACATGCACACGTTCACGTAACCTCTCGTACACACACAAATTAAATTTCTAAGGCATAGTAGGCACTCGTGGGCGCTGTCATTTTGAGTGCATTGTCTAGCATGTATTACAATTCCTCTTCTCTTGGTTGACTTCAATACAGCTAACTCTTGTAGTTAACTATATTTCTCCAAGTGGGGGTGGGAAGTGATCAGATGTGTATTACACCAAATTCTGAAATGAGAGCGTTGTTCTAACCACAAGAATGCATTGCTCCTGGAAGGACGGAGGCGGCCCTAGAAGTTACCAGAAGCCAGGCAACTAGGAAGGTGTGCCCACAGGAAGTGCAGCTGCAGGACACTTCCAGCTATGGTCAAAGTCTATGGAGGTTTGATGCTAATAGAAACCAGGGAACCAAAATGCCTGAGTATCCTGTTGCTCTCACTCTCCCCTCCCTGGGCTCAGACTGTAGCTAACAGAAGATGGACTAAGGTTGCTCAGCAAGCTATTTGTCTCTATTTAGACCCTTCACAGACTTGGAGATTTCATCCACGAGCAAAATTCCCTATCAGCCTCAATTAGATCAACGGACGCTTATTCGATATATTTGTTTTCGAAGATACGCACAACCTTTGGAGCCATGGCATATGGAATCCACTTACCAAAGAGACTATTCCCTGCCATTTTACCATATGGGTAAGTCAGCCAAGTATCTTTAAAAAAAAAAAAAACACATCCTATTTTAAGAGGAGAAAGAGAGAGAGAGAACATGCCATCATGTATTTCAGGTCAGAGGATAATTTTCGGTATTTGGGGGTCTCTCCTTCCACCATGTGGGTTTCCAGGGATCAAACTCAGGTCTCCAGGTTTGTGAGCAGGCTCCTTACCCACAGAGCGATCTTGCTGGCGCCTCCTTCTTTAAACACAATTTAAAATTTGAGTTGGGAGAGTGGTGCACACGTGCATGTCTGGCGCAGGAGTGACGGTCAAGAGACAACCTTCCAAAGTCAGTTCTCACCTTCTACCATGTGGGCTTTTGGGAGTCGAACGCTGCTTCACCAGGTTGGCAAACTGGCATCTTAACTGTTGAGCCACCTCACCAGCTCAACCAGATATTTTTTTTTCCATTTGTTTACCAATTCCAACCTAGTACTCTAAACCTGGCCTGTGCGCGCATGCGTGTGCGTGCGTGCCTGTGCATGCATGTGGGGGGGGTCACTGGGAGAGCAGGCATGACAGGGAATAGGGGTGTGTGTGCGTGTGTGCGCGCGTGCATGTATGTGTGTGTGTGTGTCACTGGGGGGGAGGCAGGCATGACTGGGAATAGTCAGGCTCCAGCAGAGATAGGTATGTGGATCTGGGAGCAGGAAGAAGTGAGAGGGCTACCAGGGTTTTTTCCTTCTGTCTTGCTAACTTCCTACATCTAGGTCCCAGGGGGAAGTGTCTATGTTCTTTCTCAGGTAACACGCCGCGTGTGAGGCGCTCTGTCCAGGGAGTGGGTTTTAAGTGACTATGACAAGTACTCAAACTCTAGACTCTCCCCTTTATGGCATAAAGATCGTGAGAACAGAGGTGACCTCTACTATCCCACCCCTACCCCTCACCCCCGAGGACTCACAGGACACCAACTTAGCATTTCCCTTGTTGCTATGGTCATATATGCTTCAGATTTCAGCTCACTGACTGAATGGCTAGTGTGTTCTAGGGGAGTGACCCCCAGGATTTGGGAGGGGGAGTCTCCTCAATGTGGAAGACACCGCAGCAGCTCTCTGAGGATAAGTACTGTTACTTTACAGCAACTCATGAGCTAACCCCAGGTCACATGGCTAAGAGGTAAGAGAAGCAGAATTCACACCCAGACCACTCCATTCTCAAGTGCAGCCGACTCTGAAGCCATACTGCTTTTGTTGCAGCGTCACCTGTAGTAATTTAATAGTTTTGCTTAAAGAGAGTCCCTTTACTTATGAAAAGAAAAACAAAACAGTAAATGAAAATAGTGGGTTGTGTTCGGGCTGAGGCAGGAGGATTGCCAAGTTCAAGGCCAGCCCAGACTATAGAGCAAGTCTAAGAATGGCAGACCTGGGCAGAATTTCCCTTCTGTCTCTTGTCCATAGAATAGAGTTGCGGAGTGGGGAATGGGGGGAAATCCCTTGACTCAGACCCAGACTCCCAGGGATAGTGGACAGCAGTATCAGGAACATCTGGAGACTCTGTTGGTACAGGCCGAACTTGGGAGCACTGAATTAGAGGTACAAGTCTACATGAATGGCAGAGCTGGGCTCTAGAAGGCACAGGTTGGAGTCTGAGAGGATAGGGGCTCAGTTGAAGGCCTCCCACCCAGTGCAATGGTTCAAATTTGAGTTGTCCCTCACGGGCTCATGCGTTTGAATCTTTAGTTGATGTCTGGGAAGGCTGTGGCAACTTTAGGAGGTGGAGCCTTGCTGGGGAAGGCATGTCACAGGGGGCGGGCCTTGAGGCTGGGTAGCACTGCCCTGCATCTGCTGAGACTGCACTTGCACTTGGCAGCCAGCTCTCTCTCAGCCTCCATCAGAGATGTGACTTAAGCTGCCTCTAGGGGCTGGAGAGGTGGCTCAGGGGTTAAGCCTCCACCTTGCAGGCAGACGGTCCTGAGTTCGGATCCCAGATCCCACGTATAGACGCCAGGTGGAAGCGGGGGCGGCCTGCGCTTCTGGTCCTGGTAGGGCGGAGCCTGTGAATCCCGGGGCAGAAGGAGGTGGAGGCGTCCATGGTGGTTCGCGAATTCGTCCGTGGTTCTACACATACACAGACACATACACAGACACACACACACACGCACGTGCACATACAGACGCACATGCGCACAGTTGAATAAAAAAAAAAAAAAAAAAAAAGCTGCCTCTAAAGCCACCTGCCCTGCCTTTCCCACTGTAAAGGACCTTTCATCAATCTCCCTTTCTCTCCCTAAATCGTTTGGAGTCTGAATGGCATCTCACAGCAGCAGGGAAAGGTAACAGGTCAGAACGCACCTACAGAAATAGGAGTGAATTTAAGGTGGCAGAGTGGTGCAGCACAGACAGGAGTAAATTTACACATGAACTCTCTCCCTCCGCTCCAGTTTGTCTAGCCACACTCTTTAATAATATTACAACATTAAAGTATTTGGAATGCACAGGTTCTCATCAATTGGGCTGGGTATGTAGTTCAGTCAACAGTGTGTTTACCTAGCAGGCAGAAGCCCTGATTTGGATCCCCAGCACACATAAAATGGGTGTGGCGGCACCTGCCTGTAATCCTGGCGCAGGAGAGGTGGGGACAGAAGATCACATGTTCAAGGTCAGCCTGGGCTGCATAGTGAATTTGAGGCCACCCTGGGGAACTTGAGACCCGGTAAAGAACTTTTAGCAAGTTTACTAAAAGGTTTCTGTAGTCCAAAAGTATAAGCAACCACAAATCCACATGAACAACCATTATACTTTCTGAAATGGTAAGACGTCAGTTATTGCCTTGCATAATACTTTCCATGTAGCTCCAAAGGACAGAGCTTATTTGTGCCTTGATAATATCTACTCATGGCATTCACTGCTGAATTCACTGGGCTAAATGTTCTTATGACTCAGTTCATAGTACAATCTTACAACCAGAACCACTAAGCACCGTTGAGTCCACTTCTCAGACTTGTAAATTAGTGCATGCAAGCACTAGATAAGTGTAATTCCCCCAGAAGGCTGAAACTGCTCTCTGGCTTCATCATAAATCACATGGCTCTTGACTGCAGACGGTAACCACCTCATTAAATAAAATATAATTTAAAAAAGTCAGTTGTAGCACTTCTAGTCACAGTCCCTGGATTAATGATTTTTTTAATATCAAATATTTCTTTTAAATTTTTTTTATTTGTGTGTGTGTGTGTGTGTGTGTGTGTGTGTGTGTGAAAGTACTGTGTCCCCGTGGAGGACCAAGGGTGACTGTGAGAATCAATCTGGATTGCTTCTACTTCCTTTTTGCTTCGCTTTGAGATTTCCTTGGTTCTGCCTACCAGGGCCAGAAGTGCAGGCCACTGCCTTTTCCCCCTGATGTTTTTGCATGAGACCTGGGATCGGAACTCAGGACCTTCTGCTTGTGAGGCAGTCTTAACCCCTGAGCCATCTCTCCAGCTCAAGAAATATTTCTAAATGATACAGTGAAACCCACTTCTTTGCATGCTTGTCTAAATAAATAAATAAATAAATGTTTATTTATTTATAAATGGCATTGAAGTTGCTAAGGGTTATGAATGTAAGTATGAAAAGATGTGAGATTTTAGAAACTCTAGTACCATCCACTTGTGTTACAATGCTGTGTGGAAGCACCCAGCCTTTGCTTCACTGGTGCTCAGCCCACACCTCCTCCAGGCGACACCTTTACATATGCATAATTAATTGCCTGTGACTATAGGCTCTGGGAATCTAGAAGTAGAACATCTAAATGGAGATTTTTTGTTATGTGTTTGATTTACATTTTGTCATAATTTAATTATATTCCTCATTTTTTCTACATTTTAAATATGATCTCTTGAAGCTTTACAGAATCCTTACTTGCCACAAACCTGATGACCTGAACTCACTCCCCAGAACCCACATAATAGTAGATGGAAAGAGCCAACTCCAGAGTGGTCCTCTGACCTTCACACTTACGGTGGTCAACTTTGGTGCATGCCTATATTCATATACATCACACACACACACATACACACTGCACGCACGCACACACACACGTGCTGGCAATAACACATAAAGAAATTTAAATATGCTTTAAATCCCCTAAGTTAAGAGTGTGTTGAAATTTAAGAGTGAGTAGTCTTAAAATAAATCACTGATTTTGCTTTTAAATTCTAGGTTGGGACTGGAAACTTGCCACACCCACATCAAATCCCAGACCACTTGATCCATTACCGGAATTGTTCTATTGAGAAGAGAGAAAGAACGTTGCAAGAAATGCTTTTCGACTAAACTAAAGCATGACACACAAAGAACTCCTGGCAGCCTTTGATTCTTAGACTAGTCAGTTGTAGCAGAACTACTTTTAAGTGTGTCTACAGATGACAGTTCTAATCCTGAAAGAATTCTTTTTGGGTGAACTAGTCCAGAAATTATGTTCCAAACTGAGAAAAGCCGCATCTCTTTAAGAATGGAGTTCCATGGTAGGACACTTGCCGAGCAAGAGCCAGGCCTTACCCTTGATCACTAAGCAAGCAAGAAAGAGCTAGGGAGACGACTTGGCGGTTAAAGTCCTTGCCTCACCAGCAAAAGGAGTGCACTTGAGGTGTTTAAATTGAACATAAAATGGAAAATGTGTGGCAATCCCTGGTGATGCCCATCTCAGAAGGCAGAGACTGAGCATCCCCAGATGCCAGTAAGATTAGCCCTGTCAGCAAGCTCCGGTGACTAGAGACTCGATGGCAAAAGGAATAAAGTGAAAGAGTGAATGATTCTCCATACCAACCTTGGGCCTCCGTATGTGCATGCACATATGTACATATGTACTTGCACATACGCATGTGAACACATACATATATGCACGCGCATATACCCATATGCACTTACTCGTGAAAATGGAAAATACTAAAAGAAAACTTGTCACAGGCTCTCAGCCTCACTACTAGCTTTATTGCTTATGCTGGCAAACCTCAAACTACCTCACCTTTATTAACGATAATTATGCATGGAATCAGTTAAGACTGAAATCATATCAATTACTGGACAAAAAAACCAAAGAGACAGAATTAAGAAGAAAGAGAGACCCTTGCAGACATCTGGATATCAACAGGGCTGCAGCAAAGTACTAGTCTAGTAAAGGCAGGATTAACTGGAAATCAGTTGATACAACAGTCAGCAAGCTTTCTCAGCAAAAAAAAAAAAAAAAAAAAAAAAGGCTTGATAAAGCCTACCAGTTAATAAACTGTAAGAACACAGTTCCAGAGAGTTTTCGGTTATCTTAGTTTTGGATGTATTTAACCAGGCATCACTGAGAGATTTGAAAAAGGATACAAAATCAAAGACAAAGACCAAAATATGAAGATGAGCCCAGATAAAATAAAATTCAGGGGGGCTGGAGAGGTGGCTCAGGGGTTAAGCCTCTGCCTTGCAGGCGGAAGGTCCTAAGTTCGGTTCCCAGATCCCACGTGTAGATGCCAGGCGGAAGCGGGGGCGGCCTGCGCTTCTGGTCCTGGTAGGGCGGAGCCTGTGAATCCCGGGGCAGAAGGAGGTGGAGGCGTCCATGGTGGTTCGCGAATTCATCCGTGGTTCTACACATACACAGACACACACACACACAGACATACACACATGCGCGCGCACATACACACGCACATGCACATGTGCACAATTGAATAAATAATAATAATAAAAAAAATTTAAAAAAATAAAATAAAATAAAATTCAGGGGGAAAGAATGTAAAATAGACAGGTCTAACGTATGCTCCAGAAAAATGGAACCAATAACATATGCGAATCAGTATTATTAATATGTATATGGATCTATCACGAAGGACTGGCTCATGTGACAGTCCCGTGATCTGCCGCCATCACACTGGAGGCTCATGAAAGCTGGCACTGTGGTTCCACTGAGCCCAAAGGCCTAAGAACAGGCAGGAAGGGTGACGGGGAGAACCAAGGGCTTGAACCAAATCAGAAGGCCTGAGAGGCAGATGTAAAAATGCCAAAGGACAGGAAAGCACAGACAGCCCATCTCAAGCACCAAATTCATCCTTTCTGCCTCCTTATTCTGCTTGTTTCAACCAACTGGACCACGTTCTCCCAGATTTCTGAGGGCAATCTTCTTAGTCTAGTGATTCTTAGGCTAATATCTTCTACAAACACTCTCGTAGGCAAACCCAGAGTAATGCACCAGGCATTCCCTAGCCCCAGGGAATTTGAATTAGCAAATTAACTATCCCGTGTACTACCTTGTCTACTCATAGCACCCCTTCATAACAGGTTCACAACCCATTGACCACACTTAAGTCTCCAAAAGACAAGGCCATAATTTTTTTAAACAATTTAAAAAAAAATTTTTTTTTATTTATTCAATTGTGCGTGTGTGTGTGTGTGTGTGTGTGTGTGTGTGTGTGTGTGTGTGTGTGTGTGTGTAGAACCACGGACGAATTCGGGAACCGCCATGGACCGCCTCCTCATTTATTCTGCCCTGGAACTCAC
Source organism: Typhlomys cinereus (assembly GCA_023101885.1). Taxonomy (NCBI): domain Eukaryota; kingdom Metazoa; phylum Chordata; class Mammalia; order Rodentia; family Platacanthomyidae; genus Typhlomys; species Typhlomys cinereus. The sequence goes on along the minus strand of JALPQD010000112.1, from coordinate 4,660,536 downwards.
AGACTCCGCCCTACCAGAACTGGAAACGCAGGCGGCTCCCCCCCCCCCCCATGCTTCCGCCCAGTGTCTATACGTGGGATCTAGGATCCGAGCTCAGGACCTTCCGCCTGCAAGGCAGAGGCTCAACCCCTGAGCCACCTCTCCAGCCCCGAGGCCATAATTCTATCTGGCATAACTACAATATTTCCCTTTATTAATTTTCGGTTGCCCACGGTTAACTGCAGCTAGAACATATCAGGAAACCCTAGAAATAACTAAGTAAGTTGAATGCTGTTCTCAGTATTGTGATACAGTCCCATGTTGTCGTGCTCAGTCCTGCCTGGGAGATAAATCATCCCTTTGTCCAGTATCCAAGTTGTATGTGCTACCTATCTGTTGGTCTTAGGTCACTTAGCAACTAATTTATTGTTAGCTTGACTGTCACAATATTGTAACTCTTACAGATTTGATTGCATCTGTAATTTCAGACAATTACCAGAGGCCTTGGAATGGGGAGCTCCAAAGGATAAGACAATTATTTTGTGAAATACAAAAAATGCACTAACCCCGGTGCATTTACTTCCCTAGTAAGGAAATAGTGTTTAAATGATTACTTTCTCTTTTCTTGACATCCTCCACCCCTTTCATTTTCTATTTTGAAACATGGTCTTGTTAAGCTGCCCAGTCACAATAAATTTGCCCACTGAGCAAATTTCCCCTTACCACTGTCCTCCTGGTATGTTCCAGAGACATTCCTCAGAAAGAAATACTGGAGAGATGACTCAAGGGTTAAGACTCTGTTTCACAAGCAGAAGGTCCTAAGTTCAGATCCTAGGTCCCATGTAAATCACCAGACGGAAATGGCAGTGGCCTATACTTCCGGACTTTGTGGGCAGAGACTGGGAAATTCCAGAATGAAGCAATGAAGGTAGAAGTAATCCAGGATGATTCCTAAAGTCACCCTTGGTCCTCCACAGAGACGTGCAGTACCTTCTGATACACACACACACACACACACACACACACATTAAAAAAGAAAGAAAGCTACTTAAGAACAGGGCTGAGGTTAAACAAAACATCTGAAATGCTGCAGATGGCCACGTTCAGTGCAGAATCGCCTACACCAGGCCCATACTTTTGCCCTTGTCAACTCGTCCTAAAATAATTCCCAGTGAGGCCATCGGTGCAGTCTGGGAGACAGAAGGCAGTAAGTATGGCTGGAAGTAGGGATCATGGACTTTAGGGTCAGTTCTTACAATTTTTTCCTAGAAACATCTGTAGAGCTTGGAAGATGGCTCAGTGGTTAAAGCCTTTGCCTTACCACCAAAAGGACCCAAGTTCAGATCCCCAGATGTCATGTTTAAAAAAATGGTGGGCAAATATAGCAGTAGCCTGAATTCTACTTTAGAACATAGCAATAAAGAGGTAGAACAATCTAGGATGATTCCCGATGTCACCCTTGGGCCTCCACAGGAACATATATTTGTGTGTGCTCTTGTATAATCACCGACATAATACATAAATACACATGCAGACATGCAATGCAAAAAAAAATTATGTTCAGAAGACACCAATTGACCAAAGAGAGGATTCCATCCAAATCCAGCTTGGACTACTCAGCACCCATTTGTGTAGTTCATTGAGCAAGTATTCACGTGGAGCCTGAGGGCGATACGGTAAATGATCCTTGATTATTTCTCCACCTTACTGCTTTGAGCCTGGTTCTCTGAATAAACCCGAGCACACCATTAGCGTTCGTCTGTCCAGCAAGTTTGCTCTGGGGACTCCCAGGCTTTGCTTTCCAGAGCAATTTCATTACAGGTGGGCCATCACCTAGCACTTTACATGGAAACTGGGGATCCAAATCCAGGTTCTTGCACTCTTATGGCAAGCACTCATCTCCCTGACCAAAAATATGGATTTTAGAAGTCCCTTCAATTTCCACTACAATAAAGTCTTGGTGCATTGTTTTGTTTTCCTCTGGGCATTACTCATCTGCAGTGGGCTTACAGGATCATCTCTACTCTTATTACTGAGGCCAATGAGACGCTCCTATTTTAGAAATTTTCTTGAGCCATGTATTAGCATATTTTTATCCTTCCAAAGATTCTATTGCTGATTTCTCCCCATCTTGTCCCCCCACACTGCAAAAAGCAAGCTCTTCTATATACCAGTATTGCTATTAACAGAACAAAAACACCACACACAAAGCATACTGGAAACATTTGGTTCTTTTTAATCAGCTATCAATGGTATAATAAAATAAATTTAAGTGGCACCTAATTTAACACTTAATAGTTCATGGAAGGATAATCTACAGCATGTTAAGCCTAAATATCAAAATAACACCTCTTTATTTTCTCAGGAAAGAAGGAATGAAGACATGATCAAAATTATGGCCAACAATCTGAGTTCACTTAGATCTTTAAAAATGATTTTATAGGTATATCAACAGGCACAATGTTGCAAATTGAACTACTGGACTTAGGAATAATAGTATGTTTTAGAAAAAAATGGGAGATATATACATTTGAGTTAATGTCTGAAAATAAAACAAAATACCCATAAAAATATCACAACTTATCTTTTAATGGCTAAGCTTTTTAACATTAAGTTTGTTGCTTTAAGGAAACATCTTTTCTCTTTGAACTGAGTTAAATGTTCATGTATTGAGTCATGTGAAAAGAGAACTGAGTTCTGCGTTCTGTAGCAGTCAAGGACCCACAAGTGCACTCCCTCCTCTCCACGGAAAAAATTCAGCTTTGCCATGGTCTCAGCAAGAGATGAACAGTTCACAACTTAGAAAGAATTCCTAGCATCACAAGAGTTTGAAGAACCCTTACTTTTTCATCATTTTTTCTAACAAAGATTACAATGACAGAATTGAATGATGAGGATGTAAAAATACTTGTGCAAAACTGCATTCATTGTTTCTTACCATCTAATATGGTCAAACCTAAGAAACACACAAAGATGATAATGAAGAAAAACTACATGGAAAGTTACTACCTCAGATTTCAAACAGCAGGGATTGTTCTGACGTGAACCCGGAAGACACTGTGGCACCATGAGCAGCAGGGCAGCAAGCGACTTGGCGGCAGGCCAGAGACACCAGTCCAATTCCAAACAGCCACCGCAGAGATGCAAACAAATGCCGGTTTAAAATTCATTTCAATGTCTTTATTCTTGAATTTGCAGGTCATTGAGAATAGTGAAGGAGGATGGGCCCCTCTGTCTCAGAAGTGTTGCGTGCGTCACCCGCAGTCCTTAAAAGAGTTGAATCATGGATTCTCTGGATTTACCGACACCGATCCACTTCACTGGAGAACAAAGCAGACACCATCAACTTACTGATGACATTTACCCAGCCCTGGGATTAAGACAGGACAGTCTTGCCAGCAGGTACTGTGCCTCTGGGCTGCCCTCTCGTTCTTCATCTTTAAGGAAAAACAATGTGGTATCCAAACAGTAGAGACTCAAAAACCTATTAGTTTTGCTCAAAAGTTGCTATGGGTACCAAGAATACAGGAATTCTGAGAAGTAAAAATATTTCCTAAGTACAATAACGATGAACACTGAATACATTTGCTCTAAAGACGAGGAGCGGGGGCTGGAGAGATGGCTCAGGAGATAAGACTGCCTCACAACAGAAGGACCTGAGTGCAAATCCTAGGTTCCATGAAAAATGATTGGGAGAAACAGTGGCAGCCTGTACTTCCATTCCTTGGCAAATGGCTTGGTATTTACTAGAAGCTGTATTTACATGAACTATGGAATTTATATTAATGTCTATTCAAGTCTCAAAGACGTTTGGAGTGTTCTGTCAATAGTTCTGCATTTTAACAAGTTATAAGTATAATCATAAAGTATGACTTATTATCCTTTACAATAAGAAAGTTGATTAAAATTGAAGAATTCCAATTACTGTGCTTATAACATGTTTTATTTTATTTTAAGCATGACAGAAAAGCAGAGAAAACACTTAAGCTCTGTCTTTACACACAGTGCTAAGGATCTGACATGATTTTTTAATGTACAAAATAATATCTATATTATTAACAAAGGCCAAGTACAAGTATCTTTTAGAATAAAAAGTGTGTTCTGTGTCAAAGAGAGAGAGGTAAGGAGTGCCCTACTTTCTCAGGGTCACTTTTAGTTTGTTAGCAACCCCCTCCCTCATCCTCTCTCCCTCAAACAAAATTACACTTTCAAAACTTAGATTCATTTATTTATTGTGTGTGTGTGTGTGTGTGTGTGTGTATCTCAGAGGGCACTCTGTGTCCCTATGGAGGATCAAGGGAACTTTGGGAATCTTTCTGGATGGCTTGCTTCTACCTCCTCTTCAGTTTGCTCTGGGATATCCCAGGCTCTGCCCACAAGGACCAGAAAAGTATAGGCTACTATTGGCATTTTTCTTTTTTTTTTTTTTTACATGAGACTTAGCATCTGAACTCAGGACCTTCTGCTAGCGAGGCAGAGTCTTAACCCCCAAGACATCTCTCCAGCCCTCAAACAAAAATATTAAAACATGACATTTAGGATCCAGCCTGCCTATGAGTCTGTTGTTAGTTTCTTAATCCCACTGACTTTGGTAGTAAAATACTGGTTGAAACCAGCATAAAGATTTCTTTTTTTTTAAATCAAGTTCCCGACAACTAGAAAAGCTATTTATGATAAACAGATAGTGCAGAGTAATGAAGAGCCACTGTAACTGCTATGTATTGAAGTATAGGCACAGCTTTCAATTTTAACTTGCAGAGCTGTAGAAATTGCCTACTGTGCCAGCCTTGGGGACTCTGATCACCTAAACACTTGGCTCTGGATAGTTGGTACAATCACTGGGTTCCATTAGGTATCAGGAGAAACCCTCACGACTATTTTACAGGGGTCATTATTAAAACTGCTTTCCAAAGATGTTGACTAAGCATCGTAGGCTAAGCACAGTGGGCAAACGTGCTTGTTGAGTCTGACCTCCAGCTGGCAGAGGCCACTAGCAACCCAGAAAACAGGAATGTGTCTGAAACACAATACAGAATCAGAGCAGGCACATCATACGCTTATACGAAGACATTCTCTAAACCTTTTCCTCGTCTCTACCACCATCCACACAAACGCATAAAAAGGAAACTGCAATCAGGAAAGATGCACATTTCACTATGCCTAGCTCCCAGACAGCTTGTTTAATTGTTTACTACAATAGCTATACACATTCTTTATTCTTTTGTTTCTTTTTTGAGAAAGGGTCTTATGAAGGGGCCCTGCCTGGCTTCACATTCATAGCAATCCTTCTGCCACAGCCTCCAAAGCTAAGACTAAGAAGTACACCACCAAACCCAGTTAGTTAGTTCATCCTTTATTTTTGTTTCCCATTATTTGGTAGAGTGATTTCTCTTCTTTTCTTTTTTTCTTGGTACTTATTTTGTAACGTCTTATTCAAGACTCCAACTCGAGTTGATTGGCCCAATTGAAAGGAAAAAAACCCACACCATTTTCTGATGAGGATGGAAAATATTAAAGAATTAGTAATAGAGAGATATGACAAGAATGAATGTCATGGGATTAAAAAACAGAACATTAAGACAGAGACAAGAATAAGAGGTTTATTACCTTCTACTTAATATAACTATTACTTCAATATATCTCCCATGACACTTGAGAAGTCATGAGCATCTTTAAACTGATGACATTATATTCTACTTCAAAGTTACACAAGCAAGTTAAAAAAGGAAAAAAGAAAAACAGTTGTCCACAGCATTACCTGGAACCTGAAGCTCATCTTCAATGAACTGAACATAATTTTGTGCATTAACAGGTAGCTCTTTAAATGTCCTCGCATTTGAAATGTCTGTGTTCCATCCTGGGAGCGTTTTATACTGAACTTCCACTTTATTTAAGACTTCCTGGTTTGCTGAAAGGTGAAGAGTACATCTGTTTACAGTGCACACAGCCTACTGCCAAACAACTCCTGTTTGGGACAGCACCTCTCTCTCTGCAGTCCAAACTACCTTGAACTCTTGGCAATCCTTTCTCCTCAGTTGTGGGATTAAAAGCATGAATTACCAGACATGGCCCAAATAACTCTTTGACAAAGCAGAGGTATACAAACACTAAAATCCTTGGAACAGGATATAGAACTATTGAGACAAATATTTTGTAGGCAAACATTTCTGAAGCAGTGTGTGGTTATCTGCCAAGAAAGACAGTGATTAGATGCTACTACTCAATCAGTCAAGCTCTACTGCAGTGAGTGGAGGTACAAAGTCAAGGCTTCCTGTTCCTGGGCATTGTTAATTTCTGATTCCAGCACCATCAGTTGTGGAGTACAATAGCAGCCTCACAGAAGGCTTTCACACCCAGTCTTGAGAAGTCTTCTGTTGTGGAATGGAAATCTCTTCCTCTGTATCTCCTACTGGAGACTGAGCACACTGTCCATGATGGCAAGTGGATTCTATGACTACAGACCATGCAGTGCACAGACAGAGCTCACGTACAGCTACTGCAAAGAGCTCCTGCTCACTTCCCAGTTCAGAGCCTGCCTGGAGACTCACATCAAGGATTCTCTGCGCAGGAGCACAGGACTTAATCTGGAAGGGCCACTCTAGCTCCAGTTGATACAACTGTACCGTGGTTCAACTTCTCCCCTGTCCATCCTGCAAATCTGTCATGGCAAAGTCATAAAGACCTGCCTGGGAAAAGCAGAGCCATCGGAGAATGTCTCCGTGCCTCCTATTGGTGCTCAGGTTTTCTTTTGCAGGTGAAGACAACACAGAAGTCTCTGCCTCACACGCTCTTCCCCAGCTCCTTGTGCAGTGGCTGCTGTCTTTCTCCTTCCTTGCTTCCTGGCCTCAAGTGTAAGAGGGCTCTTTCTGCTTTCTTACACAACACTTCACTGGGGGATATTTACACTAGAAACCCGCAGGAGTTATTCCCAGATAGTAGCCAACTTAATTCAATAGTGCAAGCAACTCCACAGCCGGAGTGGACTGCATCATGGAGTAGCTCTGAGTTCCGCCTGGAAGACAGGCCCTGCCCTGCCACGGAAGGGAGGGCTGCTGCCCAGAAACTTCCATGAACAACTACACTACTCTTAATTACCCCTTTTTTCCTTCCACAAACAATGTTTCTAAGTACATTCTGCAAATACTTCTGATGAAAATTTCCACTTTTCAGTGTTTCTGACTCAGTTTAAAAATAAGACAAGTTTTATCTGTTTGTGGGTTTTTAACATATGAATTTTAAGACTTTGCTGTATGTACAACAGATCTTGCCACGCATGTCATTACTTGATTAGATTATTCTTGGTGTTTAAGTCTTGAAATAGCTCTGAGGTACATAACATACACTGAACGACCAGTTTCCCAAGTAACAGAATTCTACAACATCAATAGACATCTGATTTTTTTGTACATGAAATGGAAATATATAAATGATGGGAAATAATTTATTTTTCATGAACTCCAGTCTTAGAGTCATAAAGCTGACTAGCCTACCAAGTTTCATGAGGTTATCCACATATCTCTGGTGTATCCAGTCTTTACAATGTCATAGTTAGGCACAGGTGTCAACTTAACTGTTGAGGGTTTGAGCTCTGGACACATTTGTGGAGAATTAGTGGTTGAGTTCGGCCCAGAGCAAACCTGCAGGAGATTGTCTAGCTGATGGGGAAGGCCCAGCCCATGGTGGGTGGGATTAGATCCTGGAATAAATCACAGAGAGCTGGTTGAGAGAGTTGGCATCCTTCTGTTCACTTGGCCAGACATGTTGGTCTGGCAAGTAAGGATTGTCCGTCTCTCAGCCGTTATGTGGTGATGGTGTGGCCAGTTCCCTCGGCCCTGGTATTGGTGAGTGCTCTCCCATCAAGCTAGACTGAGAACTATAACTGGAAAATTGTAAGATAGAATAAATTCCTTGTTCCCTTAAGCTGTTTGATGCTCATTTATCAGCAACCATGCAGGCAAACTGCAACACAACGATTGAACTGAAAAAAACAGCAGTCATTATTTCTAGAAGCTGGAAACATTATATTGCCCAGGCTGAACTCAAATGAGCCTTCTCTTGGGACTCCTGAACCAAAGGCACACACCCCACGCCTTGCTCATGTACAGAAGTCATACACATAATATAAAAGCAGAGGAGAGCTTCTGAGAGACAGGGCCAAGCAGCTTTCTTACTGTAAGTTCAAGCACATCTTGCTGGAACTCCACACTCCACACCCAAGAAGTTATGGGGACCAAATGCTGACAGGTGAACATAACTGCACTACTAGTAAAGAAAAATCAACACTGCAAAAGACATACAATCTTATGAATAAATAACATTTACTTCTCTAATTTATAATCTTAAGAAAGTCTTCATTCACAAGCTTAAAAAAAAATACCTGGGAAATGAGGTATAATTTCACCATCTAATTTGTAGGCAACTCCAACTTTGATTTCTGTAAACATGTCCAAAATATCCAACTTGGTTAGGGCCAACCTAATTTTGGAAGAAAAGGCCATGTTAAAACAGCAAACTTTTAGCATCTACTCCATTTGATGCAGCAGTAAGAGAAAATTCATGCAAAGCTCAAAGTTCCAAAGCAATTCTGAAAACTGGTTAGATCCTATTTTAAAGTGCGCCACACAACACCAGAGACCGTTACATGAGGCACTCTTCATAATACACCAGAGCTGCTTCTAGTCACTGCCACAGATTTGCACTGGGCTCCACGCTCGCTCCGCTTTCTTAGGGGAACAACAAGCAGATGTGTGGAAGGCTGCCTGGAGTTATGGATGCATCCGGTGGCCATGGGAAACGAGATAGAAGAACTTTTACACACATGCTACCCTTCCCAGTCTTCACTCTGGTTAGCATCACCTCTACCCTTCTGGTCAGAAACTGACAGAGTGAGGAAACCACATCAAAGACTTCTTCATGATACATCAGAATGTGCCGCAAACTGACTGGAAAACGGGTTTTTAAGAGGAAATCTGTGGAGATTAGATAAAATACTAGGTTTGGGATTCGAACCACAAAATCTTTAATTCTTTATTCTGTTATTTTCTAGAAGCTTACCTTAGTTAATATGATTCCAGTACCTTTACCTATGATTTATGTAAAATGCTAGTAACTTTACTGATTTTGAAAGCCAGTGTGCCACATGCTCTCATTACACTTCTCACGTCATCTTCAACAACACCCCTGTGACAGGGGTAATACCATTACCATGACTTGAAAGATGATGAAACCAATAGGAAAGATTAGTGCCTTAGTTACATAAAATACATGGATCTAAGATCTAAATCCAGGAAGCCAACATCAAGCCTCTGTGTCAAGTCACAGGCCCCGCTGCCTGCCCTTTCTGCACGCACATGGAGTTCACCTTACTCGCCTGCCTGCCCATCCAGCCATTCTCCGGCCTGCCTACATACCTTGTACATGCATGTGCATGAAGCTGTCATGATGTTCTTTGTATTTTTTTCATGTGTGTGTTGTATGTGCAGGCACATGTACATGAATTGGGGTAGAGGTCTGAGTCCGTGTGTGTGAGATCAGGAATCATCTTTGATCACTTTTCCAACTTATTTCTTTGACAAAGAGTTTCTACTTGAACTTAGAGCTTGCCAGTGGGGCTACTGTGGCTAGAGAGTATGCTCTTTACCTGTCAAGACTGGAATTACAGACAAGTCACCACACCCACCCAGCATTTCATGGGACCTGGGGCGCCGAGCCAAGATCCTTGTGTTTACACAATAAGCGCTTTAACTGCTGAGCCATCTCGCCAGCTCTCCTGACTTTCTTCTACAATCTCGGAGGTCTAGAATAACTTGAGGGGGGGTCCCTTTCTCCTATGGACCCTTTCCCTTATATCTTGGGAGTAAAGGAGTGAAGTACCACTGGGGTACTGTTTCCAAGTTTACACTCTACAATTAAATCCATGGTCATCAACTTCCTATGACTCCCTGATGTAAATTTGTGAAGTATACTCACGCAGTAAATCCATTGATCATATGAGCATATTTGAGTGAAACAAGGTCCAACCAACCACATCTTCTTTTCCTTCCAGTAGTTACACCAAATTCTCTACCCCTTGTTTGTAGTAATTCTCCAATTTCCTAAATAACAGAAAACAGAACTTACGGAATATAATATCAATACTACAAATCTAGCACAATTATACTAGAGATTATATGAGGCCAATAGTTCTTTTGATAAACATATTTCATAAAATAACTAGATAAATATAGAATTCCAAGGAAATGATGGATTATTTGGAATACTCTGTAGTGCCCCCCATTTTCATGTGTGTGTGTGTGCAGGTGCATGTGTGTGTGTGTGTGTGTGCAGATGCATGAGCATGTGTGTACACACACGCATGTGGAGGCTGCAGTTGACATCAGGAGTCATCCCTATTCATTCTTCTACCTTACTGTTTTAAGCCCGGGTCTCTAAATCAGAGCTCACAGATATGGCTACCTGTCCAGCCAGCTTGCTCTGAGGATTCCAGACTTTGCACTCCAGGACTGGAATTACAGGCAGGCTGTTATACCAGCCCATCACTTTACTTGGGATCTGGGATTCAAACTCTGGTCCTGCTGCCTCACAGCAAGTGTTTTAATCACAGAATCATCTCACTAAGTGCTTTTTAAGCATTATTCTATTAGAAATCATGCGCTGAAACCTCTGAAAGCATATACCACGATAAATCTTTCCTCCTCTTGTTTTCTCACGTCATTTCCACAGCAATGGAAAAGTGTTTCAAGAACCAAAGTTTGTTTTTCTGAAAATTATAAGGTAAACAGCTAATGATCCTTGAACATTAAATGAAAGGCATAAAGACAAGAATTTAGGGGAAGGGGAAAAAAGTAAGACTTTTTCTCTCTATACTTGTGAAACAGATTTGCTGGAGACATGCTTACGTTGTCTTGCTCTGTAGGAAAGGCACCAATGCCAACTCTAGTGGTATATGCTTTCACAACTCCGTACACTTCTCCAACATTTTGAGGAGGCATTCCCAAACCTGTACAGACACCTCCAACAGTACAGTTTGAAGACGTTACGAAAGGGTAAGTTCCTAAAAATAAAAACAAACATTAAGATAAGCACATGTATACTATTGTAAAAGACAGTTACCATTAAAACCATGCTTTGAGTATTCTCTGGGTACTGCAGACTTAACTGTAACTGTTCACTGCCTTCTCTCAGAGCCCAATACTTTGTTCACTATTCTCTTGGTCTGTGATGAGATAAAGATGCAGGTGGTTAGAGTTTTAACTGAACCAATCAGCTGGAAAGGTTCCAAGTGGCCGCTGCTGACCCAGCCACGGATGCTGAGTGTACTTCAGCAGCTAGGAAAGAATTTCATGTAGAAAACCACCTACATATTTTAACTGTCCCTTGTTAATCTCAAAAAAACACAAATCCTTGATGGACACACTTGGGGTACAACAGGACCCTGAAGTGATACGGCACAAAGAAGATTATGGTCGTTTGACATTTCCCCAGCTTCTGATCTCTATTCAGGAAGTAGCCCCAAATTACAAGAGCAGTGAAGAGTGGTGAGTCTTCCTTCTCTTCACAGTGTACTTTTCATCCCGCTAGTGAAACAAACACTCTCTTTTCGGATTGGGAAGGAAAACTGATTATAGAAATCCTCTTTTTAGCTAGTTTAATTTGTACTCAAAGACAATGAAATGTCAGCAAGAGCTGTTAACAACTGACAAATGCATAAGAGAATATATATATTTAAATAGAACTATCAAAAAATTAATGGGGCAGTACATAGTCTAAAGAAGTTAACTGAGGAAGAAGGAGTATTCTGAATCTGCCAGGAACCTCTAACCCAGGGGAGAGTTTAGTGTGAACAATTTTTCCTAGATCTTGGATATGCAATTTTAATCATAAGGTACATTTGTAAAAGAAAGTTTGAATTAAAGATGAAGACTTTCTTTCAGATCATCTTACCATTTCACAGTTCCAGAGAAACAAGAAGTTGAATTAAATCATGACTCAATGAATAAATTCAATTTTCAGAGCACAATTTTTAGAGTCTCAACCCACTGAATCTAAATGATTCCATTTTTCTATGGAGCACAAAACTTAAAAAGTACTGTGTTTTCCACACTATTCCTTAAAAAAAATCTTAATATAAAATGACATTTTATCAACCCAGAATGCATAGAGTAAAAGCATTTACAAACTTCTTAATATTAACATTAATAATATCTTAAGTATTTTAGATTCAGTCAAGCTCCCTATGAATCTTATCTCACTTACCAAAATCAATATCTAATAATGCTGCATTTGCACCTTCTACCAAGATTTTCTTTGGTGGTCCATGTAGGGCCTCATATAGGAAATGAACTCCATCTCTCACCATTGGTTTAATCCTTTCCATATAACCCTATATAAAGACAAAAACCAGTGTCCACATAGACTAATGCATTTACAATACAACCAATGTAAACACAACCTAACTTATAGCAGTGAAAACTGACAAATGCAACATGGAAAGGGGCTGGGGATGGTGTTCATCCTATGCCAGCATCTGGATTAGCCCTTGTCTCGGGCTGATTAGGAACAGAAAAGAGAATGATTCAAGGTAAAAGAACTGGGGATGTGGCTCAATGGTAGAGTATTTACATGCAGAACCACACCTGCACACATACATGAAATTTAAAGGTTCTGCATTAACTTAAATGGAAATGAAGCAAAACATTCACTTCATAAATTAGCTTTCGGGAGAAAAGAACACTGCCTATTTATATTACATGGTGCTTTTAAATTTTGGAGGCATCTGAATTTATGTATTTATGTATTTCATGTAACCGTATCATTTTGCTTTACTGTGAAGTATCTCCATAGGGTTTTTATTATTCCTTGATACTGTTTTACACATGAACATTACAAAAAAATTCTCAAAACATGAAGTCTTAACTTCAGAATTCAACTAAAAGCTTCCCATAATGACTACAATACAAATGCAGTAAGATCTAGTTTTAACTATGGAAGTTGCAAGTTGGAAACTCAGAAGTCTACTCACTATTACAGGCGTTGGATCCACTAGGGAATACCCAGCCAGTCCTCCCCACTAGTCTCTAATTTCTTGCTTATTCTTTAGACTTATGTACACTAAAATGGATATTCTATTAATTGCATCCCCTCTCTGTAAAGTCCTGGCTCCACATATATCACATCTGAGAATCTTGAGTTGTTTTCAGTTTGTTTGTTTGCTTTGAAAAAGATTTTATGGTAATCCAGGTTGGCCTTCAACTCACTATGACCTTGAATCCTCCTTCTATCTCTGTGTTGGGATTATAGGAATGGCTTACCCTGCCCAGTTTATATGAACATGAATACTTATCTAATTCTATTTATTATTCTCCATCTACTTTGCATTTACAAAGAACACTTGCAAAATGGAACTAAAAGTCATATCCATATAAATATTTCCAAGTTGCTAATAACAACCTTAAAATCAGGAAGCAGTGACAAAAACTCTCCTGGGCAAGCTAGCTAGTTGATTAGTTGATGGAATTCTAAGTTGTTGACTGGCTAATTGACTGAGAGATTCTGCCTTAATTATAAAAGCAGATAGATAAGGATAACAATGTGAGCTTCATGTCCCCATATGGAAATTTGCATGAAATATGTGTAACTCACATGTCAACACACAGACACAATACTGTTGCATAACAGAATGAAAAGGTAGTATCTAATCTAAGTATCAACCAACAGACTGAAATACAAACATTTTCAGTGTTTCTTGGAGGTCTTCTTCATTCTGGAAATTAGTGAGTGAACAGAACTGATGTCTCCATCTATTCCACAATAGCCTATGGTGTGTAGAACCTTACTCGGTTCCAGAAATGATGCTAATAGTCTAAAGGACTGGTTATTAGAGACACGGAAAGCTGTTGAAATTTACCAGTGACTGCTAGAACCTTCTGCTAACTTAGGCAATACAAGTGTTTGACAGCTGTCAACGGTGGGCCTCGCGTGTAGTGGTAAAGTTATTTGTCTCAGAAGTACAGGGCTCAAGAAACTGACCTGTGGGCTGCCAATCCCAAAAGAGCTCAACAGCTTTTCAAGTTGCCCTGCACATCTGTGCTCCAATGCCATGCTCCATTTCTATATATACAAAGCTAGCTTTCTTTTCTCCTCAAAATTACCCAGTAGTTAAATTCTCTGCAAATGCATGTAAGACTTATGATCCATCTACCTACTTTCACATACTTATCCTTTTTTTAATCCAATATTCTAAGCCGTACTATATGAGATCATTGAACCATACTTATCCAGGAATAAGTGGTAAGTTTCTTCTGCTACTTCTTACAGCTGGAATGAATAAAAGACCTAAATTGTCAATTTAGCAAATAAGTGCGCACTTAAAAGCTCAAGAAGCATTACCTTGAGTTTCTGTAATTCACCTTCGATGTCTATCTCCAAAGTAGGATATATAGATTTGTACTGGTTAGCTAGGACTTTGAACCTAAGAAATACAAAGCACGGCATTAACAACAACAACAAAAAAGGTTTCAGAATATCATCCAAGTCAATGACGTTTGTGACCTATAATGGTCTTAACTAGCTTTTAAACAGAAGTTACTTTTTGAGAAATAAAATTGAAGGAGAAAAGCATATGAATAAAGGACACAACCCAGGCATTGTATCCAGTTCAAGACTAAATATAACAGGTGATGTGGCGCAGTGAGGGAAAGAACAGAATGACTAACGTCTGTAAACAAAAAAGACGAACTGTACTCTACTGTGAAAAAAACAAGGCAAATAGGAGCAATTTTTCCTAGGGTTCTTCAGTGGGATGCCTGCTAGTGCAAATAAATGACGATTAGGCCTCTCATAAAATGTCTCTATGTGTCCATGCACCATTTCTAATTTTCAAGATTGTTTCAGTAATTCATCAGGACCTGAGAGGTTAATTATTTCTAGTGAGAGGACATAATGGAGTCTCTAAACCTAAAAGAACCTTTCCAAGACCAGATGGAAAGACACGGCGAGCAGCACATTGCAGTCCCTTCATACATGTGCCTAATTTTACAGCAAAGAACAACCCTGGCTTTTTCTGCTCAAGACACTATTAAGTCACCATCATGTCATTTTTCATCAGGTAAATCTGAAATTAAGGACCAATTAGAATGCAAAAAAAAATCAACTTGAATATCACAAATGATAATTTAAAATGCAATTATCACTAACTAGAATGTTGATTTTATCATTTTGTACTCCGAGTTTTAAAAACCTAAAAATCTGTTCTTTCAATTTTGAGAAAAGTTATTACCTATCCGAGAAGCCATTGAAGTCAGAGACCAGATCGCACATCCGAAGTCCACTCCGAGCAGCTTTGGAAGAATAAACTGGGCCAATACCCTTTTTTGTGGTGCCCAAACTTCAAAACAAAACAAAACAAGCCTCAAGTTACATAAGATGCAAGTGTGTGGTCAGATCATAGATCATTAGAAGTTACAAGACTACTTCCTATTTAGGCTATTTCCAGCTAGCTTATATTCATAATCCTACTGGTTTTCTTTGAAATCTAAATAAGATATTCTAATCTTTTTTTTTTTTTTTTAAAACTTCTGGCTTAGAATTTACATTTGAGGATGTGGATGTGCTCTAACTCTAGCAAATGAAGAACAAGTATCATACTTTTTTCCGGCCTGTTCTTGTCTCTGCTGCTCCTGGATGCCATCAGCTGCTTGGTGAAAATCAAACACTGAGGGGAAATAAAACAAATCACAGTGCTGAAATGACACATAAAAAACAAAGTCAACACAGCACTACACCATTAGGTAAAAAAGCAGCTTACTTACGCTGGAATATTCTATAGCAAAAGACATCTATAAGAATGTTTACAGCAACACTACATTTGATAGAGAAATATCGGAAGCAAATTATCAATGGTAGAACAGTTAATTTGGGCACATTCATATAAGGGGATTTTATACAACAGCAAAAAAAAAGTGTTTCAAGTAATAAGACAGAATTACAACAATTATAAGCAGTGTTTAGTGGCACCAAATGGACAAATGTGCAAATTGTAACTGCATATGCAGTTCAGCGTTCTAAACGTGGTCACGTGAGGAGGGCTCCAGCGGCACAGCAGGAAGCCCATGCTTAATGGAAACAGTGATAAACTGGGTAACGCGTGTGTTTCTACAAACTTCGCTGTATGATGATGTTCTTAATTTATCCCTATCTTGCTGTGCAGACAACAGTCCGTCTGAATTATTGGAGGGTCCAGAATTCTTTTTTCATGTACTTTATTTACTATTTGTGTATGCCCTTGCACAGGCCACAGAATGCGCGTGGAAGCAAGTACAGCTGGGTGAAGTTGATTCTCTCCACCCAGCCATGGGTTCCAAGGATCCATTCTGCTTGTCACATTTGCACTTTGCAGCGTCATTCTACCGGCCCAGGCCACAATTACTCTCGAGAGCTGTTTCATTAACTCTGGCCAGAAAGCAGAAAAGTATGAGGGATGGAACTGGGTAGGTAGTAAGGGGTAAAAATGACATAAATTCATCACATTCATATGTGAAAGTGTCAAAGAATTAACGTTTTTTAAAACGTTGTTTCATTAAACCCCAACTTTGCAAATCAAATTATGACAAGATTGGGGTCCTGGAAAAAAACATAATTTCTTTTTAATAAAAAAAAATTGTATTTAAAAAAGTATTTTCTATGCTCAAAGAAGTTAAAAAGGCAACAGGCAAACCACAAATAAATGATTGATGGAAAGCAGGTGAACTACATTTTCAGAAATTAATCTAGTACCCTGACATACAGTTAATGTTTTCTGGGGTCCCAGGAAGCCATGAGTGGAATGAGAACAATTACTTCATCACACATCATAGACTTGATGCCTTATGATCACTATTTTGAATCTCTTTAAGTTATTTGAATATTGCTCCCATTTTCTATAGTGTAGACATTAAAAAAAGCTAAATTTTTAAATGAAAGATGACCAAACATCCTTACATTAGCATCATTTTAAAATTTACTTTTGCAGCTAAGTTTAGTTGATCTTAATGTATTTGGTGCTGGCAATTAACTCAAAGTCCTATGCGTGTTAAGCTCACCCAGTGAACTGATCTGCGACCCTACACTAGGATCTGATCACATACTCAGGGTTTCAATGCATTCAGTGGAACCCTGGATGCAAGCACTAAGCGTTCTGATTGCTCCCGCAGTCTGTTTAGTGAATCCTGCCAGATACTTTATCAGTTACTACCTGTTTCCACCACCTCCTCCAAATTGCCCACTACGGCTCAGGATTCTTCTCCCTGCCATACTATTTCACTTCAAACCTTACCACTTACTGCCATGCTACACTGACTACAAACAACTTATTTATTTGTTCACAACCGTACTATACACTTCACTAAACACTAAACACTAAACACTAAAGTGTTCTTTTTTTTTTTTTTTTTTTTTCATTTGTCTTTTCTAACACTCTTACTTCCCACTGACTGGCAGAGTAGGCATTAACAAAAGAAGGACAGATAGCTAAAGAATCTGGATTTCATATGCTTAAAGTTTTTAAATAGTCTTAGCCATTACTCAGGTTACTTACTCTGAATAAGCGTCTCTCTTCTCACAAACTAAGTCATGAGATTAGGACCGTCAGAGCAAAGGGATGATAAAAAAAAATTTGTACTAATATTTCAAAGGATTGAACAGCAATTTTACCTATTTAATATTTCTTTGAAAGACAATGGACTATCCAAAGCAAACACTGCCATGCTGAGTTTATACTGTATGGTTGATATGCCATATGTAACAATATCAAAGGACTGAACAAGGAAATGGAAGCATGACATTTTAAAAGTCTTACAAGTGAAATTTTATTTAGAAGTAGACGCTGTCAAAGATGTACTTGGAAAGGTAAGGCAGGAGAATCACATATTTGAGATCAGTCTTGAATACAGAATAAGTTCTAGGGTAGCTTACGCAACCCAATAAGATCTTATCTCAAAGCCAAAGAAGAAAAGACCAGACCAGACCCACAAGGCAAGGCCCAACTCTATTTTATCTATATTAAATGCTCCGTAGAAGCTAGGAAGACAGATTCATAAAGCACTCTTTACACAAGCACAGGGACCTCAGCTCGGATCCCCAGAACCCATGACACCAGGCAGGGTGGAGGCACGTATCTGTAACTCTAGGGCTAGGAGTCCAGTATGGAAGTAGGTGACTCTCTGGACCTCTCTGGTCTGTAGTCTGGCTGACTCGATCAGCTCCATGTCTGATGTGAGATCCTGTTGCAAAAACTAAGGTGGAGAGCAACAGAGGAAGACACCCAGAGCCACCTCTGACCTCTGCACACATCCATAGGAACATGCCCAACTCCCCAGACACACATAAATCTAAAAACATTAGAGGTCAGAAAAGAATGTACGATGCAAATATTAATCTTAAGACAGTTTTAGTGGCTATATTAATATCAAATACACTTCAGAGTAAAGAATATTATAAACATTTTATGGTAATGAAAGTTACTCAAAATAATTATAAATTTACATGCAGTAAGTTTCAAAAACCCATAAAATAAACAAGACATACTTAGAAAGAAAAATAGACAAAAGTTTTAACACTCCTTCCTCAATAATCAATTACAAAAGGCAAAAATCAATACCAAAAAGGCAGAAAACCAAATGTTCAAAAGATTGGATTGAACTGACATCTAAAGTGTAGACATTAAAAAAAAAATGCTAAATTTTTAAATGAAAGATGACCAAACATCCTTATATTAGCATCATTTTAAAATTTACTTTTACAGCGAAGTTTAGTCGGTCTTAACGTATTTGGTGCTGGCAATTAACTCAAAGTCCTTTGCGTGTTAACCTCACCCACTGAACTGCATCTGCGACCCTATTCTAAGATCTGATCACATACTCAGGGTTACATTCTGCTTGAAAGCAGTTTTAAGTACAGGAGAAAAGATTAACTAAAACCTGCTTTGTGCTGGGCCATAAAGCACATCTTAACAATTATAAAAAGACGAGGATGATACTTTTCTCGATAACAAAAATTATATTAGAAATTACAAGTTATTTTGAAGTGAACAGAAAGATCATCCAAAATGCTACCATTTGTGAACTGTAAAAGGATGCTAGGACATACAGTTGTAAACGCTTACTTCAGAAGAGAAAAATCTACACTCCTAAGCTTCTAAGGAGACTAGGAAAAGAGACAACTATTATCAGTGAAAGTAAAGAGAAAGCAAAAAGCTCCAATCAATGGCACGTGATGCGGGCTGAGCTGAAGTACACACATGCAATCCCAACACTCAGGAGGCTGAGGCAGGACAGTCATGAGTTTGACTATATAGCAAGATTCTGGGTCAAAGAGAGAGAGAAAAAAAGGAAGGTCAAATGCAGGTAGGGGTGGGGGGAGGGCACTAATAAACTATGGAAAAGGCTCTAGTTGACTGGCTAAAATAAAAAGGGGGAAAGACACGTCACTGAAGACTGCGCAAGGTTGAAGAGGTGCTAGCACTGGGCGCCAGGCTAAAGAGAACTCCAGAACGGCAGCTCCCAAAAGGAGGAAAAAAGACTACATTGCCCAAGCAGAAAAAATTGGTTAGTAGGCACAAACGTGATCAAATGAAGAGTAATTCCTGGCCACATGGACACAGCCTTGCATTAATGCTATGACCTATCTTACTAAATGTAGGAAAAATCTGTCACAGCGCTCCAAAGCACATAACTTCTTTTTCTTATACTTTGTTCCTTATCACCTAACAGACTTTATACTGACCGAATGCCATGGAACTAAAAGAACTTTTAAATCTTTAAAAATAATTTTCAATGGAATTCATTCCCTGAAGTAAAGTTCTGAAACAGTTTCATATAACCAATGGTCCTCAGTCAATTTTCTGGATAGTCACTTGATTTTTTAAAATTATGCTATCTATTCTTTTTCAGCATTATATTAACATTATAAATTATATTATATATTAATATACACATTTCATATAGACTTTCTAATAATGCATATTTTCATGCATATATCTATTATTGTACACATTACTATTACCACCTAAATTTGTCTAGGATCAGTCCTCCTCCATTGGACATATACCTATGGAAGAAAGAAGTATTGTTCCAAAGAAATATAAGGGGCTAGGGTTAAAGTTCACTTAAGACTTCTTGCCTGGCATGCACAAGGCCCTGTCTCAGTCCCCAGAACCACATAAACCAGCTGTGTAGCACAACTGCAAATCCCAGTACTCTAATACCAGCTCAATCTCAGGAGGATCAAAAGTTCAAGATCAACCTCAGCTATACAGAGAGTTGGAAGCCAACCTGGACTACATGAAATCCTGTCTCAAAACAAACAAACAAACAAACAAAGAAGAAATTACAAATAAACTAGTATTAAGTTACATTTACTATGGTTCAAATCACATTACTTTCCTGTTACTCCAGCCCTTGTGACACCTTAGTATTACTATTTTTCTGGTAATCTAAAGCAGTTAGGAACCTTGCCCAGCGACAGTGTAGGGCAAAAACCCAAGTAATGGACTGAAAGTACTTGTTTGGAGGAAGATAGAGAATCCCACTCTTTTGACGACTCCAAAAGTTTCTTACGTGTTTTAGCTACACACATTAAGCAGCTATCAAAATCTTGAGATTAGTATAAGAAGAAATAGTTCATTCATAGAGAACACAGGATATCAGTACTGTGTTTTGCAATGATAACACAAATCGTCCTTTTCAGATTTTCTAGGGTGAGAAGTTCAAAATGAACACTGGAATGAAAAGGAGGGCATTTTCATATAAAGATGGTATGTTAACTCACTACGGTTTACTTCAAAACAAGTTATTTACTGAGTTGCTGAGATTCTGCACAAGATTCCAATCTGAGGCTGTTGCACAGTGACACTGCTACTTCCATCCATGGTTGAGAAATGCAGATGTGCTTCTTTTAAATAACGGTCACCACTAACACTTCAGCCACCACTGCCTCAGGACACATCCATATTGCAATAGTTTAAAGTTCCACACCTCAGTTCTACATGTGATCTAGATCTCCTAGTTCTCTTTTTTGGTTACCACCTCTAAAACCATGTCACTGTTAATTAATCCTGCTGGTTCAGAAACAATAACAGGGAAGAAAACCCCAAACTTAACAGTGGCAACTGAAATTAATTTTAGAGTAAGCTCTAATTATGGAGAAGACTAATATGAATAAAAAGTAGTAATTATTACATTGTAGGCACAAAGAATCATTCTACAGAGTTGTCAAAGGGCAGATACACTCTGACAGGAAAATTAAGAAGTACAAATAAATGCTTTTAGTATTTTGATATAGCTTATTCTTAAATGGAATTAAAAGATGTCACAAAAAAAAACTACTCATTTGTTTAGCTAACCCTGTCTTCAGAATAGTTTTATTTCAGCCTAGCTTTATAAGAAAAGGAGAAAAAAAATAGCAAAATCTCATGTATTTCAAACTCAGCTATAATCTATAAATAAACATAAGAAACAAACTGCACTTCTTAAATCTTTCTATTGATAAACTTGACTAGGGGTGATTATAAGTCAACGTGGTTCATCTTCCATACCAATATGAGCTCTGTCAGATATGATAAGCCTTTTTTCCCAGCCATCAAGACCTAGAAGAAAAGAGAGAAAAGTTACATTATTTTACCATTGTGAAACAGTTTACAAATCTTAATTTCTTTATAAATAGTGTCTAAACATGCTTTTACTGAGACAGTTATGTTTCTCTCTCTTCTTCTGCATAGGAAACACATTTAACATACACGCCTCCCCCTCCACATACACATACACAAATGTACTATAGTAACCTAAAAATTTTAAGTATAAGAATTATTCATTTATCTAGCATGAGATCATAATAAAACTGCAAAATTAATGATTACCAGTTGAACTTATTCTTTCATACCTTTTCCCTTTTGAAGATTTTTCTCAGCTTCTTCAAACAATCCAGGTAGATGAATTACCACCCCATTTCCTAAAAGAAACAAACAATCCTCCACCTTAAACACCTGTAATTATAATATAAACATATAAAATATTAAAATATAGACATCTACAATGCTTCATCTTGAACAGAGAGCAAGATACATTGGTTAATAGGACATTTTATTTATTAATGCGTTACCAAAGAAATGATTCCAAGTTTTAAACAGTAGTGTGTATATATATGTAAATAATAGAGAACATAAAACATTGAAATTTCATTCAACGTAAGTTAGAATTTCCTTGAAACAAAGGAAAACATGTTATTCAAAAGAAATTATTTAATTTGGACCAGATTCTAGATCAGTTACCATTCAGATTGGATATAATACTCTAAGTAGTCACAAAATCAAATTAGTGTATGATTAACACTTTTAAAAACTGAAAAGTAAAATACAGAATATCAGATTATATTACTTATTAGAAAGATTTAGAATCAAATCTTTCTTACAGAATCACAGCTCAAAGTATCTGGAAAACTGATCATCTAATACAGTGGCCACAACGCATGTCAGGTATAAACATCCCAGAAATTACTATTGCAAAAAGTGTGAAAGAGTTACAAGCAGCCCAAGTTAGATATCATGGCTCAAATAGTATAGAATCAATAAACCACATAGTTAGTGAAAAATTAAATCAATTTGGATAATGAAAGGAATACCATTACTAGTTTTCAAGCACATCAGTTTAAACACTTACCAATGAGTGCAGTAACGTTTGGGTTAATTATTCCGCTGGGTAGAAGATGAAAATCGTATTCTACAGAATCTACAACAACTGTATGTCCAGCATTATTTCCTCCCTGAAATGCAAGAAAGAAGAAACTGAACCTGGCAATGCGGGGAACAGCAGAACTAGCAAACTAACTAGCAAAACCCACACATCCGCCATGTACACTGACTCAGGAAATGATTTGTAACAGTTTGGGTATTTTCTTCAGCCAGTACAGTGGGCTTGAGTGATTACCCTAAAAAAGATCTAGAAATAGGTGAATTTGGGTTTTTGGAAGATAGAAATCATCGTTTTAATAGGGAAGAGGTTAAAACAATAAACAATTTATTACTCTGTCTTTGGCATGGTATATAAAGGATATGTGACAACGTAACTACTAGTGATATTTTACACATACACACAAAGCTCTCTGACCTAATAAATAAGCAACATGGTTACATTAATTTGATGCAATATAACAATGTAAATACTCATTGTCCTTTGAAGGTGTCAAACAATTGTAGATATAAAACTTGTATTTTTCTATGGACCTAAGAACTATGGAATGCCTCAGTAGCTTTCACCACACACTGACTATCCTAAGATTCTGGTTTTCAATCAGTCTTGAGCACTTGGTTAATAACAAACCTTTAGAATTTGCTCTTTCTAGATAAGGTAATAACATACTAGGTCACAGAATGCTTAATGTCCAAATCACAGTACAAAGCCACGAGGGAATTCCTACCCTGTGCCAACATGGTCAATAAACAGCAAAATGTCAGAGATCAATAAAAATTAGGTATAAAAAAGACTGAACATTAAGTGATAAAATGTTTTAATTTTTAAATAAAATGTAAGAAAACACAAATTAACTTACATTACTTTTAAAAGTAAACAACAAATTAGGAACAGCAAATAACAGCACTTGCAAAACACTTAAAAATAAATCTAAACCATCTCCTAAGAACAAGCTATTTAGCTTATTACAAAGCTACTGCTAACTGAAAGAATGTTACTTACTTTTTGCTGAATTGTCAACAAGTCTACAAATAGGCTAGAAAACAGGACTTACTTACTTTTTTCAAGATGCTCATCTACATTATTTTTCACCCTAAAAGAGCTCCTTGCTTCAAAAGACTTATACCACCAAAATGGAGCAAGTGATTTTTTTTTTCTGAAATCACTGAATAGGAAACGAGTACATATATGATACAGGCTCCAAAAGTGTAAGAATAGCAGAATGTGAAGTCTTAGTAACAGGCTTCCAACGATGCCGAGGTTACCACCCAAACATTCGTGTTCTTTCCAAGAAGACACTTCATGCATAAAAGCACATATTTATGCATCACTTTATTGTTGCTGTTATTTTGTGATGCTGGGGATCAAACCCAGGGCCTCCTTCACACCAAGTTTAAAAACACCCATAGTCATGCCTTATTCTTTTTTAATTTAGATGGTTTATTATAGTTGATAACAAGTTAGCTTATTCCAATTAAGTTCAAAGTTATTATGTAGTTTGGCCTGGAAAACTTCAACTCAAAAGACTAGAAATTACATTTTCTTATAAAGTTTGCTCACTAAAATAATGACTAACCAGTTTCATATTAACGATCATCATACAGTTTAAATATTTAAATTGTTAAAATGAATATGAAAATATGTTAAAATGTTCAAGATAACCCTACATTATCCAGTTAGAATTTACAGGAGGAAATACAAGTTTATTTGGTCTCTACTGTCCCTCAAAAGCAATTGGCATATGAAAAATTAATCTTGAAACACAAGGAAACTGAGTTGAGAAGGAGTAATCTATATGTGAAATAAGCTTCAGTACAACGTCACATTGCACAAAATGTAAACGATAAAGGTTTAAATTTGAGATAGCTAGTTGGAGACTAACCTGAAATACTTATAGA